>CM050164.1:3748148-4356330 GCA_027410445.1 Discoglossus pictus | reverse complement strand
GAGGTCATTATACTTTATCACCAGTCACGCTCTCACTAGAGTACTACAGAGAGGTCATTATACTTTATCACTAGTCACGCCCTCACTAGAGTATACAGAGAGGTCATTATACTTTATCACCAGTCACACCCTCACTAGAGTATACAGAGAGGTCATTATACTTTATCACTAGTCACGCTCTCACTAGAGTATACAGAGAGGTCATTATACTTTATCACCAGTCACGCCCTCACTAGAGTATACAGAGGGGTCATTATACTTTATCACTAGTCACACCCTCACTAGAGTATACAGAGGGGTCATTATACTTTATCACCAGTCACGCCCTCACTAGAGAATACAGAGAGGTCATTATACTTTATCACTAGTCACGCTCTCACTAGAGTATACAGAGAGGTCATTATACTTTATCACCAGTCACGCCCTCACTAGAGTATACAGAGGGGTCATTATACTTTATCACTAGTCACGCTCTCAGTAGAGTATACAGAGAGGTCATTATACTTTATCACTAGTCACGCCCTCACTAGAGTATACAGAGGGGTCATTATACTTTATCACTAGTCACGCTCTCAGTAGAGTATACAGAGAGGTCATTATACTTTATCACTAGTCACGCTCTCAGTAGAGTATACAGAGAGGTCATTATACTTTATCACTAGTCACGCCCTCACTAGAGTATACAGAGGGGTCATTATACTTTATCACTAGTCACGCTCTCACTAGAGTATACAGAGAGGTCATTATACTTTATCACTAGTCACACCCTCACTAGAGTATACAGAGAGGTCATTATACTTTATCACCAGTCACGCCCTCACTAGAGTATACAGAGAGGTCATTATACTTTATCACTAGTCACTCTCTCACTAGAGTATACAGAGAGGTCATTATACTTTATCACCAGTCACGCCCTCACTAGAGTATACAGAGGGGTCATTATACTTTATCACCAGTCACGCTCTCACTAGAGTATACAGAGGGATCATTATACTTTATCACCAGTCACGCCCTCACTAGAGTATACAGAGAGGTCATTATACTTTATCACTAGTCACGCCCTCACTAGAGTATACAGAGAGGTCATTATACTTTATCACTAGTCACGCTCTCACTAGAGTATACAGAGGGGTCATTATACTTTATCACCAGTCACGCCCTTACTAGAGTATACAGAGAGATCATTATACTTTATCACCAGTCACGCCCTCACTAGAGTATACAGAGAGGTCATTATACTTTATCACCAGTCACGCCCTTACTAGAGTATACAGAGAGATCATTATACTTTATCACTAGTCACGCTCTCACTAGAGTATACAGAGAGGTCATTATACTTTATCACCAGTCACGCCCTCACTAGAGTATACAGAGAGATCATTATACTTTATCACCAGTCACGCCCTTACTAGAGTATACAGAGAGATCATTATACTTTATCACCAGTCACGCTCTCACTAGAGTATACAGAGGGGTCATTATACTTTATCACCAGTCACGCTCTCACTAGAGTATACAGAGGGGTCATTATACTTTATCACTAGTCACGCCCTCACTAGAGTATACAGAGAGGTCATTATACTTTATCACCAGTCACACCCTCACTAGAGTATACAGAGGGGTCATTATACTTTATCACCAGTCACACCCTCACTAGAGTATACAGAGGGGTCATTATACTTTATCACTAGTCACGCTCTCACTAGAGTATACAGAGGAGTCATTATACTTTATCACTAGTCACCCCCTCACTAGAGTATACAGAGAGGTCATTATACTTTATCACCAGTCACGCTCTCACTAGAGTATACAGAGAGGTCATTATACTTTATCACCAGTCACGCCCTCACTAGAGTATACAGAGAGGTCATTATACTTTATCACTAGTCACCCCCTCACTAGAGTATACAGAGAGGTCATTATACTTTATCACTAGTCACACTCTCACTAGAGTATACAGAGAGATCATTATACTTTATCACTAGTCACGCCCTCACTAGAGTATACAGAGAGGTCATTATACTTTATCACTAGTCACGCCCTCACTAGAGTATACAGAGAGGTCATTATACTTTATCACTAGTCACGCCCTCACTAGAGTATACAGAGGGGTCATTATACTTTATCACCAGTCACACTCTCACTAGAGTATACAGAGAGATCATTATACTTTATCACCAGTCACACCCTCACTAGAGTATACAGAGGGGTCATTATACTTTATCACCAGTCACGCCCTCACTAGAGTATACAGAGAGGTCATTATACTTTATCACTAGTCACACCCTCACTAGAGTATACAGAGAGGTCATTATACTTTATCACCAGTCACGCCCTCACTAGAGTATACAGAGAGGTCATTATACTTTATCACTAGTCACGCCCTCACTAGAGTATACAGAGAGGTCATTATACTTTATCACCAGTCACGCTCTCACTAGAGTATACAGAGAGGTCATTATACTTTATCACTAGTCACGCTCTCAGTAGAGTATACAGAGAGGTCATTATACTTTATCACTAGTCACGCTCTCAGTAGAGTATACAGAGAGGTCATTATACTTTATCACTAGTCACACCCTCACTAGAGTATACAGAGAGGTCATTATACTTTATCACCAGTCACACCCTCACTAGAGTATACAGAGAGGTCATTATACTTTATCACCAGTCACACCCTCACTAGAGTATACAGAGAGGTCATTATACTTTATCACCAGTCACGCTCTCACTAGAGTATACAGAGGGGTCATTATACTTTATCACCAGTCACGCCCTCACTAGAGTATACAGAGAGGTCATTATACTTTATCACTAGTCACGCTCTCACTAGAGTATACAGAGGGGTCATTATACTTTATCACCAGTCACACTCTCACTAGAGTATACAGAGAGGTCATTATACTTTATCACCAGTCACGCTCTCACTAGAGTATACAGAGAGGTCATTATACTTTATCACCAGTCACACCCTCACTAGAGTATACAGAGAGGTCATTATACTTTATCACTAGTCACGCCCTCACTAGAGTATACAGAGAGGTCATTATACTTTATCACCAGTCACACCCTCACTAGAGTATACAGAGGAGTCATTATACTTTATCACCAGTCACACCCTCACTAGAGTATACAGAGAGGTCATTATACTTTATCACTAGTCACGCCCTCACTAGAGTATACAGAGGGGTCATTATACTTTATCACCAGTCACGCCCTCACTAGAGTATACAGAGGGGTCATTATACTTTATCACTAGTCACACCCTCACTAGAGTATACAGAGAGGTCATTATACTTTATCACCAGTCACGCCCTCACTAGAGTATACAGAGGGGTCATTATACTTTATCACCAGTCACGCTCTCACTAGAGTATACAGAGAGGTCATTATACTTTATCACTAGTCACACCCTCACTAGAGTATACAGAGAGGTCATTATACTTTATCACTAGTCACACCCTCACTAGAGTATACAGAGAGGTCATTATACTTTATCACTAGTCACACCCTCACTAGAGTATACAGAGAGGTCATTATACTTTATCACTAGTCACACCCTCACTAGAGTATACAGAGGGGTCATTATACTTTATCACCAGTCACGCCCTCACTAGAGTATACAGAGGGGTCATTATACTTTATCACCAGTCACGCTCTCACTAGAGTATACAGAGAGGTCATTATACTTTATCACCAGTCACACCCTCACTAGAGTATACAGAGAGGTCATTATACTTTATCACCAGTCACACTCTCACTAGAGTATACAGAGAGGTCATTATACTTTATCACCAGTCACACCCTCACTAGAGTATACAGAGAGGTCATTATACTTTATCACCAGTCACGCTCTCACTAGAGTATACAGAGGGGTCATTATACTTTATCACCAGTCACGCCCTCACTAGAGTATACAGAGAGGTCATTATACTTTATCACTAGTCACGCCCTCACTAGAGTATACAGAGAGGTCATTATACTTTATCACCAGTCACACCCTCACTAGAGTATACAGAGAGGTCATTATACTTTATCACCAGTCACGCCCTCACTAGAGTATACAGAGAGGTCATTATACTTTATCACTAGTCACACCCTCACTAGAGTATACAGAGGGGTCATTATACTTTATCACCAGTCACGCCCTCACTAGAGTATACAGAGAGGTCATTATACTTTATCACCAGTCACGCCCTCACTAGAGTATACAGAGAGGTCATTATACTTTATCACTAGTCACACAATCACTAGAGTATACAGAGGGGTCATTATACTTTATCACTAGTCACGCTCTCACTAGAGTATACAGAGGGGTCATTATACTTTATCACCAGTCACGCTCTCACTAGAGTATACAGAGAGGTCATTATACTTTATCACTAGTCACGCTCTCACTAGAGTATACAGAGAGGTCATTATACTTTATCACCAGTCACACCCTCACTAGAGTATACAGAGAGGTCATTATACTTTATCACCAGTCACACTCTCACTAGAGTATACAGAGAGGTCATTATACTTTATCACTAGTCACGCTCTCACTAGAGTATACAGAGGGGTCATTATACTTTATCACCAGTCACGCTCTCACTAGAGTATACAGAGGGGTCATTATACTTTATCACCAGTCACGCTCTCACTAGAGTATACAGAGAGGTCATTATACTTTATCACCGGTCACGCTCTCACTAGAGTATACAGAGAGGTCATTATACTTTATCACCAGTCACACCCTCACTAGAGTATACAGAGAGGTCATTATACTTTATCACCAGTCACACTCTCACTAGAGTATACAGAGAGGTCATTATACTTTATCACTAGTCACGCTCTCATTATAGTATACAGAGGGGTCATTATACTTTATCACCAGTCACACTCTCACTAGAGTATACAGAGAGGTCATTATACTTTATCACTAGTCACACTCTCACTAGAGTATACAGAGGGGTCATTATACTTTATCACTAGTCACGCCCTCACTAGAGTATACAGAGAGGTCATTATACTTTATCACTAGTCACACTCTCACTAGAGTATACAGAGGGGTCATTATACTTTATCACTAGTCACGCCCTCACTAGAGTATACAGAGAGGTCATTATACTTTATCACTAGTCACACTCTCACTAGAGTATACAGAGAGGTCATTATACTTTATCACCAGTCACACTCTCACTAGAGTATACAGAGAGGTCATTATACTTTATCACTAGTCACGCCCTCACTATAGTATACAGAGAGGTCATTATACTTTATCACTAGTCACGCCCTCACTAGAGTATACAGAGAGGTCATTATACTTTATCACTAGTCACGCTCTCATTATAGTATACAGAGGGGTCATTATACTTTATCACCAGTCACACTCTCACTAGAGTATACAGAGAGGTCATTATACTTTATCACTAGTCACACTCTCACTAGAGTATACAGAGAGGTCATTATACTTTATCACCAGTCACACCCTCACTAGAGTATACAGAGAGGTCATTATACTTTATCACCAGTCACGCTCTCACTAGAGTATACAGAGGGGTCATTATACTTTATCACTAGTCACATCCTCACTAGAGTATACAGAGAGGTCATTATACTTTATCACTAGTCACACCCTCACTAGAGTATACAGAGAGGTCATTATACTTTATCACCAGTCACGCCCTCACTAGAGTATACAGAGAGGTCATTATACTTTATCACCAGTCACGCCCTCACTAGAGTATACAGAAAGGTCATTATACTTTATCACCAGTCACACTCTCACTAGAGTATACAGAGAGGTCATTATACTTTATCACTAGTCACATCCTCACTAGAGTATACAGAGAGGTCATTATACTTTATCACCAGTCACACTCTCACTAGAGTATACAGAGAGGTCATTATACTTTATCACCAGTCACGCCCTCACTAGAGTATACAGAAAGGTCATTATACTTTATCACCAGTCACACTCTCACTAGAGTATACAGAGAGGTCATTATACTTTATCACCAGTCACGCCCTCACTAGAGTATACAGAGAGGTCATTATACTTTATCACCAGTCACACTCTCACTAGAGTATACAGAGGGGTCATTATACTTTATCACCAGTCACGCCCTCACTAGAGTATATAGAGAGGTCATTATACTTTATCACCAGTCACACTCTCACTAGAGTATACAGAGAGGTCATTATACTTTATCACTAGTCACACCCTCACTAGAGTATACAGAGAGGTCATTATACTTTATCACTAGTCACACCCTCACTAGAGTATACAGAGAGGTCATTATACTTTATCACTAGTCACGCCCTCACTAGAGTATATAGAGAGGTCATTATACTTTATCACTAGTCACACCCTCACTAGAGTATACAGAGAAGTCATTATACTTTATCACCAGTCACACTCTCACTAGAGTATACAGAGAGGTCATTATACTTTATCACCAGTCACGCCCTCACTAGAGTATACAGAGAGGTCATTATACTTTATCACCAGTCATGCCCTCACTAGAGTATACAGAAAGGTCATTATACTTTATCACTAGTCACGCCCTCACTAGAGTATACAGAGAGGTCATTATACTTTATCACCAGTCACACTCTCACTAGAGTATACAGAGAGGTCATTATACTTTATCACTAGTCACACCCTCACTAGAGTATACAGAGAGGTCATTATACTTTATCACCAGTCACACCCTCACTAGAGTATACAGAGGGGTCATTATACTTTATCACCAGTCACACCCTCACTAGAGTATACAGAGAGGTCATTATACTTTATCACCAGTCACGCCCTCACTAGAGTATACAGAGGGGTCATTATACTTTATCACCAGTCACGCCCTCACTAGAGTATACAGAGAGGTCATTATACTTTAGCACCAGTCACGCTCTCACTAGAGTATACAGAGAGGTCATTATACTTTATCACCAGTCACGCCCTCACTAGAGTATACAGAGGGGTCATTATACTTTATCACTAGTCACGCTCTCACTAGAGTATACAGAGGGGTCATTATACTTTATCACTAGTCACGCTCTCACTAGAGTATACAGAGAGGTCATTATACTTTATCACTAGTCACGCCCTCACTAGAGTATACAGAGGGGTCATTATACTTTATCACTAGTCACACCCTCACTAGAGTATACAGAGAGGTCATTATACTTTATCACTAGTCACGCTCTCACTAGAGTATACAGAGAGGTCATTATACTTTATCACCAGTCACGCTCTCACTAGAGTATACAGAGAGGTCATTATACTTTATCACTAGTCACGCTCTCACTAGAGTATACAGAGAGGTCATTATACTTTATCACCAGTCACGCTCTCACTAGAGTATACAGAGAGGTCATTATACTTTATCACCAGTCACACCCTCACTAGAGTATACAGAGGGGTCATTATACTTTATCACTAGTCACGCCCTCACTAGAGTATACAGAGAGGTCATTATACTTTATCACTAGTCACGCTCTCACTAGAGTATACAGAGAGGTCATTATACTTTATCACTAGTCACGCCCTCACTAGAGTATACAGAGAGGTCATTATACTTTATCACCAGTCACGCCCTCACTAGAGTATACAGAGGGGTCATTATACTTTATCACTAGTCACGCTCTCACTAGAGTATACAGAGGGGTCATTATACTTTATCACTAGTCACGCTCTCACTAGAGTATACAGAGGGGTCATTATACTTTATCACCAGTCACGCTCTCACTAGAGTATACAGAGAGGTCATTATACTTTATCACTAGTCACACCCTCACTAGAGTATACAGAGGGATCATTATACTTTATCACTAGTCACGCCCTCACTAGAGTATACAGAGGGGTCATTATACTTTATCACCAGTCACGCCCTCACTAGAGTATACAGAGAGGTCATTATACTTTATCACTAGTCACGCTCTCACTAGAGTATACAGAGAGGTCATTATACTTTATCACCAGTCACACCCTCACTAGAGTATACAGAGAGGTCATTATACTTTATCACTAGTCACACCCTCACTAGAGTATACAGAGAGGTCATTATACTTTATCACTAGTCACGCCCTCACTAGAGTATACAGAGAGGTCATTATACTTTATCACCAGTCACGCTCTCACTAGAGTATACAGAGGGGTCATTATACTTTATCACCAGTCACGCCCTCACTAGAGTATACAGAGAGGTCATTATACTTTATCACTAGTCACACCCTCACTAGAGTATACAGAGAGGTCATTATACTTTATCACCAGTCACGCTCTCACTAGAGTATACAGAGGGGTCATTATACTTTATCACCAGTCACGCCCTCACTAGAGTATACAGAGAGGTCATTATACTTTATCACCAGTCACGCTCTCACTAGAGTATACAGAGAGGTCATTATACTTTATCACCAGTCACACCCTCACTAGAGTATACAGAGAGGTCATTATACTTTATCACTAGTCACGCCCTCACTAGAGTATACAGAGAGGTCATTATACTTTATCACCAGTCACACCCTCACTAGAGTATACAGAGGAGTCATTATACTTTATCACCAGTCACACCCTCACTAGAGTATACAGAGAGGTCATTATACTTTATCACCAGTCACGCTCTCACTAGAGTATACAGAGAGGTCATTATACTTTATCACCAGTCACACCCTCACTAGAGTATACAGAGAGGTCATTATACTTTATCACCAGTCACACTCTCACTAGAGTATACAGAGAGGTCATTATACTTTATCACCAGTCACACCCTCACTAGAGTATACAGAGAGGTCATTATACTTTATCACCAGTCACGCTCTCACTAGAGTATACAGAGGGGTCATTATACTTTATCACCAGTCACGCCCTCACTAGAGTATACAGAGAGGTCATTATACTTTATCACTAGTCACGCCCTCACTAGAGTATACAGAGAGGTCATTATACTTTATCACCAGTCACGCCCTCACTAGAGTATACAGAGAGGTCATTATACTTTATCACTAGTCACGCCCTCACTAGAGTATACAGAGAGGTCATTATACTTTATCACTAGTCACGCTCTCACTAGAGTATACAGAGAGGTCATTATACTTTATCACCAGTCACGCCCTCACTAGAGTATACAGAGAGGTCATTATACTTTATCACCAGTCACGCTCTCACTAGAGTATACAGAGGGGTCATTATACTTTATCACCAGTCACGCCCTCACTAGAGTATACAGAGAGGTCATTATACTTTATCACTAGTCACGCACTCACTAGAGTATACAGAGAGGTCATTATACTTTATCACCAGTCACGCCCTCACTAGAGTATACAGAGAGGTCATTATACTTTATCACTAGTCACGCCCTCACTAGAGTATACAGAGAGGTCATTATACTTTATCACTAGTCACGCTCTCACTAGAGTATACAGAGAGGTCATTATACTTTATCACCAGTCACACCCTCACTAGAGTATACAGAGAGGTCATTATACTTTATCACTAGTCACGCCCTCACTAGAGTATACAGAGAGGTCATTATACTTTATCACTAGTCACGCCCTCACTATAGTATACAGAGAGGTCATTATACTTTATCACTAGTCACGCCCTCACTAGAGTATACAGAGAGGTCATTATACTTTATCACTAGTCACGCTCTCATTATAGTATACAGAGGGGTCATTATACTTTATCACCAGTCACACTCTCACTAGAGTATACAGAGAGGTCATTATACTTTATCACTAGTCACATCCTCACTAGAGTATACAGAGAGGTCATTATACTTTATCACTAGTCACGCCCTCACTAGAGTATACAGAGAGGTCATTATACTTTATCACCAGTCACACTCTCACTAGAGTATACAGAGAGGTCATTATACTTTATCACCAGTCACGCCCTCACTAGAGTATACAGAAAGGTCATTATACTTTATCACCAGTCACACTCTCACTAGAGTATACAGAGAGGTCATTATACTTTATCACTAGTCACATCCTCACTAGAGTATACAGAGAGGTCATTATACTTTATCACCAGTCACACTCTCACTAGAGTATACAGAGAGGTCATTATACTTTATCACCAGTCACGCCCTCACTAGAGTATACAGAAAGGTCATTATACTTTATCACCAGTCACGCTCTCACTAGAGTATACAGAGAGGTCATTATACTTTATCACCAGTCACGCCCTCACTAGAGTATACAGAGAGGTCATTATACTTTATCACCAGTCACGCCCTCACTAGAGTATACAGAAAGGTCATTATACTTTATCACCAGTCACACTCTCACTAGAGTATACAGAGAGGTCATTATACTTTATCACTAGTCACACCCTCACTAGAGTATACAGAGAGGTCATTATACTTTATCACTAGTCACACCCTCACTAGAGTATACAGAGAGGTCATTATACTTTATCACCAGTCACGCCCTCACTAGAGTATATAGAGAGGTCATTATACTTTATCACCAGTCACACCCTCACTAGAGTATACAGAGGGGTCATTATACTTTATCACCAGTCACACCCTCACTAGAGTATACAGAGAGGTCATTATACTTTATCACCAGTCACGCCCTCACTAGAGTATACAGAGGGGTCATTATACTTTATCACCAGTCACGCCCTCACTAGAGTATACAGAGAGGTCATTATACTTTATCACTAGTCACGCTCTCACTAGAGTATACAGAGAGGTCATTATACTTTATCACTAGTCACGCCTTCACTATAGTATACAGAGAGGTCATTATACTTTATCACTAGTCACGCCCTCACTAGAGTATACAGAGAGGTCATTATACTTTAGCACCAGTCACGCTCTCACTAGAGTATACAGAGAGGTCATTATACTTTATCACCAGTCACGCCCTCACTAGAGTATACAGAGGGGTCATTATACTTTATCACTAGTCACGCTCTCACTAGAGTATACAGAGGGGTCATTATACTTTATCACTAGTCACGCTCTCACTAGAGTATACAGAGGGGTCATTATACTTTATCACTAGTCACGCTCTCACTAGAGTATACAGAGGGGTCATTATACTTTATCACTAGTCACGCCCTCACTAGAGTATACAGAGGGGTCATTATACTTTATCACTAGTCACGCCCTCACTAGAGTATACAGACGGGTCATTATACTTTATCACTAGTCACGCTCTCACTAGAGTATACAGAGAGGTCATTATACTTTATCACTAGTCACGCCCTCACTAGAGTATACAGAGAGGTCATTATACTTTATCACCAGTCACGCCCTCACTAGAGTATACAGAGGGGTCATTATACTTTATCACTAGTCACGCTCTCACTAGAGTATACAGAGGGGTCATTATACTTTATCACTAGTCACGCTCTCACTAGAGTATACAGAGGGGTCATTATACTTTATCACCAGTCACGCTCTCACTAGAGTATACAGAGAGGTCATTATACTTTATCACCAGTCACGCCCTCACTAGAGTATACAGAGAGGTCATTATACTTTATCACTAGTCACGCTCTCACTAGAGTATACAGAGAGGTCATTATACTTTATCACTAGTCACGCCTTCACTAGAGTATACAGAGAGGTCATTATACTTTATCACTAGTCACGCTCTCACTAGAGTATACAGAGAGGTCATTATACTTTATCACCAGTCACACCCTCACTAGAGTATACAGAGAGGTCATTATACTTTATCACCAGTCACACCCTCACTAGAGTATACAGAGAGGTCATTATACTTTATCACTAGTCACGCCCTCACTAGAGTATACAGAGAGGTCATTATACTTTTGCACCAGTCACGCTCTCACTAGAGTATACAGAGAGGTCATTATACTTTATCACCAGTCACGCTCTCACTAGAGTATACAGAGAGGTCATTATACTTTATCACCAGTCACGCCCTCACTAGAGTATACAGAGGGGTCATTATACTTTATCACTAGTCACGCTCTCACTAGAGTATACAGAGGGGTCATTATACTTTATCACTAGTCACGCTCTCACTAGAGTATACAGAGAGGTCATTATACTTTATCACTAGTCACGCTCTCACTAGAGTATACAGAGAGGTCATTATACTTTATCACCAGTCACGCTCTCACTAGAGTATACAGAGGGGTCATTATACTTTATCACCAGTCACGCTCTCACTAGAGTATACAGAGATGTCATTATACTTTATCACTAGTCACACTTTCACTAGAGTATACAGAGAGGTCATTATACTTTATCACCAGTCACGCCCTCACTAGAGTATACAGAGAGGTCATTATATTTTATCACCAGTAACGCTCTCACTAGAGTATACAGAGAGGTCATTATACTTTATCACCAGTCACGCTCTCACTAGAGTATACAGAGAGGTCATTAGAAATCCTCCACCATCTGCGTCCTTAGAGGAATCCCAAATGGCTGCTGTTGGTTCTTCCGTGTCCTTTTGTGATGGCGAGCAGTCAGGATCCAAACATCCATGTGAAATACTGGTGACAATGGCTACTTAAACACCTATATTGCGGTCTTAGTGTATTTTTTGAGGTGGCAATCCCGGAGAGATAGAGTTGTGCTCACACGCTTGTGCACCCTCTGCAAATATGTAATATATGGACCATTTGTAAAGAAAACATGAGTGAGCAAAACAGGTTTCTTTTATTTCTTATGGGATTCATATTGAGCTGTAGGGTATAACAGAACGGCCCAATCATAAAACACAACATGGCAACAAAGAAATGTAATGACCCTGTTTAAAAGTTTCCATCCCCTTAGTTCTTAATACTGTGTGTAACGGAGCTGGAACACGCAGTCCAATATCTCCGCTGGTATACGGTAAAATACCCAAGAGGCACTACAGTTTCACCATTCCCGACCTCCCATATTGGACAACACACAATTTGGAAGTCAAATGAATACTGACTTTATTTACCTTTACTGAAATATATATACATCTCTTTGGCCACAGGTAATACACATGCCCATTGTAACGGATCTACTGGCACCCCGACCGGGTACCTCCGTTGATGGATGCGTCCTAGCTTGCGTCGAGGCCTACAAGCACCGCACCGGACTCCACACTACCACAGACTCAAAGGATAGTACGACAGGAACAAGCGTTCAGTAGTGGAAGGACGACACCTTCGGCTCCCTGGGGAACACACTGCCGCTGGGGAGGAAGGACAACACCTTCGGCTCCCTGGGGTACACACTGGCGCTGGGGGGGAAGGACGACACCTTCTGCCCTCTGTAGGGCCGGTAGAGAGACCTCGGTCCCATCTCTACCTGCCATCTGGAGGTCATCCCAGGACCAGTCAATGAAGTCTGGTTCTGCTTGTCGAGTAGGTTGGGGCTGCACAAGGCTGAGCAGGTGTTGGTAGTCCTGCTCCAGCTCCCACTCTCTCGTTACCAGGTGGGTCATGTCTTTGCTCACCTCGCCTTCGTCATCCCAGACATACATGCCCATCCGGTAGTCGTAGATGTCCCAAAACCTAGACCCCTCCGTGCTGCCAAGATCAATATCGTCCTCCAAGGCATCCCATAATAAACCCGGGCCATCATAATCATCCCCCTCCGGTAAGTCGTGTTCAGCCGTCCAGGGGGTAAGTCGAACGGTATGCCACCAGAGGGCCTGGTATGCGTTGTCTAGCCAGAGCTCTCGCCATACCAGGGTCTCTAGTCTTGTCACCCACTCATCCAGGGGCTGCTCTCCCAATAGATACATCCGCATCGCCACACGCTTCTGTAGCCGCTGCTCATCACTGGGGAGACTCTCACCTCGCCGCCATTGGGCATCTTCCAGGGCATCATACCAGAGTTCCTTTCTGTCTGCATCCCTGTAGTCCGCGGCCGCCTCCTCCTCTTCATCATGAAACGCTGTCTGAAAATTAGCCGGTTCCATCCTGCTGTAGCCAGGGGCGCTGTACGGATACTAGCGTTGCCCTCAATTTGTAACTCCAAACGTTACCGGTGTCTCCGTGCTGCTTTTCCTCTTACTAGGACGCCATCCCACCACTGCCAGCCAATGTAACGGATCTCCTGGCACCCCGACCGGGTACCTCCGTTGATAGACGCGTCCTAGTTTGCGTCGAGGCCTACAAGCACTGCACCGGACACCAAAACCACCACAGACTCCAAGGATAGTACGACAGGAACAAGCGTTCAGTAGTTACAGCTCAAGGGAGTATGCAAAAGCATAGCAATCCCCAGTATGATATAGCGATCCCTTCAATAACGAGACAAGGCTACATTTTGAAGGGTCAAGTAGAACTATCCTTTAATGACAGGGGATCTCCTTTTATGCAATGGTGCCCTCTGAAGGGCTACACCCACATAATTATCACAACAGCCAATTATCTGCATGGTTCAACCCCCACGTCTCCTCCCCTCAGATAACAGGTAACACAATTAAAACAGACACAATTTTAACCACATTCTGGATGTACCCCAAATACAGGGGGTACACCTTTAAGTCCCGCACCATTCAATATCTCTCACCCAGGGGAACAACATATACAAAAATGGCATGAATCAGACCAGGGGTTCAAAAGTTAGTAAAAGTATGTTTTTACACATAACACACAGACATTGCACATATCCCCCATACAATACACATATAGGACAATAGGTGAGTCACACCTCCCTGGCAACTTGGATACAATCAGACATTAATTAGATCATTCTTCTTTGTTCTTATCAGAGAATGAAAACACTTTGGAAAATGCAAGGATCCTTTACAACTTTCTTATCTCTTGAATCTCTGTAACAGGATTATCTATTAGCCTAGGTCTGCAAAAGTCTGGCTAATATTCTGAGCCAATATATTCTGTAGAACATCAACCAACATACATATAGTAGGATCATATTTTAACCATAATAATCATAAAACAGTTTAAAACAGTGATGGGTTCCGCTACACACCTCCCCCGTGACCATAAGCCGGCATACACGGTCTGATCCCAACGGATCGGCCTGGGGATGTCCGGACAAAAGTATTTGTTGGTCAATTCTCTAGTTTGACAACCCATCAGCATTACTGCAATTCACATTTACTCACATTTCCCATATCCCCAGATAGCTGGGATCTGAGCGCACAAAAACCACCGAATAGCGCTCAGATCCTCTTCACACAGTTCAATTGCCATGTAGCTAAAGTCTTTCCCATAGTCTTTCATCATATGAATGGGCTCCATGGCATAGCTATCTGGGGTATCACCGCTCCCACAGGGCAAGTACAGAATGACCCCCTGTATGTAAAGGGCCAGAATGAGTGACATACACTCTGGTATGGCCGAACACTGGTTCCAAAGGGCAATATGTACCAGGGCCATAGTCGCAGGGCAGGAGGCTGGCAAACAGTCCTCTCCAAGCCAAAGTGGCGAAGGGCACTTCGTCACACATCTCCCCTTTGGGGGGAAGTCTAACCAGGCACCTGGATATTTTGCTGGGGTGATGGTGCAACACGCTGAGGGGACTTGAGGGGCAGAGGCCAGTGGCACTCTGCCCTGATGCCAGCTCTTCTGCTGGTATAACCTGCAGGACCTCCTGCTCTGTACAAGGGACAAAGGGAGGGCAGAGGCCGACTGCACTCTGCCCCGCTGTCAGCTCTTCTGCTGGGGTACTTGGGACATATTCCGGCTCAGTAGCCAGGGAAACGTGGGGGTCAGTGGGGGTTAACATTTCCTCTGTTAACCCTGGGGCCACCTTTAGAAGTTAGCTGGGGAGGGGAATTTGTACTTACCCCCTCCTCCGGTTGTCCCAGTGACGGTAGTTGGGGATTTGGACAAGCTGTGGGCGCAGAGACCACGGTCCCATCTGCGCCGTCTGGGAGATTGGTGTCTCCCCTGGTTAGGGTAAACTGTCGCTGGGGGGGAAGGACGACACCTTCTGCCCCCTGTGTTTCACACTGCCGCTGGGGGGGAAGGACGACACCTTTGGCCCCCTGGGGTACCCACTGCCGCTGTGGAGGAAGGTTGACACCTTCTGCTCCCTGAGGTACACACTGCGGCTGGGGGAGAAGGACGACACCTTCTGCCCCCTGGGGTTCACACTGCCGCTGAGGGGGAAGGACGACACCTTCTGCCCCCTGGGGTTCACACTGCCGCTGGGGGGAAAGGACGACACCTTCTGCCCCCTGGGGTTCACACTGCTGCTGGGGAGGAAGGACGGCCCCTTCTGCTCCCTGGGGTACACACTGCCGCTGTGGGAGAAGGCCGACACCTTCAGCTCCCTGGGGTACACACTGCCGCTGGGGAGGAAGGACGACACCTTCAGCTCCCTGGGGTACACACTGCCGCTGGGGGGGAAGGCCGACACCTTCAGCTCCCTGGGGTACACACTGCCGCTGGGGAGGAAGGACGACACCTTCAGCTTCCTGGGGTACACACTGCCGCTGGGGGGAAAGGACGACACCTTCTGCCCCCTGGGGTTCACACTGCCGCTGGGGAGGAAGGACGGCCCCTTCTGCTCCCTGGGGTACACACTGCCGCTGGGGGGGAAGGCCGACACCTTCAGCTCCCTGGGGTACACACTGCCGCTGGGGAGGAAGGACGACACCTTCGGCTCCCTGGGGAACACACTGCCGCTGGGGAGGAAGGACAACACCTTCGGCTCCCTGGGGTACACACTGGCGCTGGGGGGGAAGGACGACACCTTCTGCCCTCTGTAGGGCCGGTAGAGAGACCTCGGTCCCATCTCTACCTGCCATCTGGAGGTCATCCCAGGACCAGTCAATGAAGTCTGGTTCTGCTTGTCGAGTAGGTTGGGGCTGCACAAGGCTGAGCAGGTGTTGGTAGTCCTGCTCCAGCTCCCACTCTCTCGTTACCAGGTGGGTCATGTCTTTGCTCACCTCGCCTTCGTCATCCCAGACATACATGCCCATCCGGTAGTCGTAGATGTCCCAAAACCTAGACCCCTCCGTGCTGCCAAGATCAATATCGTCCTCCAAGGCATCCCATAATAAACCCGGGCCATCATAATCATCCCCCTCCGGTAAGTCGTGTTCAGCCGTCCAGGGGGTAAGTCGAACGGTATGCCACCAGAGGGCCTGGTATGCGTTGTCTAGCCAGAGCTCTCGCCATACCAGGGTCTCTAGTCTTGTCACCCACTCATCCAGGGGCTGCTCTCCCAATAGATACATCCGCATCGCCACACGCTTCTGTAGCCGCTGCTCATCACTGGGGAGACTCTCACCTCGCCGCCATTGGGCATCTTCCAGGGCATCATACCAGAGTTCCTTTCTGTCTGCATCCCTGTAGTCCGCGGCCGCCTCCTCCTCTTCATCATGAAACGCTGTCTGAAAATTAGCCGGTTCCATCCTGCTGTAGCCAGGGGCGCTGTACGGATACTAGCGTTGCCCTCAATTTGTAACTCCAAACGTTACCGGTGTCTCCGTGCTGCTTTTCCTCTTACTAGGACGCCATCCCACCACTGCCAGCCAATGTAACGGATCTCCTGGCACCCCGACCGGGTACCTCCGTTGATAGACGCGTCCTAGTTTGCGTCGAGGCCTACAAGCACTGCACCGGACACCAAAACCACCACAGACTCCAAGGATAGTACGACAGGAACAAGCGTTCAGTAGTTACAGCTCAAGGGAGTATGCAAAAGCATAGCAATCCCCAGTATGATATAGCGATCCCTTCAATAACGAGACAAGGCTACATTTTGAAGGGTCAAGTAGAACTATCCTTTAATGACAGGGGATCTCCTTTTATGCAATGGTGCCCTCTGAAGGGCTACACCCACATAATTATCACAACAGCCAATTATCTGCATGGTTCAACCCCCACGTCTCCTCCCCTCAGATAACAGGTAACACAATTAAAACAGACACAATTTTAACCACATTCTGGATGTACCCCAAATACAGGGGGTACACCTTTAAGTCCCGCACCATTCAATATCTCTCACCCAGGGGAACAACATATACAAAAATGGCATGAATCAGACCAGGGGTTCAAAAGTTAGTAAAAGTATGTTTTTACACATAACACACAGACATTGCACATATCCCCCATACAATACACATATAGGACAATAGGTGAGTCACACCTCCCTGGCAACTTGGATACAATCAGACATTAATTAGATCATTCTTCTTTGTTCTTATCAGAGAATGAAAACACTTTGGAAAATGCAAGGATCCTTTACAACTTTCTTATCTCTTGAATCTCTGTAACAGGATTATCTATTAGCCTAGGTTTGCAAAAGTCTGGCTAATATTCTGAGCCAATATATTCTGTAGAACATCAACCAACATACATATAGTAGGATCATATTTTAACCATAATAATCATAAAACAGTTTAAAACAGTGATGGGTTCCGCTACACCCATATTTGGCCGCACAATACACATAAAGAGAACAATAGGTGGGTCACACCTCCCTGGCAACTTTGATACAATCAGACATTGATTCAATTACACTTCTTTGTTCTTATCTGAGAATGAAAACACTGTATACAATAGACTTCCTTTATCTTATGCGGAGTCGCTGTAACAGGATTATCTCCCATGCCAAGTAGCTGCAAATGTCTGGGACAATATTCTGCAGAGCATCAACCAACATACATATAGTAGGATCATATTTTAACCATAATAATCATAAAAAAGGGTAAAACAGTGATGGGTTCCGCTACACTGTGTATTGCCCCCCTTTAGCACCAATGGCAGCATGCCATCTTCTGTAATAGTTGTCTATGAGGCCCCTAATTCTTGCAGGTCGTATAGCTGCCCAATCGTCTTGGCAAAATGCCTCCAGGTCATGCAAAGTCTTTGGTCGTCTTCCATGAACCGCTCGTTTTGAGATCTCTTTAGAGTGGCTCGATGATATTAAGGTCAGGAGACTGTGATGGCTACTGCACAACCTTCACCTTTTTCTGCTGTAACCACTGGAGGGTCAACTTGGCCTTGTGCTTGGGGTCATTGTCATGCTGGAAAATCCAAGAGCGTCCCATGCTCAGCCTTTGTGCAGAGGAATGTAAATTGTCTGCCAGTATTTTCTGATAACATGCAGCATTCATCTTGCCGTCAGTTGTCACAAGATTCCCTGTGTCTTTAGTGCTCACCCCCCAAAACATCAGTGCGCCACCACCATACATCACAGTTGGGGTGGTATTGTTTCGTTGTTGACCCCTCTTATGATTGTGACCATAAAGCTCTATTTTGGTCTCGTCACTCCAAATTACATTATGCCAGAAGCTGTGAGGCGTGTCAAGGGGTTGTCAGACATATTGTAACCAGGCTTTTTTGTGGCATTGGCGCAGTAAAGGCTTCTTTCTGCCATCTCGACCATGCAGCATTTTTGTTCAAGTATCTTCTTATTGTGCTCCTTGAAACAACCACACCGTCTTTTTCTAGAGTAGTCTGTATTTCTCCTGTTACCTGTGAGTTTTTTCTTTATATTCCGAACAATTCTTCTGGCAGTTGTGGCTGAAATCTTTCTTGGTCTACCTGACCTTGGTATCAAGAGATCCAGAGATTTTACACTTCTCAGTAAGTGACTGAACAGTACTGACTGGCATTTTCAAGGCTTTGGATATCTTTTTATATCCTTTTGTATCAAGGTTTCATTACCTTGTTACACAGTCTTTTGACAGTTCTTTTCTGCTCCCCATGGCTCAGTATCTAGCCTGCTCAGTACATCCACGTGAGAGTTACCAAATTCATTGACTATTTATACACAGACACTAATTGCAATTTAAAAAGCCACAGGTGTGGGAAATTAACCTTTAATTGCCATTTTAACCTGTGTGTGTCACCTTGTGTCTGTAACCAAACATTCAAGGATCAGGGCCATTTGGGTGATTTCTGTTATCATTATGATTTAAAAAGGAGCCAAACAACTATGTGATAATAAATGGCTTCATATGGTCCCTATCCTTCAATAAAATATTTTTTTTTGCATGATAAGTCATATTTTCAAAAAAAAATGCAAAAATGTCACACTTTCTGCCAGGATATGCAAACTTTTGAGCACAACTGTATACACTAGACCTTAGGGCAATCCGACAATAAGGCTAAAGTGCACTCTCCATCCTTTTATTGTACATAAGTATAAAAGTGTATAAATATATATATATATATGTGTGTATGTGTGTCTATTTCCCGTTTGTGAGCACACAATACCTAATGTTCCCCGGATTATAACATGGGATATCTTTAGTGGATCTTGTTTCTACGCAGCATTTATTTGCGCTCGGAGGTGGTGCGCCACTCTTCTCCTTTCCTTTTTTCTGTTTGCCTGGTATTACTACGTGTGCATCATGAACGGCGCCATGAAGAAGCAGCACCTCCTTCCATAGAACATATTTGGATTACTAAACATGGAGTCATAAATCAAGTCACAGATTTTTTCATACGGACCCTATGAGAGAGATCTAGTGGAGATAAAACTGGACTTTAATCATTTACTCTCTGATTGTTTTTTTTTTGTTGTCCTACATTTTTTATACTATTTTGAAAGTTTGTGATATTTCTTTTTATAAATATATACTCCTAGGAGGGGACACCTGAGTTACTCTGTATATAGTGTGATGATACTTTATCACTAGTCACAACCTCACTAGAGAAGAGCTGTATGGATATCTGGTTGTGGCGTGGTATAATTATAATAGAAGGAACAAGGAACACAATACAAGCCAAACCTGAGATGTTAGGTGTTTATTTACTGCTAAGGGGAAGGATAAATAGGAAACATCTAAAGTTGCTCCAAGGCTGAGACTTCTGGGGATTATGTTACAGATGAAAGATATCTTCAAACACACTTGTCTGCTATTGTATTTTGTCTAGAGTCAGGAACGCAAACATCAGGCATGAAGAAAATGATGTCCACCATCTAGACCTGGCTTATCCAGTGTTGATCCTCTAGGGCTGAGCCAGACCACATTATCTTGAGTACAAGTGGAGCCATCAGCAGCGTCATCACTTTGATGTTCTTGGTTGAGACAATGATATAGTGAAAAATGTGGTCTGGATCCAGCTCCCACGAATAACATTGGACAAACGTAGACAAGGGGTGTCCAAATGCCGTCCTGCTGGGCCACACACAGACCTGGGTTTAAGGATTTCCTCTCTGTGCACAGGTGAGTCAGTCAGGTTGACTAAAGTTAGAGATACTTTCACCTGTACGGAGCAAATCCTCAAAGCTAGGCCTGAGTGTGGCTCAGAAGAACCGAATTTGGACCCCCCTGCTTTAGGGCTTTCCCTGTCCATCTGCAGATCAAGAAGGGGCCGAGTATCACTGCCCAGGAGCTACAGCCAAGAATTTAGTACTCGGAATGTCATGACCAAGGCTATGGATGTATCTTCACAAATGAACTGGTTTCCCATCACCCAGCCATACAATGTGACACTGAATTAACCTCATCCCGTCCTCATCTTATTCCAGGTTTGAACCTGGACCTGCACCACTTTGTATCCTACATCGCTCAGAGATCCCTTCGCTGCTTGTATTCTAGCGGCATCTCCCAGAATACCTTTATATGCTGACGTATTCAAGACAAGTAAACCACTGACAAACTTTCATTTCGGAGGTGGGAGCTTTTTGCAGTAATACAAGGCTCAGGATTACAAGTAATATTACTGAGCACAAATACACTGACACTAATGAGAATCCCTAAATCCATGCACACCGTGAAGGGAATCCCCGGGGAACCTTTCCCGCTCACTCCCCGATCCTCCTATGTCACTGAAACCCATCCCGATCAACCCATCCGGCAATAATACTGGGACAGGAGGATTCCCGACACTGGCTAATCTCTGCAGGCCAAAAAAGCTGTAATCCTGATGGATGCTTCGGTGTGGGACCCAGATCTATCGGAAGAGAAGCCGCTTCTACTATCTACTAACATCCTACTATTAGCCCAAGCTGCCCCCGGACAGTGAGACACACATGGGGCAACATGATACTGACGTGGAATGAGATACTGTATTATCAGAACACATCAATATGGATCAACTGGATGATTTTAGAAGATCCAGCCTCGCCTCCTAACTTGTGATCAAAGCCAGTCACATGGCTGCTCCACCATTACAGCAGTGGTCCCGGATACCTCTCTGCAGGGTGAAGTGAGTGGCAGCCACAGCTTTGCTCAGCTTTGTTCTTTAAGGGGCCTGGAGATGCTCCAGCTTCCCTATATCTCAGCATGACAAAACCCCTCAGCATTCACTTGACAATGAACTGGCTGTGCACCATGGGAGTACCAGATCCAAAACAAGTTCCTTGCTACACTATTCCTGTTGGTTCTTTTACTCACTTTGGATCCTGCAAGGATGGCATATGTTGGCTGAATGGACTGTCTTTCCATGCTCTAATGGACGTTTGCTTGACCTGGATCACATATTGGTGACATTATTCCTTGCATTATACATCTACCTAAATGCCTGCTCTTATTGTGTTTATTACTGTTATTATCATTATACTAAAGTTTTGTGGCCCATGTTACTTGCCCTCTTTAGCTTTTGACCTCGTGCACCTCAAGATTCTCCCTCTAGATTGTGCCTGTTTGTGTTCAGTCTCGCCCAGCAGACACCTCCTAGGAGACCTCAGGACATCACAGGTTGCTCAGCCCTAAGATTACTGACTTAATAATAAATTATTGTCCATCCCTTTGGTTAGGATTAGAACATACAAGAGATAGCATCAGACACCACGGTGGTTAGAACGCCAGAGTCAGGCTGTCAGTTTATTATTTCCTACATATATTTTACACAGCATCTAAAGATGTCACCCACTGCCCCCCCCCCCCATAATCCACTCTCTCTAACAGGGGTCTGATTTCTTACTTTTGTTTTCAATCTTGCAGCACCCAGCAGAACACATCCTAGGAGAACTCAGGACTTCAGGTCTTTTGAGGTCCACCTTGTTTTGGGCTCAGTAAGGGAAACTGGGAGGTGCCAGGTGCTGGGGCAGGATGATTATATAATGGCTTAGGGCAGCTCCTGACCCCATCATATGAAACCCAAAACCCTGTATGTTTTCTGTGCCCCTAAAATGCCCTGCTGCACGGGGCTGGAGGGAGGGGTAGCCTGACATAGCTGAGTTAGGAACAGTGTGATTGTGGTTGGGAGGCAGGCTCAGGGTGAAGGGGGAGGAAGAGAATGTCAGCAGGCTGCCTCCATTCTGGCTCTAGCTTGATGCATCGAAGGTTCCCACTCGTGCCTTCTCCTGCTCTTTTTTTCCCCACCTATTTTTCTTTCCTTTTTATCTGTATATTGTTGCTTTCTCTTCTTTGTACAATCCTTTTATACCTCCTCTTATCCTCCACCTCCTACCTTTGTCTTTACACCAAGACAGCATGGCTGAGCAGGTTCCATGAAAGTCGCTCAGCAGAAGGTCCTGGAGAAGGTCACTGTTGACACTCCATCTCTGACTATCTCTCCTGGATCCATGCAGACTCATGGGACCTCCTCGGCTGAATAGATAGCACATTACATAGTTTGCTTTTAAGCTGCCTCCATTTTTTTTCTTTTCTTTGCTCCTATCCCTCACAATGCTTAGAGATTTATTTTACCAAAACTTGAAAAAATCTACTCACACCAAATAAAAAAGACAGAAAAAACTAAAACAATGTGTTTTAAACTGAGAAGAAAAAAAAGAAAAACAGCATAAGTAAAATATCCAGGAGTGCAAATACAGTGCTAGGGGAGGGGAGGCAAAGGGTCTGCGGAGAGAGACCACGATGAGAGATCTAGAGTGGCATTGGAACCTAACTTGTTATGCTGCTAATGTATCTACCAAAGCATCCAAGCATCCTACTTGCCTTTCCTTGATTTTGTTGCATGGTTTGCTGACTTTCAAATCATGTGATACAGTGCATTGCAAAAGTATTCACCCCGTGACTTTTTACCTCTTTTGTTACATTACAGTATTAAGGTCAATGTCTTGTTAATCTGAATGTTATGTGGTGGATCAGAACACGTTAGTCTAAGTTGGTGAAGTGAAATGAGAAAAATATATAAAATAAAACTATTTTTTAGAAAATTGGCATGTGTGTATATATTCACCCCCTTTGTTATGAAGCCCATAAAAAGCTCTGGTGCAACCAATTACCTTCAGAAGTCACATAATTAGTGAAATGATGTCCACCTGTGTGCAATCTAAGTGTCACATGATCTGTCATTACATATACACACCTCAGAGGCTGCAACACCTAAGCAAGAGGCACCACTAACCAAACACTGCCATGAAGACCAAGGAACTCTCCAAACAAGTAAGGGACAATGTTGTTGAGAAGTACAAGTCAGGGTTAGGTTATAAAAAAATATCCAAATCCCCAGGAGCACCATCAAATCTATCATAACAAAATGGAAAGAACATGGCACAACAGCAAACCTGCCAAGAGACGGCCGCCCACCAAAACTCACGGACCGGGCAAGGAGGGCATTAATCAGAGAGGCAGCACAGAGACCTAAGGTAACCCTGGAGGAGCTGCAGAGATCCACAGCAGAGACTGGAGTATCTCTACATAGAGCGACAATAAGCCGTACGCTCCATAGAGTTGGGCTTTATGGCAGAGTGGCCAGAAGAAAGCCATTACTTTCAGCAAAAAACACAATGACATGTGGGAGACTCCCAAAATGTATGGAGGAAGGTGTTCTGGTCTGGTGAGACTAAAATTGAACTTTTCGGCCATCAAAGAAAACGCTATGTCTGCCGGAAACCCAAACACATCACATCACCCAAAGAGCACCAGCAGCCGGGACTGGGAAACTGGTCAGAGTTGAGGGAAAGATGGATGGTGCTAAATACAGGGATATGCTTGAGCAAAACCTGTACCACTCTGATCGTGATTTGAGGCTAGGACGGAGGGTCACCTTCCAAACGAACAATGACCCCAAACACACTGCTAAAGCAACACTTGGGGGGTTTAAGGGGAAACATGTAAATGTGTTGGAATGGCCGAGTCACAGCCCAGACCTCAATCCAATAGGAAATCTGTGGTCAGACTTAAAGATTGCTGATCACAAGCGCAAACATCCAACCTGAAGGAGCTCAAGCAGTTTTGCAAGGAGGAATGGGCAAAAATCCCAGTGGTAAGATGCAGCAAGCTCATAGAGATTTATCCAAGGCGACTTGGAGCTGTGATTGCCGCAAAAGGTGGCGCTACAAAGTACTGACATTAGGGGGGTGAATAGTTATGCACATTGACGTTTTCTGTTATTTTGTTCTATTTGTTGTTTGCTTCACAATAAAAAAAAAACATCTTCCAAGTTGTGGCAGGTTCTGTAAATGAAATGACGCAAATCCTCAAACAATCCGTGTTACTTCCAGGTTGTGAGGCAACCAAGGGGATGAATACTTTTTGAAGGCACTGTATAATAACTCTCAAGTCTCTTTCCTACTCACTTTTTGTAAAAAGAGTATCTATTGTACGGGAGGATACGGCACCTATACAACGAATTGGAGGAGAGTCAGCATGACATGTCCACATCTACCTTTGTGAAAGTAGCATTTGTCCAGAATTTTAGACTGTATTTGTGTCTAGAAAAAAAAATTTTTTGGGGCATGATGCTTCCGTCCAGGGGGCATTGAGATGGGTAGTGGTGGACCAGTGTGTATTCTGTAGGGTACTATACTATGGTTAAGGGCATATGTTGTTTTACAAGAATTTACAAGTTGTTGACATTCGCCTTTACGCGTTTTAGGTCATGGGGCAGGGTAGTGTTACAATCCAGAAGAGTTTGGGTCCATCCATTCCAGTTAGCAGAAGGGTTCCAACTAGGTATGGGGAACGGTTTAGCATATAAAGTATATAATAGTTACACATGAATTATTATTTTTTTAGCAAGTTTGGCACTTTGGCGACTGAGGAACACAATAAAAATTATTTATAAATTTGTCAATAATGGTTAAAATTTGTATAGAAAACATTGTGGTTCTGGAGTGGTAGATTATGTTTTCATGAGGATTATCTTTATCTGTTAGGATTATAAAACAATACGCCACGTGCAGGTTTGTTCTGACTGAGATGTAGGCGTCCTGGCACCCGGGAATAGGGAGCGTGGCCCTAACCTCACTCTATTCTTGCCAAACAGGAGGCGCTTGTCTAAACACAATGACCTGGTGAAGCCATCACTTTAACATGCTACAATATGGTGTCTGGGATGGACCCGTGGCTACAAAGTCAAACTGTTACTCTATTTTTTCCATCCTTTAGCACACCTCACCTGCTTCCAAAAGAAAAATTAAATATTTGCAATCAATCCCAGTACAGGCTATCTGGCGCCAGACTTCCTCTATGTTATTTCACATAAGAAGTGGGGGCTCACCCTACTGGTTCACTTGAATCCCCCAGCTGTCCACCAGCTTTACCATAAGGAGGGAAATCTAATGGTGTTAAGTTTCTGTTTACCCGATGCATTGCTCGATACTTTATATAAAGTGTTTTGTCCTGTTTTGAAGGAACGGTTCTGTTGACCCACGTCATCAATCAAACTAACAGCTGATGGTCACCAGAACTTACTGTCTCACCTGAAGTTGTCCCCATAGGTTACTGGAACTCAATTCGACACCTATCTTTGAGCCGACCCTCACCCCTAATTACATCACATGACTGCCTAAGACACTGGTGGCCACATCTTCACCCAAACTTACATGGGCACACATTCCTGTCACAGGACCACGCCTCATCACATAAAGTCACATTGAGCCCTGGCTCCCAACGCAACTGATGGTCACTAGAGAACTTTTCATAACCCAACGTTACAACTTGCGGAGCACTTACGTATTTGGCATGACACAAGGTACTATGACTAGTGCGTATGCTCTCACCCAAAGTTACTTCGGTTGATCATCAATACGTTTTCTCCCCAATTTATATTTGATGGTCAGTGAAGACCGCACGCTTAGCCAAAGTTATATATGATGGTCACTACTAGCAGTTACATTCCATGGTCAATGGAGTCCACAGTCTCACCCCTAGGTACATTTGGTTATTGGAGCTCAAGCTCTCTAATGAGTTCAAATCTCAAAAGAGTAAGGGAAAGAGTACCCAGCATGGGAGGAGAAAACAGAAACCACACAGCAGTATGGGAGAAAAGCTTGGCAGAGGAACAGGTAAGGATGGAGCAAACTGAGGGTGGGAATATACACAATGGCGGATCTGGAAGATGAACCCGAAACAGAGATGGGAAAGTGCACAAAATGACTGGAGTCTGTTCCAAGTTTTATTCTCTCACAACTCTACAAAAATACAGTTCTATCATTTGGGAGTAAAAACACATTTTCGCTCACCCTCCCACAGAGTCCACACATATCAAGTGTCACAGCCCACCATGTGCGCCGAAGTGTGACCACATGGACAGGTCATATAGATACCAAGTGTCATAGCCCACCATGTGCGCCCAAGTGTGACCACATGGACAGGTCATATAGATACCATGTGTCATAGCCCACCATGTGGGCCGAAGTGTGACCACATGGACAGGTCATATAGATACCATGTGTCATAGCCCACTGTGTACATCTTGGTAAAGAGCCTTACACAGGACACATAATCCATCACAACCCATGCAGAGGGGCCACACATTCACTGTGCATGACACCAAGGTCCACAGATGGGAAAGGTCAAAGTGCACCAGGGGCCACGGACAGGGCGTGTGACTGCACAGCCCCATATTCCAAGCAGAAGGGTCACAAACAGGGACTGGCATTATGCAGCACAACAGGGGCCACAGCCCCAGCAGGGCCACATGTGCAGACCACAGGTCACGTGGGGAGCGCCACTCTCCAGCTCTTTACACTTTGTCTTGTGTCTGTGAGCAGCCTGTTCTACTTGATCTGGCTTTTGAAATGTGGACTATAGAGCAGTTGTTTATTGCCCCACATAGACATTACAAGCCTAATCCTCTCTTCTGGAGTGAGCTCCATTAAATGTTGGTAGTCACTAGGTTGCCACCGAGAAGTGTGTTTACTGGGCCTAAGCTTTAGGATACATTGCCAACTGGGCTGCCAGGGCTTAGGGTGCAGTGGCCAGTGGAGTCTCCAGGTCATGAGGGAGTTGTGATCACTTGGCTTACAGTAATTGTGTACAATGTCACTCGGAGGTGGCTTCTTGGAAGTGACAGTCGTTTTTTTAAGGTGCAAAATATTTTGTCACAAGTGAGGAAGCCAAGTGTGGCACCAAACAGCTGCGCGGTGCCGCTACTATACTGTCACCACACGTCGCGGTCTCACGTTCACGATAGTGCAGGTGTCTCCTCACACCATATGGAGCAGGGCAGTGTGTCCATGTGGGATGGTTCAGGGGGTCACCATGTCTGTCACTGCAGACCGCCACTGCTAAGTACAAGTCCTCTCAAATCCCCCGCACTCAGGTCACCATCTGTGTCCTCCTGATCTGTGTCCAGAGACTCATCCTCACTTTGTCCTCCCAACATTACTTGCTGGACGGCAAGAGTGGCCCCATCAGACGTCAGAGATTGCAAGCTGTCTGCTCCGAGAGTGCCAGAGGCCGAGAGTGTCACAACAGTGTCTGGAGAGAAAATAACACCAAGCTGTAAAACCTGGGAGCAACACGGCAAAGAGTTCTGCAAGCAAGCTACAACATGGATCCTGGTCTGCTTACAGGTGGCAGCGCGCTACACTGGGTCTTACTGTGCGTGAGAGACAGCGGCAAGCAACAGCATTGTGAGTGCAGAATGAGCAAAAGTGAGTGGTGAGTATTAACTGTATGAGAGTGATAGCTGGCTGCGTGAGAGCGTCAGCTACACGTGAACCACCACCAAGTGGGGACCAACGCCAATAGAGAGTGACCGCCACATGCAAACAACTAGTTGTGTGAGTGCGCGCTGCCCATTTGCACCATACCTTCGCTAATGTCCCCATGTTGAGATGCGCCTGCAATGGAGTCCGGCCAGAACCTTTGGACGGGGCGGCTCTGTCCACTCTTCTTCTTAGTCTTGGGGATGTCATTGCTACTGGAGTCCAACATTGGCTGAAGGATTCGGCGGCGGGCATTTATAAACCTGTGGAGGTAAATAAGAGTGTGGATTAATCTCTTCCTACAGCATGTGGAGAGAGTTGTAACCTTAGAGTGAAAAGAGGAGGAAATCCCAGGGATGTCAACAATGACAGAAAGCTTTCTTTATAATACACAGGATCATATTGCAATCCCACACCTGCATCTGTTTAGTGGACACCTCTGTGAGTGGCAGACAGCTAGTGGGAATGAGTGAGGAGCTGGGTTAGGGGATATGTCTCCATCAGCCAGCAAAAGTGATTGAGAGCGAGAGGAGTCTTAATAATCTATTACACCAACATATAAAGTGTAGAGCTAAGCACATAAATATAGGAAGACATGAGACAAACAGGTAAGATGTCGAGGGGACTCTCACAATCTAAGGAGGGGATTACAGATAAAAGGCCGAAGATACAGAAGAGCGCACTGGATTCGCTGATATTAGGGACAAATGGGGCAGTATGAAAAAAGTCTTATGTTGGGTGAAGAGAGATGTAGGTCGGTGGCATAGAAGAGGGCGGTTAGAGGATGTTCCTTCCATCCCGAGGAGTCCATCTTGCTTTCCCTGCTCCGTACCCATATTTACATATCTCAAATGATCTCCTATAGCACAGAACTAAAGGGACTCGTATCGATATTACAGATTATAACGTGTTACCTTCCAAATGGGGGTCATTGTAGGACAATAACAGAAGTGGAGCTGCTAGGGATGCCCCATAAATATGGCGGATGGCTAAGCAGAGACACTCTTCCAATGCCTGCCCCCGTTACAATGCAAGGCGGTCTGATTAGTGGGTGTTGCACGCAGGACGTACATATATATTGTATATGCCCAAGTGGAAACATATGGGAGAAGAGAAACTAATGTAGGAGCTGTACTGGGGTCTAAGGGGCGAATAAAGACAGCAGGATGACCGACGGAGTCTGGACAAGATAATGAGGCCAGCGAGTGACCGATGTGCAGGTACTCAGTGTAATCACGTATACAAAGGAACATGTCCAGATACACATCTTGGATGGTAAGGCCCAGGTAACATTATACTTATTATTTGGGTCACTGAATCCCAGGACACCTCTACTCACCAGTTGTTCACCTGAAGGAGGGTGAGGTTTGTTTGGGCTGCAATCTGTTTCTTCTCATCTTCTGTGGGGTACGGGTGCTGTAAAGGAAAACAAAGCATCAGTCCTAATCTGGGAACGCCACTACCTCCACAATCTGATTATATGGAAGATTTGCATTGTAGGTGAGTAACTGGACACTCACGCCGATGTGTTGGAAGAGCCAGGACCTCATGACATTGGTGGCCTGCTTAGGGAGGACTCCACGTTTGTTTTTACCGGAGCCATCATCGGAGTGCAAGAGTCCAAGATCCTGACTGAGCTGTAACTGAAGCTGGGACAGAGAAAAAGGGAATATTAGTGGGAGAGAAGGAGATCTGGGGTCTGGAGGAAGAGACGAAGGACATGAGAGAAGAAGACTTCACACCTCGAGACAGAGCAAGATAAGAAGAGAGCGTATTGTGTTATGTTTGTGCTTTATTATATCGTTATACTCACTGCTCCTACCCAACCAAATGATCTCTACACCGGGACTGTAAATATGGTCCAATATCCATAGATTGTGTCCTCGTAGTTCTGATATTAATTCTAGTGACCCAAAGGAAGAGAGTCCAGTTGGTGCGTAGGAGCAGAGCACGGAAGGTCCTGTTTGTCAGTGACTAGATGTCCATCTCTTCTGAGATAATGTTGGTGTAAATACCCATCAAGGGCCCAATGTGACCAAAGTATGACACTGCTGGAGCACCAGAGCAAGACACCGGAGCACCAGAGCAAGACACCGGAGCACCAGAGCAAGACACGTGATTAACAAGAGCTCACAATAAGACACATGATACATGCTACAATATACACTAATACCAAACACAAATCAAACATACCTACAACATACATTAACACAATACACAATAATCCAGACATACACACACTCACACACACACACAGACACACACAGACGTACATACACACACGTACACAGACGCACACACAGACGTGAACGTAGACACACACAGATGCACACAGACGTACACGTACACACACACAGACGTACACGTACACACATACACGTACACACACACACACAGACGTACACACGCACATAGACGTACATGTACACACACAGGCGTACACACACACAGACGTACACACGTACACACACAAAGACGTACACACACACACACAGATGTACACACACAGACGCACACACACACAGACGCACACTGACACGAGTACATGCAGGCATATAAATATAGGCATAATAACACACAAGATATATAAAATATAAATTCCGATACATCCAATAATAAATAAAGACATACAACATGCACCAATACAAGCAGACATATATAATAAGTACATAATGACACAATAATGCATATAGACATACATCAACAAACACAAGCCAACACCTGTGAGTTCTGAATCCGGATGGTGCCCGGTGACAAAGCCTGAGCCACAACTTGTCCCTGTGGGGTCACCACAGTCACTGGTTGGTACACAGTACCACCTATGAGGTAAAGACAAGAACAGTTGGATACATATAGGAAGAAAGGAGCAAGTTGGATTATGGGTATTTGGTGAGGGAAGCAATTATCTGGAGACAGAGGAGAGGGAAAGGCCGTTACTTATGATACCTGCCACGCTTGCCACAGCCACGTTTCCTTGCTGAATTGCTGTTGCTGGCATTACAATCCCTTGAGAGCTGAGGGTACCACCGAGTCCACTCTGAAGGAGTAAAGTAAATAGTTATCAGACGGAACATGGAAGGATCAGAGAACAACAGTCCCAGATCATGGGAGGAGCAGGGAACCCAAGTCCCAGATCATGGGAGGAGCAGGGAACCCAAGTCCCAGGTCAAGGGAGGAGCAGGGAACCCCAGTCCCAGATCATGGGAGGAGCAGGGAACCCAAGTCCCAGGTCATGGGAGGAGCAGGGAACCCCAGTCCCAGGTCATGGGAGGAGCAGGGAACCCCAGTCCCAGGAAATGGAAGGTATAGAAAGTTCTAGGACCAAGAAATAAGGGGAGCAAGGACCTCCAGAACCAGGATATAGAATCATAGATTTAACTGCAGATAATAACCGAAAAGGCACATCTAAGTATGAACCTTCAGGGGCCATGAAATGGGAGCATCAAGAAGCTATAGAACCAGGAAATAAAGGGAGCAAAGACCTCCAGAGCCAATGTATGGGAACAGCCTGGAGCCTGGGAATGGGAGGAGCTAGGACCTCCCACACATGGGAATGGGAGGAACTAAGACTTCCTGAACCTAAAAATGGGAAGAGCAAGGCACCCCAGAGCCTAGAAATGGGAGGAGCTTAAACATCCAGAGCCTGGAATGGGAGGAGCTAGGACCACTAGAACCTGGAAATCAGAGAAGAAAGGACCTCTAGAACTTGCATATAAGAGGCACTGAAGAAGATATTAGTATATAGTCCCCACAGATTGCTTTTGTTTGGTACGTACTTAGGACTGTCTCTGCACAATACATTTTGTAGATAGGTGATAAGCGGGAGAATAACTCTACGGAAGAGTAAGTCCCGTATGGCTCTTTTTGTAGTGGTATTATTGGGAGAGCTCCTCACTCAGTCTGGAGGTTGTAGTATTAGTTTGCCATATCTTGGTTTGGTAGTATGAGTGGCGGTACCTGTATCGGAGAGTATGCCCCTCCGGGGTCCCCGCTCAGTAGGGTCTCACTGTTCATCTTCGTTTTCAGACATGAAATGTAGCGACTGCAGAAATCTTTACACAACTCGTTCACCTTCTCCAGCTCCAGGAGATGAATTCGAAGAACCTGGATTGCCTTCACCATCTGAGAGAGGCAGAGAAGCATGAGGCAAGGGCGGGGCACAGCAAGGAGATACGCGGAAGCAGTGGTAGGTGTCATAGCAAGATGAAGGCGCTTGGCCATGGGAATGGCCTGGAGCAATGAGAAGGGCAGGTGTAGCAAGGGGAGGATCCACAGGAAGGACATAGACCACAGCAAGTAGGAGGGCATGCATGGCAGGAGAAGAACCAAGACAACTAGAGGGGTGAAGACAGGGGAAAGGGCTGATGCAAAGGAAAGAGGGCAAGGCAAGTGACACTACTGTGCAGACACACCCACTGACACAAAAAGTGGAGCTACTCGCTCCCCGAACACCACAAGGGCAGACTCCATGGAGTTCCCACTCACCAGGCTGTCAGTCTCAGGATCCTCAGAGAAAAAATCCTTCCCCTCCTTATGCTGCCTCCTCACAAACGTCTCAATGTCCAGGTCAAAGCTGGCAGAAGTCGTCCCCTCTGACCCCTGCGTGCATCCTTCACACTTCTCAAAGAGCAAAGCGAGGAGAGGGAACAGTGGGTGCCTGAGGCGGGAGGAGATGGTGAGCACACAAAAAAGCGTAGATGGAGGGAGAGTCATATCAAAGACGAGGAGAAAAAAGAGAAAGAGAGATGGTCAGAACTAAAATGGGAGAGTGGGGAAAGAAGGAGAGACGGAGGGAGAGGGATGCAGGAGTGAGGAATGGAGAGGAGAGAAGGAGTGAAAGAGATAGAGCGCAAAAGAAAGGAGAGTGAATAAAAGAGGTAAATAAGAGAGGTAGGGATGGAGTGGTAGGGAGGCACCCAAGAGAAAACTGCTGCGCTGCATGGAGAGCAAACGGAAAACATGGCTGCTGTAATGTACTCATCTTGTTCTTTATATAAGAGATATAGCCGGGTTCCTAGCCCGCATGGTGGTGGCATAGAGCGGTACATGCCCATTATCTCCACTGGTAAGTTGGGGTGTCAAGGGGATTGACCAGAAGAGCGCAAACACGTCAGTTTTCATGGAGGAGGGGGCAAGAGGTAGTATATCCGGACACTAGACCTGAGCACAGAGTACACAGTGGGGAGGACTAACCTGTAGATGGACTGTTTATCGGTTTCCATTGGACTGTCACTAGACCCAGCACCCTCGGCTGCAGACTCCCCACTCCCAGGATCCTGCTCAGTCTTAAACTGAGTGACAACCTGTATCTAAAAAGAGGAATCAGAGGGTCAGAGGTCATCAGGAACACATAATAGGTGGCATTAGCTGCTAAGCCATACAGCAGTGGCCTGCGCTTAGAGACAACCGTGAATTAGTCAATGGGTACGTGGGTGGTAACATGATTGTAATGAGTGAGTATGTGGGTGGTAATATGATTGTAATGAGTAAGTATGTGGGTGGTAACATGATTGTAATGAGTGAGTATGTGGGTGGTAATATGATTGTAATGAGTGAGTATGTGGGTGGTAACATGATTGTAATGAGAGAGTATGTGGGTGGTAACATGATTGTAATGAGTGAGTATGTGGGTGGTAACATGATTGTAATGAGTGAGTATGTGGGTGGTAACATGATTGTAATGAGTAAGTATGTGGGTGGTAACATGATTCCAATGAGTGAGTATGTGGGTGGTAACATGATTGTAATGAGTGAGTATGTGGGTGGTAACATGATTGTAATGAGTAAGTATGTGGGTGGTAACATGATTCCAATGAGTGAGTATGTGGGTGGTAACATGATTGCAATGAGTGAGTATGTGGGTAGTAACATGATTGCAATGAGAGAGTATGTGGCTGGTAACATGATTGTAATGAGTGAGTATGTGGGTGGTAACATGATTCCAATAAGTGAGTATGTGGGTGGTAACATGATTGTAATGAGTGAGTATGTGGGTGGTAACATGATTGCAATGAGAGAGTATGTGGGTGGTAACATGATTGCAATGAGTAAGTATGTGGGTGGTAACATGATTGTAATGAGTGAGTATGTGGGTGGTAATATGATTGTAATGAGAGAGTATGTGGGTGGTAACATGATTGCAATGAGTGAATATGTGGGTGGTAATATGATTGTAATGAGAGAGTATGTGGGTGGTAATATGATTGTAATGAGAGAGTATGTGGGTGGTAACATGATTGTAATGAGTGAGTATGTGGGTGGTAATATGATTGCAATGAGAGAGTATGTGGGTGGTAATATGATTGTAATGAGAGAGTATGTGGGTGGTAACATGATTGCAATGAGTAAGTATATGGGTGGTAACATGATTCCAATGAGTGAGTATGTGGGTGGTAACATGATTGTAATGAGTGAGTATGTGGGTGGTAATATGATTGCAATGAGTAAGTATGTGGGTGGTAACATGATTGCAATGAGTGAGTATGTGGGTGGTAATATGATTGTAATGAGAGAGTATGTGGGTGGTAATATGATTGTAATGAGAGAGTATGTGGGTGGTAACATAATTGCAATGAGTGAGTATGTGGGTGGTAACATGATTGTAATGAGTAAGTATGTGGGTGTTAATATGATTGTAATGAGAGAGTATGTGGGAGGTACCATGATTGTAATGATTGGGGACATCTTGACTGGCTGCCTTCCTCTGCACTCGGGGACCCCTTGACTGGCTGCCTTCCTCTGCACTCGGGGACCCCTTGACTGGCTGCCTTCCTCTGCACTCGCGGACCCCTTGACTGGCTGCCTTTCTCTGCACTCGGGGACCCCTTGACTGGCTGCCTTCCTCTGCACTCGCGGACCCCTTGACTGGCTGCCTTTCTCTGCACTCGAGGACCCCTTGACTGGCTGCCTTCCTCTGCACTCGCAGACCCCTTGACTGGCTGCCTTCCTCTGCACTCGCAGACCCCTTGACTGGCTGCCTTCGTCTGCACTCGCGGACCCCTTGACTGGCTGCCTTTCTCTGCACTCGAGGACCCCTTGACTGGCTGCCTTCCTCTGCACTCGCGGACCCCTTGACTGGCTGCCTTTCTCTGCACTCGAGGACCCCTTGACTGGCTGCCTTCCTCTGCACTCGTAGACTCCTTGACTGGCTGCCTTCCTTTGCACTCGGGAGCCCTTGATTGGCTGCCTTCCTCTGCACTTGCAGACCCATTGATTGGTTGCCTTTCCCTGCACATGGAACCCCTTGACTGGCTGCCTTCCTCTGCACTCGTGGACCCCTTGACTGGCTGCCTTCGTCTGCACTCGCGGACCCCTTAACTGGCTGCCTTTCTCTGCACTCGAGGACCCCTTGACTGGCTGCCTTCCTCTGCACTCGCGGACCCCTTGACTGGCTGCCTTTCTCTGCACTCGAGGACCCCTTGACTGGCTGCCTTCCTCTGCACTCGGGAGCCCTTGACTGGCTGCCTTCCTCTGCACTTGCAGACCCATTGATTAATTGCCTTTCCCTGCACATGGAACCCCTTGACTGGCTGCCTTCCTCTGCACTCGTGGACCCCTTGACTGGCTGCCTTCGTCTGCACTTGCAAACCTGTTGACTGGCTGCCTTCCTCTGCACTCGGGGACCCCTTGACTGGCTGCCTTCCTCTGCATTCGCGGACCCCATGAATGTCTGCCATCCTCTGCATTCGCGGACCCCGTGACTGGCTGCCTTCCTCTGCACTCGCAGACCCCTTGACTGGCTGCCTTTCTCTGCACTCGAGGACCCCTTGACTGGTTGCCTTCCTCTGCACTCGCAGACACCTTGACTGGCTGCCTTCCTCTGCATTTGCGGACCCCGTGACTGGCTGCCTTCCTCTGCACTCGGGACCCCTTGACAGGCTGCCTTCCTCTGCACTTGTAGACTCCTTGACTGGCTGCCTTCCTCTGCACTCGAGGACCCCTTGACTGGTTGCCTTTCTCTGCACTCGAGGACCCCTTGACTGGTTGCCTTCCAATGCACTCGCAGACCCCTTGACTGGCTTACTTTCCCTACAATAGCTGACCCCTTGACTGGCTGCCTTCCTCTGCACTCGCGGACCCCTTGACTGGCTGCCCTCCTCTGCACTCACGGACCCCTTGACTGGCTGCCTTCCTCTGCACTCGAGACCCATTGATTGGTTGCCTTCCTCTGCATTCGCAGACATCTTGACTGGCTGCCATCCTCTGCACTCGCGGACCCCTTGACTGGCTGCCTTCCTCTGCACTCACGGACCCCTTGACTGGCTGCCTTCCTCTGCACACGTGGACCCCTTGACTGGCTGCCTTTGTCTGTACTCGTGGACCCCTTGACTGGCTGCCTTCCTCTGCACTCGGGGACCCCTTGACTGGCTGCCTTCCTCTGCACTCGGGGACCCCTTGACTGGCTGCCTTCCTCTGCACTAGCGGACCCCTTGACTGGCTGCCTTCCTCTGCACTCCCAGACCCCTGGACTGGCTGCCTTTGTCTGCACTCGTGGACACCTTGACTGGCTGCCTTCCTCTGCACTCAAAGACATCTTGACTGGCTGCCTTCCTCTGCACTCGCGGACCCCTTGACTGGCTGCCTTCCTCTGCACTCACGGACCCCTTGACTGGCTGCCTTTCCCTACACTAGCTGACCCCTTAACTGGCTGCTTTCGTTTGCACTCGGGGACCCCTTGACTGGCTGCCTTCCTCTGCACTCGGGACCCCTTGACTGGCTGCCTTCTACTGCACTCGAGGACCCCTTGACTGGCTGCCTTCCTCTGCATTCGCAGACATCTTGACTGGCTGCCTTCCACTGCACTCGCAGACCCCTTGACTGGCTGTCTTTCCCTACACTAGCTGACCCCTTGACTGGCTGCCTTCCTCTGCACTCACGGACCCCTTGACTGGCTGCCTTCCTCTGCTCTCGCGGACCCCTTGACTGGCTGCCTTTCCCTACACTAGCTGACCCCTTGACTGGCTGCCTTCCTCTGCACTTGCGGACCCCTTGACTGGCTGCCTTCCTCTGCATTCGTGGACCCCGTGACTGGCTGCCATCCTCTTCATTCGCGGATCCCGTGACTGGCTGCCTTTGTCTGCACTTACAAACCTGTTGACTGGCTGCCTTCCTTTGCATTCGCAGACCCCTTGACTGGCTGCCTTCCTCTGCACTCAAAGACATCTTGACTGGCTGCCTTCCTCTGCACTCGCGGACCCCTTGACTGGCTGCCTTCCTCTGCACTCACGGACCCCTTGACTGGCTGCCTTTCCCTACACTAGCTGACCCCTTGACTGGCTGCTTTCGTTTGCACTCGGGGACCCCTTGACTGGCTGCCTTCCTCTGCACTCGGGACCCCTTGACTGGCTGCCTTCTACTGCACTCGCGGACCCCTTGACTGGCTGCCTTCCTCTGCATTCGCAGACATCTTGACTGGCTGCCTTCCACTGCACTAGCTGACCCCTTGACTGGCTGCCTTCCTCTGCACTCACGGAACCCTTGACTGGCTGCCTTCCTCTGCTCTCGCGGACCCCTTGACTGGCTGCCTTTCCCTACACTAGCTGACCCCTTGACTGGCTGCCTTCCTCTGCACTCGCGGACCCCTTGACTGGCTGCCTTCCTCTGCATTCGTGGACCCCGTGACTGGCTGCCATCCTCTTCATTCGCGGATTCCGTGACTGGCTGCCTTTGTCTGCACTCGTGGACCCCTCTACTGGCTGCCTTCCTCTGCACTCGTGGACCCCTTGACTGGCTGCCTTCGTCTGCACTCGTGGACCCCTTGACTGGCTGCCTTCGTCTGAACTCATGGACCCCGTGACTGGCTGCCTTCCTCTGAACTCAGGGACCCCTTGACTGGCTGCCTTCCTCTGCACTCAGGGACCCCTTGACTGGCTGCCTTCCTCTGCACTTGGGGACCCCTTGACTGGCTGCCTTTGTCTGCACTCGTGGACCCCTCTACTGGCTGCCTTCCTCTACACTCGTGGACCCCTTGACTGGCTGCCTTTGTCTGCACTCGTGGACCCCTTGACTGGCTGCCTTCGTCTGAACTCATGGACCCCTTGACTGGCTGCCTTCCTCTGCACTCACGGACCCCTTGACTGGCTGCCTTCCTCTGCTCTCGCGGACCCCTTGACTGGCTGCCTTTCCCTACACTAGCTGACCCCTTGACTGGCTGCCTTCCTCTGCACTCGCGGACCCCTTGACTGGCTGCCTTCCTCTGCACTCACGGACCCCTTGACTGGCTGCCTTTCCCAACACTAGCTGACCCCTTGACTGGCTGCCTTCGTCTGCACTCGGGGACCCCTTGACTGGCTGCCTTCCTCTGCACTCGGGGACCCCTTGACTGGCTGCCTTCCTCTGCACTCGCGGACCCCTTGACTGGCTGCCTTCCTCTGCACTAGCGGACCCCTTGACTGGCTGCCTTCGTCTGCACTCGGGGACCCCTTGACTGGCTGCCTACCTCTGCACTCGGGACCCCTTGACTGGCTGCCTTCCTCTGCACTCGTGGACCCCTTGACTGGATGCCTTCCTCTGCATTCGCAGACATCTTGACTGGCTGCCTTCCTCTGCACTCGGGGACCCCTTGACTGTCTTCCTTCCTCTGCACTCGCGGACCCCTTGACTGGCAGCCTTCCTCTGCATTCGCGGACCCCGTGACTGGCTGCCTTCCTCTGCATTCGCAGACACCTTGACTGGCTGCCTTCCTCTGAATTCGTGGACCCCGTGACTGACTGCCATCCTCTTCATTCGCGGATCCCGTGACTGGCTGCCTTTGTCTGCACTCGTAGACCCCTTGACTGGCTGCCTTCGTCTGAACTCGTGGACCCCTTGACTGGCTGCCTTCCTCTGCAATCAGGGACCCCTTGACTGGCTGCCTTCCTCTGCACTCGGGGACCCCTTGACTGGCTGCCTTTGTCTGCACTTACAAACCTGTTGACTGGCTGCCTTCCTCTGCACTTGCAGACCCCTTGAGTGGCTGCCTTCCTCTGCATTCGCAGACCCCTTTACTGGCTGCCTTCCTTTGCATTCGCAGACCCCTTGACTGGCTGCCTTTGTCTGCACTCGTGGACCCCTTGACTGGCTGCCTTCCTCTGCACTCAAAGACATCTTGACTGGCTGCCTTCCTCTGCACTTGCAGACCCCTTGATTTGGCTGCCTTCCTCTGCTCTCGCGGACCCCTTGACTGGCTGCCTTTTCCTACACTAGCTGACCCCTTGACTGGCTGCCTTCCTCTGCACTCGCAGACCCCTTGACTGGCTGCCTTCCTCTGTACTCATGGACCCCTTGACTGGCTGCCTTTCCCTACACTAGCTGACCCCTTGACTGGCTGCCTTTGTTTGCACTCGGGGCCCCTTGACTGGCTGCCTTCCTCTGCACTCGCAGACCCTTGATTGGCTGCCTTCCTCTGCACTCGCAGACCCCTTGATTGGCTGCCTTTCCCTGCACTCGGAACCCCTTGACTGGCTGCCTTCCTCTACACCCGGGGACCCCTTGACTGGCTGCCTTCCTCTGCACCCGTGGACCCCTTGACTGGCTGCCTTTGTCTGCACTCGTGGACCCCTTGACTGGCTGCCTTCCTCTGCACTCGCAGACATCTTGACTGGCTGCCTTCCTCTTCACTCGGAACCCCTTGACTGGCTGCCTTCCTCTGCACTCGGGGACCCCTTGACTGGCTGCCTTCCTCTGCATCCAGGGACCCCTTGACTGGCTGCCTTGCTCTGCACCCGGGGACCCCTTGACTGGCTGCCTTCCTCTGCACTCGCGGACCCCTTGAGTGGCTGCCTTTGTCTGCACTCGCGGACATCTTGACTGGCTGCCTTCGTCTGCACTCGCGGACATCTTGACTGGCTGCCTTCCTCTGCACTCGCAGACTCCCCTTGACTGGCTGCCTTCCTCTGCACTTGCAGACATCTTGACTGGCTGCCTTTTTCTGCATTCGCAGACATCTTGACTGGCTGCCTTCTTCTGCACTCACGGACCCCTTGACTGGCTGCCTTCCTCTGCACTCGCAGACATCTTGACTGGCTGCCTTCCTCTGCACTCGCAGACCCATTGACTGGCTGCCTTCCTCTGCACTCGCAGACATCTTGACTGGCTGCCTTTGTCTTCACTCGTGGACCCCTTGACTGGCTGCCTTCCTCTGCACTCGCAGACATCTTGACTGGCTGCCTTCCTCTTCACTCGGAACCCCTTGACTGGCTGCCTTCCTCTGCACTCGGGGACCCCTTGACTGGCTGCCTTCCTCTGTATCCAGGGACCCCTTGACTGGCTGCCTTGCTCTGCACCCGGGGACCCCTTGACTGGCTGCCTTCCTCTGCACTCGCGGACCCCTTGAGTGGCTGCCTTTGTCTGCACTCGCGGACATCTTTACTGGCTGCCTTCCTCTGCACTCGCAGACTCCCCTTGACTGGCTGCCTTCCTCTGCACTTGCAGACATCTTGACTGGCTGCCTTTTTCTGCATTCGCAGACATCTTGACTGGCTGCCTTCTTCTGCACTCACGGACCCCTTGACTGGCTGCCTTCCTCTGCACTCGCAGACATCTTGACTGGCTGCCTTCCTCTGCACTCGCAGACCCATTGACTGGCTGCCTTCCTCTGCACTCGCAGACATCTTGACTGGCAGCCTTCGTCTGCACTCGGGGACCCCTTGACTGGCTGCCTTCCTCTGCACTCGCAGACCCATTGACTGGCTGCCTTCCTCTGCACTCGCAGACATCTTGATTGGCTGCCTTCGTCTGCACTCGCGGACCCCTTGACTGGCTGCCTTCCTCTGCACTCGTGGACCCCTTGACTGGCTGCCTTCCTCTGCATTTGCGGACCCCGTGACTGTCTGCCATCCTCTGCATTCGCGGACCCCGTGACTGGCTGCTTTTGTCTGCACTCGTGGACATCTTGACTGGCTGCCTTCCTCTGCACTCGCAGACCCCTTGACTGGCTGCCTTTGTCTGCACTCACGGACCCCTTGACTGGCTGCCTTTGTCTGAATTCGTGGACCCCTTGACTGGCTGCCTTCATCTGTACTCGGGAACCCCTTGACTGGCTGCCTTCCTCTGCACTCGTGGACCTCTTGACTGGCTGCCTTTGTCTGCACTCGTGGACCCCTTGACTGGCTTTCTTCCTCTGCACTTGCAGACCTCTTGACTGGCTGCCTTCCTCTGAACTCGGGGACCCCTTGACTGGCTGCCTTTCTCTGCACTCGCAGACATCTTGACTGGCTGCCTTCCTCTGCACTCAGGGACCCCTTTGACTGGCTGCCTTCCTCTGCACTCGGGGCCACCTTGACTGGCTGCCTTCCTCTGCACTCGCAGACCCCTTGACTGGCTTCCCTCGTCTGCACTTGCAAACCTCTTGACTGGCTGCCTTCCTCTGCACTCACGGACCCCTTGACTGGCTGCCTTCCTCTGCTTTCGCGGACCCTGTGACTGTCTGCCTTCCTCTGCACTCGGGACCCCTTGACTGGCTGCCTTTGTCTGCACTCGTAGACCCCTTGACTAGCTGCCTTCCTCTGCACTCGCAGAAATCTTGACTGGCTGCCTTCCTCCTCACTCGGAACCCCTTGACTGGCTGCCTTCCTCTGCACTCGCAGACTCCCCTTGACTGGCTGCCTTCCTCTGAACGTGCAGACATCTTGACTGGCTGCCTTCTTCTGCATTCGCAGACATCTTGACTGGCTGCCTTCTTCTGCACTCGTGGACCCCTTGACTGGCTGCCTTCCTCTGCACTCGCATACATCTTGACTGCCTGCCTTCCTCTGCACTCGGAGACATCTTGACTGGCTGCCTTCCTCTGCACTCGCAGACCCATTGACTGCCTGCCTTCCTCTGCATTTGCAGACATCTTGACTGGCTGCCTTCGTCTGCACTCGGGGACCCCTTGACTGGCTGCCTTCCTCTGCACTCGCAGACCCATTGACTGGCTGCCTTCCTCTGCACTCGCAGACATCTTGATTGGCTGCCTTCGTCTGCACTCGCGGACCCCTTGACTGGCTGCCTTCCTCTGCACTCGTGGACCCCTTGACTGGCTGCCTTCCTCTGCATTTGCGGACCCCGTGACTGTCTGCCATCCTCTGCATTCGTGGACCCCGTGACTGGCTGCCTTTGTCTGCACTCGTGGACATCTTGACTGGCTGCCTTCCTCTGCACTCGCAGACCCCTTGACTGGCTGCCTTTGTCTGCACTCGCGGACCCCTTGACTGGCTGCCTTCATCTGCACTCGGGAACCCCTAGACTGGCTGCCTTCCTCTGCACTCGGGAACCCCTTGACTGGCTGCCTTCATCTGCACCCGGGGACACCTTTGACTGGCTGCCTTCCTCTGCACTCGGGGCCACCTTGACTGGCTGCCTTCCTCTGCACTCGCAGACCCCTTGACTAGCTGCCTTCGTCTGCACTTGCAAACCTCTTGACTGGCTGCCTTCCTCTGCACTCACGGATCCCTTGACTGGCTGCCTTCCTCTGCATTCGCGGACCCCGTGACTGGCTGCCTTCCTCTGCACTTGCAGACCCCTTGATTGGCTGCCTTTCCCTGCATTTGGAACCCCTTGACTGGCTGCCTTCCTCTGCACTCGCAGACCCCTTGACTGGCTGCCTTTGTCTGCACTCGTGGACCCCTTGAATGGCTGCCTTTGTCTGCACTCGTGGACCCCTTGACTGGCTGCCTTCCTCTGCACTTGCAGACCCCTTGACTGGCTGCCTTTGTCTGCACTCGTGGACCCCTTGACTGGCTGCCTTCCTCTGCACTCGCGGACCCCTTGATTGGCTGCCTTCCTCTGCATTCGCAGACATATTGACTGGCTGCCTTCCTCTGCACTCGCAGACCCCTTGACTGGCTGCCTTCCTCTGCACTCACAGACCGCTTGACTGGCTGCCTTCCTCTGCACTCGCGGACCCCTTGACTGGCTGCCTTCCTCTGCACTCGGGACCCCTTGACTGGCTGCCTTCCTCTGCACTCGGGAACCCTTGACTGGCTGCCTTCCTCTGCACTCGCAGACCCCTTGATTGGCTGCCTTTCCCTGCACTTGCAGACACCTTGATTGGCTGCCTTTCCCTGCACTCGGAACCCCTTGATTGTCTGCCTTCCTCTGCACCCAGGGACCCAATGACTGGCTGCCTTCCTCTGCACCCGGGGACCCCTTGACTGGCTGCCTTCCTCTGCACTCGCGGACCACTTAACTGGCTGCCTTCGTCTGCACTCGCAGACATCTTGACTGGCTGTCTTCCTCTGCCCTCGCAGACCCCTTGACTGGCTGCCTTCCTCTGCACTCGCAGACCCCTTGACTGGCTGCCTTTGTCTGCACTCGTGGACCCCTTGAATGGCTGCCTACCTCTACACTCGGGACCCCTTGATTGGCTGCCTTCCTCTGCACTCGCGGACCCCTTGACTGTCTGCCTTTCCCAACACTAGCTGACCCCTTGACTGGCTGTCTTTCCCTACACTAGCTGACCCCTTGACTGGCTGCCTTCCTCTGCACTCGCAGACGCCTTGACTGGCTGCCTTCCTCTGCACTCACGGACCCCTTGACAGGCTGCCTTTCCCAACACTAGCTGACACCTTGACTGGCTGCCTTCGTCTGCACTCGGGGACCCCTTGACTGGCTGCCTACCTCTGCACTCGGGACCCCTTGACTGGCTGCCTTCCTCTGCACTCGCGGACCCCTTGACTGGCTGCCTTCCTCTGCATTCGCAGACATCTTGACTGGCTGCCTTCCTCTGCACTCGGGGACCCCTTGACTGTCTTCCTTCCTCTGCACTCGCGGACCCCTTGACTGGCAGCCTTCCTCTGCATTCGCAGACATCTTGACTGGTTGCCTTCCTCTGCACTCGCAGACCCCTTGACTGGCTGTCTTTCCCTACACTAGCTCACCCCTTGACTGGCTGCCTTCCTCTCCACTCGCAGACCCCTTAACTGGCTGCCTTCCTCTGCACTCGCGGACCCCGTGACTGGCTGCCTTCCTCTGCATTCGCGGACCCGGTGACTGGCTGCCTTCCTCTGCATTCGCAGACACCTTGACTGGCTGCCTTTGTTTGCACTCGGTGACCCCTTGACTGGCTGCCTTCCTCTGCACTCGGGACCCCTTGACTGGCTGCCTTCCTCTGCACTCGCGGACCCCTTGACTGGCTGCCTTCCTCTGCATTCGCAGACATCTTGACTGGCTGCCTTCCTCTGCACTCGCAGACCCATTGACTGGCTGTCTTTCCCTACACTAGCTGACTTCTTGACTGGCTGCCTTCCTCTGCCCTAGCGGACCCCTTGACTGGCTGCTTCCTCTGCACTCACGGACCCCTTGACTGGCTGCCTTTCCCAACACTAGCTGACCCCTTGACTGGCTGCCTTCGTCTGCACTCGGGGACCCCTTGACTGGCTGCCTACCTCTACACTCGGGACCCCTTGATTGGCTGCCTTCCTCTGCACTCGCGGACCCCTTGACTGTCTGCCTTTCCCAACACTAGCTGACCCCTTGACTGGCTGCCTTTCCCAACACTAGCTGACCCCTTGACTGGCTGCCTTCGTCTGCACTCGGGGACCCCTTGACTGGCTGCCTACCTCTGCACTCGGGACCCCTTGACTGGCTGCCTTCCTCTGCACTCGCGGACCCCTTGACTGGCTGCCTTCCTCTGCATTCGCAGACATCTTGACTGGCTGCCTTCCTCTGCACTCGGGGACCCCTTGACTGTCTTCCTTCCTCTGCACTCGAAGACCCCTTGACTGGCAGCCTTCCTCTGCATTCGCAGACATCTTGACTGGTTGCATTCCTCTGCACTCGCAGACCCCTTGACTGGCTGTCTTTCCCTACACTAGCTCACCCCTTGACTGGCTGCCTTCCTCTCCACTCGTGGACCCCTTGACTGGCAGCCTTCCTCTGCATTCGCAGACATCTTGACTGGTTGCATTCCTCTGCACTCGCAGACCCCTTGAATGGCTGTCTTTCCCTACACTAGCTCACCCCTTGACTGGCTGCCTTCCTCTCCACTCGTGGACCCCTTGACTGGCTGCCTTCCTCTGCACTCGCGGACCCCTTGACTGGCTGCCTTCCTCTGCACTCGCGGACCCCTTGACTGGCTGCCTTCCTCTGCACTCGCGGACATCTTGACTGGCTGCCTTCCTCTGCACTCGCAGACTCCCCTTGACTGGCTGCCTTCCTCTGAACTTGCAGACATCTTGACTGGCTGCCTTCTTCTGCATTCGCAGACATCTTGACTGGCTGCCTTCTTCTGCACTCGTGGACCCCTTGACTGGCTGCCTTTCTCTGCACTCGCATACATCTTGACTGGCTGCCTTCCTCTGCACTCGCATACATCTTGACTGGCTGCCTTCCTCTGCACTCGCAGACATCCTGACTGGCTGCCTTCCTCTGCACTCGCAGACCCATTGACTGGCTGCCTTCCTCTGCATTTGCGGACCCCGTGACTGGCTGCCTTCCTCTGCACTCGCAGACATCTTGATTGGCTGCCTTCGTCTGCACTCGCGGACCCCTTGACTGGCTGCCTTCCTCTGCACTCGTGGACCCCTTGACTGGCTGCCTTCCTCTGCATTTGCGGACCCCGTGACTGTCTGCCATCCTCTGCATTCGTGGACCCCGTGACTGGCTGCCTTTGTCTGCACTCGTGGACATCTTGACTGGCTGCCTTCCTCTGCACTCGCAGACCCCTTGACTGGCTGCCTTTGTCTGCACTCGCGGACCCCTTGACTGGCTGCCTTCATCTGCACTCGGGAACCCCTTGACTGGCTGCCTTCCTCTGCACTCGGGAACCCCTTGACTGGCTGCCTTCATCTGCACCCGGGGACACCTTTGACTGGCTGCCTTCCTATGCACTCGGGGTCACCTTGACTGGCTGCCTTTCCCAACACTAGCTGACCCCTTGACTGGCTGCCTTCGTCTGCACTCGGTGACCCCTTGACTGGCTGCCTACCTCTACACTCGGGACCCCTTGATTGGCTGCCTTCCTCTGCACTCGCGGACCCCTTGACTGTCTGCCTTTCCCAACACTAGCTGACCCCTTGACTGGCTGTCTTTCCCTACACTAGCTGACCCCTTGACTGGCTGCCTTCCTCTGCACTCGCAGACGCCTTGACTGGCTGCCTTCGTCTGCACTCACGGACCCCTTGACAGGCTGCCTTTCCCAACACTAGCTGACCCCTTGACTGGCTGCCTTCGTCTGCACTCGGGGACCCCTTGACTGGCTGCCTACCTCTGCACTCGGGACCCCTTGACTGGCTGCCTTCCTCTGCACTCGCGGACCCCTTGACTGGCTGCCTTCCTCTGCATTCGCAGACATCTTGACTGGCTGCCTTCCTCTGCACTCGGGGACCCCTTGACTGTCTTCCTTCCTCTGCACTCGCGGACCCCTTGACTGGCAGCCTTCCTCTGCATTCGCAGACATCTTGACTGGTTGCCTTCCTCTGCACTCGCAGACCCCTTGACTGGCTGTCTTTCCCTACACTAGCTCACCCCTTGACTGGCTGCCTTCCACTCGCGGACCCCTTAACTGGCTGCCTTCCTCTGCACTCACGGACCCCTTGACTGGCTGCCTTCCTCTGCATTCGCGGCCCCCGTGACTGGCTGCCTTCCTCTGCATTCGCAGACACCTTGACTGGCTGCCTTCCTCTGAATTCGTGGACCCCGTGACTGGCTGCCATCCTCTGCACTCGCAGACGCCTTGACTGGCTGCCTTCCTCTGCACTCGCAGACGCCTTGACTGGCTGCCTTCCTCTGCACTCGCAGACGCCTTGACTGGCTGCCTTCCTCTGCACTCACGGACCCCTTGACAGGCTGCCTTTCCCAACACTAGCTGACCCCTTGACTGGCTGCCTACCTCTGCACTCGGGACCCCTTGACTGGCTGCCTTCCTCTGCACTCGGGGACCCCTTGACTGTCTTCCTTCCTCTGCACTCGCGGACCCCTTGACTGGCAGCCTTCCTCTGCATTCGCAGACATCTTGACTGGTTGCCTTCCTCTGCACTCGCAGACCCCTTGACTGGCTGTCTTTCCCTACACTAGCTCACCCCTTGACTGGCTGCCTTCCTCTCCACTCGCGGACCCCTTAACTGGCTGCCTTCCTCTGCACTCACGGACCCCTTGACTGGCTGCCTTCCTCTGCATTCGCGGACCCCGTGACTGGCTGCCTTCCTCTGCATTCGCAGACACCTTGACTGGCTGCCTTCCTCTGAATTCGTGGACCCCGTGACTGGCTGCCATCCTCTTCATTCGCAGATCCCGTGACTGGCTGCCTTTGTCTGCACTCGTGGACCCCTTGACTGGCTGCCTTCGTCTGAACTCATGGACCCCTTGACTGGCTGCCTTCCTCTGCACTCAGGGACCCCTTGACTGGCTGCCTTCCTCTGCACTCGGGGACCCCTTGACTGGCTGCCTTTGTCTGCACTTACAAACCTGTTGACTGGCTGCCTTCCTCTGCACTTGCAGACCCCTTGACTGGCTGCCTTCCTCTGCATTCGCAGACCCCTTGACTGGCTGCCTTCCTTTGCATTCGCAGACCCCTTGACTGGCTGCCTTTGTCTGCACTCGTGGACCCCTTGACTGGCTGCCTTCCTCTGCACTCAAAGACATCTTGACTGGCTGCCTTCCTCTGCACTTGCAGACCCCTTGATTTGGCTGCCTTCCTCTGATCTCGCGGACCCCTTGACTGGCTGCCTTTCCCTACACTAGCTGACCCCTTGACTGGCTGCCTTCCTCTGCACTCGCAGACCCCTTGACTGGCTGCCTTCCTCTGTACTCATGGACCCCTTGACTGGCTGCCTTTCCCTACACTAGCTGACCCCTTGACTGGCTGCCTTCGTTTGCAATCGGGGCCCCTTGACTGGCTGCCTTCCTCTGCACTCGCAGACCCTTGATTGGCTGCCTTCCTCTGCACTCGCAGACCCCTTGATTGGCTGCCTTTCCATGCACTCGGAACCCCTTGACTGGCTGCCTTCCTCTACACCCGGGGACCCCTTGACTGGCTGCCTTCCTCTGCACCCGTGGACCCCTTGACTGGCTGCCTGTGTCTGCACTCGTGGACCCCTTGACTGGCTGCCTTCCTCTGCACTCGCAGACATCTTGACTGGCTGCCTTCCTCTTCACTCGGAACCCCTTGACTGGCTGCCTTTGTCTGAATTCGTGGACCCCTTGACTGGCTGCCTTCATCTGCACTCGGGAACCCCTTGACTGGCTGCCTTCCTCTGCACTCGTGGACCCCTTGACTGGCTGCCTTTGTCTGCACTCGTGGACCCCTTGACTGGCTTTCTTCCTCTGCACTTGCAGACCTCTTGACTGGCTGCCTTCCTCTGAACTCGGGGACCCCTTGACTGGCTGCCTTTCTCTGCACTCGCAGACATCTTGACTGGCTGCCTTCCTCTGCACTCGGGGACCCCTTTTGACTGGCTGCCTTCCTCTGCACTCGGGGCCACCTTGACTGGCTGCCTTCCTCTGCACTCGGGGCCACCTTGACTGGCTGCCTTCCTCTGCACTCGCAGACCCCTTGACTGGCTTCCCTCGTCTGCACTTGCAAACCTCTTGACTGGCTGCCTTCCTCTGCACTCGGGACCCCTTGACTGGCTGCCTTTGTCTGCACTCGTAGACCCCTTGACTTGCTGCCTTCCTCTGCACTCGCAGACATCTTGACTGGCTGCCTTCCTCTTCACTCGGAACCCCTTGACTGGCTGCCTTCCTCTGCACCCGGGGACCCCTTGACTGGCTGCCTTCCTCTGCATCCGGGGACCCCTTGACTGGCTGCCTTCCTCTGCACCCGGGGACCCCTTGACTGGCTGCCTTCCTCTGCACTCGCGGACCCCTTGAGTGGCTGCCTTTGTCTGCACTCGCGGACATCTTGACTGGCTGCCTTCGTCTGCACTCGCGGACATCTTGACTGGCTGCCTTCCTCTGCACTCGCAGACTCCCCTTGACTGGCTGCCTTCCTCTGCACTTGCAGACATCTTGACTGGCTGCCTTCTTCTGCATTTGCAGACATCTTGACTGGCTGCCTTCTTCTGCACTCGTGGACCCATTGACTGGCTGCCTTCCTCTGCACTCGCATACATCTTGACTGGCTGCCTTCCTCTGCACTCGCAGACATCTTGACTGGCTGCCTTCCTCTGCACTCGCAGACCCATTGACTGGCTGCCTTCCTCTGCACTCGCAGACATCTTGACTGGCTGCCTTCGTCTGCACTCGGGGACCCCTTGACTGGCTGCCTTCCTCTGCACTCGCAGACCCATTGACTGGCTGCCTTCCTCTGCACTCGCAGACATCTTGATTGGCTGCCTTCGTCTGCACTCGCGGACCCCTTGACTGGCTGCCTTCCTCTGCACTCGTGGACCCCTTGACTGGCTGCCTTCCTCTGCATTTGCGGACCCCGTGACTGTCTGCCATCCTCTGCATTCGCGGACCCCGTGACTGGCTGCCTTTGTCTGCACTCGTGGACTCCGTGACTGGCTGCCTTTGTCTGCACTCGTGGACATCTTGACTGGCTGCCTTCCTCTGCACTCGCGGACCCCTTGACTGGCTGCCTTTGTCTGCACTCGTGGACTCAGTGACTGGCTGCCTTTGTCTGCACTCGTGGACATCTTGACTGGCTGCCTTCCTCTGCACTCGCGGACCCCTTGACTGGCTGCCTTTGTCTGCACTCGCGGACCCCTTGACTGGCTGCCTTTGTCTGAATTCGTGGACCCCTTGACTGGCTGCTTTCATCTGCACTCGGGAACCCCTTGACTGGCTGCCTTCCTCTGCACTCGTGAAACCCTTGACTGGCTGCCTTTGTCTGCACTCGTGGACCCCTTGACTGGCTGCCTTCCTCTGAACTCGGGGACCCCTTGACTGGCTGCCTTTCTCTGCACTCGCAGACATCTTGACTGGCTGCCTTCATCTGCACCCGGGGACACCTTTGACTGGCTGCCTTCCTCTGCACTCGGGGCCACCTTGACTGGCTGCCTTCCTCTGCACTTGCAGACCCCTTGACTGGCTGCCTTCCTCTGCACTTACGGACCCCTTGACTGGCTGCCTTCCTCTGCATTCGCGGACCCCGTGACTGGCTGCCTTCCTCTGCACTCGGGACCCCTTGACTGGCTGCCTTCCTCTGCACTTGCAGACCCCTTGATTGGCTGCCTTTCCCTGCACTTGGAACCACTTGACTGGCTGCCTTCCTCTGCACTCGCAGACCCCTTGACTGGCTGCCTTTGTCTGCACTCGTGGACCCCTTGACTGGCTGCCTTTGTCTGCACTCGTGGACCCATTGACTGGCTGCCTTCCTCTGCACTCGCAGACCCCTTGACTGGCTGCCTTCGTCTGCACTCGTGGACCCCTTGACTGGCTGCCTTCCTCTGCACTCACAGACCGCTTGACTGGCTGCCTTCCTCTGCACTTGCGGACCCCTTGACTGGCTGCCTTCCTCTGCACTCGGGACCCCTTGACTGGCTGCCTTCCTCTGCACTCGGGAACCCTTGACTGGCTGCCTTCCTCTGCACTCGCAGACCCCTTGATTGGCTGCCTTTCCCTGCACTTGCAGACACCTTGATTGGCTGCCTTTCCCTGCACTCGGAACCCCTTGACTGTCTGCCTTCCTCTGCACCCGGGGACCCAATGACTGGCTGCATTCCTCTGCACCCGGGGACCCCTTGACTGGCTGCCTTCCTCTGCACTCGCGGACCCCTTAACTGGCTGCCTTCGTCTGCACTTGCAGACCCCTTGACTGGCTGCCTTCCTCTGCACTCACGGACCCCTTGACTGGCTGCCTTCGTCTAAATTCGCGGACCCCTTGACTGGCTGCCTTCCTCTGCACTCGCAGACCTCTTGACTGGCTGCCTTCGTCTGCACTCGTAGACCCCTTGACTGGCTGCCTTCGTCTACACTCGGGGACCCCTTGACTGGCTGCCTTCGTCTGCACTCGGGGAACCCTTGACTGGCTATCTTGTGTTTGGTTGTGCTTATCCGTTAAATTTTGGATTAGGTTGCCAGGCCCTTTTTCAGCGATTTGTCTGACCTCTCTGCTATGAACCGCCCATCTTGGGTGACCCTACATGATATAGCTCAAAGTTTCATTTATATAAACAAGCTCCTTCACCACGACACAGTAGGTATCCAGAAGGGATGTCTTATTCATGGCACACGTGGACCATGGACCTCGGGATCATATTAACATATTCACAGTGGCAGAGAAAATCTAGGGAGTGTTTTCAGGAAAATGTCAGTAAGGTTATGAAAGTCAATAGACCAACCTGACAAGCACTTCCTCACGAGATATTACGAAAACTTACTGGACGTAGCTGCTTAAAAGAATTAAATCTGACTACACAGAAAAGTCAAGAATAGAAAATCTTACACACGACATTTAGTTTTCCTACCTGTTGTTCCTCTGAGTAATTCTCCATCGCCAGCTGCTCGGTAGACATCATGTTCCAAAGATCCTCACATCATGGTGGCACTACAACGCAGAACAGTGAAGTCATTGTGGTGACGCGATTAGGTCATTGGGAAGTTTGAGAACTCAAATCTTCAAACAAAACCACTGTAATAGCTACAAGAAAAGAGAATGGCTGACCGGCCCTCAACAAAGAAGAACTAGAACATTCTCTAAACCAACGCAGAGAAGGACTAGGATCTCCTCTAACTGGTAGCTTTGTTATAATCCCCAGGACACACCATATATTTATCACATATATAGTTGTCAGCAGCAAAGCAAGAGCCGCAATTGCTGGCAAGGAGCGCTGAAAGCGCTCCTTGTGCTGGTGGAGATGAGTGCCATAGTCGCTCATCCCTACGACTTTCGGACAGCAAATGCGGACCCTCACAAAGCGAGGGGCCGCATTTGCGGAGGTGTGGGCTCTACGGCGCCTCACAACCCCTTACAAACGACCACAAAAGCGGGACTTTGAAAAATAAAATAAAACACGCAATGACAAACTACGGACTTACACAAAAACAATTACGACCCGCCGGACTTCTAAAAAATCCATTACGGACTTGCAAAAATACGACTTTAACGGACAACCCGCGCACAGTGGCAAACATAAAAAAACACAAAAATACACACACAAATAAATAAATAAGCCTTACGCACAGCAAGGGGGGACACTCAGGACGTCTGCAACACGGCTTAAACCTCCATTTTACTAAAATTTACAACGTTTAGAGAGAAAAAATGGCGCCGAAAAAAAAAAGAAAACGATGCTACACGACCCCTAAAGCCGCTCTATACCACTTTTTTTTTTACAAAAACCCGTACGAACTACAACCTACACCATTAGCAAGGACGCTAAATCATACAAATCTGCGTACCACATACACATTCGCCGCCATTTTACAACACTAACTTACACAATGCGGAAGTACCCAGTTACACTAACGGCTTCCCCTCACGCACGCAGCCTATTTACACTACACACTGCGCACATGGCTGACACTTACACCTCAGCTCCACAACACTGCAAATCTATATTGTATGCTGCAGGAACATGAAAACAGATTGTTAGCTCTTCAGCACATTCCTTGCTGCATATATTAATTACAAAGAGGAAAAGTATATTCATTTATGATTTCATTAATTCATAATTAATAAGCATAAAATAAATGAAACAGACACAAAACTAAAAAAATTAACACCACACTACCGCAAACAACCACAAACACCGTCACTGCGCCACCCACAAGGAGCTCCAACGCCGCTCATAGGACACAAACTACACCAGGGGAGAGCCTTGCAATAAGCAACAAAACGAGATCACTGCGGACCTTACAATAAGCGCAAAAGTGCCTATCATAACAACAAATACACCAACCCAGAGGCTCACAATGAGCACCAAAGGCGCTCAGCGCAAGCCTCGCAATGGGCGCACAAGCATTTCAGACCACCAAAACACTTACTCTCTGTGGCAAACAGCGTTACCTACCTTACAATTTTATTGCCGTCATTTTTTGACGGGCAAGTCGCTAGTAAATAAATAATATAACGCAGTTTGTTACCATCTAATACTATATACATTTATAGCACACCATGTTGATATTCTGTATCTATAAATAAGAGATAAGTTGCATACTACCCCAGGGGTAAACTAAATAACCATAAATAAAAATATGCTATTATTCACTATTTATAGTTGACCCTTGACATTCGCTAATTTCACATTAACGGTCTTCACATTCGTGTTTCTTTTCTCCCGTTTTCACACGAAATTTGCATAATGACCAGGGAGCCCTCCATTGATGGGCAGGGGGGACACTAAGCCCCACCCCCTTGCCCAAAACGGACGCTTGAGCCGTCGCAGATGGATGAGAGCAGGGGTGCCATCCGATCCCTCGCTCAAAGAGCTTAAGCCCCTCCCCAAGGGTGCCATGCAGGTAGTATTTACCCATGCTGTGAATTATTTGTGTTTTGTCCATGTGTAGGGAACCCGAGAACTGAACCCCCTCGAATGTCAAAGCCTACTCACAGACCCGAACACACAGCAAAGCTTAACCCAAGCCACTTCACAGGCCTGAGCACACAGCAAAGCTTAACCCATGCCTACTCACAAGCCTGAGCACAAAGTTAAGCTTAACCCAAGCCTACTCACAGACCCGAACACACAGCAAAGCTTAACCCAAGCCTACTCACAGGCCTGAGCACAAAGCAAAGCTTACCCAAGCCTACTAACAGGCCTCATATTCATTATCAATATAAAAAGCTAGCTATAAAGATAAATAGGTGCCATAGGCTGTATATCTAACATGGGAGATAATCAGAGGACCCTCTACCATTAAAATCCAACTTAACAGTCTAGCCTTGTGACTCCATTACAACATAAGCCATACAGCATATCTCCAAAATTGCGGTTCAGTACCTTTAATGGCTTGTTTGCGGATTGCTATGCTGCAGATAAAACTAACTGTACTTCAAAAGTTCTACAGAGCAAAAAAGTGAACCAGTCCCTACACTATGAGAAAAGGGAATACACATTATGTGACGCAACAAGAGACAGGCACACTTCTTCTAACAGAGAATGCTACTCAACCCACTATACTATAAGCATGGGGATCACACGCTGTGCGATTGGCAAAAAGAGACAGGTACGACGTGTATGCTACTTCTGCCGAAGAAAGCTTAACACCTTCACCCAGCACTGTCAAATATGAGAGTATCACCTACAGGACCAGAGCAGACCATGAAGATCCATGGTTTTAACTCTGATTAACTTAAAAAAACTTTACCCAGTTGCTCACAGCTTTGGGACCAGCAAATTCCTTATTCTGTCATTTGATTGCACTCATGGCTCATATGTTATACACTCCGACATGTTACCGTAGCTGGTTTCAACTGGGAACAACACATACAGTTGCAAGCAAAAGTATGTGAACCCTTTGTAATGATATGGATTTCTGCACAAATTGGTCAAAAATGTTATCTGATCTTCATCTAAGTCACAGCAATAGACAATCACAGTCTGCTTAAACAAATAACACACAAAGTATTAAATGTTGCCATGTTTTTATTCAACACACCATGTAAACATTCACAGTGCAGGTGGAAAAAGTATGTGAACCCTTGGATTTAATAACTGGTTGAACCTCCTTTGGCAGCAATAACTACAACCAAACGTTTCCTGTAGTTGCAGATCAGATGTGCACAACGGTCAGGAGTAATTCTTGACCATTTCTCTTTACAGAACTGTTTCAGTTCAGCAATATTCTTGGGATGTGTGGTGTGAATCGCTTTCTTGAGGTCATGCCACAACATCTCAATCGGGTTGAGGTCAGGACTCTGACTGGGCCACTTCAGAAGGCGTATTTTCTTCTGTTTAACCCATTCTGTTGTTGATTTACTTCTATGCTTTGGGTCATTGTCATGTTGTAACACCCATCTTCTGTTGAGCTTCAGCTGGTGGACAGATGGCCTTAAGTTCTCCTGCAAAATGTCTTCATAAACTTGGGAATTCATTTTTCCTTCGATGATAGCAATCCGTCCAGGCCCTGACGCAGCAAAGCAGCCCCAAACCATGATGCCCCCACCACCGTACTTCACAGTTGGGATGAGGTTTTGATGTTGGTGTGCTGTGCCTCTTTTTCTCCACACATAGTGTTGTGTGTTTCTTCCAAACAACTCAACTTTAGTTTCATCTGTCCACAGAATATTTTGCCAGTACTGCTGTGGAACATCCAGGTGCTCTTGTGCAAACTGTAAACGTGCAGCAATGTTTTGCTTGGATAGCAGTGGCTTCCTCTGTGGTATCCTCCCATGAAATCCATTCTTGTTTAGTGTTTTACATATCGTAGATTCGCTAACAGGGACGTTAGCATATGCCAGAGACTTTTGTAAGTCTTTAGCTGACACTCTAGGATTCTTCTTCACCTCACTGAGCAGTCTGCGCTGTGCTCTTGCAGTCATCTTTACAGGATGGCCACTCCTAGGGAGAGTAGCAGCAGTGCTGAACTTTCTCCATTTATAGACAATAAATGGATGAACAGCAAAGATTTTTGAGATACTTCTATAACCCTTTCCAGCTTTATGCAAGTCAACAATTCTTAATCGTAGGTCTTCTGAGAGCTCTTTTGTGTGAGGCATCATTTACATCAGGCAATGATTCTTGTGAAAAGCAAACCCAGAACTGGTGTGTGTTTTTTATAGGACAGGGCAGCTGTAACCAACACCTCCAATCTCATCTTATTGATTGGACTCCAGTTGGCTGACACCTCACTCCAATTAGCTTTTGGAGATGTCATTAGTCTAGGGGTTCACATACTTTTTCCACCTGCACTGTGAATGTTTACATGGTGTGTTCAATAAGAACATGGTAACATTTAATTATTTGTGTGTTATTAGTTTAAGCAGACTGTGATTGTCTATTGTTGTGACTTAGATGAAGATCAGATCACATTTTATGACCAATTTGTGCAGAAATCCATATCATTCCAAAGGGTTCACATACTTTTGCTTGCAACTGTATATTCAAAAGTTCCTAATTTACAAAGGTACTTGTAATCAGTAGACGACCCCTCCAATGAGTGCAGTGTTCTCCCCAGACTGTTTAGGCCCGATTTGGAGTGCTGCCCAGGTTGAGGGGCGGATCATGGGCAAGAAAACATTGTCATAATGTGTACTCGCCTGGCTGCTCTGTGCCACCCAGAAGCTGAAGATTCCTGGGGAGAACACCTATGTGAGGCCAACAAATGTTGTCTATGACTGAGATTTGGCCAGAGGTGATCTCTATGAGTGGGACTGCTTCTCTGGTAGAACGTCTATGTGAGGCCAACGAATGTTGTCTATGACTGGGATTTGGCCCAAGGTGATATCTATGAGTGGGACTGCTTCTCTGGTAGAACACCTATGTGAGGCCAACGAATGTTGTCTATGACTGGGATTTGGCCAGAGGTGACCTCTATGAGTGGGACTGCTTCTCTGGTAGAACACCTATGTGAGGCCAACGAATGTTGTCTATGACTGGGATTTGGCCAGAGGTGATCTCTACGAGTGGGACTGCTTCTCTGGTAGAACACCTATGTGAGGCCAACGAATGTTGTCTATGACTGGGATTTGGCCAGAGGTGATCTCTACGAGTGGGACTGCTTCTCTGGTAGAACACCTATGTGAGGCCAACGAATGTTGTCTATGACTGGGATTTGGCCAGAGGTGACCTCTACGAGTGGGACTGCTTCTCTGGTAGAACAACTATGTGAGGCCAACGAATGTTGTCTATGACTAGGATTTGGCCAGAGGTGATCTCTACGAGTGGGACTGCTTCTTTTGTAGAACACCTATGTGAGGCCAACGAATGTTGTCTATGACTGGGATTTGGCCAGAGGTGATCTCTACGAGTGGGACTGCTTCTCTGGTAGAATACCTATGTGAGGCCAACGAATGTTGTCTATGACTGGGATATGGCCAGTGGTGATCTCTACGAGTGGGACTGCTTCTCTGGTATCCGACTGCTCTGTTATATAACTGCAACTTCTTTTTTAAGGTTGTTTCTATATCCTCCGAAGGGTTATCTCAAGTGCCTGTGATATGATACCATTTGTCACTTCCCACTTCCATTGCTTTTTCATATTCTATGTTATTTAACAAAGCTTTTACTTATAAATGATTACAAATCAACAATAATATTAATACTTATAGGCCCATGAGTATATACGGACCCATTATAGTGTGTCACACTTCTAAAATATACTCCATATGGGCTTCATGATGTAAAAAAATACTAGTTTTATTTTACTATTCAAGGCAGTTTCTATTGAACACACTTAGTTTGGTACCATTTATATCCGCATTAATATATGTTATATACTCCAGTATGAGCCGTATTTACCCAGTGTGTGACTTTGTGCAGCTTACTGTACTACTATACCATTGATCCCTGTGGTTATTTAGGTACCTGTGGCACAAACATAAATAATTAATTATTATGTTTCCTATATCAATGTTTTGTTACTGTTCCCCATCGAGCCCCATGCCAGAAGATGTTTTTTTTTTTACGGCAGAGCCATATTATTTGTTGTCATCAATTTGCTTTTCATATAACATTTAGGTGTCAGATGAAAGTTTTTGTTCTTAGTTGTCTGTTTGGTTCCTTTCAGTAGTTTATGGCGACTTGGAGTCCCTGGATTGTGATACTAGAACTGCAGGCTCCCCAGTGAGTAGCCCGGTGACTTGTGGGGGCTTGCTGACGTGTGCGATCCCTGGCAGATGGAGTTGGCACTATTATTGGCTGGGATGTGCAGGATTGTATTGGGGTGATTTGTATTTTTCAGTTTCTTATGCTTTTAGATGTGTATATGGCTACTTTTTATATTGGTCCAAGGTCAAGTCCAACATCATAGGTGGTACTAACATTCTACCCTCACATTATCTGTTTTCTTTAAAACTGAAGATTTTGTTATCCTAATTTGTGATTATGCTTATAAAACAAATCGACAAATGAGGACGGTACAAAGTGGACCCGCGGCTCTTCCACTCCAGATTTAGAAGTGTGTATAGAGTGATTGTATTGTGGGAATTATCCACTCTAGGCATTCCATTAAATGGTAAGTTAAAGGGCACATGTTTTGTATTTGTATGTGTTATTTAAAATTAAATTAAAAAAAGCCATCGATATCACCGCACTTATAGTATAGGGACATGCACGTCCGTATCACCTCACTTAGGCCCTCATTCAATTGCGATTTGGCCAATTGAATAGGGCTCTAAATAAGGACATAACATATATTTTTTAAAGAACTTTTTAGTTAGTAAGCAACTATCCAAAAGCAAGGTTTTCACTAACTAAAAACTTCTTTAAAAGAAATATACTATGTGCTTATTTAGAGCCCTATTCAATTGGCCAAATCGCAATTGAATGAGGGCCTTATAGTATAGGGACATGCCCATCCATATCACCTCACTTATAGTATAGGGACATGCCCGTCCATATCACCTCGCTTATAGTATAGGAACATGCCTGTCCGTATCACCTCGCTTATAATATAGGGACATGCCCGTCCGTATCACCTCGCTTATAGTATAGGGACATGCCCGTCCATATCACCTTGCATATAGTATAGGGACATGCCCGTCCATATCTTCTTGCTTATAGTATAGGGACATGCCCATCCATATCACTTCGTTTATAGTATAGGGACATGCCCATCCATATCACCTCACTTATAGTATAGGGACATGCCCGTCCATAACACTTTGCTTATAGTATAGGGACATGCCCGTCCATTACACTTTGCTTATAGTATAGGGACATGCCCGTCTGTATCACTTTGCTGATAGTATAGGGACATGTCCGTCCATATCACCTTGCTTATAGTATAGGGACATGCTCGCCCATATCACCTTGCTTATAGGAGGGACATGTCCATCCATATAACCTTGCTTATAGTATAGGGACATGTCCGTCCATATCACCTTGCTTATAGGAGGGACATGTCCGTCCATATCACCTTGCTTATAGTATAGGGACATGCCCGTCCATATCACCTTGCTTATAGTATAGGGACATGCCCGTCCATATCACCTTGCTTATAGTATAGGGACATGCCCGTCCATATCACCTTGCTTATAGTATAGGGACATGCCCGTCCATATCACCTAGCTTATAGTATAGGGACATGTCCGTCCATATCTCCTTGGGACATGCCCGTCCATATCACCTAGCTTATAGTATAGGGACATGTCCGTCCATATCTTGGGACATGCCCGTCCATATCACCTTGCTTATAGTATAGGGACATACCCGTCCGTATCACTTTGCTTATAGTATAGGGACATGCCCGTCCGTATCACTTTGCTAATAGTATAGGGACATGCACGCCCATATCAATTTGCTGATAGTATAGGGACATGCTCGCTCACCTTGCTTATAGTATAGGGACATGCTCATCCATATCACCTCACTTATAGTATAGGGACATGCCCGTCCATAACACTTTGCTTATAGTATAGGGACATGCCCGTCCATTACACTTTGCTTATAGTATAGGGACATGCCCGTCTGTATCACTTTGCTGATAGTATAGGGACATGCCCGTCCGTATCACTTTGCTGATAGTATAGGGACATGCTCGCCCGTATCACTTTGCTGATAGTATAGGGATATGCTCGCCCACATCACTTTGCTGATAGTATAGGGACATGCTCGCCCATATCACCTTGGGACATGCCCGTCCATATCACCTTGCTTATAGTATCACTTTGCGTATAGTATAGGGACATGCTCATCCATATCACCTTGCTTATAGTATAGAGACATGCCCGTCCGTATCACTTTGCTGATAGTATAGGGACATACCCGTCCGTATCACCTTGCCTATAGTATAGGGACATGCCCGTCCGTATTACTTTGCTTATAGTATAGGGACATGCCCGTCCGTATCACTTTGCTTATAGTATAGGGACATGCTCATCCATATCACCTTGCTTACAGTATAGAGACATGCCCGTCCGTATCACTTTGCTGATAGTATAGGGACATGCTCGCCCATATAACCTAGCTAGTATAGGGACATGCCCGTTGGTATCACTTTGCTTATAGTATAGGGACATGCCCGTCCTTATCACCTCACTTATAGTATAGGGACATGCCCGTCCATATCACCTTGCTTATAGTATAGGGACACGCTCGCCCATATCACCTAGCTTATAGTATAGGGACATGCCCGTCCATATCACCTTGCTTATAGTATAGGGACATCCCCATCCATATCACTTTGCTTATAGTATAGGGACATGCTCGCCCATATCACTTTGCTGATAGTATAGGGACATTCCCGTCCGTATCACCTTGCTTATAGTATAGGGACATGCCCGTCCGTATCACTTTGCTTATAGTATAGGGTCATGCCCGTCCGTATCACTTTGCTTATAGTATAGGGACATGCCCATCCATATCACCCCACTTATAGTATAGGGACATGCCCGTCCATAACACTTTGCTTATAGTATAGGCACATGCCCGTCCGTATCACCTTGCTTATAGTATAGGGACATGCCCATCCGTATCACTTTGCTTAGTATAGGGACATGCTCGCCCATATCACCTAGCTTATAGTATAGGGACATGTCCGTCCATATCACCTTGGGACATGCCCGTCCATATCACCTTGCTTATAGTCTAGGGACATGCCCGTCCATATCACCTTGCTTATAGTATAGGGACATGCCCGTTGGTATCACTTTGCTTATAGTATAGGGGACATACCCGTCCGTATCACTTTGCTGATAGTATAGGGATATGCTCGCCCATATCACTTTGCTGATAGTATAGGGACATGCCCGTCCGTATCACTTTGCTTATAGTATAGGGACATGCCCGTCCGTATCACCTTGCTTATAGTATAGAGACATGCCCGTCCTTATTACTTTGCTGATAGTATAGGGACATGCTCGCCCATATCACCTAGCTTATAGTATAGGGACATGCCCGTCCATATCACCTTGCTTATAGTATAGGGACATGCCCGTCCGTATCACTTTGCTTATATTGTAGGGACATGCCCGTCCGTATCACCTTGCTTATAGTATAGAGACATGCCCGTCCGTATTACTTTGCTGATAGTATAGGGACATGCTCGCCCATATCACCTAGCTTATAGTATAGGGACATGCCCGTCCATATCACCTTGCTTATAGTATAGGGACATGCCCGTCCGTATCACTTTGCTTATATTGTAGGGACATGCCCGTCCGTATCACCTTGCTTATAGTATAGAGACATGCCCGTCCGTATTACTTTGCTGATAGTATAGGGACATGCTCGCCCATATCACCTAGCTTATAGTATAGGGACATGCCTGTCCATATCACTTTGCTTATAGTATAGGGACATGCCCGTCCGTATCACCTTGCTTATAGTATAGGGACATGCCCGTCCGTATCACTTTGCTGATAGTATAGGGACATGCCTGTCCGTATCACTTTGCTGATAGTATAGGGACACGCTCGCCCATATCACCTAGCTTATAGTATAGGGACATGCCCGTCCGTATCACTTTGCTTATAGTATAGGGACATGCCCATCCATATCACTTTGCTTATAGTATAGGGACATTCCCGTCCGTATCACTTTGCTTATAGTATAGGGACATGCCCATCCATATCACCTCACTTATAGTATAGGGACATGCCCGTCCATAACACTTTGCTTATAGTATAGAGACATGCCCGTCCGTATCACTTTGCTTATAGTATAGGGACATGCCCATCCATATCACTTTGCTTAGTATAGGGACATGCTCGCCCATATCACCTTGCTTATAGTATAGGGACATGTCCGTCCATATCACCTTGGGACATGCCCGTCCATATCACCTTGCTTATAGTATAGGGACATGCCCGTCCGTATCACTTTGCTGATAGTATAGGGACATGCCCATCCGTATCACTTTGCTTAGTATAGGGACATGCCCATCCATATCACCAGTGACTTCATCAAAAAAAGTTTAATCTTTGAATTGGAAGAAACACTTGGTTGGGGCAAGGTCGGGGACCATTGGCACTTTCTCTGTAAGGATTCTTACTTTTGCCTTCACTACATGATTTGCAAGCAGCCCCTTTACTGTTTGGCAGGGGGCATCAGGATAAAAGTGATGGCTGTCTGATTGGAAACTCCTTCTCAGAGGTCTCTCAGCTTTTGGTCACAGTCCAGAAATGTGCATTTCTTATTATCGGGCCCGATAAAAGGTTATCTTGGCAAAGATAGTGGAGTGGGTTGCCAGTTCCTTCTTCAGTGGACCGTGATTTATATGATCTTTCTGCTATGACCTGCACATCTAGGGTAACCCTACATGGTTTAGCTCACAGCTTCATCGAAGTACACAAGCCCCTTCTCCATGAGAGGGTAGTGTTCCAGAGGGGAGGATACAGAGTAGGATGAGCTAAACACCAGAGTAGACTGAATCTTTCAAAGGATCCAAATGAGATTAAAAGCACCAAACCCAGGAGAAGCAATAAAATGGCACCTAGAATCACATGGCCAAAAGAGAAAGAATATACTGGTAGTACACAGCAAACTCACAGCATGTATCTTTATGGGGAAATGTATGCGCATGCACATATACACACACACACACACGTGTTAACAGATTGAATAATACTGACATTCCTACTGTTCCTAGGGACCGAACGAGAGTTGCCACTTTGCAGATTTGACTTCCTCTGGCCGGGCTGTGACTATCCAATGGAATGAGTAAGATGCAGCCCTGGCACCAGCATGAGTACCGAGCCACGTGACCTAGGGAGAAATGACGCTACAGATCGGTGGCAGATTACAAGGCACCCTTACTGTAACGTGCTCTGGGAGGATACCCTCCATATTGGTGTTTGCTGCTAATCGGAAGCCATCAGAGACCATCAGAAGTAAAAAAGCCCCTTGTTAGTCAAGTCTGTAACAAACTAACAATAGTAGCAGCAATGTGAGCCACGGAAATAAAAGAGTTTTTGGAAAAAGCTGAATTATTGGTGATTACAGGAATCCATTTTGTGTTTGTTACATAATTTCCTCAGAGCTGAATCTTGAGGGTGTTTGACTTGGCTATCAGTGAATAGAGGTGTGGGGAGGAGGACACATGCAGCCATTGTAAAGATAACCCCTTGCATCATTCACTGAAACACAGCTCTCCAGAAATGTAAAAGCCCCTCTCCACCAATTTATCATGGATGACTCCAGGGACCTGCAGACGCATCATAATGTATTTTTCTAATTAAGAAATAGATGTAGGATGCTTTGCCCTGCTTAATTATGAATCAGACCCCTGGACGATCTACTTCCACTACCAACATGGCTCTTCCTCCAAAACAAGAGAGTGAGCCGCCATCTTGGTTCCTTATACGCGATATAAAAACATTTCTGTTCTACTGCATTCCTGACCTGAATCCACTCAATGGAATGACCTATCACTGGAGCCCAAGAGCCAAAAATCATCATAACAGATCAATAAAGATACAAGAAAGAAAGTATCACATCGACCACCAGAGAGAAGGAACGAAGCAAACTGACAAGACCTGGAATTCACAGTTATATTCTACTGCTACCTGCTCAGGATCAGTGCAAAGTGCTGCACCATACACAACAAGCTATATGTGATACCTCAAACCTCTCCCCTATACACAACAAGCTATATGTGATACCTTAGACCCCTCTCTTATACACAATGAGCAATCCTCACTGCTCTCTATATAAACCTCCATATCAGACCCCTCCCCATCCTCACTGCTCTCTATATAAACCTCCATATCAGACCCCTTCCCATCCTCACTGCTCTCTATATAAACCTCCATATCAGACCCCTCCCCCATTCTCACTGCTCTCTATATAAACCTCCATATCAGACTCCTCCCCATCCTCACTGCTCTCTATATAAACCTCCATATCAGACTCCTCCCCATCCTCACTGCTCTCTATATAAACCTCCATATCAGACCCCTCCCCATTTTACCTGCTCTCTATATAAACCTCCATATCAGACTCCTCCCCCATCCTGCCTGCTCTCTATATAAACCTCCATATCAGACTCCTCCACCTTTCTCACTGCTCTCTATATAAACCTCCATATCAGACGCCTCCCCCTTTCTCACTGCTCAATATATAAACCTCTATATCAAACCCCTCCCCAATCCTCACTACTCTCTATATAAACCTCCATATCAGACCCCTCCCCCATACTCACTACTCTCTATATAAACCTCCATATCAGTCCCCTCCCCCATCCTCACTACTCTCTATATAAACCTCCATATCAAACCCCTGAATAACACCAGTGAGTGCCTGTAAGGCTCAAGGTCACCTCCCTGAACCCCAGGAATACTTCGTTATGACCCTAATAACCTGTGTAATGTGAGGCCTCAGGCTCTGATCTGGTACCCCAGATCCCAAGGAGCATGGCCTGTGAGTATATAATGTTTAGTGGTCAGGATGTGGTTAGGACGTAGTTAGGCCAAGCGTATCTATTAATGCTATAATGTTTAGTGGTCAGGCTATGGTTAGGACGGGGTTAGGCCAGGCGTATCTAGTAATGCTATAATGCTTAGTGGTCAGGGTGTGATTAGGACGCGGTTAGGCCAGGCGTATCTAGTAATGCTATAATGTTTAGTGGTCAGGGTGTGGTTAGGACGTAGTTAGGCCAGGCGTATCTAGTAATGCTATAATGTTTAGTGGTCAGGCTGTGGTTAGGACGTAGTTAGGCCAAGCGTATCTATTAATGCTATAATGTTTAGTGGTCAGGCTATGGTTAGGACGGGGTTAGGCCAGGCGTATCTAGTAATGCTATAATGCTTAGTGGTCAGGGTGTGATTAGGACGCGGTTAGGCCAGGCGTATCTAGTAATGCTATAATGTTTAGTGGTCAGGGTGTGGTTAGGACGGGGTTAGGCCAAGCGTATCTAATAATGCTATAATTTTTAGTGGTCAGGGTGTGGTTAGGATGCAGTTAGGCCAGGCGTATCTAGTAATGCTATAATGTTTAGTGGTCAGGCTGTGGTTAGGACGTAGTTAGGCCAAGCGTATCTATTAATGCTATAATGTTTAGTGGTCAGGCTATGGTTAGGACGGGGTTAGGCCAGGCGTATCTAGTAATGCTATAATGCTTAGTGGTCAGGGTGTGATTAGGACGCGGTTAGGCCAGGCGTATCTAGTAATGCTATAATGTTTAGTGGTCAGGGTGTGGTTAGGACGTAGTTAGGCCAGGCGTATCTAGTAATGCTATAATGCTTAGTGGTCAGGGTGTGATTAGGACCCGGTTAGGCCAGGCGTATCTAGTAATGCTATAATGCTAAGTGGTCAGGGTGTGGTTAGGACACGGTTAGGCCAGGCGTACCTAGTAATGCCATAATGTTTAGTGGTCAGGGTGTGGTTAGGACAGGTTAGGCCAGGCGTATCTAGTAATGCTTAGTGGTCAGGGTGCGATTAGGACGGGGTTAGGCCAGGCGTATCTAGTAATGTTAAGTGGTCAGGGTGTGGTTAGGACACGGTTAGGCCAGGCGTATCTAGTAATGCTATAATATTTAGTGGTCAGGGTGTGGTTACGACGCAGTTAGGCCAAGCGTATTTATTAATGCTATAATTTGTAGTGGTCAGGATGTGGTTAGGACACGGTTAGGCCAGGCGTATCTAGTAATGCTATAATGTTTAGTGGTCAGGGTGTGGTTAGGACAGGTTAGGCCAAGCGTATCTAGTAATGCTATAAAGTTTAATAGTCAGGGTGTGGTTAGGACAGGGTTAGGCCAAGCGTATTTAGTAATGCTATAATGCTAAGTGGTCAGGATGTGGTTAGGACACGGTTAGGCCAGGCATATCTAGTAATGCTATAATGCTAAGTGGTCAGGGTGTGGTTAGGACACTGTTAAGCCAGGCGTATCTAGTAATGCTATAATGTTTAGTGGTCAGGCTGTGGTTAGGACGGGGTTAGGCCAGGCATATCTAGTAATGCTTAGTGGTCAGGGTGTGATTAGGACGGGGTTAGGCCAGGCGTATCTAGTAATGCTAAGTGGTCAGGGTGTGGTTAGGACACGGTTAGGCCAGGCGTACCTAGTAATGCCATAATGTTTAGTGGTCAGGGTGTGGTTAGGACAGGTTAGGCAGGCGTATCTAGTAATGCTTAGTGGTCAGGGTGTGATTAGGACGGGGTTAGGCCAGGCGTATCTAGTAATGCTAAGTGGTCAGGGTGTGGTTAGGACACGGTTAGGCCAGGCGTACCTAGTAATGCCATAATGTTTAGTGGTCAGGGTGTGGTTAGGACAGGTTAGGCCAAGCGTATCTAGTAATGCTATAAAGTTTAATAGTCAGGGTGTGGTTAGGACAGGGTTAGGCCAAGCGTATTTAGTAATGCTATAATGCTAAGTGGTCAGGATGTGGTTAGGACACGGTTAGGCCAGGCATATCTAGTAATGCTATAATGCTAAGTGGTCAGGGTGTGGTTAGGACACTGTTAGGCCAGGCGTATCTAGTAATGCTATAATATTTAGTGGTCAGGGTGTGGTTACGACGCAGTTAGGCCAAGCGTATTTATTAATGCTATAATTTGTAGTGGTCAGGGTGTGGTTAGGCCAGGCGTATCTAGTAATGCTATAATTTTTAGTGGTCAGGGTGTGGTTAGGATGCGGATAGGAAAAGCGTATCTAGTAATGCTGTAATGTTTAGTGGTCATAGTGTGGTTAGGCCAGGTTAGGCCAAGCGTATCTAGAAATGCTGTAATGTTTAGTGGTCAGGCTGTGGTTAGGACGGGGTTAGGCCAGGTATATCTAATAATGCTATAATGATTAGTGTATATAAACAGTAAGCAGTGAGAAAGGGGGAGGAGTCTGATATGGAGGTTTATATAGAGAGCAGTGAGGATGGGGAGGGGTCTGATATGGAGGTTTATATAGAGAGCAGCTTGGATGGGGAGGGGTCTGATATGGAGGTTTATATAGAGAGCAGTGAGGAGTCTGATATGGAGGTTTATATAGAGAGCAGTGAGGATGGGGAGGAGTCTGATATGGAGGTTTATATAGAGAGCAGCTTGGATGGGGAGGGGTCTTATATGGAGGTTTATATAGAGAGCAGTGAGGATGGGAAGGGGTCTGATATGGAGGTTTATATAGAGAGCAGTGAGAAAGATGAGAGGAGTCTGATATGGAGGTTTATATAGAGAGCAGTGAGGATGGGGAGGAGTCTGATATGGAGGTTTATATAGAGAGCAGTGAGAATGGGGGAGGGGTCTGATATGGAGGTTTATATAGAGAGCAGTGAGGATGGGGAGGGGTCTGATATGGAGGTTTATATAGAGAGCAGATAGAATGGGGAGGGGTCTGATATGGAGGTTTATATAGAGAGCAGTGAGGATGGGGAGTGGTCTCTCCCCCTCCCTCGCTCCTCTCCCCCTTACCCCTCAGTCTCACTCATCTCCCCCTCAGTCTCACCATCTCCCCCTCATTCTCACTCCCCCTCTTCCCTCTCTCACACCACTCCACCTCTCTCACTCCTCTTCTCTCTCCCCCTCTCTCACACCACTCCCCCTCTCTCACTCCTATTCTCTCTCTCTCCCCGTCTTCCCTCTCACTCCTCTCCCCTCTCTCCCCTCTCTCACTCCTCTTCCCCCTCTCTCCACCTCTTCTATATGCTGCCCCGAAATAGAAAAGGACAGTATATATCCATGTCAGGCTCCTCCTCACACTCATTGCTCTCTATAAAAACGCCCTTGGTACCACTCACTGCCCTCTGTGTATCAATAGCCCCTCCCACTCACTGCCCTCTGTGTATCAATAGCCCCTCCCACTCACTGCCCTCTGTGTATAGCCCCTCCCACTCACTGCCCTCTGTGTATCACAAACCCCTCCCACTCACTGCTTTCAGTATCACTAGCCCCTCCCACTCACTGCCCTCGGTGTAACACAAGTCCTTCCCTCCCGGCCCCGCCCACTTACTGCCCTCTGTATTACAAGCCACTCCCACTCACTACCCTCGGTGTATCACAAGCCCTTCCCTCCTGGCTCCGCCCACTCCCTACCCTCTGTATCACAAGCCCTTCCCACCCAACGCCGCTGACTTCCCTGACTCCTCCCTAGACTCTCCCCTCCACTTTCTCCCTTTCCGCCCCCCAGTAACAGTCTCAGCCTCCTGTGATTCGCTATGTACGGTGCTTCACGCTCTATGATTGGCTGGTTGGCATGTGCAGCTCTCTGTGATTGGTCCGTATGACGCAACGCGTGTTGAAATGGGTGGCGCGTGCCCGAGACTGGTAGGCGGGCTTGAGGAGGTTTCGGGATCGCGCATAGTCTGTGTGTTAGTGTCGGGGCCGCGCAGCACGGTCTATACGGTGTTTTTGGGGCTGTGTATCCCAGGCCGGGTGCGGCTCTGAGCGGGGAGCCTCCAGGCGGCCTGAGGAAGCGGCGCGGGCCGGCGGGCGGGCTCTATGACTGACAGCTTACCCGGTGCCAATCTTCATCACACTGACAAGCGGCTGCAGCAATCGGGACCCGCAGGGGCGCCTGCGTCATCACGCTGCACGCCGCTCATTAGCATGCGAAGGGAGGGCGGGACAACGTGTGCACGTAGGGCCTGGCAACGAGCAATACGGGGCTTTGATTGGAGGGAAAAACTGAAATTGGTCCTTAATATTTAATAGCGGCAAAGCCCAGTCCGAGAGGGAGCCGCGCGTGCGCAGAGAGGCGATCGTGTCTGTTCATACTGAGCGTGCGCAGTGAGGAGGTCGCCACTCTTCACAATGAGCATGCGCAAGATGTCACCTGTTATAATACATTGCGCTTGTACTAGTCCAGTAATGATCAGTAATGTCAGTAATAATAAGTAATGTCCAGTAATAAGGAATGTCCAGTGATAATCAGTAATGTCCAGTGATAATCAGTAATGTCCAGTAATAATCAGTAATGTCCAGTGATAATAAGTAATGTCCAGTGATAATCAGTAATGTCCAGTGATAATCAGTAATGTCCAGTGATAATCCGTAATGTCCAGTGATAATCAGTAATGTCCAGTGATAATAAGTAATGTCCAGTGATAATCAGTAATGTCCAGTGATTATTAGTAATGTCCAGTGATAATCAGTAATGTCCAGTGATAATAAGGAATGTCCAGTGATAATAAGTAATGTCCAGTAATAATCAGTAATGTCCAGTGATAATCAGTAATGTCCAGTGATAATCCGTAATGTCCAGTGATAATCAGTAATGTCCAGTAATAATCAGTAATGTCCAGTGATAATCAGTAATGTCCAGTGATAATCTGTAATGTCCAGTAATAATCAGTAATGTGTAGTGATAATCAGTAATGTCCAGTAATAATCAGTAATGTCCAGTGATAATCAGTAATGTCCAGTAATAATCAGTAATGTCCAGTGATAATCAGTAATGTCCAGTAATAATCAGTAATGTCCAGTGATAATCAGTAATGTGTAGTGATAATCAGTAATGTCCAGTAATAATCAGTAATGTGTAGTGATAATCAGTAATGTCCAGTAATAATCAGTAATGTCCAGTGATAATCAGTAATGTCCAGTGATAATCAGTAATGTCCAGTAATAATCAGTAATGTGTAGTGATAATCAGTAATAATCAGTAATGTCCAGTAATAATCAGTAATGTGTAGTGATAATCAGTAATGTCCAGTAATAATCAGTAATGTGTAGTGATAATCAGTAATGTCCAGTAATAATCAGTAATGTCCAGTGATAATAAGTAATGTCCAGTAATAATCAGTAATGTGTAGTGATAATCAGTAATGTCCAGTGATAATAAGTAATGTCCAGTGATAATCAGTAATGTCCAGTGATTATTAGTAATGTCCAGTGATAATCAGTAATGTCCAGTGATAATAAGGAATGTCCAGTGATAATAAGGAATGTCCAGTAATAATCAGTAATGTCCAGTGATAATCAGTAATGTCCAGTGATAATAAGTAATGTCCAGTGATTATTAGGAATGTCCAGTGATAATCAGTAATGTCCAGTGATAATCAGTAATGTCCAGTGATAATCCGTAATGTCCAGTGATAATAAGTAAAAAAAAAAAAATGAAAACGAGGCTCCACGACCCCGGACCCCTCAACCACATACAACTTAGCCAAGAAGGAATACGAGATAAGCTCGGAAACCCACATTAACCCCACGGGATCCGAGATAAGCTCAGAGACCTGCATTAACCCTCGCAGTGGGGGTCCCCGCTGCAATCAAAATTCTAATTTCCTGCCCTACGGGTCCTTAAAAGTCCATAAAGAACCTGTAATAAAAAAATAATTAACCCTATCATTCATGGGGCTCTATACAGACCCTCATAAACCAATAAATAACACTGGCACTCATGGGGGTCAATACAGACGACCATAATACATTAATTAACCCCATCACTCATGGGGGTCAATACAGACCCCCATAAGCACTTAATTAACCCGGTCACTCATGGGGGTCAATACAGACCCCCATAAACCCATAAATAACACTGTCACTCATGGGGGTCAATACAGACCCCCATAAGCCAATAAATAACCCTGTCACTCATGTGGGTCAATACAGACCGTCATAACCACTTAATTAACTCTGTCACTTATGAGGGTCAATACAGCCCCCCATAAGAACTTAACCTTGTCACTCATGGGGGTCAATACAGACCCCCATAAGCCATTAAATAACCCTGTCACTCATGGCGGTCAATACAGACCCTCATAAGCCTCTATTTAATCCCATCAGTCCCATATGAGTATATTATGACCCTTATGGGGCTGTTACAACCCAACATTAACCATATAAAGCCATGACGATCCTCAGAGACCATCATGACACTAAGTATAAACACTACACTGCACTATACCCCACAATAAAACATTAAATCTATACTAACCTCCTTTTACACTAACCTATTAACATCTACACTACCTACCGCCTATTAAACCCCCCCCCCCAACACTCTAATTACTGAAAATAAAAAACCTAAGTCACAAAAAATAAAAAAAGGAACATTACAACCCAGCTCCCCCCCCCCGAAAGAGAAAAAAAAATGACCTAAAAAGGAAATACATACAATACAAATAAAGTACAATACAATACCCCCTATCTAACATACAATCAATACTATCTATCTAAAATACATCACCCAGTCTATCTAATATACAACACCCAATCTATCTAATATACAATACATCCTATGTATCTCAAATACATCCCCCAATCTATCTAATCACATATATAGTTGTGAGCATGCGAGTTGTTGCTAACGCTTGCGGGCTCGCGTAGCGAGGGCAGTGGGCGAGGGCCTCAGTTGCTGGCATGGAGCGCCTGTGGCAACTGCGACCCTCGCAAACTTCACCTCGCAACGCAAACTACACGACACACCAATTACGACACTCGCTAAATTTTACGACCAACCGAAACAACATACGACATACGTTAACACACATTACGGCCTCGCAACACGCGGACGCAACTCGCGAACATTACAAAATTAAAAACACAATACATACACACAGCACATACATAAAAAGCTTACCTACAGCAAGAGGTAGCATCCAGGACCTCAAAAATGCAACTTACACCTTCATTTCACTCAAAATAAAAGAGTTTAGACACTAAAAAATTTGCTAAGCGAGAGAAAAAATGGCTGCCGAACAAAACGAAAACGACGCTACACACGCAAACACCATACGACACACGTTACCAGACATTACGACCTCGCAAACATCGGACGCAACACGCCGACATACAAACATTTAAAACACACTAAATACACACAACACACACATAAAAAGCTTACCTACAGCAAGAGGAACCACCCAGCACCTCAAAAAACCAAGTTACACCTTCATTTAAATAAAAATAAAACACTTTAGACACTAATAAAATCGCTAAGCGAGAGAAAAAATGGTCGACGAACAAAACGAAAACGAGGCTTCAGACGTAACTGTAACGGAACCCATCACTGTTTTACCCTGTTTTATGATTATTATGGTTAAAATATGATCCTACTATTATACTGTATGTATGTTGGTTTATGCTCTGCAGAATATTGGCCCAGACTAGTGCAGACCTTGGCATGGGAGATAATCCTGTTACAGAGACTCCTCATAAGATAAGGAAGTCTATTGTATAAAGTGTTTTCATTCTCAGACATAAGAACAAAGAAGGATGATCTAATCCATGTCTGATTGTATCAAAGTTGCCAGGTAGCCTCAGGGAGGTGTGACCCACCTATTGTCCCTATATGTGTATTGTGTGGCCAACTATGGGGGATATGTGAAATGTCTGTGTGTTATGTGTAAAAGATACTTTTACTAACTTTTGAACCCCAGGTTTGATTCATGCCATTTTTTAATATGTTGTTTCACAATTTATGTTGTTCATAAAAATGTAAGATTTATTTATGTACCATGTAAAATCTTAAAGTTATAAAAATGGATAAAAATGTGTAAGTTTAGCTGGGAGATAATTGCGTAGATACAGTAATAAACTCAATTATCTCCCAAGCAGGAGGGGAGGGAAACTGTGGGCGTTACTATTGTGTTATTGGTTGTTTATACCTTCCCCTGGGTGTGTTCTGTTTGTACCTGACTGTAATAAAAACCAGCCTGGGTGTGCCAGCACCTGAGTTCGTTTTACCCCTTCATGAAGTCTCGACTCAAGTTTGGGGGACCGGGAGCCAAAATCACTTCGTTTCAGCTGGAGTTCGGGAGAAGCGTCAAGGATCCTTTACATTGGCTGGCAGTGGTGGGATGGCGTTCTAGTAAGAGGAAAAGCAGCACGGAGACATCGGTAACGTTTGGAGTTACAAATTGAGGGCAACGCTAGTATCCGTACAGCGCCCCTGGCTACAGCAGGATGGAACCGGCTAGTTTTCGGACAGCGTTCCATGATGAGGAGGAGGAGGCGGCCGCGGACTACAGGGATGCAGACAGAAAGGAACTCTGGTATGATGCCCTGGAAGATGCCCAATGGCGGCGAGGTGAGAGTCTCCCCAGTGATGAGCAGCGGCTACAGAAGCGTGTGGCGATGCGGATGTATCTATTGGGAGAGTAGCCCCTGGATGAGTGGGTGACAAGACTAGAGACCCTGGTATGGCGAGAGCTCTGGCTAGACAACGCATACCAGGCCCTCTGGTGGCATACCGTTCGACTTACCCCCTGGACGTCTGAACACGACTTCCTGGAGGGGAATGATTATGATGTGCCGGGTTTATTATGGGATGCCTTGGAGGACGACATTGATCTTGGCAGCACGGAGGGGTCTAGGTTTTGGGACATCTACAACTACCAGATGGGCATGTATGTCTGGGTTGACGAAGGCGACGTGAGCAAAGACATGACTCACCTGGTAACGAGAGAGTGGGAGCTGGAGCAGGACTACCAACACCTGCTCAGGTTCGTGCAGCCCCAACCTACTCGACAAGCAGAACCAGACCTCATTGACTGGTCCTGGGATGACCTTCAGATGGCAGGTAGAGATGGGACCGAGCTCTCTCTACCGGCCCTACAGGGAGCAGAAGGTGCCGTCCCCCCCCCCCCCCAGCGGCAGTGTGAACCCCAGGGGGCAGAAGGTGTCGTCCTTCCTCCCCAGCGGCAGTGTGAACCACAGGGGGCAGAAGGTGACGTCCTTCCCCCCCAGCGGCAGTGTGAACCCCAGGGGGCAGAAGGTGTCGTCCTTCCCCCCCAGCGGCAGTGTGAACCACAGGGGGCAGAAGGTGTCGTCCTTCCGCCCCAGCGACAGTTTACCCTGACAAGGGGAGACACCAATCTCCCAAACGGCGCAGATGGGACCGTGGTCTCTGCGCCCACAGCCTGTCCAGATCCCCAACTACCCTCACTGGGACAACCGGAGGAGGGGGTAAGTACAACTTCCCCTCCCCAGCTAACTTCTAATGTGGCCCCAGGGTTAACGGAGGAAATGTTGACCCCCACGTTTCCCTGGCTACTGAGCTGGAATATGTCCCAAGTACCCCAGCAGAAGAGCTGACAGCGGGGCAGAGTGCAGTCGGCCTCTGCCCTCCCTTTGTCCCTTGTACAGAGCAGGATGTCCTGCAGGTTATACCAGCAGAAGAGCTGGCATCAGGGCCCTCAAGTCCCCTCAGCGTGTTGCCCCATCACCACAGCGAAATATCCAGGTGCAGTAACGGTTTGTTATGGGTGGGCTGCTCTTGCACTTTGTTGTTGTGGGGGGGCTGCTCTAGCACTGGTTTATTGTGGGTTGGTGGATCGTCTAACGGAGGCACTGACCGGCAGAAGGTCAGGTGCCTGGTTAGACTTCCCCCCAAAGGGGAGATGTGTGACGAAGTGCCCTTCGCCACTTTGTCTTGGAGAGGACTGTTTGCCAGCCTCCTGCCCTGCGACTATGGCCCTGGGACAGATTGCCCTTTAAATACAGTATTCGGCCATACCAGAGTGTATGTCACTCATTCTGGCCCTTTACATACAGGGGGGTCATTCGTTACTTGCCCTGTGTGAACCATGATACCACAGATAGCTATGCCATGGAGCCCATTCATATAATGAAAGACTATGGGAAAGACTTTAGCTACATGGCAATTGAACTGTGTGAATAGGATCTGAGCGCTATTCGGTAGTTTTGTGCGCTCAGGTCCCAGCTATCTGGGGATATGTGAAATGTGAATTGCAGTAATGCTGATGGGTTGTCAAACTAGAGAATTGACCAACAAATACTTTTGTCCGGACATCCCCAGGCCGATCCGTTGGGATCAGACCGTGTATGCCGGCTTATGGTCACGGGGGAGGTGTGTAACGGAACCCATCACTGTTTTACCCTGTTTTATGATTATTATGGTTAAAATATGATCCTACTATTATACTGTATGTATGTTGGTTTATGCTCTGCAGAATATTGGCCCAGACTAGTGCAGACCTTGGCATGGGAGATAATCCTGTTACAGAGACTCTCATAAGATAAGGAAGTCTATTGTATAAAGTGTTTTCATTCTCAGACATAAGAACAAAGAAGGATGATCTAATCCATGACTAATTGTATCAAAGTTGCCAGGTAGCCTCAGGGAGGTGTGACCCACCTATTGTCCCTCTATGTGTATTGTGTGGCCAACTATGAGGGATGTGTATTGCCTGTGAAATGTCTGTGTGTTATGGGTAAAAGATACTTTTACTAACTTTTGAACCCCTGGTTTGATTCATGCCATTTTTTAATATGTTGTTCCACAATTTATGTTGTTCATAAAAATGTAAGATTTATTTATGTACTATGTAAAATCATAAAGTTAAATAAATGGATAAAAATGTGTAAGTTTAGCTGGGAGATAATTGAGTAGATACAGTAATAAACTCAATTATCTCCCAAGCAGGAGGGGAGGGAAACTGTGTGCGTTACTGTTGTGTTATTGGTTGTTTATACCTTCCCCTGGGTGTGTTCTGTTTGTACCTGACTGTAATAAAAACCGGGCTGGGTGTGCCAGCACCTGAGTTCGTTTTACCCCTTCATGAAGTCTCGACTCATGTTTGGGGGACCGAGAGCTATAATCACTTCGTTTCAGCTGGAGTTCGGGAGAAGTTGCAAGGATCCTTTACAGTAACTATACTACACCTACTCGCAATAATGAAATACATACTATACGACACGTACCACACTGATATTAAACACCATTTTGACCACTACTACTCACAAAATGGCGGATGGAACGCAAATTGTAAGCTGGAACACAAATAGCGCATGCGTATTGCGTTCTAACGGTCTAACTTTCCAGAAATTTCTACAAGTTTATAAATACTGCCTACTTTCCAGACATTTCTACATTTCTCCTCAGGTGATACGCGGAGTGACTGGACATGGCGCTGCTGCAGTTACTTCAGAAGAGAATTCTTTCATAATTTACTACTTTACATTGTGCAAATTACACCTGAGAGGTAAGCTATAATATATTACATTTTATTATCAAGACAGGACAAAAAAATAATAATTATAAGTATGAAAATGTGATTTCTGTATAGTGATATGTGACACGCACATATATGTATCATGTATAGTCACATGTCACACATACATTTAAAAACATTATGTTCATTTAACTATTAAAATAAGATTGCCGTATAGGGATATGTGACACGCACAAAAGATAAATACATTTAACTATGAAAATATGCTTCATGTATGTGACATGTAACACGCAGATTTCTGTGTATAGTCCCTGCAAATAACTAATATTAATCACAAATAATTAAACAACTATATTGTAATGACAGTAACAAAAAAAATTTGCTATACTGATATGTGACACGCATATATATGTGTCTCATGTATAGTCACGTCACACGCACATTTATTGTGGAGCCCCAAAAAAAGAGTCATGTTCATTGAAAGTAATTACAGAAGTAGATCTTTACATAACATAAAATTATCGGAATTCACTATATAACCTAAACATCAATCTTTCACCTTTTTTTACTATTCAAACAGACTGCATCAACAGCGTCACTCAAGGATTTGCACCGTGCACTGTGACCCACAATCCCTTTTAAACAACTCCAAGAAAGAACAAGAGGTAAGATAGAAAAATACATTACATGCTGAAAAAGGCCATGCTTTGCTAAATCAAAATGAAGAAATATACAATTAACCATTTCACTTTCTTTTTAAAACAGACACTACAAGAAGACCGGCGGATTAAGATTGGCAGGAGGGGACCCTCTGTCATTGGACACTTCAATCAAGGTAAAGTATAAAGTATAAAAAAGAAAACAACTATGAGCCTCATTCAATTCCGAGTTGCCCAATTGAATAGGGCTCTATATAAGCACATACAAAAAAATCTAAACAAACTTTTTAGTTACTGAACCTCTATCCAAAACAAAGGTTTTTACTAACTAAAAACTTCTGTCAAAAAATATGTTATGTGCTTATATAGAGCCCTATTCAATTGACAAATTTCACATTGAATGAGGACCTATATATGTTTAATGGTGACAATTTAAAAAATGCAGCAATCAAAGGCCCTCATTTAATTGCTATTTTGGACAATTGAATAGGGCTCTAAATAAAAACATAACATATTTTTTTAAGTAACTTTTTACTTACTAAGGTCCTCATTCAATTTGAAATTTGTCAATTGAATAGGGTTCTATATAAGCACATCACATATATTTTTGACAGAAGTTTTTAGTTAGTGAAAACCTTGGTTTTGGATAGAGGTTCAGTAACTAAAAAGTTTGTGTATATTTTTTTATGTGCTTATATAGAGCCCTATTCAATTGGGAAACTCGGAATTGAATGAGGCTCTAAGCATCAATCTAAAAGCAAGGTTTGCACGAACTAAAAACTTCATTAAAAAATATATGTTATGTGCTTATTTACAGCCATATTGAATTGGCAACATTGCAATTGAATGACGGTCTCATTAAGTGAATCAAGGCCCTCATTAAATTGCAATTTGAACAATTGAATAGGGCCCTAAATAACCACATTACATATATTTTTTAAAGAAGTTTTTTGTTAGCAAGCATCTATCCAAAAGAAAGGTTTTAAATAACTAAAAAATTATTTAAAAAATATATGTTATGTGCTTATTTAGGGTCAAATTCAATTGGGCAAATTGCAATTGAATGAGGCCCCAACTATGCACCATATGGTACACACAAAATAGGCTTGCACACAAAAAAAAAATAACAAATACCAAACTAAATTCATATTCTTCTTTAATGTTTAACAACCTATAAGCCTTACAAAAAACATAAATAACTATACCAAAAGTGGTACACACAAAACAGGATTGTACAAAAATAACACAAACACATAGCAAACTAAATTTATATTCTTCTTTAATGTTTAACAACCTATAAGCCTTACAAAGAACCATAAATAAGTATACCACAAGTGGTGCGCACAAATAAGGATTGTAGAAAAACTCACACAAACACAAAGCAAACTAAATTCATATTCTTAGTTAATGTTTAAAAACCTATAAGCCTTAAAGAAGCCTAAATAAGTATACCACAAGTGGTGCGCACAAAACAGGATTGTAATAAAACTCACACAAACACATAGCAAACTACATTAATATTCTTATTTCATGTTTAAAAAACTATAACCATCACAATGAAGCCTAAATAAGTATACCACAAGTGGTGCGCACAAAACAGGATTGTACTAAAACTCACACAAACACATAGGAAACTACATTAAGATTCTTCTTTAATGTTTAACAACCTATAACCATTACAATGAAGCCTAAATAAGTATACCACAAGTGGTGCGCACAAAACAGGATTGTAGAAAAAAAACACACAAACACATAGCAAACTAAATTATTATTCTTCTTTAATGTTTCACAACCTACAAGCCTTACTAAGAAGCTTAAATAAGCATAACAAAAGTGGTGCGAACAAATCAGGATTGTAGTTAAAGTCAGACAAACACATAGAAAAAATTAACCATAACAGATACAATACACCAAAATTAAGAAATTTTTGCTTTATTTAAAAGACATTTAACTCAAACAACATTTTCAATTTTATGTTACAACTGATACTGCGTGAAGACAATCGGACGAGGACTTTCAACACAGGACCAGACCATCGGACGAGGACTTTCACCAGAGGACCACAACATCGGACGAGGGCTATCGCCACAGGACCACACCATCGGACGAGGACTTTCAACAGAGGACCAGACCATAGGACGAGGATTTTAAACAGAGGACCACACCATCGGATGAGGACTTTCAACAGAGGACTACACCATCGGACAAGGACTTCCAACAGAGGACCAGACCATTGGACAAAGATTTTCAACCGAGGACCAACAAACATTCGGATTGAAATCACACTTCAACCAAGGTACAGTATAATAAGTACAAAAGGAGAAAACTAAAGAAACATGTTTCATCTGCATCCGTGTCAACAGAAAAATAATAAAAAAATTAAGAACTATGTCCCTTATTCTATTTAAATTGGCACTATGCAATACATGGGTCAATAACCACATCAATGTTTTTTTGCAAAGAAGTTTTTAATTGGTAAACATCTATCCACAAACAAGGTTTTCAATAACTAAAAACTTACTTCAAAAAAAGGTGTTAACTGCTTATTTACAGCAGTATTGAATTGGCCAAATTGTTATTCAATGAGGCCAGGAATTATAACTTTTAACAAAATATAACTGATACATTAATGATTTACCTTTTATTTCTCAATTATGCACAATAATCTTTAACAGTAATTACGAATTTAAATATACCCAATTACATTTCTTTTTTTGCCTTTACAGATTAACATGGCTAATAACGAGAGCAAACAAGAGAAGAAAAGACGTCAAACTAGAGAAAGACAAGAGAGATGTGTCACAACCTACAATGATGATGGAGTATAGAGAATCCTAGTTCTCTTATCTCCTGTAGGTTTTAGACCTAAGATTTGGATGACTCAGACCAATGGACCTTCCTTGTGGATGCAAGAGCATAAGTCCCAGCTTTTGGTAGTGTGCCTGGGAAAAACCTGGCATGGAGTCAGAAACGATCTCCTCTGCCAGCATATGCCCTTGGGTCAATAATACACCTGCACACAGATGAAAATTATGAACAACTTCTTTATTTTTACACAAGTATTTAAACACCTCACAAAACAGTACAGGGAGTGGCTACCCCTTTGTCCAACCCTTATCTTCCTCTTGGCCAATGGGGTAATCTCCAGCGTAATTTGATTACCTCTAGCCAATGGACTAGAGGTAAGCTCTGGGAACTTCCAGACCCCTCCCCTGGGCCGCCCACTAGGTGTGGCTAACAGAGTCATTTGGATGCTGGCAGTCAAGAGAGACACATCTCCCTGTCCTCTGGACTTTGCTCTGACTCTCTGAGTGAGAATACCTGTAGACCCCCTGGAGAGATGGTGCCTCAATGTCTGTATAGACCCCATTGTTCCTGACTTAAGTATGTGTACTTAAAGGATTAACCTTGGTGGCCAGCTGGGGGTCCTTCTCCTGTTGCAAGATGTATGTGGCAATGTATCCAGCATGACTACCCCATACTATCATATACATATGTGTACATATTCCACACACTGTCAGTCTATTTAAGTACAAGCGTAAAAGCGCACCCCACATAAAACCACCTAATGTCCTCATAGTATATGGGATTGGGGCAGGGTTTCCACATCAATCCATCTCATGCATTATGATGACTTTTATTGATGGTGATGGGAACCCTGCTCATTTCCTTAGACAATAATCATCACATATATAGTTGTGAGCGTACGAGTCGTTGCTCACGCGGCCCTCGCGTAGCGAGGTCACTGGGCAAGGGCCTCAGTTGCTGGCATGGAGCGCCTTCGGCGCTCCATGCCAGCAACTGAGGCCCCTCGCGAAGCGAGGGCCTCAGTTGCTGGCGAGGTCACTGGGCACGGGCCTCAGTTGCTGGCATGGAGCACCGAAGGTGCTCCATGTCAGCAACTGAGGCCCCTCGCGAAGCGAGGGCCTCAGTTGCTGGCGAGGTCACTGGGCAAGGGCCTCAGTTGCTGGCATGGAGCGCCGAAGGCGCTCCATGCCAGCAACTGAGGCCCCTCGCGAAGCGAGGGACTCAGTTGCTGGCGAGGTCACTGGGCAAGGGCCTCAAACACTCGCAAAATTCACGTCGCTACTCAAAAAACCCGACACACAAATTACGACACTCGCTAAATTTTACGAGGAACGCAAACAACGTACGAAACACGTTACCACACATTACGACCTCGCAAACATCGGACGCAACACGCCGACATACAAACATTTAAAACACAATACATACACACAGCACATACATAAAAAACTTACCTACACCAAGAGGGAGCACCCAGGACCTCAAAAATGAAACTTACACCTCGATTTTACTCGAAATAAAACAGTTTAGAGACTAAAAAAAAATCTAAGCGAGAGAAAAAATGGCCGCCGAACAAAACGAAAACGAGGCTACAGCACTCTAAACTCGCAAAACACCACAAAACACCTACGGATATTCCGATACAGACCTATACCACACATTACTCGCCATTTTACACCAATGCGGAAGTACACGACTACGCTAACGGTTTGGTCTCGCGCACGCACAGTCTTACACTGCACACATTCAGCATGCTTATACAGCAGCTCCACACCACTAATGCTGCAGCAACATCAACACAGATTGCCAGCTCTTCATCACAATGCTTCAAAATAGGTACACTATATTCATTTACTAATTTAGCTACCTTACAATTTCATTGCCGTCATTTTTTGACGGGCAATTCGCTAGTAATCATATAACCGTATAACAGTATAACAGGGTGTCTGGGAGCCCCAAACCTTTTGTTCCTCCCCATGGCAACAGCATGTGGAAGACCACCCATCCCAAAATGGCCACCGCTGCCAGTCACAAAATGGCCCCAGCATAGTTCACACCCAAATCCAATATGGCCACTGGCTGATTCATGACAATCCTTCCCCAAGCGGGCGGAGAACATCCAAGATTTTCTCAGCTACGCTGATAGTCATGAATCTGCTGGTTTGGCCCGGCCTGCTGCATGCTAGGCAAGTTCATGTCGGTGCGCACACAGTCCCAAGGTGCAGAGTAAAGACCTCCCCCAGCCCTTGGCCTTGCTCCCACTGTATAGAGCAAATTGCTCTTGCCCTGCACCCCCACCCAAAACAGTCCAGGATCCCAGCTCTCTGTTTTTGGCAGCAGCATGGAAGTCTCTGGGGACACAGTGGGTTGCACCCATACATTCTTCTGAGGCAAAACCGTATTTTTGGGAGCCCCATAAAACAACCCCTGTCCCATAGCAACCCCTTTCCCTCCAGCCAGTCCCCACAGCTGGGCTGGGGTCTCTAAAAAAGTCTCTGGGCCTATGGGATTGCAAGGGGGCAGTCCAGTACTTCCCTCAGCAAAATTATTATTGTTGGGAGCCCAATAACACCATAACTGCAGTAAAGTACATACCGGTCTGCGCTTGACTCCAGCGTCCCTGATGGAGTCCGGACTTGGATGCTCCCTTTGCTCTGGCTCCTGGAGATCTGTATCTTTGGACAGACCCTCCTGGTTTTCTTCCCCTGGGTCTGTCTGTGTTGCAGCCTGGAGAACTACGCTGTTCCCACCCAGGCTGTGCTTTGGGGCCCTCAGCTGACCCTCTTCTTCTATGGTCTTTTCCTTGGCAACTTGGGCCTCATCCTTTGTGGACTCCTGGGCACTGGTCATCTCAGGCAAGTCCTCACTACATCCACAATCCTTTGGGGTGCCGCAATGCACCCATGGTTCCTTTGCCAAGGCTGGCAAGCTTGCTGCCCCTGTCGGGCTCTTGGTGCCCCTGGCACTCTCTTGGTGCCCCTGGCACTCTTGCTGTGTGAGGCCTGGTTCCCTGTAGCTAAGAACCAGTTCCTTTCCCTCCCCACAGTCCATTACATAGCCCTCCCCACAGTCTCTTGGGTGGCTATCCTGAGCCCCTGGCTCCATTAGCAGTTCTGGCCCATACACATTGCCTAGAACTTCTGAGGGTAGACTTAGTTCATCTGGCCCTACCTGTTGAGCAGTTACTGGGATTTCTGCCAGGATTTGTGCTGGAAGGTAGTCCTCAGGTGAGACCATTTCCACATCTAGTAACTCAGGCGTGACCCGTTTGGAGAAACTGTGCTCGGCTAGCGTTTCTTCTGGGATTAAGTCTCTTGGGGTATCAGGGGACAAACATGGGTTATCTGACCCCACCCAGGGAACATTCCCCTGGGTCTCTGGCTCTTGTAGCTGGTGAGTTGGTCCCAAGCTGACTTTACCATCCCTTCTAGGCTCTGACACAGTCTCTGCATTTTTTAGGGGAAAACAGTCTCCATTCCCCGAAGGTGGTACAGGAGCAGGGTTTACCCCTTCCTCCTCCTCCTGATCCTCTGACACATCCCACTCAGAGAGCTCCTCTAGGCAACTCTGAGCCAGTTCTGCTTTCTGGGCCTCAGACAGCCCAGGGCACGGCCTTGTATATGTGGTCGCCTCCATTTTGCTTACCCACATGCGCTCTTTCCATATTCTCTGGAACATCTGGTCAAGCACGTAGCCCACATCTTGTGCTGTTAACTTTTTTGGAAAAAGGTGTCTGACTTCTTTAAACCGTCTTTTTGCTTCTTTGGCAATATCTTCCTCATATTGCTGCTCCATTCTTGGTCTTTCTGTAGAGTCTCCCACCTCTGTCACCAATTGTCACAACCTACAATGATGATGGAGTATAGAGAATCCTAGTTCTCTTATCTCCTGTAGGTTTTAGACCTAAGATTTGGATGACTCAGACCAATGGACCTTCCTTGTGGATGCAAGAGCATAAGTCCCAGCTTTTGGTAGTGTGCCTGGGAAAAACCTGGCATGGAGTCAGAAACGATCTCCTCTGCCAGTATATGCCCTTGGGTCAATAATACACCTGCACACAAAGTCTTGATGAAAATTATGAACAACTTCTTTATTTTTACACAAGTATTTAAACACCTCACAAAACAGTACAGGGAGTGGCTACCCCTTTGTCCAACCCTTATCTTCCTCTTGGCCAATGGGGTAATCTCCTGCGTAATTTGATTACCTCTAGCCAATGGACTAGAGGTAAGCTCTGGGAACTTCCAGACCCCTCCCCTGGGCCGCCCACTAGGTGTGGCTAACAGAGTCATTTGGATGCTGGCAGTCAAGAGAGACACATCTCCCTGTCCTCTGGACTTTGCTCTGACTCTCTGAGGGAGAATACCTGTAGACCCCCTGGAGAGATGGTGCCTCAATGTCTGTATAGACCCCATTGTTCCTGACTTAAGTATGTGTACTTCAAGGATTAACCTTGGTGGCCAGCTGGGGGTCCTTCTCCTGTTGCAAGATGTATGTGGCAATGTATCCAGCATGACTACCCCATACTATCATATACATATGTGTACATATTCCACACACTGTCAGTCTATTTAAGTACAAGCGTAAAAGCGCACCCCACATAAAACCACCTAATGTCCTCATAGTATATGGGATTGGGGCAGGGTTTCCACATCAATCCATCTCATGCATTATGATGACTTTTATTGATGGTGATGGGAACCCTGCTCATTTCCTTAGACAATAATCATAATCATATAACAGTATAACCGTATAACAGTATAACAGGGTGTCTGGGAGCCCCAAACCTTTTGTTCCTCCCCATGGCAACAGCATGTGGAAGACCACCCATCCCAAAATGGCCACCGCTGCCAGTCACAAAATGGCCCCAGCATAGTTCACACCCAAATCCAATATGGCCACTGGCTGATTCATGACGATGGGTCGAAGATGGGTCGACCAGCAGACACCAGAGGAGAAAGAAATTAGACGAGAAAAAGAACGCAAAAGACTTGCAAGCAAAAGACTATCAGCTGCAAAAATGAAAGATACGCCAAAAAGAGCTACCAAGCAAATAAAGCAAATAAAGCATTTCCTCAAACATCAGATGACATTTTACAAGATACAATTAAAGACAGACCAAAAAAAGCAACTACAAAAACAAAGCATTTACAACCTGTTACTGAAACCTTACAGGACATTTCACCAAAACCAGGACAACATATACCAAGAAAAGCCACGAAAAAAACTAAGCATTTAGAACCTGTTGTTCAAACATTCCATGACTTTTCACCTGATGAATATGCAAGTCAAACTCCTATATGCTTTGCAAATTGTCCTTTACTCAAGTCTTTAGCAGTAGAGGTTCATAGTTGTGGGGACATGACTGCTCAATGTCAGTTTTGTGAGGCTTATTATTTTAAACAAGAGAGACCCAGAGATGGCCAATTTATTAGTTGCTGTCAAAAAGGCAAGTTCAAACTTCCAGAAAGGAAAGAATTTCCAATCTTTTTACAAAATATTATGACTGAACCTACTTTTCCAAACTACAAAAATTTTAAGACAAACATAAGATTCTACAATAGTGCCATATCCTTTGCATCTATGGGGGCAACATTAGCTGCTAATGTACCAGGACATGGTCCTTACTGTTTTAAAGTCCAAGGCCAAATTTATCATCTTACTTCCCATTTACATCCAGAGGAAGGAGAGCAAGGACAATTCGCTCAACTATGTCCTAGATACAATGGAAGCTGTTGACCAACGTATGCAGATGGAAGAAAATAAAAAATGCTTACCCAGTGTTTTCATAGAGCTAAATAACATTATGGACAACAATCCTTACAGTAAAGCTTACAAAAAATTGGCTGAAGTAGAAAATGAACAACTACTTCATGCACAAATACATCAATTACCAATGCCAAAGGTTAATATGGTGCTTAAAAGAGACAGACATACTGATAAACGTCGTTATAACTTGCCAACATCAAATGAGGTTGCAATGGTGTTTCAAAATGATGAAGGAGAACCACCATTTCAAAGAGACATTAGAATATATCCCAGAAATGAGGAGCAACCATTTATTAATATGAATATCTTAAGTCCAAATTTAGATCCAATGACATATCCCATCCTTTTCCCACACGGAGAAGCAGGTTGGCAACCAAAATTAACCCTTCCCAGTTACCCAAATGCTAAAGCCAGAATCCGAAATAATGTTTCTATGCTTGAATTTAAAGTAGCTCAAATTGCCATTAGACATGAATTTAATCCGATTTTATGTGGTGGAAAACTAACCCAACAATGGATTATTGATTCATATTTGCAAGTTGAGGCAAATAATTTAAACTTTATAAAATATCAACAAGATAAACTACGTGTAGAACAATATTCTGGACTCATGGACTATGTTGCTGACGTGGCTACAAGCAGAGACATGACAGCTGGCAAAGCCATCATTTTACCATCTTCCTTTCAAGGATCTCCTCGAAATATGAGAGAAAGATACAATGATGCTATGGCTATTGTCACCAAATTTGGCAAACCCGATTTATTTCTGACATTTACATGTAATCCACAATGGCCAGAAATTACACAAAATCTACTTCTTAGACAAACTGCTTCTGATCGACCAGATTTAGTAGCCAGAGTTTTTAAGATCAAATTAAATGAATTAATACGTGACTTCACTATAAATCAGTTATTTGGCAAATGTCTTGCTTATGTATTGTAGCGGAACCCATCACTGTTTTACCCTGTTTTATGATTATTATGGTTAAAATATGATCCTACTATACGTATGTTGGTTGATGCTCTGCAGAATATTGTCCCAGACATTTGCAGCTACTTGGCATGGGAGATAATCCTGTTACAGCGACTCCGCATAAGATAAAGGAAGTCTATTGTATACAGTGTTTTCATTCTCAGATAAGAACAAAGAAGTGTAATTGAATCAATGTCTGATTGTATCAAAGTTGTCAGGGAGCCCCGGAGAGGTGTGACCCACCTATTGTTCTCTTTATGGGTATTGTGCGGCCAAATATGGGCATGTGTATTGCCTGTGGGAAGAGATGGGTATAAATATTTCTGCAATAACAAAATAAAGTCAGTATTCATTTGACTCCCAAATTGTGTGTCGTCCAATATGGGAGGTTGGGAATGGTGAGACTGTAGTGCCTCTTGGGTATTTTACCGTATACCAGCGGAGATATTGGACTGCGTGTTCCAGCTCCGTTACATTTGGTGGCAAGTGTCGGAATTGTTCCCACGGTCAGAAGGACAGCTACAGGAGACACCATTCCGTGGAGTACAAATTGAGGGCAACGCTAGTATCCGTACAGCGCCCCTGGCTACAGCAGGATGGAACCGGCTAATTTTCAGACAGCGTTCCATCATGAGGAGGAGGAGGCGGCCGCGGACTACAGGGATGCAGACAGAAAGGAACTCATGGTTACAGTACCTCTTATTACCCCACAGACTGAGTTTCAAAGAGAACTCCAAAGCAGACTGGCTTTTTTCCCAGGTACGCTTCCCATGAAAACCTTGGAATGGTTAATGACAGATGTCCACAAATCCATAATGGAAAAGCAGCGGGCATGGGAGCGGTCCATCTTGGGAGCTGCTAACCCACCTCCCACCATTAACCCCCCCCAGCACTGCGTCCGGGTGGTGGGAACTACCAAACCCCTCCACGGTACATCAGGTGCCACACGTGTAACCAGCAGGGTCACATGCAGAGAGACTGTCCCAGAAACAGAAACCGCTCCACATGGAATACTCCAACTAATTCCCCCCCCCAGCGGCAGTGTGTACCCCAGGGGGCCGAAGGTGTCGTCCTTCCCCCCCAGCGGCAGTGTGTACCCCAGGGAGCTGAAGGTGTCGTCCTTCCTCACCAGCGGCAGTGTGTACCCCAGAGGGCAGAAGGTGTCGTCCTTCCTCCCCAGCGACAGTGTGTACCCCAGGGAGCTGAAGGTGTCGTCCTTCCTCCCCAGCAGCAGTGTGTACCCCAGGGGGCCGAAGGTGTCGTCTTTCCCCCCCAGCGGCAGTGTGTTCCCCAGGGAGCCGAAGGTGTCGTCCTTCCTCCCCAGCGGCAGTGTGTACCCCAGGGAGCTGAAGGTGTCGTCCTTCCTCCCCAGCAGCAGTGTGTACCCCAGGGGGCCGAAGGTGTCGTCCTTCCTCCCCAGCGGCAGTGTGAACCCCAGGGGGCAGAAGGTGTCGTCCTTTCCCCCCAGCGGCAGTGTGAACCCCAGGGGGCCGAAGGTGTCGTCCTTCCTCCCCAGCGGCAGTGTGAACCCCAGGGGGCAGAAGGTGTCGTCCTTTCCCCCCAGCGACAGTGTGAACCCCAGGGGGCAGAAGGTGTCGTCCTTCCCCCTCAGCGGCAGTGTGAATCCCAGGGGGCAGAAGGTGTCGTCCTTCCCCTACAGCGGCAGTGTGTACCCCAGGGAGCAGAAGGTGTCGACCTTCCTCCACAGCGGCAGTGGGTACCCCAGGGGGCCAAAGGTGTCGTCCTTCCCACCCAGCGACAGTTTACCCTAACCAGGGGAAACACCAATCTCCCAGACGGCGCAGATGGGACCGTGGTCTCTGCGCCCGCAGCCTGTCCAGATCCCCAACTACCCTCACTGGGACAACCGGAGGAGGGGGTAAGTACAAATTCCCCTCCCCAGCTAACTTCTAATGTGGCCCCAGGGTTAACAGAGGAAATGTTAACCCCCACTGACCCCCACGTTTCCCTGGCTACTGAGCCGGAATATGTCCCAGGTACCCCAGCAGAAGAGCTGACAGCGGGGCAGAGTGCAGTCGGCCTCTGCCCTCCCTTTGTCCCTTGTACAGAGCAGGAGGTCCTGCAGGTTATACCAGCAGAAGAGCTGGCATCAGGGCAGAGTGCCGCTGGCCTCTGCCCCTCAAGTCCCCTCAGCGTGTTGCACCATCACCCCAGCGAAATATCCAGGTGCCTGTTTAGACTTCCCCCCAAAGGGGAGATGTGTGACGAAGTGCCCTTCGCCACTTTGGCTTGGAGAGGACTGTTTGCCAGCCTCCTGCCCTGCGACTATGGCCCTGGGACATATTGCCCTTTGGAACCAGTGTTCGGCCATACCAGAGTGTATGTCACTCATTCTGGCCCTTTACATACAGGGGGATCATTCTGTACTTGCCCTGTATGCACCATGATACCCCAGATAACTGTGCCATGAAGCCCATTCATATAATGAAAGACTATGGGAAAGACTTTAGCTACATGGCAATTGAACTGTGTGAATAGGATCTGAGCGCTATTCGGTAGTTTTGTGCGCTCAGATCCCAGCTATCTGGGGATATGGGAAATGTTAGTAAATGTGAATTGCAGTAATGCTGATGGGTTGTCAAACTAGAGAATTGACCAACAAATACTTTTGTCCGGACATCCCCAGGCCGATCCGTTGGGATCAGACCGTGTATGCCGGCTTATGGTCACGGGGGAGGTGTGTAGCGGAACCCATCACTGTTTTACCCTGTTTTATGATTATTATGGTTAAAATATGATCCTACTATATGTATGTTGGTTGATGCTCTGCAGAATATTGTCCCAGACATTTGCAGCTACTTGGCATGGGAGATAATCCTGTTACAGCGACTCCGCATAAGATAAAGGAAGTCTATTGTATACAGTGTTTTCCTTCTCAGATAAGAACAAAGAAGTGTAATTGAATCAATGTCTGATTGTATCAAAGTTGTCAGGGAGCCCCGGAGAGGTGTGACTCACCTATTGTTCTCTTTATGGGTATTGTGCGGCCAAATATGGGCATGTGTATTGCCTGTGGGAAGAGATGGGTATAAATATTTCTGCAATAACAAAATAAAGTCAGTATTCATTTGACTCCCAAATTGTGTGTCGTCCAATATGGGAGGTCGGGAATGGTGAAACTGTAGTGCCTCTTGGATATTTTAACGTATACTAGCGGAGATATTGGACTGCGTGTTCCAGCTCCGTTACATGTATATACCATTGAATTTCAAAAAAGAGGCCTTCCACATGCACATCTTCTCATAATACTTCAAGAGAAAGATAAATTAGATACTTCGGACAAAGTGGATGCAGTAATAGTTGCTGAACTACCAGATCCAGAACTATATGGTAGACTATATGAGATTGTTACTCATCGCATGATTCATGGACCCTGTGGAGACCTTAATCCACAATCACCATGTATGGAAAATAATAAATGTTCCAAAGATTTTCCAAAAGATTATAGAGACAAAACCTATGCCAATTGTGATGAATATCCACTTTATAAAAGAAGAGAAGGAGATAGTGCCATTATTCCTGGAAAAAAAGTGGACAATAGATATGTAGTACCCTACAATCCACATTTACTCATGAAGTACAACGCCTCCATCAACGTAGAAGCCTGCACTTCCATCAAATCCATTAAATATGTCTACAAATATATTTACAAAGTCTATGATGCAGCTACTGTAGTCGTCAAAAGTGCAGACAACCCGGAGTGTAGTGAGTTAGTACATGATGAACTTGCATCTCATGTAGATGCTCGCATGTCAGTGCGCCAGAAGCTATGTGGCGGCTTTTAAAATTTTAAATGCATGATAGATCACATGCAGTATATAGATTAGCAGTACATTTGCCACAATGACATTTAGTCTATTTCCATGCTGGAAATGAAATGAATGCATTTGCCCAAAGTGAAGATCGTCACACTACACTAACTGCATGGTTTGAATTAAATTCCACTGATGCTCAAGCAACACAATACTTATATATTGAAATTCCATATCACTATGTTTTTGTGAATGGATTATGGAGACCAAGAAAAACCAGAGGCAATAAAATAATTCCAAGAATTTACACAGTCAGTCCAAGAGATGTTGAACGTTTTTGCTTACGGATATTACTTTTAAATGTTCCAGGAGCACACAGTTTTGAACACTTAAGAACTGTTAATGACATTGTATATGAATCCTTCCATTTAGCTGCAAGACATAGAAACTTACTCGCTGATGATACAGAGTGGGAAAGATGTTTAGAAGAAGCAGCACAATGTCAAATGCCACGACAGATGAGAGAACAATTTGCTTTTATTTGTATCTTCTCAAATGCTTCAAATGCATTAGCTTTGTGGGAGACTTTTAAAAGTAATATGGCTGAAGACTTTATGCGACGATACAATGAACCCATTGCACACTTAAAAGCGTTAATGGAAATCCAAGAAGTATTTTTAACTCATGGATTAAGTTGTGCAAGTTTTAATTTGCCTGATCCAGGTCTTATAGATGACATAAACTTTGAAGACTATGACATTCAACTACAAGCAGAAAGAACAGAAGAAAGACTTGCAACTTTAAATACACTACAATTGCAAGGATTTCATGCCATTAAAAATGCAATAGATGATGACATGGTGACAGAGCGTTATTTCTATCTTGATGGACCTGGCGGATCAGGAAAAACCTATCTGTATAATTTATTAATGAGTTCAGTACGAGCACAAGGTCAAATAGCAATAGCGTTTGCCACTACTGGAATTGCTGCACTTTTATTAGAAGGTGGAAGAACTGTTCATAGTGGATTTAAACTGCCAGTGCCTATTTTAGAAACTTCTGTGTCAGATATTCGCATGACATCATTACAAGCAAAGAAATTGAAGAAATGTAAATTAATTATAATAGATGAGGCCACAATGATGTCATGCTATGCCCTCCAATGTATTGACTGTTTGCTTTGTGAAGTCATGGATAATATTTTTCCATTTGGTGGAAAGGTAATGTTGTTGGGTGGCGATTTTAGACAAACATTACCTGTCGTTGTACATGGAAATCGAACTGACATTATTGAAACATGTATAAAGTCAAGTACACTATGGAAACATTTTACCCATCTTCAACTGCAACAAAATATGAGATCAGAAGGCCAAACTGATTTCAATGATTGGCTTATTAAAATTGGAGACGGCAGAACAGAAAAAATACTACATTTAGCTGACGACACTGTAGAGATCCCACCTCATATGATTTGTCAACAAGATATTATATCGGATATATTTGAAGGGAGCATAAATAACGAAGAATATTCCGAGCTTGCCAACCAAGTCATACTGACGTGTAAAAATAAAGATGCATTAATCCTCAATAATGAAATCTTAAAAAAAATTAATGCACCACAAAGAAATTATCACAGTGCTGATTCTGTACTTGCTGATGACAATGAAAGTCAGGCTAACTTTTCGACTGAATTCATAAACTGACTAACTCCTTCTGGAATGCCACCACATATTTTGCAGCTAAAGAAAGGTGCAATTATCATGTTACTGCGAAATATGAACCCCAAAAAAGGCCTATGCAATGGGACAAGATTAATTGTTCAACAATTAAAGGACCATTTTATAGATGCTGAAATTTTAACTGGTACCCATAAAGGAGAGAGAGTTTTCATACCAAGAATAGATTTAGCACCAAGTGAAAGTAGTCTCCCTTTTATACTTCAAAGAAGACAATTTCCCATTATTATGGCATTTGCCATGACCATTAATAAATCACAAGGTCAAACTTTCAAATCTGTGGGTATTTTCTTGGAAGAACCAGTATTTGCACATGGTCAATTGTACGTTGCGTTGTCACGGTGCAAAAATCCACAGGCTATTAAAGTTTACATTGAAAAGAATGAAAGTCAAGGTGATTTTTTAGAAGACGGACGTATTTTTACTAAATACATTGACCCTCATTCAATTGCAATTCGGCCAATTGAATAAGGCTCTAAATAAGCACATAGCATATTTTTTTTAAATAAGTTTTTACTTTGTGAAAACCTTGCTTTTGGATAGATGCTTACTAACTAAAAACTTATTTAAAAAAAATATGTTATGTGCTTATTTAGAGCCCTATTCATTTGGCCAAACTGCAATTGAATGAGGGCCATTGTCTACTATGAAGTACTATAACTTTGCAGGATACAAATTAAAGCCTTGCAAATATTTTTTAAAAGCATTCAAAAATACATAACAATTTGTTGTTTAATTCAGTCATAATTAATGGAAGTACTGTTTATGTATGATTCGCCTCACAAAATACTTGCCTTGCATTTTTCGGACAAATTATGTTAAATTGTTAAGTCACTATGTTACTGTTTCTAATGTTACAAGTTTGAAAACAATATTTTCAAGTTCTTTCATTCAACATATTACAAAGTTCATGTTAAGAGCTCAAGCACCTTTTAAGTCACAATGTAAATATTGTCTGTTATCTTAAGATTACTCCCTGGATTAATGTTTATCGCCAGTTCATGTGGTCAGGAAGGAATTACTTTCATTGGGTACGTTTTAAGGAGAGTTTTTACTGTATGCCTTCCTTTCCATTCAATGTATATTGAAGTTAACAATTATTCTGATAGAAATTGTATGTTAATACTGATTACTTTAAAGTTCAACTGTTTTTACATTCAAATGTTAATACTTTTAATACAAAATTATGTTTAAATATTAATTCACTATGTTACGGTTTATAATGTTACAAGTTGTAAAAATGTTTTTTAAAGTTTCTTACTTACACACATAGGGCCTCATTCTATTATCGGCCGTAGGAGATGCGGGCCGCAAGGAACGGCCACAAGCTATTCGGCTATTCTATTCCCCTCCGGCCGGGGACTCCGGCAGGCTTGCGGCTGGCGCCTTGCTATCCCTTGCGGCCGCTCGCGCCGGAGGAAAGCCTTTGATCTTACACGGCCGCACGAGTTTCGGCCGTAAAAGAAAATCCTGGTTGCTATTCAATTGCTCCGGGAACCCTCTCTGCAAGGCTAAAACCGAGCCGCAGCTTACTTGCATGAAAAAGTTCCCGCTAGCACCAATTAAGCACATTATAAATAAGAAATAAAGCCATCCTGCACTCTGAGGAGACTATAAAGTGATTGTAGGTGTTAGCAAAAATAGCACAACATTCCCCTACACTCAAATCCGTAAATAAATTATTTTTTAATTTATGTCACATATCCATGTAAAAAGTCCCGAGGGCTTGGAGCACCTCAGACCCGCCCACGCTGCGGCCGGAAAATAAACAGTTAATGTAAACTTGGATTTGGGCTGATGTGCAAGCTTGAGAGGGGGTTGCTATTAATCCTCGTGTCCCCCAATATGATCCCTAGCATTTACAGAGCTGTACAGTGCCCTCTTGAATTTATTTTTGCGTTTAAAGATTTCTGAGCTTACGGCCGGTTGCAAGATATACGGCAGGCCGTAAGGGGAGATCCTTGCCGTATAATTGAATTGCAAGATAACGGAACCCCTGCAAGGAATTGCAGCCTTGCGGCCGATTTATGGCCGATAATAGAATGAGGCCCATTATAAGTATCTGACTTAAACATATTACAAACTTCATGTTAAAATTGGGTACGTTTAAAGGAGGGTTTTTATAATGTTTCTCTTACTCTGCATTAAATGTATATTCAATTTAACAATTCTTCAGATAGAAATTGCCTGTTGAAAAAACATTACCTGAAGTTTACCCCCCGATGCTAATGAGCCTCCCGGAGCCTTTTCCGGAAGAAAATAGGCAATAGCGCCTTCTGATTGGCTGAATTTGATAGACAGCATTTTCAACCAATCAGAAGGCGCCAATATGTGAGCCAATCAGAAAGGGATACACCCCAAAAACCCACTCTGATTGGATAATACACCTGTCAAACTTTATTTAAATCAATCACAAGGTGCAGATGCCTTCAGCCAATCACAATGGAATATACCCCCACAGGGTGATTGGCTGGAGGCATCTGTGCCTTCTGATTGGCTGTTGTCAATGTCAATCAGTATTACAGCCAATGAGAAGGCGCAGATGTCTTCAGCCAATCACCCTGTGGGGGTGTATTCCATTGTGATTGGCTGATGGCAATAACGCCTTCTGATTGGTTTAAATAAAGATTGACAGGTGCATTATCCAATCAGAGTGGGATTTTGGGGTGTATCCCTTTCTGATTGGCTCACACATTGGCGTCTTCTGATTGGCTGAATTTGATAGACAGCCAATTTTTCAGCCAATCAGAAGCCGCCATTGCCAATTTTCTTCTGGAAAACTCTGTAGGAAGCTCATTATCGTCGGGGAGATCCGTGAGTGCGGATCTCCTTTATTTATTTTTTTATTTTAGTGTGCGGATTGCTCCAGGGCCCAGCCAGGGCAGAAGAGGAGGAGGCCGGGGACATCGCTGGGAGGTAAGTACAATGTATATTATGTTTATTTTGTTTTGTTTTATGTTTATGTCTGTTGTACTAATGTAATGTTTTTTTTTCAACAGGGGCGAGAGAAGAAGAAAAGAAGAAGGACGGGGACATGCTGGAAAGGTGAGTAGAATATTTAGAATGTTTATTTGTTTTCTGTAAATGTGTTGTACTAAAAATTTTTTCTAGGTTGCTGATCTGAAGGGACATCTGCAAAGGTAAGTGGTCTTTATTATTTTATTTTAGCTTAGAATTAGGTTTTTTTATATAAAGATAGCATTTATTGTATGTTAGATAGGGGGATATATTTTATATAGATAGAATGTATTGTATATTAGATAGATTGGGTGATGTATTTTAGATAGATAGTATTTATTGTATATTAGATAGATTGGGAGATGTATTTTAGATACATAGGATGTATTGTATATTATATAGTATTGTATGTATGTTAGGGTTATGTATTTTAGATAGATAGTATTTATTGTATGTTAGATACATAGGGGGTATTGTATTCCATTTTATTTGTATTGTATGTATTGTATGTACTCTATGTATTTCCTTTGCAGGTGTGTAATCTTTTTTTTTTCTGTATTGGGGGGAGGGTTGTAATGTTCCTTTTTTATTTTTTGTGACTTAGGTTTTTTTATTTTCTGTAATGTAGATTTTTTTGTGACTTTAGTTTTTTTTATTTTATCTAATTAGAGTGGTGGGGGGTTATTAGGGTAGGTTGGGGGGTAGGTAGTGTAGGTGTTAATAGGTTAGTGTAGAGGGTGCTTAGTTGATATTTAATGGTTTATTGGGGGCTATAGTGCAGTGTAGTGTTTATACTTAGTGTCATGAGGGTACTGGAGAACCCTCAAAGCACTTATGGGGTAATGTTAGGCTTCTAACTGTCCCATGAGGGTCTTTAAATACCCTGATGGGACTAATGGGGTTAAATAGAGGCTTATGAGGGTCTGTATAGACCCCCATAAGAGACTGGGTTAAAATGGTGTAGTGCTTACACTTTGGGTCATAAGGGTCCTGGATGACCCTGATGGCACTTATAGTGTTATTACATGTGTTCGTTAGTGTGTTAGAGGGGTCTATATAGTTGAGGCACACAGTACACTCACATTGTGTGACAAACAGCATTTCAACACTTTTTTATTGCCCCGTCATTTTTGACGGGCAAGTCGCTAGTCACATATAATAGTTGTCAAACTGCGAGACGTCGTCACGCTTCTGCGAGGTGCGCATGACTTAGGCAAAGTGAGGCGTAGTACTTAGCCGATGAACGTCAAAGGCTCTCATCGCTGCGAGCCTCGCAAAGCGATACGAGCCTTTAAACCGTAGCACTTAGCCACTGCGAGCCTCCCGAAGCGAGGCGAGCCATTACACAGGACTTACAAAAAACCCAATATAATATGCGGGAGTTAGAAAAATATATATATACGAGACGCAAAAATTTACGAGATTAGCGGCGGAACAAAAAACCCGAAAAACACACTAAATACACCCCAAAAATTACAAAAACATGACAGACAGCATAGGGCTACATCCAGGACGTCTGGGAGTGAGATGTAACGTAAATTTAACTTGATTTAGACGATTTTCACCACACGAAAATCGTCTAAGCGAGGGAAAAAATGGCAGCCAAAAAATATTTATACGAGGCTGCACGACCCCGAACTGCGCATAACACTGCAAAACGCATAGTACTTTACAAATCACACTACGACCTACAGGATACACTATTACAAAAGCCGGAAAATGCTCACCAGACGCGCACCACATTAATAACATTACGACTATACAATGCAGCTTTACACAATAAACCAACGGCTTTACCTCGCGCGCGCAGCCTATTTAGATGCGCACTTGGAACATTCATTACACTTCATAAGCAGGGCACCAACACTCACACTGTATATTGTATGCAGACGCAAAATACAAACAGATTGTTAGCTCTTCAGCCTATTGCTCGCTGCGTATATCAAATATAAATAATTATAATAAGTATATTCATTTATTGAATAAATCATTAATTATTACTGAACTACATATACATAGAAATATATATTTCTCTCATAGGACCAAAAGTACACGACAGAAGATGCTCGCAATGCACAGTACAGTATTGATAATTAATAATCAGTAATGTCCAGTTATAATTGGTAAGTAATATTCAGTAATATCATGGCCAATAATAATCAGTAGTGATCAGTGTAAATATCTGCTTTCTTCAGTCTGGCATGATAAGGCTGTTATGGCCAAACCTACCCAGCAGACCTTTCTGATCCTTATGATCCCTTCACCAAGGCAGCAGATGTCTCTATAAAACCCTCTTCCTTGGATGCAGCATTTAGACATGTGAGCTTAGGATCAGCACACGGGATCAGCACACTGGACACTACATCTGGACACGTGTTGCTGGAGCTGCTTTTATTGTGGTGGAAACTCCATGACAGATTCACCTATTTATGTATCAACCACCAGAGAAAACTTTACTAACTGACTGACAGCTTCACACAATGACAGTTACCGATGACATCACTACATGAACCAAACATGCAACACACAGAATCTAACATAAGTCAAACACACATAGAGAAGCAACATAACATACAATAATTACCATACCCAGGTTAATCAACATAACATAAAAACATATGAAATAGCTATAACAACTACTGAGCCCATCCCTGCGCAGGTACAGCTTCCTCATATGCAGGACAGCATACCTCATGACATATATAGTTGTGAGCATACGAGTTGTTGCTAACACTTGCGTGCTCGCGTAGCGAGCCCGCAAGAACTGCGTCCCTTGCAAAGTGAGGTTGAGTCTCCAACGTCGGTTGTGTTTGTCCGAAAATGCAGACCCTCGCGAAGCGAGGGGCTGCATTTGCCGAGGTGGAGGCTCAAAGGCGCCTCACACGCGGTTAAAAACACACACGCACGACTTAGAAAAAAAAACGACCTCGGAACCAACCTTAATGGAACAAACACCCACACGCACGAAAAATATGACCATAACGGCCGAACCAAGCGCACCAAAAAACAGTCAAAACACACCAAATACTCACAAAAAATACATAAAAAGCTTACCCATAGCAAGGGGGGGGGGCAACCAGGACCTCTGAAAGTGAAGTTATACCTCTATTTAAGTCCAAATTCCTGAGTTCAGACAAATGAAAATCCCCTAAGCGAGAGAAAAATGGCCGCCGAGAAAACAACTTACCCAAGAAGGGATCCGAGATAAGCTCAGAAACCTGCATTAACCCCACATTAACCGCACGCGATCGGGGACCCCCGCTGCAATGAAAATTCAAAATTCACAAGTTACGGGTCCTTAAAGGACCGTAAAGGTCCTTAAAGGACCCGTTATAAAAGAAAACAAATATACACTATCACCCTGTCACTCATGGGGGTCAATACAGACCCCCATAAGCACTTAATTAACCCCCTCACTCATGGGGGTCAATATAGACCCCCATAAACCCCTAATTATCCCTGTCACTCATGGGTGTCAATACGGACCCCCATAAGCCCTTTATTAACCCTGTCACTCATGGGGGTCAATACAGACCCCCATAAGCCCTTCATTAACCCTATAACTCATGGGGGTCAATACAGGCCCCGAAAAGCACTTCATTAACCCTGTCACTCATGGGGGTCAATACAGACCCCCATGAGCCCTTCATTAACCCTGTCACTCATGGGGGTCAATACAGACCCCCATAAGCCCTTCATTAACCCTGTCACTCATGGGGGTCAATATAGACCCCCATAAGCCCTTCATTAACCCTGTCACTCATGGGGGTCAATACAGGCCCCCATAAGCACTTCATTTACCCCCTCACTCATTGGGGTCAATACAGACCTCCATAAGCCCTTCATTAACCCTGTCACTCATGGGGGTCAATATAGAACCCCATAAGCCCTTCATTAACCCTGTCACTCAAGGGGGTCAATACAGGCCCCCATAAGCACTTCATTAACCCCCTCACTCATGGGGGTCAATATAGATCCCCATAAGCCCTTCATTAACCCTGTCACTCATGGGGGTCAATACAGACCCCCATAAGCCCTTCATTAACACTGTCACTCATGGGGGTCAATATAGACCCCCATAAGCCTTTCATTAACCCTGTCACTCATGGGGGTCAATACAGAACTCCATAAGCCCTTCATTAACCCTGTCACTCATGGGGGTCAATATAGAACCCCATAAGCCCTTCATTAACCCTGTCACTCAAGGGGGTCAATACAGGCCCCCATAAGCACTTCATTAACCCCCTCACTCATGGGGGTCAATATAGATCCCCATAAGCCCTTCATTAACCCTGTCACTCATGGGGGTCAATACAGACCCCCATAAGCCCTTCATTAACCCTGTCACTCATGGGGTTCAATACAGACCCCCATAAGCCCTTCATTAACCCTGTCACTCATGGGGGTTAATGTAGACCCCCATAAGCCCTTAATTAAGGGCTTATGGGGGTCTACAGACCCCCATAAACCGCTAATTAACCCTGTCGCTCATGGGGGTCCATACAGACCCTCATAAGCCTCTATTTAACTCCATCAGTCCCATAAGGGTATATTAAGACCATTATGGGCCTGTTACAACCCAACATTAACCACATAAGTGCCATGACGGTCCTCAAGGACCATCATGACACGAAGTATAAACACTACACTGCACTATACCCCCCAAAAAAACATTAAATATCAACTAAACAGCCTCTACACTGTGAGGCCTGGTTCCCTGTAGCTAAGAACCAGTTCCTTTCCCTCCCCACAGTCCATTACATAGCCCTCCCCACAGTCTCTTGGGTGGCTATCCTGAGCCCCTGGCTCCATTAGCAGTTCTGGCCCATACACATTGCCTAGAACTTCTGAGGGTAGACTTAGTTCATCTGGCCCTACCTGTTGAGCAGTTACTGGGATTTCTGCCAGGATTTGTGCTGGAAGGTAGTCCTCAGGTGAGACCATTTCCACATCTAGTAACTCAGGCGTGACCCGTTTGGAGAAACTGTGCTCGGCTAGCGTTTCTTCTGGGATTAAGTCTCTTGGGGTATCAGGGGACAAACATGGGTTATCTGACCCCACCCAGGGAACATTCCCCTGGGTCTCTGGCTCTTGTAGCTGGTGAGTTGGTCCCAAGCTGACTTTACCATCCCTTCTAGGCTCTGACACAGTCTCTGCATTTTTTAGGGGAAAACAGTCTCCATTCCCCAAAGGTGGTACAGGAGCAGGGTTTACCCCTTCCTCCTCCTCCTGATCCTCTGACACATCCCACTCAGAGAGCTCCTCTAGGCAACTCTGAGCCAGTTCTGCTTTCTGGGCCTCAGACAGCCCAGGGCACGGCCTTGTATATGTGGTCGCCTCCATTTTGCTTACCCACATGCGCTCTTTCCATATTCTCTGGAACATCTGGTCAAGCACGTAGCCCACATCTTGTGCTGTTAACTTTTTTGGAAAAAGGTGTCTGACTTCTTTAAACCGTCTTTTTGCTTCTTTGGCAATATCTTCCTCATATTGCTGCTCCATTCTTGGTCTTTCTGTAGAGTCTCCCACCTCTGTCACCAATTGTCACAACCTACAATGATGATGGAGTATAGAGAATCCTAGTTCTCTTATCTCCTGTAGGTTTTAGACCTAAGATTTGGATGACTCAGACCAATGGACCTTCCTTGTGGATGCAAGAGCATAAGTCCCAGCTTTTGGTAGTGTGCCTGGGAAAAACCTGGCATGGAGTCAGAAACGATCTCCTCTGCCAGTATATGCCCTTGGGTCAATAATACACCTGCACACAAAGTCTTGATGAAAATTATGAACAACTTCTTTATTTTTACACAAGTATTTAAACACCTCACAAAACAGTACAGGGAGTGGCTACCCCTTTGTCCAACCCTTATCTTCCTCTTGGCCAATGGGGTAATCTCCTGCGTAATTTGATTACCTCTAGCCAATGGACTAGAGGTAAGCTCTGGGAACTTCCAGACCCCTCCCCTGGGCCGCCCACTAGGTGTGGCTAACAGAGTCATTTGGATGCTGGCAGTCAAGAGAGACACATCTCCCTGTCCTCTGGACTTTGCTCTGACTCTCTGAGGGAGAATACCTGTAGACCCCCTGGAGAGATGGTGCCTCAATGTCTGTATAGACCCCATTGTTCCTGACTTAAGTATGTGTACTTCAAGGATTAACCTTGGTGGCCAGCTGGGGGTCCTTCTCCTGTTGCAAGATGTATGTGGCAATGTATCCAGCATGACTACCCCATACTATCATATACATATGTGTACATATTCCACACACTGTCAGTCTATTTAAGTACAAGCGTAAAAGCGCACCCCACATAAAACCACCTAATGTCCTCATAGTATATGGGATTGGGGCAGGGTTTCCACATCAATCCATCTCATGCATTATGATGACTTTTATTGATGGTGATGGGAACCCTGCTCATTTCCTTAGACAATAATCATAATCATATAACAGTATAACCGTATAACAGTATAACAGGGTGTCTGGGAGCCCCAAACCTTTTGTTCCTCCCCATGGCAACAGCATGTGGAAGACCACCCATCCCAAAATGGCCACCGCTGCCAGTCACAAAATGGCCCCAGCATAGTTCACACCCAAATCCAATATGGCCACTGGCTGATTCATGACGATGGGTCGAAGATGGGTCGACCAGCAGACACCAGAGGAGAAAGAAATTAGACGAGAAAAAGAACGCAAAAGACTTGCAAGCAAAAGACTATCAGCTGCAAAAATGAAAGATACGCCAAAAAGAGCTACCAAGCAAATAAAGCAAATAAAGCATTTCCTCAAACATCAGATGACATTTTACAAGATACAATTAAAGACAGACCAAAAAAAGCAACTACAAAAACAAAGCATTTACAACCTGTTACTGAAACCTTACAGGACATTTCACCAAAACCAGGACAACATATACCAAGAAAAGCCACGAAAAAAACTAAGCATTTAGAACCTGTTGTTCAAACATTCCATGACTTTTCACCTGATGAATATGCAAGTCAAACTCCTATATGCTTTGCAAATTGTCCTTTACTCAAGTCTTTAGCAGTAGAGGTTCATAGTTGTGGGGACATGACTGCTCAATGTCAGTTTTGTGAGGCTTATTATTTTAAACAAGAGAGACCCAGAGATGGCCAATTTATTAGTTGCTGTCAAAAAGGCAAGTTCAAACTTCCAGAAAGGAAAGAATTTCCAATCTTTTTACAAAATATTATGACTGAACCTACTTTTCCAAACTACAAAAATTTTAAGACAAACATAAGATTCTACAATAGTGCCATATCCTTTGCATCTATGGGGGCAACATTAGCTGCTAATGTACCAGGACATGGTCCTTACTGTTTTAAAGTCCAAGGCCAAATTTATCATCTTACTTCCCATTTACATCCAGAGGAAGGAGAGCAAGGACAATTCGCTCAACTATGTCCTAGATACAATGGAAGCTGTTGACCAACGTATGCAGATGGAAGAAAATAAAAAATGCTTACCCAGTGTTTTCATAGAGCTAAATAACATTATGGACAACAATCCTTACAGTAAAGCTTACAAAAAATTGGCTGAAGTAGAAAATGAACAACTACTTCATGCACAAATACATCAATTACCAATGCCAAAGGTTAATATGGTGCTTAAAAGAGACAGACATACTGATAAACGTCGTTATAACTTGCCAACATCAAATGAGGTTGCAATGGTGTTTCAAAATGATGAAGGAGAACCACCATTTCAAAGAGACATTAGAATATATCCCAGAAATGAGGAGCAACCATTTATTAATATGAATATCTTAAGTCCAAATTTAGATCCAATGACATATCCCATCCTTTTCCCACACGGAGAAGCAGGTTGGCAACCAAAATTAACCCTTCCCAGTTACCCAAATGCTAAAGCCAGAATCCGAAATAATGTTTCTATGCTTGAATTTAAAGTAGCTCAAATTGCCATTAGACATGAATTTAATCCGATTTTATGTGGTGGAAAACTAACCCAACAATGGATTATTGATTCATATTTGCAAGTTGAGGCAAATAATTTAAACTTTATAAAATATCAACAAGATAAACTACGTGTAGAACAATATTCTGGACTCATGGACTATGTTGCTGACGTGGCTACAAGCAGAGACATGACAGCTGGCAAAGCCATCATTTTACCATCTTCCTTTCAAGGATCTCCTCGAAATATGAGAGAAAGATACAATGATGCTATGGCTATTGTCACCAAATTTGGCAAACCCGATTTATTTCTGACATTTACATGTAATCCACAATGGCCAGAAATTACACAAAATCTACTTCTTAGACAAACTGCTTCCGATCGACCAGATTTAGTAGCCAGAGTTTTTAAGATCAAATTAAATGAATTAATACGTGACTTCACTATAAATCAGTTATTTGGCAAATGTCTTGCTTATGTATTGTAGCGGAACCCATCACTGTTTTACCCTGTTTTATGATTATTATGGTTAAAATATGATCCTACTATACGTATGTTGGTTGATGCTCTGCAGAATATTGTCCCAGACATTTGCAGCTACTTGGCATGGGAGATAATCCTGTTACAGCGACTCCGCATAAGATAAAGGAAGTCTATTGTATACAGTGTTTTCATTCTCAGATAAGAACAAAGAAGTGTAATTGAATCAATGTCTGATTGTATCAAAGTTGTCAGGGAGCCCCGGAGAGGTGTGACCCACCTATTGTTCTCTTTATGGGTATTGTGCGGCCAAATATGGGCATGTGTATTGCCTGTGGGAAGAGATGGGTATAAATATTTCTGCAATAACAAAATAAAGTCAGTATTCATTTGACTCCCAAATTGTGTGTCGTCCAATATGGGAGGTTGGGAATGGTGAGACTGTAGTGCCTCTTGGGTATTTTACCGTATACCAGCGGAGATATTGGACTGCGTGTTCCAGCTCCGTTACATTTGGTGGCAAGTGTCGGAATTGTTCCCACGGTCAGAAGGACAGCTACAGGAGACACCATTCCGTGGAGTACAAATTGAGGGCAACGCTAGTATCCGTACAGCGCCCCTGGCTACAGCAGGATGGAACCGGCTAATTTTCAGACAGCGTTCCATCATGAGGAGGAGGAGGCGGCCGCGGACTACAGGGATGCAGACAGAAAGGAACTCATGGTTACAGTACCTCTTATTACCCCACAGACTGAGTTTCAAAGAGAACTCCAAAGCAGACTGGCTTTTTTCCCAGGTACGCTTCCCATGAAAACCTTGGAATGGTTAATGACAGATGTCCACAAATCCATAATGGAAAAGCAGCGGGCATGGGAGCGGTCCATCTTGGGAGCTGCTAACCCACCTCCCACCATTAACCCCCCCCAGCACTGCGTCCGGGTGGTGGGAACTACCAAACCCCTCCACGGTACATCAGGTGCCACACGTGTAACCAGCAGGGTCACATGCAGAGAGACTGTCCCAGAAACAGAAACCGCTCCACATGGAATACTCCAACTAATTCCCCCCCCCAGCGGCAGTGTGTACCCCAGGGGGCCGAAGGTGTCGTCCTTCCCCCCCAGCGGCAGTGTGTACCCCAGGGAGCTGAAGGTGTCGTCCTTCCTCACCAGCGGCAGTGTGTACCCCAGAGGGCAGAAGGTGTCGTCCTTCCTCCCCAGCGACAGTGTGTACCCCAGGGAGCTGAAGGTGTCGTCCTTCCTCCCCAGCAGCAGTGTGTACCCCAGGGGGCCGAAGGTGTCGTCCTTCCCCCCCAGCGGCAGTGTGTTCCCCAGGGAGCCGAAGGTGTCGTCCTTCCTCCCCAGCGGCAGTGTGTACCCCAGGGAGCTGAAGGTGTCGTCCTTCCTCCCCAGCAGCAGTGTGTACCCCAGGGGGCCGAAGGTGTCGTCCTTCCTCCCCAGCGGCAGTGTGAACCCCAGGGGGCAGAAGGTGTCGTCCTTTCCCCCCAGCGGCAGTGTGAACCCCAGGGGGCCGAAGGTGTCGTCCTTCCTCCCCAGCGGCAGTGTGAACCCCAGGGGGCAGAAGGTGTCGTCCTTTCCCCCCAGCGACAGTGTGAACCCCAGGGGGCAGAAGGTGTCGTCCTTCCCCCTCAGCGGCAGTGTGAATCCCAGGGGGCAGAAGGTGTCGTCCTTCCCCCCCAGCGGCAGTGTGTACCCCAGGGAGCAGAAGGTGTCGACCTTCCTCCACAGCGGCAGTGGGTACCCCAGGGGGCCAAAGGTGTCGTCCTTCCCACCCAGCGACAGTTTACCCTAACCAGGGGAAACACCAATCTCCCAGACGGCGCAGATGGGACCGTGGTCTCTGCGCCCGCAGCCTGTCCAGATCCCCAACTACCCTCACTGGGACAACCGGAGGAGGGGGTAAGTACAAATTCCCCTCCCCAGCTAACTTCTAATGTGGCCCCAGGGTTAACAGAGGAAATGTTAACCCCCACTGACCCCCACGTTTCCCTGGCTACTGAGCCGGAATATGTCCCAGGTACCCCAGCAGAAGAGCTGACAGCGGGGCAGAGTGCAGTCGGCCTCTGCCCTCCCTTTGTCCCTTGTACAGAGCAGGAGGTCCTGCAGGTTATACCAGCAGAAGAGCTGGCATCAGGGCAGAGTGCCGCTGGCCTCTGCCCCTCAAGTCCCCTCAGCGTGTTGCACCATCACCCCAGCGAAATATCCAGGTGCCTGTTTAGACTTCCCCCCAAAGGGGAGATGTGTGACGAAGTGCCCTTCGCCACTTTGGCTTGGAGAGGACTGTTTGCCAGCCTCCTGCCCTGCGACTATGGCCCTGGGACATATTGCCCTTTGGAACCAGTGTTCGGCCATACCAGAGTGTATGTCACTCATTCTGGCCCTTTACATACAGGGGGATCATTCTGTACTTGCCCTGTATGCACCATGATACCCCAGATAACTGTGCCATGAAGCCCATTCATATAATGAAAGACTATGGGAAAGACTTTAGCTACATGGCAATTGAACTGTGTGAATAGGATCTGAGCGCTATTCGGTAGTTTTGTGCGCTCAGATCCCAGCTATCTGGGGATATGGGAAATGTTAGTAAATGTGAATTGCAGTAATGCTGATGGGTTGTCAAACTAGAGAATTGACCAACAAATACTTTTGTCCGGACATCCCCAGGCCGATCCGTTGGGATCAGACCGTGTATGCCGGCTTATGGTCACGGGGGAGGTGTGTAGCGGAACCCATCACTGTTTTACCCTGTTTTATGATTATTATGGTTAAAATATGATCCTACTATATGTATGTTGGTTGATGCTCTGCAGAATATTGTCCCAGACATTTGCAGCTACTTGGCATGGGAGATAATCCTGTTACAGCGACTCCGCATAAGATAAAGGAAGTCTATTGTATACAGTGTTTTCCTTCTCAGATAAGAACAAAGAAGTGTAATTGAATCAATGTCTGATTGTATCAAAGTTGTCAGGGAGCCCCGGAGAGGTGTGACTCACCTATTGTTCTCTTTATGGGTATTGTGCGGCCAAATATGGGCATGTGTATTGCCTGTGGGAAGAGATGGGTATAAATATTTCTGCAATAACAAAATAAAGTCAGTATTCATTTGACTCCCAAATTGTGTGTCGTCCAATATGGGAGGTCGGGAATGGTGAAACTGTAGTGCCTCTTGGATATTTTAACGTATACTAGCGGAGATATTGGACTGCGTGTTCCAGCTCCGTTACATGTATATACCATTGAATTTCAAAAAAGAGGCCTTCCACATGCACATCTTCTCATAATACTTCAAGAGAAAGATAAATTAGATACTTCGGACAAAGTGGATGCAGTAATAGTTGCTGAACTACCAGATCCAGAACTATATGGTAGACTATATGAGATTGTTACTCATCGCATGATTCATGGACCCTGTGGAGACCTTAATCCACAATCACCATGTATGGAAAATAATAAATGTTCCAAAGATTTTCCAAAAGATTATAGAGACAAAACCTATGCCAATTGTGATGAATATCCACTTTATAAAAGAAGAGAAGGAGATAGTGCCATTATTCGTGGAAAAAAAGTGGACAATAGATATGTAGTACCCTACAATCCACATTTACTCATGAAGTACAACGCCTACATCAACGTAGAAGCCTGCACTTCCATCAAATCCATTAAATATGTCTACAAATATATTTACAAAGTCTATGATGCAGCTACTGTAGTCGTCAAAAGTGCAGACAACCCGGAGTGTAGTGAGTTAGTACATGATGAACTTGCATCTCATGTAGATGCTCGCATGTCAGTGCGCCAGAAGCTATGTGGCGGCTTTTAAAATTTTAAATGCATGATAGATCACATGCAGTATATAGATTAGCAGTACATTTGCCACAATGACATTTAGTCTATTTCCATGCTGGAAATGAAATGAATGCATTTGCCCAAAGTGAAGATCGTCACACTACACTAACTGCATGGTTTGAATTAAATTCCACTGATGCTCAAGCAACACAATACTTATATATTGAAATTCCATATCACTATGTTTTTGTGAATGGATTATGGAGACCAAGAAAAACCAGAGGCAATAAAATAATTCCAAGAATTTACACAGTCAGTCCAAGAGATGTTGAACGTTTTTGCTTACGGATATTACTTTTAAATGTTCCAGGAGCACACAGTTTTGAACACTTAAGAACTGTTAATGACATTGTATATGAATCCTTCCATTTAGCTGCAAGACATAGAAACTTACTCGCTGATGATACAGAGTGGGAAAGATGTTTAGAAGAAGCAGCACAATGTCAAATGCCACGACAGATGAGAGAACAATTTGCTTTTATTTGTATCTTCTCAAATGCTTCAAATGCATTAGCTTTGTGGGAGACTTTTAAAAGTAATATGGCTGAAGACTTTATGCGACGATACAATGAACCCATTGCACACTTAAAAGCGTTAATGGAAATCCAAGAAGTATTTTTAACTCATGGATTAAGTTGTGCAAGTTTTAATTTGCCTGATCCAGGTCTTATAGATGACATAAACTTTGAAGACTATGACATTCAACTACAAGCAGAAAGAACAGAAGAAAGACTTGCAACTTTAAATACACTACAATTGCAAGGATTTCATGCCATTAAAAATGCAATAGATGATGACATGGTGACAGAGCGTTATTTCTATCTTGATGGACCTGGCGGATCAGGAAAAACCTATCTGTATAATTTATTAATGAGTTCAGTACGAGCACAAGGTCAAATAGCAATAGCGTTTGCCACTACTGGAATTGCTGCACTTTTATTAGAAGGTGGAAGAACTGTTCATAGTGGATTTAAACTGCCAGTGCCTATTTTAGAAACTTCTGTGTCAGATATTCGCATGACATCATTACAAGCAAAGAAATTGAAGAAATGTAAATTAATTATAATAGATGAGGCCACAATGATGTCATGCTATGCCCTCCAATGTATTGACTGTTTGCTTTGTGAAGTCATGGATAATATTTTTCCATTTGGTGGAAAGGTAATGTTGTTGGGTGGCGATTTTAGACAAACATTACCTGTCGTTGTACATGGAAATCGAACTGACATTATTGAAACATGTATAAAGTCAAGTACACTATGGAAACATTTTACCCATCTTCAACTGCAACAAAATATGAGATCAGAAGGCCAAACTGATTTCAATGATTGGCTTATTAAAATTGGAGACGGCAGAACAGAAAAAATACTACATTTAGCTGACGACACTGTAGAGATCCCACCTCATATGATTTGTCAACAAGATATTATATCGGATATATTTGAAGGGAGCATAAATAACGAAGAATATTCCGAGCTTGCCAACCAAGTCATACTGACGTGTAAAAATAAAGATGCATTAATCCTCAATAATGAAATCTTAAAAAAAATTAATGCACCACAAAGAAATTATCACAGTGCTGATTCTGTACTTGCTGATGACAATGAAAGTCAGGCTAACTTTTCGACTGAATTCATAAACTGACTAACTCCTTCTGGAATGCCACCACATATTTTGCAGCTAAAGAAAGGTGCAATTATCATGTTACTGCGAAATATGAACCCCAAAAAAGGCCTATGCAATGGGACAAGATTAATTGTTCAACAATTAAAGGACCATTTTATAGATGCTGAAATTTTAACTGGTACCCATAAAGGAGAGAGAGTTTTCATACCAAGAATAGATTTAGCACCAAGTGAAAGTAGTCTCCCTTTTATACTTCAAAGAAGACAATTTCCCATTATTATGGCATTTGCCATGACCATTAATAAATCACAAGGTCAAACTTTCAAATCTGTGGGTATTTTCTTGGAAGAACCAGGATTTGCACATGGTCAATTGTACGTTGCGTTGTCACGGTGCAAAAATCCACAGGCTATTAAAGTTTACATTGAAAAGAATGAAAGTCAAGGTGATTTTTTAGAAGACGGACGTATTTTTACTAAATACATTGACCCTCATTCAATTGCAATTCGGCCAATTGAATAAGGCTCTAAATAAGCACATAGCATATTTTTTTTAAATAAGTTTTTACTTTGTGAAAACCTTGCTTTTGGATAGATGCTTACTAACTAAAAACTTATTTAAAAAAAATATGTTATGTGCTTATTTAGAGCCCTATTCATTTGGCCAAACTGCAATTGAATGAGGGCCATTGTCTACTATGAAGTACTATAACTTTGCAGGATACAAATTAAAGCCTTGCAAATATTTTTTAAAAGCATTCAAAAATACATAACAATTTGTTGTTTAATTCAGTCATAATTAATGGAAGTACTGTTTATGTATGATTCGCCTCACAAAATACTTGCCTTGCATTTTTCGGACAAATTATGTTAAATTGTTAAGTCACTATGTTACTGTTTCTAATGTTACAAGTTTGAAAACAATATTTTCAAGTTCTTTCATTCAACATATTACAAAGTTCATGTTAAGAGCTCAAGCACCTTTTAAGTCACAATGTAAATATTGTCTGTTATCTTAAGATTACTCCCTGGATTAATGTTTATCGCCAGTTCATGTGGTCAGGAAGGAATTACTTTCATTGGGTACGTTTTAAGGAGAGTTTTTACTGTATGCCTTCCTTTCCATTCAATGTATATTGAAGTTAACAATTATTCTGATAGAAATTGTATGTTAATACTGATTACTTTAAAGTTCAACTGTTTTTACATTCAAATGTTAATACTTTTAATACAAAATTATGTTTAAATATTAATTCACTATGTTACGGTTTATAATGTTACAAGTTGTAAAAATGTTTTTTAAAGTTTCTTACTTACACACATAGGGCCTCATTCTATTATCGGCCGTAGGAGATGCGGGCCGCAAGGAACGGCCACAAGCTATTCGGCTATTCTATTCCCCTCCGGCCGGGGACTCCGGCAGGCTTGCGGCTGGCGCCTTGCTATCCCTTGCGGCCGCTCGCGCCGGAGGAAAGCCTTTGATCTTACACGGCCGCACGAGTTTCGGCCGTAAAAGAAAATCCTGGTTGCTATTCAATTGCTCCGGGAACCCTCTCTGCAAGGCTAAAACCGAGCCGCAGCTTACTTGCATGAAAAAGTTCCCGCTAGCACCAATTAAGCACATTATAAATAAGAAATAAAGCCATCCTGCACTCTGAGGAGACTATAAAGTGATTGTAGGTGTTAGCAAAAATAGCACAACATTCCCCTACACTCAAATCCGTAAATAAATTATTTTTTAATTTATGTCACATATCCATGTAAAAAGTCCCGAGGGCTTGGAGCACCTCAGACCCGCCCACGCTGCGGCCGGAAAATAAACAGTTAATGTAAACTTGGATTTGGGCTGATGTGCAAGCTTGAGAGGGGGTTGCTATTAATCCTCGTGTCCCCCAATATGATCCCTAGCATTTACAGAGCTGTACAGTGCCCTCTTGAATTTATTTTTGCGTTTAAAGATTTCTGAGCTTACGGCCGGTTGCAAGATATACGGCAGGCCGTAAGGGGAGATCCTTGCCGTATAATTGAATTGCAAGATAACGGAACCCCCGCAAGGAATTGCCAGCCTTGCGGCCGATTTACGGCCGATAATAGAATGAGGCCCATTATAAGTATCTGACTTAAACATATTACAAACTTCATGTTAAAATTGGGTACGTTTAAAGGAGGGTTTTTATAATGTTTCTCTTACTCTGCATTAAATGTATATTCAATTTAACAATTCTTCCGATAGAAATTGCCTGTTAAAAAAACATTACCTGAAGTTTACCCCCCGATGCTAATGAGCCTCCCGGAGCCTTTTCCGGAAGAAAATAGGCAATAGCGCCTTCTGATTGGCTGAATTTGATAGACAGCATTTTCAACCAATCAGAAGGCGCCAATGTGTGAGCCAATCAGAAAGGGATACACCCTAAAATCCCACTCTGATTGGATAATGCACCTGTCAATCTTTATTTAAACCAATCACAAGGCGCAGATGCCTTCAGCCAATCACAATGGAATATACCCCCACAGGGTGATTGGCTGGAGGCATCTGTGCCTTCTGATTGGCTGTTGTCAATGTCAATCAGTATTACAGCCAATGAGAAGGCGCAGATGTCTTCAGCCAATCACCCTGTGGGGGTGTATTCCATTGTGATTGGCTGATGGCAATAACGCCTTCTGATTGGTTTAAATAAAGATTGACAGGTGCATTATCCAATCAGAGTGGGATTTTGGGGTGTATCCCTTTCTGATTGGCTCACACATTGGCGTCTTCTGATTGGCTGAATTTGATAGACAGCCAATTTTTCAGCCAATCAGAAGCCGCCATTGCCAATTTTCTTCTGGAAAACTCTGTAGGAAGCTCATTATCGTCGGGGAGATCCGTGAGTGCGGATCTCCTTTATTTATTTTTTTATTTTAGTGTGCGGATTGCTCCAGGGCCCAGCCAGGGCAGAAGAGGAGGAGGCCGGGGACATCGCTGGGAGGTAAGTACAATGTATATTATGTTTATTTTGTTTTGTTTTATGTTTATGTCTGTTGTACTAATGTAATGTTTTTTTTTCAACAGGGGCGAGAGAAGAAGAAAAGAAGAAGGACGGGGACATGCTGGAAAGGTGAGTAGAATATTTAGAATGTTTATTTGTTTTCTGTAAATGTGTTGTACTAAAAAAAATTTCTAGGTTGCTGATCTGAAGGGACATCTGCAAAGGTAAGTGGTCTTTATTATTTTATTTTAGCTTAGAATTAGGTTTTTTTATATAAAGATAGCATTTATTGTATGTTAGATAGGGGGATATATTTTATATAGATAGAATGTATTGTATATTAGATAGATTGGGTGATGTATTTTAGATAGATAGTATTTATTGTATATTAGATAGATTGGGAGATGTATTTTAGATACATAGGATGTATTGTATATTATATAGTATTGTATGTATGTTAGGGTTATGTATTTTAGATAGATAGTATTTATTGTATGTTAGATACATAGGGGGTATTGTATTCCATTTTATTTGTATTGTATGTATTGTATGTACTCTATGTATTTCCTTTGCAGGTGTGTAATCTTTTTTTTTTCTGTATTGGGGGGGAGGGTTGTAATGTTCCTTTTTTATTTTTTGTGACTTAGGTTTTTTTATTTTCTGTAATGTAGATTTTTTTGTGACTTTAGTTTTTTTTATTTTATCTAATTAGAGTGGTGGGGGGTTATTAGGGTAGGTTGGGGGGTAGGTAGTGTAGGTGTTAATAGGTTAGTGTAGAGGGTGCTTAGTTGATATTTAATGGTTTATTGGGGGCTATAGTGCAGTGTAGTGTTTATACTTAGTGTCATGAGGGTACTGGAGAACCCTCAAAGCACTTATGGGGTAATGTTAGGCTTCTAACTGTCCCATGAGGGTCTTTAAATACCCTGATGGGACTAATGGGGTTAAATAGAGGCTTATGAGGGTCTGTATAGACCCCCATAAGAGACTGGGTTAAAATGGTGTAGTGCTTACACTTTGGGTCATAAGGGTCCTGGATGACCCTGATGGCACTTATAGTGTTATTACATGTGTTCGTTAGTGTGTTAGAGGGGTCTATATAGTTGAGGCACACAGTACACTCACATTGTGTGACAAACAGCATTTCAACACTTTTTTATTGCCCCGTCATTTTTGACGGGCAAGTCGCTAGTCACATATAATAGTTGTCAAACTGCGAGACGTCGTCACGCTTCTGCGAGGTGCGCATGACTTAGGCAAAGTGAGGCGTAGTACTTAGCCGATGAACGTCAAAGGCTCTCATCGCTACGAGCCTCGCAAAGCGATACGAGCCTTTAAACCGTAGCACTTAGCCACTGCGAGCCTCCCGAAGCGAGGCGAGCCATTACACAGGACTTACAAAAAACCCAATATAATATGCGGGAGTTAGAAAAATATATATATACGAGACGCAAAAATTTACGAGATTAGCGGCGGAACAAAAAACCCGAAAAACACACTAAATACACCCCAAAAATTACAAAAACATGACAGACAGCATAGGGCTACATCCAGGACGTCTGGGAGTGAGATGTAACGTAAATTTAACTTGATTTAGACGATTTTCACCACACGAAAATCGTCTAAGCGAGGGAAAAAATGGCAGCCAAAAAATATTTATACGAGGCTGCACGACCCCGAACTGCGCATAACACTGCAAAACGCATAGTACTTTACAAATCACACTACGACCTACAGGATACACTATTACAAAAGCCGGAAAATGCTCACCAGACGCGCACCACATTAATAACATTACGACTATACAATGCAGCTTTACACAATAAACCAACGGCTTTACCTCGCGCGCGCAGCCTATTTAGATGCGCACTTGGAACATTCATTACACTTCATAAGCAGGGCACCAACACTCACACTGTATATTGTATGCAGACGCAAAATACAAACAGATTGTTAGCTCTTCAGCCTATTGCTCGCTGCGTATATCAAATATAAATAATTATAATAAGTATATTCATTTATTGAATAAATCATTAATTATTACTGAACTACATATACATAGAAATATATATTTCTCTCATAGGACCAAAAGTACACGACAGAAGATGCTCGCAATGCACAGTACAGTATTGATAATTAATAATCAGTAATGTCCAGTTATAATTGGTAAGTAATATTCAGTAATATCATGGCCAATAATAATCAGTAGTGATCAGTGTAAATATCTGCTTTCTTCAGTCTGGCATGATAAGGCTGTTATGGCCAAACCTACCCAGCAGACCTTTCTGATCCTTATGATCCCTTCACCAAGGCAGCAGATGTCTCTATAAAACCCTCTTCCTTGGATGCAGCATTTAGACATGTGAGCTTAGGATCAGCACACGGGATCAGCACACTGGACACTACATCTGGACACGTGTTGCTGGAGCTGCTTTTATTGTGGTGGAAACTCCATGACAGATTCACCTATTTATGTATCAACCACCAGAGAAAACTTTACTAACTGACTGACAGCTTCACACAATGACAGTTACCGATGACATCACTACATGAACCAAACATGCAACACACAGAATCTAACATAAGTCAAACACACATAGAGAAGCAACATAACATACAATAATTACCATACCCAGGTTAATCAACATAACATAAAAACATATGAAATAGCTATAACAACTACTGAGCCCATCCCTGCGCAGGTACAGCTTCCTCATATGCAGGACAGCATACCTCATGACATATATAGTTGTGAGCATACGAGTTGTTGCTAACACTTGCGTGCTCGCGTAGCGAGCCCGCAAGAACTGCGTCCCTTGCAAAGTGAGGTTGAGTCTCCAACGTCGGTTGTGTTTGTCCGAAAATGCAGACCCTCGCGAAGCGAGGGGCTGCATTTGCCGAGGTGGAGGCTCAAAGGCGCCTCACACGCGGTTAAAAACACACACGCACGACTTAGAAAAAAAAACGACCTCGGAACCAACCTTAATGGAACAAACACCCACACGCACGAAAAATATGACCATAACGGCCGAACCAAGCGCACCAAAAAACAGTCAAAACACACCAAATACTCACAAAAAATACATAAAAAGCTTACCCATAGCAAGGGGGGGGGGCAACCAGGACCTCTGAAAGTGAAGTTATACCTCTATTTAAGTCCAAATTCCTGAGTTCAGACAAATGAAAATCCCCTAAGCGAGAGAAAAATGGCCGCCGAGAAAACAACTTACCCAAGAAGGGATCCGAGATAAGCTCAGAAACCTGCATTAACCCCACATTAACCGCACGCGATCGGGGACCCCCGCTGCAATGAAAATTCAAAATTCACAAGTTACGGGTCCTTAAAGGACCGTAAAGGTCCTTAAAGGACCCGTTATAAAAGAAAACAAATATACACTATCACCCTGTCACTCATGGGGGTCAATACAGACCCCCATAAGCACTTAATTAACCCCCTCACTCATGGGGGTCAATATAGACCCCCATAAACCCCTAATTAACCCTGTCACTCATGGGTGTCAATACGGACCCCCATAAGCCCTTTATTAACCCTGTCACTCATGGGGGTCAATACAGACCCCCATAAGCCCTTCATTAACCCTATAACTCATGGGGGTCAATACAGGCCCCGAAAAGCACTTCATTAACCCTGTCACTCATGGGGGTCAATACAGACCCCCATGAGCCCTTCATTAACCCTGTCACTCATGGGGGTCAATACAGACCCCCATAAGCCCTTCATTAACCCTGTCACTCATGGGGGTCAATATAGACCCCCATAAGCCCTTCATTAACCCTGTCACTCATGGGGGTCAATACAGGCCCCCATAAGCACTTCATTTACCCCCTCACTCATTGGGGTCAATACAGACCTCCATAAGCCCTTCATTAACCCTGTCACTCATGGGGGTCAATATAGAACCCCATAAGCCCTTCATTAACCCTGTCACTCAAGGGGGTCAATACAGGCCCCCATAAGCACTTCATTAACCCCCTCACTCATGGGGGTCAATATAGATCCCCATAAGCCCTTCATTAACCCTGTCACTCATGGGGGTCAATACAGACCCCCATAAGCCCTTCATTAACACTGTCACTCATGGGGGTCAATATAGACCCCCATAAGCCTTTCATTAACCCTGTCACTCATGGGGGTCAATACAGAACTCCATAAGCCCTTCATTAACCCTGTCACTCATGGGGGTCAATATAGAACCCCATAAGCCCTTCATTAACCCTGTCACTCAAGGGGGTCAATACAGGCCCCCATAAGCACTTCATTAACCCCCTCACTCATGGGGGTCAATATAGATCCCCATAAGCCCTTCATTAACCCTGTCACTCATGGGGGTCAATACAGACCCCCATAAGCCCTTCATTAACCCTGTCACTCATGGGGTTCAATACAGACCCCCATAAGCCCTTCATTAACCCTGTCACTCATGGGGGTTAATGTAGACCCCCATAAGCCCTTAATTAAGGGCTTATGGGGGTCTACAGACCCCCATAAACCGCTAATTAACCCTGTCGCTCATGGGGGTCCATACAGACCCTCATAAGCCTCTATTTAACTCCATCAGTCCCATAAGGGTATATTAAGACCATTATGGGCCTGTTACAACCCAACATTAACCACATAAGTGCCATGACGGTCCTCAAGGACCATCATGACACGAAGTATAAACACTACACTGCACTATACCCCCCAAAAAAACATTAAATATCAACTAAACAGCCTCTACACTTACCTATTAACACCTACACTACCTCCCTACCCCCTAATAACCCCACTACTCTAATTACATAAAATAAAAAAATCTAAGTCACAAAAAATAAAAAAAGGAACATTACAGAAAATAAAAAAACACATTACAACCCCCCCCACTACAGAAAAAATTACACACCTGAAAAGGAAATACATATAATACATACAATACAATACATACAATACAATACATTTAAATTCAATACAATATACCCCTATATAATATACAATACATTCTATCTATCTATCTAATATACATCCCCCAATCTATCTAAATAAATACCATAATCTAATATACATCCTATCTATATAATATACATCCTCCAATCTATCTAAATAAATACCATAAACTAATATACATCCTATCCATATAATATACATCACACAATCTATCTAAATAAATAACACAAACTAATATACAATACATGCTATGCTATCTATATAAAACACATACCCCTAGCTAACATACAATAAATGCTATCTATATATAAAATAATCTAATTCTAAGCTAAAATAAAATAATTAAGACCACTTACCTTTGCAGATGTCCATTCAGATCAGCCACCTAGGGAAAAAAAATACAAAAAAATTAGTGCAACACGTTTACAGTACATAAATAAACATTCTCAACATTCTTAATATTCTACTCACCTTTCCGGCATGTCCCGTCCTTAATCTTTTCTTCTTCTCCGTTGCAGCATCTGTTAAAAAAAACATAACATTAATACACATACATCAACATAAATATAAAATAAACATAATCTACATTGTACTTACCTCCCAGCGATGTCCCCAACCTCCTCTTCTGCCACGCCCTGTAAAAAAAAAATACTTACATCCGCACTCACGGATATCTCCGACGCTAATAAGGCTCTCAGAGACTTTTCCGGAAGAAGCAATGGCGCCTTTTGATTGGTTGAAAACGCTGTCTATCAAATTCACCCAATCAGGAGGCGCCAATGTGTGAGCCAATCAGAAAGGGATACACCCTAAAATCCCACTCTGATTGGATAATGCACCCGTCAATCTTTATTTAAACCAATCACAAGGCGCAGATGCCTTCAGCCAATCACAATGGAATACACACCCACAGGGTGATTGGCTGAAGGCATCTGCGCATTCTGATTGGTTGCACTGACAATAGCCAATCACAATGGAAGACACCCCCACGTACTGATTGGTGAAGGATTTGCGCCTTCTCATTGGCTATTGTCAATGTCAATCAGTATTACAGCCAATGGGAAGGCGCACATGTCTTCACCAATCAGTACGTGGGGGTGTATTCCATTGTGATTGGCTGATGGCAATAAAACCTTCGGATTGGTTCAAATAAAGATTGAGAGGTACGTTATCCAATCAGCGTGGTATTTTGGGGTGTATCCCTTTCTCATTGTTTTTTTTTTTTACCGCGCGTATGCTTCCAGGGCCCATCCGGGGCAGAACACCAGGAGGCCGGAGACATCGCTGGGGAGGTAAGTACAATGTAGATTGTGTTTATTTCACTTTGTTTTATGTTTATGTATGTGTGCTAATGTAATGGTTTTTTTTTTAACAGGGGCCGCGACCGAGAAGCAAAGATGGAGGACATAGAAAGGTGAGTATAATATTTAGAATGTTTATTTATTTTCTGTAAACGCGTTGTAGTAATTTTTTAAATCTTTTTTACCCTAGGTTGGTGATCGGAAGAAACATCTCAAAGGTAAGTGGTCTTAATTATTTTATTGTAGCTTAGAGTTAGGGTTGCTATATAGAGATCGCATGTACTGTATATTAGATAGGGGGATGTATAGTACATAGATAGTATTTATTGTATATTAGATAGGGGGATGTATAGTACATAGATAGTATTTATTGTATATTAGATAGATAGGGGGATGTATATTAGATAGATAGTATTGTATATTAGATAGAGGGATGTGTATTAGGGGGATGTATATTACATAGGGGGATGTATATTAGATAGGGTGTATTGAATTGTATTGAATTGTATTGTATTTAATTGTATTGTATTGTATGTATTATATGTATTTCCTTTTCAGGTGTGTAATTTTTTTTTCTGTAGTGGGGGGGGGGGTGTAATGTATTTTTTTATTTTCTGTAGTGTTCCTTTTTTATTTTTTGTGACTTAGGTTTTTTTTTTCTGTAATGTACATTTTTTATTTTTGGTGATTTTAGTTTTTTTTAGTTTATGTGATGTAGATTTTTGATGACTTTCGTTTTTTTACTTACTCTGTAGAACAGAGGCCCCCTTGAGCATGACAACTGCCCCCTCCTTCCCACTAGTGTTGCCTAGGGACTGATCCTGTTGGATGACTCTCTTAGCTTCACAGCTCTTCCTTGTCTCTTTGAGGGTTAAGCTAAGGTACAGTACCAACAATCTCCAGGGTCCAAGATCCCGGTCCCAGCTGGTAGTGGTAAATCTAGGGAGTGCAGGAAGTGTCTCCTCCTGCCTGAGGCCTGATTCTGAGTGTGTAGGGCAGACCTGTGCCATTTTCTTCCCTACCAATTAATGGGGGGGAAACCATTCCTGGAGTGACTCTGGTGAATCCCCTTTCTCTGGAACCACCGTCTGGGTACAGCTCTCACTTCCTTCTGGCTATTTGGTCCCTGGATCCTGGGGCAGAACCTCCTGATACTGCCTGGCATGTAGACACAGGCAGTACTTGAGCATCAGCTGTTACTGCCTCTTGCACAGGCTGAAGAGCAGAGCCAGACCTTTAGGTCACTCCTCTGATCAGCACCTCTTGGCTGCCTCACCTCCTTGCCGGCAGTGATGGGCCCCAGCCCTCTGAGCAAGATTGAGCCCTCTGGGTTGGCAAACTCCCACTGCTGCTCTTTGGTGCTGGCCCATGGTGAATGGTTGGCTAATGGACATGCTGTATCCATGGGAGCTCCCCACTATGTTCACAGTCCATTGGTAGAGCACAGTTCACATTTGGTTCTCCCCTGAACACAGGACTATTGTAGCTTCCCTTGGGCTGGCGATGCTGTGGGTAGTCCATTTCCCAATGCCTCTAACTGGGCGAGGCTCAGTCCCCTAATGCTAGGGACAAGTTCTTGCTCCTCCAGGTATACCCACTACATGAAGGCAACCTTGCTCATGTTACAATGCATGGGGCCAGAATTCTCCCAACAGTCCATGCCACCTCCTCCCTGGACCCCTTGACAATTTTTAGGGCCCTCTGAGGGCAAGTCCACTGTTGTCCCAAAGTCCGTATAGTCCCCCTCTGACTCAGCCTGGGAAAAATTAGCTGAGTCTCCTGGTCTATGATGGGCTCCTCACGGGTGCCCCAGACTAAGGTCACAATCCATACCCAGGGCACAGTCCATTTCCTCCTCCAAGGGCTGGTGAGTATGGCTGCTCCAATCCAGACTTTCCTTTGGACCTTAAGTCTGACAGATATCCCCTGTCTTTTCAACCGCCCTGCTGTTAGTGATGGTACTCCAGCCATCTGGGTATGGCTGCTCTCCCTGGTTGTGGTCTGGCAGGATCGCAGGGCTCATCTCTGTATTTGCCCCTTGGTCTGTGGCTTGCTCCCTGACAGTTGTTATCGGCTGTAGCCCCATTACTAGCTTACAGTCCATTTCTGGGTGCTCACAGAACCCAGGAGAATGGTGTCTCCCTTGCAGGCCCTCCACTTGGCTTGATAGTCCAGTCGGAGTCCCATACCTCAGTTTTTCTTGCATGTACTCATAATGTATAGCCCTGTCCTCATCTGGCACAGCCATAGAAAAAAATAGCTTGGCCTTATCTGTCCCTGTACCACAGTCAGATATTACCGGTTCCTTGGTCCCTGGTGTGGTAGCCTCTGTCTACATCTTGGAGTTTGCTACTGTTGTGGATGTGAGAAGAGGAACAAGGGCTGGCACCAGATCCTAGGCAAAACAATTTGTATGCTCCCTTAGCTGCTCTAGGGTTAAGGTCCCTGGATCTATCTACACCCGCTTCTTACTGTTTCAGACTTAGGCCTTGAAAAATGGGATACAGGCTCTTCCTCCTCCTGGCTGATCCACTACATTATACTACACACTTGCTCATTTGTAAATCCATGAAGCCCAGTTTCTCACAACAGACCATAACATCCCCTCTCCAGGCCCCTGGTAGGACATCTGCATCTGTGTCCAAATGATAGGACATCTCCCAGCTTAGTGGCAACATCCTCTCCAAGGCTGCATCATCCAGCAGGTCTGCATACCTCTCCTCTAGCATCACTTGTCGGTAGTTCAGAGCCTCAAGGGGCTCAGCCTAAACTGATCCAGGGCTAATTCCAGGTCTTGATGACACTACTAATGTAGCTACACCCACCGCTCTGTAGAAAGTTCAATAAGCCCTTAAAACCTTTCAATAGTTCCAACTGGAAATAGGAGGACCAGCTGGTTGCAATATCAGGGGTAACCCACTAATCATACTGGTCTGCCAGATTTTTTTTTTGCTCCACCAACTCCGCCAGCTTGGTTACCAGTATATGGCCTGGTTATAGTGCAAAATACTCCCTTTCCTGTTCTAGAAGTTCTGCTCTTCGGCTTTTGGAACTAGCGTTCCGGGGGTCCTTGCCGTTGTTACTTTCAGTCAACTAGGCTCCTTGTCTTATGAAGTGCCTCCTCCAAGCAGACATCCAAGTAGTCCCCCCAGTCTCCCTCTGACAGGTCTATCTGCCCATCCAGACCCTGGCTCAGTCGCCACTGAGCCCTATTGTATCCTCACAGTTTATGAAAGATCTCGGTCTCCCCTGGGGATGGTCTGTAATACTCCATACTGCTGCTAGTTTCTGCAGTTGCTGTCTTCGATAATTGATGAAGGGATCCCACCACAGCCACCAGTTGTTACAATCTGCTTTCTTAAGTCGGGCTTGATAAGGCTGTTATAGCCAAACCTACCCAGCAGATCCTTCAGATTCTTTTTAATCCCTTCAACAAGGCAGCAGATGTCTCTAAAACCCAGTAATAATAACATTATGTAATGTCTTGTAATTATCAGTAATTTCCAGTAATAATCAGTAATTCCATATAATAATCAGTAATGTCCAGGAATAATCAGTACTATGAGTAATAATCAGTAATGTCCAGTAATAATCAGTAATATTCAGTATTGATGATGTGTAGTAATAATAAGTAATGTCCAGTAATACCTACCCGTGATAATCATTAATGTCAGTGATAATAATAATCAGTAATGTCTGGTACTACTCATTAATGTCCTGTTATAATGTTACAAAAGTTTCTTCAATTGGGCTCGCCCAGAACTTATTTCTGACCCACCCAGCGATACAAAATGGTTCTTGTTATTATCCCTGCTAGCAGAGATAAAACCAGACCAGCAATGGACCCTCAAAATCACCATTAGAGCTTCAGAATCGCCAGTAAGAGTAACAGAATTACTGGTTATAACTCTTCCTTAGGTAGATGCAGAATTATTAACCACTATTATCAGGGTTATCCCGACCCTCAGTAATTGGCACACAAATAATTATGTATGAGCACCTATTTTTTTGTCATCTATTCAACGTTTTATGCATTTTAGTTACCCCTTACCACCAAATCCTACCCCCTAGTGACAGTCTCCTTTATCCAATCCGAACGCTCCCTGATCCCAGCCATGTGGCCCACCTGTCAATCACTTAATGTCTGCATTTACTTGTGTTGGAGCTTAACTGGTAGAATAGCTTAAAATGCCTTTTTTCCCTGGGTAGGTGATTCACAGGTTAGTTTATGCTAAGTTTCCCCTGTCAGGAACCTAGCTGTCAAGGAGACCATAATGGCTAATTAGATCTTCCTCACCCTGCCCTTAATGAAACTTCCTAGCTCCTCCACGTCTGACTTCTGAAGTCTTCCCAAACACCCTCAGCCTGTTACCCTATAATTCTGACCCGATCCCCCGACATGCTTTATTATAAGCCTCAGGGAAATACGGTCATTTTGATGCCGAACATGATATGAGGATTCTCATACTAATCAGTACATCAACTTACCCACCCATCCCTGTCTAGTTTTAATTTATTGTGTCACACAAATCTTCTAACACCTGATTAATTAGCAGCCAAAGGAGCTCATTGCCTGTGAGCCTCGCGAAGCGAGCAGTGATGGGAATGAAACATGTGGGACTTACAAACACTACAAAATGCAGGTTCGCCTTAGGCTGCAAGTAGTTGACGAATGCGGGATATAGAAAAACAAAATACGAGATGGGGAACTTAGAACAAAAAAAATTACAAGATGCAGGACTTTGGAAAAAAAATATGACATAGGAAAAATACGAAGTTAACGGCCAAACCGTGCAAACCAAAAAACAACAAAAACACAAAAAGTACATTTTACAAATGATTTCCATCTTATTTGACAGTTTCATCGTCTCCGCAGCTGACTCAACACAGAGAGTGATGTTTGCAGCCTTTGAACAGCATAAAGATCACCTTGATAGGTATATTATTTAATTATGTACTTAGGGAACAAAAAAGGCTTCATTTTTTTTACATTGATAACAGTTATTGATTAATTAACGTATAATAATATTTTAATTGATTAATAATTAGTCATTAAAAATATATATACAGTATATATTTGATACTGCAGTAAAAGTAATAACAATTTTAACATGCACTTATATATTTATCTTACTGCTCATTCATGTACATTGGTTTTGGAACTATTAATTCATAATAATATATAAAAAAAAAAATTGGGGTTATAAGACTTAAAAAAAAAGATGTACATTTTAAATACATGGACTGGTTATAATTGCCTGACAGGGATAGGACCTTTAACCTTCCTAGCGGTAAACCTGAGTGTGACTCAGGGTTAATCTTTTCTTCCTAAATCGGTAACCCCGAGCCACACTCAGGTTTACCGCGGGGAGGATGTGAAGGGGTCCCAGTCCTGCCGAGTTTGCCTAGGCCCCCTCAGCACACCATTGCTCCTCCCCATCTTCCTCCTCCTCCTCCTCCCCCTTTCCTCCTCCTCCTCCCCCCTTATCTTTCCTTCTTCCTCCTTCCCCCTCTCAAGTCTTCTTCTTAGCCTCCGATTAGTTCCTGTTGCTGATCGGAGGCTCGATGGGGCGTCTTATGCCTGGAACCGGCATATACTAATGATGTCACAAGCGCGTCATATCATTAGCATATGCCAGTTCAAGAGACAGGCATAAGACGCACTGCGAGCCTCTGATCAGGAGCTTGTTGGGGGCTAAGAAGAAGAGAGAAGAGAGGGGGGGGGATGAAGGGAAGAGGAGGTGGATAAGGGGGGATGAGGGTGGTAAGAGGAGGGTGAGGGGGAAAGAGGAGGGTGAAGGGGGAAGAGGAGGATGAGGGGGGAAAGGAGGAGGATGAGGGGGAAGAGGAGGATGAAGGGGGAAAGGAGGAGGATGAGGGGGAAGAGGAGGATGAGGGGAGAAAGGAGGAGGATGAGGGGTAAAGGAGGATGAGGGGGGAAGATGAGGAGGATGAAGGGGAGGATCAGGAGAATAAGGGGGAGGATCAGGAGGATAAGGGGGAATGAGAAGGATAAGGGGGAAAGGAGGAGGATGAGGGGGAAGAGGAGGATGAAGGGGGAAAGGAGGAGGATGAGGGGGAAGAGGAGGATGAGGGGTAAAGGAGGATGAGGGGGGAAGATGAGGAGGATGAAGGGGAGGATCAGGAGAATAAGGGGGAGGATCAGGAGGATAAGGGTGAATGAGGAGGATAAGGGGGGAAATGGAGGCGGTGGATAAGGGGGGAGAGGGGAAAATGGAGGAGGAGAAGGAGGATAAGGGGAAAGGGAGGAAGAGAGAAGGAAGGGGTAATGGTGTCTCAGGCGGTATGATTATGTCAGTATTTTAGAATGTACCGCTTTAACATTCTAAATACTGAAATAATCATACCGCCAGGCGGGTTAAAGCACTTCAATATTTAAAGCACTTTCTTACGTTAGGACATGTGCTACATTTAAACTATTATAATGATTTCAGTTATGAATATATAGATTTTTTTTGCATTTATGTTTTACATCTATGCAAATTAAACATCATAGTTTAATTCAATCACAAATTAATTGAATACATTGATTAAAAAATATTTTCATGTTATTTCACAGATTCTCATCTCTGCACCTGGCTGAAGACAGAGAGTAAATTCTCAAGGATTTTTACGCAAACAGCAATTTCACAGTTACCGTATATACTCGAGTATAAGCTGAGCTCTTCAGCCCTTTTTTTAAGGCAAAAAAGGGCCCCCTCGGCTTATACTCGTCACTCTACCCCCCGTGTGTCTCTAACCCCCCCGTGTGTCTCTAAACCCCCCTGTGTGTCTCTAAACCCCCCTTTGTGTCTCTAGCCCCCCGTGTGTCTCTAACCCCCGTGTGTCTCTCTACCCCCTGTGTCTCTTTCCCTCCCCCCTCCTCAACCTAAACCCCCCTCAACCCCCCTCCTCCACCTAAACCCCCCTAAATACCTCCCCCCTCTCCCCTCACTTACCTGCTTGTGCTCTGGCCTCCGCTCCTTGACCCGGCGCCGGCACGCATGTGCCGTCACATGCGCACCGCGTCATTAGCATATACCGGGTGCCTGCTAATGACGTGGCGCGCATGTGACGTCACATGCGCTCCGGGTCAAGGAGCGGAGGCCGGAGCACAAGCAGGTAAGTGAGGGGAGAGGGGGGAGGTATTTAGGGGGGTTTAGGTGGAGGAGGGGGTTGAGGGGGGTTTAAGTTGAGGAGGGGGGTTGAGGTTGAGGAGGGGGTTGGGGTTGAGGGGGATTGAGGGGGGAGGTTGAGGATGGGGGGTTGAGGATGAGGAGGGAGGTTGAGGATGAGGGGTTGAGGAGGAAGGTTGAGGTTGAGGATGGGGGGTTGAGGAGAGAGGATGAGGATGGGAGGGTTGAGGATGGGGGGGTTGAGGAGGGAGGATGAGGAGGGTTGAGGAGGGGGTTGAGGAGGGTGATAAGTGAGGGGGGAAGAGACACAGGGAAGGGAGAGGTTGGAAGAGACACAGGGAAGGGAGAGGGGAGAAGAGACAAGGAGAGAGAGGGAGACACAGAGGGCACAAGAGGGACACAGGGGGCAGAACATATCCCACCCTCGGCTTATACTCGAGTCACTCATTTTGCCCAGTATTTTGTGGTAAAATGGGTGCCTCGGCTTCTACTCGGGACGGCTTATACTCGAGTATATACGGTATATGATTTCATCATGCCCTTATGGTTTTGTATTGATGACACTTAATGATTCATTAATTAACCTATATTTCTAATAAGTAATTCAATTGCAATTTGCTAAATTTAATAGGGCTCTATATAAGGACATAGCATGTTATTTTTACATAACATTTCAGTTAATGAACAGCTATCCAAAACTAAGGTTTTAATATATATATATATATATATATATATACGACCCCCTACGACTTTCGGACTGCAAATGCGGACCCTCGCACAGTGAGGGGCCGCATTTGCAGAGGTGGAGGCTCACACACCGGCTGCAATGAGCCGAAGGTTCATTGCAGGCCACAAAATGCGGACCCACGCGAAGCTCTACGGCGCCCCACAACCGCTAACAAACGATTACACAAGTGGGACTTTGAAAAAACAAAACAAACCCGCAATGACCAACTACTGACTTACACAAACAAATACGACTGGGGACTTACACAAAAAAAAAAATATGACCCGCGCGACTTAGAAAAAATCCATTACAGACTCGCAAAAAATACGAACTTAACGGACAATCCACGCACAGCAACAAACATTAAAAAACACCAAAATACATACAAAAATTTAATTAAAAGCTTACCCACAGCAAGGGGGGACACCCAGGACCTCTGCAACACAGGTTAAACCTCGATTTCAGTAACATTTTAAAAGTTTAGACACTCGAAAATCCCTGAAGCAAGAGAAAAAATGGCAGACGAAGAAAACGACTTTACACGACCCCTAAAGCCGCAAAATACCGCAAACCACATCCGGCTTTTACAAAAACATGTACGACCTACAACCTACACCATTAGCAAGGACGCTAAATCATACAAACCCGCATACCACATACACATTCGCCGCCATTTTACAACACTAACTTACAGAATGCAGAAATAGCCAGCTACACTAACGGCTTCCCCTCGCGCACGCAGCCTGTTTACACTACACACTGCACACATTGCTGACACTTACACCTCAGATCTACAACACGGCTAATCTATATTGTATGCTGCAGGAACATCAAAACAGATTGTTAGCTCTTCAGCACATTCCTTGCTGCATATATTGCAAAGATGTAAACTATATTCATTTATGATTTCATTCATTAATTAATTAATTAACATGAACAAAAAAAATATACACAAAACAACAACAAAAATAACAACACACTATCGCAAACAACCACAAACACCTTCACCGCGCCACCCACAAGCAGCGCCTACCGTGCTTATAGGACACAAACTACACCAGGGGAGAGCCTTGCCATAAGCGACAAAACCAGATCACTGCGGACCTTACGATAAGCGCAAAAGCGCCTATGATAACAACAAATACACCAACCCAGAGGTTCCCAATGAACACCAAAGACGCTCAGTGCAAGCCTCGCAATGAGCGCACAAGGATCTCAGACCACCAGAATACTTACTCTCTGTGGCAAAAAGCATTACCTGCCTTACAATTTTATTGCCGTCATTTTTTGACGGGCAAGTCGCTAGTTTGGAACATTTGCAAATGAATAAGGTCTTAGTATTACTAGTATTAGTATTTAATTTTTCCGTTACAATAACAAAAAACAAAAAAAAGTCGGCATATATATATCCTTACCTAATTAACTTTTAAAGAACGTAAATTAGACCTCATAAGTAAATTGATTTTATCACTAAGAAAATTCCACAATATTGTAAGCCACATTTGCTACTGTACTTTGCTAATAATTATGTTGTCGTAAAGAAGGGCAAACAAACAGCTAACTCTTTAGGTTTACCATTGATGTCAGTTATTGATTAATTCAGTAACGTATATTCATTTAGTAATGACTTAATAATTCATTAGTCCAAAAAAATAATAATAATATATATATATATATATATATATATATATGTGCAGTGCTTTGCTTTTTAATGTATTCCAATAAAACAAAAAAAATGGTTTCATTTATTTCATCCAAAAATTTAAAATGCTTTTCAAATCATCGCATTTTTTAATTAATGCTATTTACCTTTGGATTGAGAGCAGCTACAAACAATATGTACAATACATAAAAACATTACATCTTACACCTATATTTACAATTACAGATTACAATGGCGGACAACAGAGAAGACAGGACTGAACGCAAAAGAAGAGCGGCAAGGGAAAGGAAGCAAAGGTGGAGAGATGAGAGACTTTTAAATAAAAGAAAAATGAGTAAGAAAGCACAAAGTGAGTGTGCTGGGGCTTCAAAGAAAAGAAAAAGTAAACAAAAACATGTCTGTGAAACATTGCTCAATGATACTATATTGCCCTATTGACACCAATGTTAAGACACATGACACTGATGTAGATATAGAAAGTTGTAGTGATGTCTATGTTGAGGAAGCTCATGATAATGCATTTATTAGAGCACTAACAGTAGACACTCATTGTGGATTACTCAATGTTGTTTGTCAGTTTTGTGGGGCCTATCATTTTCTCAAGGAAAGACTAACTGACGGAGACTTCATTAGTTGCTGTCAGAAAGGAAAGGCAAGACTTCCACAAATACACACATTTCCAGATTACTTACAAAGTTTAATGCGCGATAAAACATTTCCAAAAGATATAAGATCTTATAACAGTGCAATTTCATTTGCTTCACTGGGGGCCACTTTTGCAGAAAATGTCCCAGGACATAGTCCTTACGGTTTTAGAGTTCAAGGACAAATTTACCACTGAACTTCACATTTACACCACACCCACAAGAAAGAGAGCAAAGGAAATTTACACAGTTTTTTGTCTTAGATACAATGGAAGCTGTTGAACAAAGGATGATACTTCCGGAAAATAAACAGTGTTTGTGCATAGTCTTTGAACAGATGGATAAAATTATGGCCAACAACCCATACAGTCAAGCATACAAACAATTAGCAGAGGTTGAAAAAGAACAACAGCAACATTCTCAAAGACATCAATTGACAATGCCAAGAGTAAATATGGTTTTAAAAAGAGATCGCAACACTGATCAAAGACGGTATAATTTACCGTAACAGTAAATGAGGTTGCCATGGTCTTTAAAAATGAAGATGTTGAACCACTTTTTCAGCGGGATATTAGAATATATCCACGCAATGAAGAACAACCTTTCATAAACATAAATATATTACGTTGTAATTTAGATCCAATAACATATCCCATTTTCTTTCCAAATGGTGAACTTGGATGGGAACCAAAATTACAATTGCAAAGTTATCCCAATAGTAAAATTCGTGTTAGATGCAATATTTCTATGCTGGAATATAAAGTGGCACAACTGCTATTTGGGATTCTTTTAATCCTATTTTATGTGGGGGCAAACTCATACAACAATGGATTTTTTATTCCTATCTACAAGTCGAAGCAAATAATCTAAATTGTATAACATTTCAACAAAATAAGCTTAGAGTAGAACAATATTGTGGATTGATGGATTATGTCGCTGAATTGGCTCCCAACAGAGACATTCCAGCTGGAAGAGCAATCATTTTGCTATCCACTTTCCAAGGATCGCAATATGCAAGGAAGAAATAATGATGCAATGGCTATTGTCACAAAATTTGGAAAACCAGATTTATTCATTACATTCACATGTTATCCACAATGGCCAGAGATCAAGGAAAATTTGAATCTTGGACAAAATACTTCTGTCCGACCAGATTTAGTGGCAAGAGTATTCAAAATAAAACTCAATTCATTAATACATTATATAACTAAAGCACAGTTATTTGGAAAATGTGTGGCTTTTGTTTATATCATTGAATTTAAAAAAAGAGGACTGCCACATGCTCACATACTTTTAATCCTGCAGGAAAAAGAAAAATTAAATACTGCAGAGAGAGTGGATTAAGTAATTACTACTACATCCAGAAAAATCTTCCAAACTTTTTGAAATTGTAACACACAGAATGATTCATGGGTGGAAGCTTGCACTTCTATTAAATCCATCAAATATGTGTATACATATATATATACAAAGGATATGATGCAGCAACTTTTGTTGTGCAAGGTGCAGCAAACGAAAAGGAAAATCCCATTTTACATGACGAACTTTGATCTTATTTAGATGCTCGCTATGTCAGTGCTCCTGAAGCAATATGGCGGCTTCTGAAATTTGAAATGCATGATCGGTCACATGCTTTGTATCGATTAGATGTACATTTGCCACAAAGTCAGTTTGTTTGCTTTACTGCAGGCAATGAAAGAACTGTCTTAGCCCAAAGTGAACACAGAGAAACAACACGTACTGCTTGGTTTAAATTAAACTGCCAGGATACACAGGCCAGACAATTGTTATACATTGCAATTCCATATCTCTATGTATTTGTAAATGGTCTATGGCGACAACAAAAAAGAAATACGCATAAAATTATACCAAAAATGTATACCGTCAGTCCAAGAGACATTGAACGTTTCAGTTTAAGATTACTTCTTTTACATGTTCCTGTGCACAAAGTTTTGAACATTTACACCATGTGAATGATATAGTCTATGAGACTTTCCTATTAGCTGCAAGACATCAAAACTTTATAGCAGATGATACAGAATGGGAGAGGTGTCTGGAAGAAGCAGCACTATGTCAAATGCCAAAGCAAATGAGAGAACAATTTGCATTCATTTGCATCTTTTGCAATGTACCTGATGCATTTACTTTGTGGGAAACATTTAAATTAAATATGTCAGAAGATTTCTTGAAACTTTACAATGAGCCAATTGCACTGTTAAAAACTTTAATGGAAATTCAAGCAATATTTCTTGCTCATGGATTAAATTGTGCAAGTTTTAATTTGCCTGATCCAGGACTTATAGATGACATCAACTTTGATGATTATGACACTGAGCTTCAAAAACAAAAAACAGAAGAAAAACTGGTTAAATGCTTTGCAATTAAAAGCATGTAATGCCATCACAAATGCTACAGATGATGAAATGGTCAAAGACTGATATTTTTATCTAGATGGCCCTGGTGGATCAGGAAAAACGTATCTGTACAATTGTTTGATGAGTTACATTCGAGCACAGGGTCAAATAGCAAGGCCATTTGCAACAACTGGAATTGCAGCACTTTTGTTAGAAGGTGGTAGAACTGTGCATAGTGGATTTAAACTGCCATTTCCCATTTTGGAAACACCAGTGTCAGATATTTGACAGAATTCTTTACAAGCCAAAACATTTAAAAAAGTTAATTAATTATTATAGACGAGGCAACAATGATGTCATGTCATGCTTTGCAATGTATTGATAGATTTTGCCATTTGGTGGAAAGGAGATGTTATTAGGAGATTTTAGGCAAACATTACCTGTTGTGCCACATGGAAATAGGACTGATATCATTGAAACATGTATCAAGACAAGTAAACTGTGAAAAATATTTACACACCTCAAATTAGAATTAAATATGAGATCTAAAGGCCAAAACGAATTCAATGATTGGCTCATTCAAATTGGAGAAGGAAAACATCCACAAATACATGATTTACCCAATGATACCATTGAAATTCCATCAACAATGGTTTGCAAGGAATCACTCATATCAGCAATCTTTCTAAACACTCTGAATAACGACGATTACTCAGACATTGCAAACAAAGTGATATTAACATAAAAAAATATAGATGCCTTGAATCTAAGTAACAACATTTTAAAATTAATCAACGCACCCCAAAAAAATTCTTAAAATGCAGATTCAGTTCTGGCTGACGATAAAGACAGTGAATCTAATTTTAGTATATAATTTATTAATTATTTAACCCCATCTGGATTGCCACCACATGTTTTGCAATTGAAAAAGTGGCAATTGTCATGCTATTGAGAAATATGAATGGGACCAGATTAATTGTGCACGATTTAAAAGATAATTTTATACATGCAGAAATTATGACTGGGGCCCATAAAGATGAACAGGTTTTTATACCAAGAATTGATTTGGCTCCAAGTGAGAATGGTTTGCATTTTTGTCCTTCATATGAGACAATTTCCAGTAATCATGGCATTTGCCATGACCATCAATAAATCCCAAGGACAAACGTTTAAGTCTGTGGGTATTTATTTACAAGAACCTGTTTTTGCACATGGACAACTCTATGTTGCTTTTTCAAGGTGCACAAATCCAGATGAGATTTAAGTTTTAATTGAAGACAACCCAAGTCAGGGTGATCTACTACACGATTGCAGTATTTTTACAAAAAACATTGTGTGCTATGAGGTTTTGTAATCAGAGTTTCATTTTCAGTAAGAAATTTAAGGTCACTTGGCCTCTTCTTAGAGGACCACTTTTTCACTTACAAAACTATATCTACAATTTGAGAAAAATACGGTAATAACCAACAAAAAAGGAAGAAAGAAACAAGGACAGTAGTTACATCCCTAAGACACAAATAAAAGTCTCAAAGGGAACCACTTTCACAGATAAAAAAAAATGGAATGTCTTGGAAGTCTCTTTCAACCAGTATTGGCCCCCACAAAACAGCTTGCATTTTATTACCGTTACTGTTTCAAATATAATACGTTTTATAATACACATTAAAATTATCTTTGCAAAAGACTGAAAAGTTGATGCATTCTATGTAATTAAGGTTTAATGTTAGTAGCAGCATCATCATTTGTTGAAAAATGTAAATGTTTCATGATATACAGTATATATATTATTGATGCAGGGAGGAATCTGATTGCCAGTTAATGGGGTCATGAATGAATTAAAGAATAAAACAAATTTAAATAGGCTAGGAGCAATATTTAATCCACTAAACGAAGCAACATACCAATCCAAGTAGGGATTTCCCTATGACGTATTTTAAGCTAAGTGACCAATGGGAGTGGAGCATTGAATACAAAAGAGCCCGCAAATTTCACTTAGATACTCACATGACAAACTTTCTTCGAGAAATCAAGTGTCGCGAAACTGGTCAGCTAGGTGACATACGGACAGGAGCTGATCCCGTGGACCAAGACGTACCTATGGGTCATGATGGTCTGGTACTGTAATAAGTTATAATAAATGCATGTGGATACTGTATTGTGTGGCGCCCGAATAGGGGAGCTCTCGCTATATCCAGAAATTCTGATAGGACTAGTGGGGGCTCTTGCGGTCTACAATACACAAACTTCCAGGCATATTATCAAAATCCGCCTCAGCTCTGGGTCCGATATATTTTATTTGTTTTTAGATTACTATTGAGCTTCTAGATATATGGAATCCTATGATTTTGTTTTATTGTATGAGGACTCCTTATCACTTATAATAGTATAGCACAGCATTTCAATAGAACACTGTTTTGGTAGATTTGAACAACCTAGGTATTTTTGACTGGTTTTATCATGATTTATTAATCTTAATGTACACTATTTTTGAGTGTAACCCCATTAATACAGATAATTATCCCTATATTGCTTAAAGTGAGCATTTGGGACTTGTTATTGTGCTATTCCATATTCAGCTATCTAAAAAGCAAGATATTACTGTTTTAAACTCAATGTTACCTATTCAGATAAATATCCTTTTCATTTGTTGGATTCTAGCCAGATATGTATACGATATCACAACTCATTTATTTTGTAGCATAGCACTTGAAATAGACATCTTCTTTAGTTTTTATATACAGCCCAGGAATTAACCTCTTCTTGTTGTAAAAGTGATTTTGATTACTGTATATACTCGAGTATAAGCCGAGTTTTTCAGCCCTTTTTTTAAGGCAAAAAGGGCCCCCTCGGCTTATACTCGAGTCACTCTCCCCCCCGTGTCTCTCTACCCCCCTGTGTCTCTCTAACCCCCCTGTGTCTTTTTCCCTCCCCCTCCTCATCCTCAACCCCCCTCCTCATTATAAACCCCCCTCCTCATTCTCCCTCCTTAACCCCCCTCCTCATTCTAACCCCCTAAATACCTCCCCCTCACTTACCTGCTTCTGCTCCGGCCTCCGCTCCTTCTTGACCTGGCGCGCATGTGACGTCACATGCGCGCCACGCCATTAGCATATACCGGGTGCCGGCACCCGGTATATGCTAATGACGCGGCGCGCATGTGACGTCACGGCATTAGCATGTGCCGGCACCCGGTATATGCTGACGCAGCGCGCATGTGACGTCACATGTGCGCCGGCTCAAGAAGGAGCGGAGGCCGGAGCAGAAGCAGGTAAGTGAGGGGAGAGGGGGAGGTATTTAGGGGGGTTAGAATGAGGAGGGGGTTGAGAAGGGAGGTTGAGGATGAGGAGGGAGGTTGAGGAGGGGGTTTGACGGTAAGGGGGGTTGTGGAGGGGGTTGAGGATTGAGGATGAGGATGGGGGGTTGAGGAGGGGGTTGAGGAGGGAGGATGAGGATGAGGAGGGAGGTTGAGGAGGGGGTTGAGGATGAGGGGGAGGTTGAGGATGAGGAGGAAGGGTTGAGGAGGGAGGATGAGGATGGGGGTTGAGGAGGGAGGATGAGGGGTTGAGAAGAGAGGATGAGGAGGGAGGTTGAGGAGGGGGTTGAGGATGAGGAGGGAGGTTGAGGATGAGGAGGGGGTTGAGGATGAGGAGGGAGGATGAGGAGGGGGTTGAGGATGGGGGGGTTGAGGATGAGGGGGTTGAGGAGGGAGGTTGAGGATGAGGAGGGAGGATGAGGAGTGGGGTTGAGAATGAGGAGGGGGGTTGAGGAGGGTGATAAGGGAGGGGGGAAGAGACACAGGGAAGGGAGAGGTTGGAAGAGACACAGGGAAGGGAGAGGGGAGAAGAGACACTGGGAAGGGAGAGGGGAGAAGAGACAAGGAGAGAGAGGGGGACACAGAGGGCACAAGAGGGACACAGGGGGCAGAACATATCCCACCCTCGGCTTATACTCGAGTCACTCATTTTACCCAGTATTTTGTGGTAAAATAGGTGCCTCGGCTTATACTCGGGTCGGCTTATACTCGAGTATATACGGTAATCAAAAAATAATATATATATATATATATATATTATTTACATTGATACTAGTAGAGATAGTTTTGTTTACACTGTATGTATATGTTGTGGATTTCCGTTTCAATCTATAAACGGTGAGAAATTAAACTCCTCGTTTAGGCCATTTGGGGTAAGTGCTTTTAGTTGGAAGATCATTTCCTTTCCATCTGGAGCAACAATTTTCTCATGTTTCCTCCTCTTGGATTAGACTTTAGAGCCTCTGACATGAAAGTAAATTCCTTCCAAGTTGTTTTCATGATATAGTCTTATATGTCTCGCTACAGGTATGTCGAGGCAATTCTCAAGTAAGGCTACATGTTCCAGGATTCTGCGTCAGTTTCCCAACGATGATTAGATTACACTTGCATTGTAGAATGTATACAACATGGGTGGACAAGCAGTTCACAAAACTCTTTTATGGATATTCCTTTTTCGTATACGGATGGGTAAATTGCTTTTCTGATTGAACAAACCTAAAGGCTTTGCAATTATTACAATTATTATTAATTTGTGTTAACCAATTAGGTCCTTGTGCCTTTGTTGAAAAGTGGCTCTTTATTATCATTTGACCTATGCTTTGACCTATGCTCTGGCCTCGTCTGTATGTGATGGAGGCTTTACTGGATAGGTGACTTTTCAAGACTGGGTCTTCTGCCAATAGTGCCCAGTTTTTATCCAGAATGTTTTTTTATGTTGTCACTGTTATTGCCAAAGGTTAATATGCATCTTATTATTTCTGCATTCTTCTTTTCTTCTTTTTGATAAAGCAACTGGTCCCTATTATCATTGAGTGCTCTTGTATATGCTGTTTTCAGGACTTTATTGGGGTATCCCCGCTCTCTGAATCGTATTCTGAACTCATCTGCTTGTATTTTGAACTCCTTTTGGTCACTACAGTTTTGTTTAAGATGTAGATATTGGCCTATCAGTATGCCTTTCTTTAAGGTCTCGGGGTGTAGTGTATTCCATTCTAGTAGCATATTAGTTGAGGTACTTTTTCTATATGCTGCTGTGTGTAGACTGCCTTCTTGGTCTTTTTGGATGTTAATGTCGAGGAAGTTTATACTTCTTTCATTGACTTCAAAGGCAAACTTCAGTCCCAAATTGTTAATATTCAATTTATCTACTAACAGTTTAAATTGTTCTTCAGACCCATTCCAAAGCACAAATATATCGTCTATTTAGCGAGACCACGAAAGACCCCTCTTTGTATGTTCATCCAATTCCTCAGAGTTGATCGTTGATCAAAGGTAAAATAGTTTCTTTGTAAGATGAACTCCAATAATGTTAGGATAAAAGTGTTCCAATCTTTATCTTTCTCTTTTGATTCTTTATTTAAGTAGTATAAAACAGCTTCAATCCCTAGCTCATGTGGGATGTTGCTATATAAAGCTTCCACGTCAATAGTTGCCAATTTAGCTGTTAGGGGTATACTCAAATTGTCAAGGTGTTTTAAAATGTCCGTAGTGTCCTTGAGGTAGGTTGGTAGATTGCTTACAAGAGTCTTGAGATTAAGATACACAAGCTGGCTTATTCGCTCTGTCAGGTTATTATTCCCTGACACTATAGATCTACCAGGGTCTACCAATGTACAGTAATATCCAGTAATAATCAATAATAATTGTTATTCCCAGGGAGACCCTAAAACTATGTGTGGGACTGTTAGAACGACAGGGACCTGAACCATCACCAGTCGGCCACTATTTTTCTCCTTTCTCTGGCAGATGTTCTCTGAGCTGGAGTGTTGGGAGCCTGGAGGCCATGGTGGTCATTGTGGTTGTGTGTGGGATGTCGGCCATGTTAAAGCCGTTTTTATGTTCATGTATTGATATATGAAGGAAACCCCATCATGCTTGGTCTCCAAATGCTGCATCCTCCCCAGGGAATATTAATAAAGTGTTATACAGGCATTCCCTGGGGTGGGACGCAGGGGTGCACAGTTTATGGGACACACCACTTGGATAGAGTACAGTGAGGTCAAGGATTAAATGTATATTCAGCTGGAACATGATTAATCACCCTGTGAGGTCACATGGCAGCACTTTGATCTATGATTGCTATGACAGGACATATGATATGGCACCAAAAGATGATCTACTCAGGCCAGAAGGTGCCTCTCACATTATAGAGCAGACAGCGAGTACAAGTAGCACCAGATCTACTGAAGTGGTTGGGCCAAAGCCGAAAGGACACCCAGCTGCAGATGTGTCTGGAGGGGAAAGGAAAGTCCTCTGCTGCAAAGAAAATTCAGCATTGGAACCTGGAATGTTAGAACTATGAACCAACGCAAACTTAATGTGGTCAAGAATGAGATGACAAGGTTAAACATTGATATCCTGGGAATTAGTGAACTTAAATGGACTGGAATGGGACATTTTGCACCAGACAACCACCAGATCTTCTACTTCGGCAAGAATTCCAGAGAAGAAATGGAGTAGCCCTCATAGTCAAAGGGTGACCAAAGCAGTGCTCAATTACAACTCAATAGATGACATAATGATTTCAATTTGTATTCACGGCAAACCATTGAGCATCACAGTTATCAAAATCTATGCTCAAACCTTGGATGCTGAAGAGACTGAGGTTGTCTAGTTTTACAAAGATATTCAACACGTCATGAATATAACACCAAGAAAAGATGTTACTATCATCATAGGAGATGCTAAAGTAGGGAACCAAAAGACACCTGGAATAACTGTTAGGTTTGGCCTTGGAGTACAAAATTAAGCAGGTCAGAGATTAGAAGAATTCTGCCAAGATAAATCTCTGATCATAGCAAACACCCTAATCCAAGACTAATCTACACATGGACATCACCAGATGGACAACATAGAAATCAGATTGACTATATACTTTGCAGGCAAAGATGGAGGAGCTCTATATAATCAGCAAAAACAAAACCTGGAGCTGACTGCGGCTCCGACCATGAGCTTTTTATAGCAAAGTTCAGAAATAAACTGACCAGGCAGATACAAAATAAATAATATCCCATGTGAATATACAGTGGAAGTAAAGAATAGATTTAAGGGACAAGACATAGAAGAAAGGGTACCTGAAGAGCTTTGGAACACAGTTTGCAGCATTATTCAGGAAACAGCAGCACAAGAATATCCCTAAAAGAAAGAAAATTAGGAAGTCAAACTCTGATGAGGCTTTGAAAGTAGCCCAAGAAAGAAGGAAAGTGAAAGGTAGTGGAGATAGGAAAATATTTGTCCAACTGAATACAGAATTCTAGAGGATAGCAAGCAGAGACAAGAAGACATTCTACAGTGAGAGATGTAAAGATAGAAGAAGATAACAGAATGGGTAAGTCAAGAGATCTCTTCAACAAAATTAGGGATATCAAAGGAAGTAGTTTATCCAAGGAGATGGGCCCTAGGATCCCTTGCTGATAACAAGGCTGCAGGAGTTGATTGAATCCCAGCTGAACTATTCAAAATCCTAGAAGTTGATACTATGAAAGTGTTGCTTGCCTTATGCCAACAAATTTGGAATACAGTGGCCAATAGACTGGAAAAGGTCAGTCTACATCCCAATCCCCAAAAAACAGTGTCAAAGAGTGCTTCAATTATCGAACAGTTACACTGATTTCACATGCCAGCAAGGTAATGATTAAGGTTCTAGAAGCTCCACTCCAATAATATCCAATAATATATGGACCGGGAAATACCAGATGTACAAGTCGGGTTCTGCAGAGGAAGAGGCAGAAGAGATTAAATTGCCAAAGTCCGATGGATAATAAGGAAAGCAAGAAATTTCCAGAAAAGCTTTTACTTCTGCCTTTGACAGAAAAACATGGCAATTTCTTAAAGAGATAGGAGTACCAGATTATCTCATCCTCCTCCTAAAGAATCTGTATGTGGGCCAAGAAGCCTCTGTCAGAACCGAACATGGAACAGAATGGTTCAAGATTGGGAAAGGTGTGCGACAAGGTTGTATATTGTCACCTTATTTTTTCAACTTATACGCAGAGTGCATCATGCGTAAGGCTGGATGAATCCGAAGCCTCTTGTGGAAAGAACTCAATGTTGTGCAGATGTTGGCGACTACAGAGGCTTTTATGAAGCTCTGAAGTCAGTGTATGGCCCTCCTACCTGGTTCAAAGCCCATTGCGCAGTGCAGATGGTCAAACAACCCTTACAGACAAGGGAGTTGATTCTGAACCAGTGGTCTGACAACTTTCAGACTCTATTCTGCACCAACCGCAGTTTCAGTCTCAGCGCTCCATTGCATTCCACAACAACAAATGAAAAATCCCTACTTTTGAACAGGCTGTAAAAGCTATTGAGCAGCTAAAGAATGGTAAGGCAGCAGGAGTTGATAGGATTGCAGCACAGATCTGTAAACATGGGGACCAGCAATTCACACTAAGCGCCATGAGCTCTTTGTTTGCTTTTGCCGCCGAGGCAAACTGCCACGGGACCTTCGTGATGCAATCATCATCACCCTATACAAGAAGAAGAGAGAAAAGTCAGACTACTCCAATTACTGGGGGATAACTCTGCCCTCCGTCGCCGGGAAAATCCTTGCAAGAGTACTCTGCTCTGAGTGAACCTCTATTACTGTATGGTGTTGTTCCTGTGAACATGATTGCCTTTGGTCAAACTGTGAATACTCAGGTGTAATGCCCAGGTGTAATGCTCTGAGTTAACCTCTATCAGTGTATGGTGTTTGTTACGACCCCAGGAGTGAGGGGGACATGTTCACCCATTAACCCTTCTGCTTACTAGTATAGGGGTACCCCTGGATGGTCTGGATTCTTACGGTCTCAGCATTTCTTGTTCAGGACCTCAGGCACACAGGAGGCAAAAAGCAGGATTGGCAAAATAATAAATGCTTTTTTCCACACAGCTTCCCCGTAACCACAAGCCGTAACCACAAGCCGGCATACCCAGTCTGATCCCAGTGGATCGTTCGGGGATGTCCGGGAGAGTCCTCGCAGTTTGTCTGGATAACCCATCAGCGTTGCCGTTTTGCTTTTCCTAGGTGGGAGTGTATTGTAAAGTGAAAGGGCTGCAGCGCTAGACTCCAGCAAAGCAGTCTGGCATTGTCTCCTGCCACTGTGTTGAGCCACACTAACGGGTTGTGATCTGTGAGTAAGGAGAAAGTTCGCCCATACAAATACGGCTGTAGCTTCTTGAGGACCCAAACCAAGGCCAGGCATTCTTTTTTGATGGCTGCATAGCTTACTTCTCGGGGTAATAATTTTCTGTTTAAGTAAGCCACCGGGCGTCTCACCAGGTGTCCTCTCCTTTTTAACATATTTATTAACGACTTTGAAGTAGGATTGGAAAGTAGTGTCTCCATTTTTGCTGATCACATGAAGTTGTGCAAGGTAATTAAATCAGATAGTGATGTGCTTTCCCTCCAAAGGGATTTACATAAATTAGAGAAATGGGCATCTAAATGGCAGATGAGATTTAATACAAAAAAATGTAAAGTTATGCATCTGGGAAGGAAATATAGCCATGCAATTTATAAACTTAATGGAGCTAATCTAGGGGTATCAGATATTGAAAGGGATTTGGGAGGACTTGTGGACAACTGCCTTGGTAGCAGTGCTCAAAGCCAAGCAGCAGCTGCAAAGGCAAGTAAAATATTAGCAGGTATTAAGAAGGGTGTAGAAGCCAGGGAAGCAAATATAATTCTGCCAATATACAAATCTCTGGTACGCCCTCATTTGGAATATGGAGGACAGTTTTGGGCACCACTTCATAAAAAGGACATTTTAGAGCTGGAAAAGGTAAAGAGAAGGGCAACAAAACTAATACGGGGAATGGAGGGGCTAAGTTATGAAGAAAGACTAACCAAATTACACTTATTTTCTCTAGAAAAAAGCCCCCTAAGAGGAGATATGATTACCTTATATAAATACATCCAGGGTCAGTATAAAGATTTGTCAAGGGAACTTTTTGTGCCAAGAGGTTTCCAACTGACAAGAGGACATCCTGAGGTTAGAAGTAAAAAGATTCCACCTTAAAGAAAGAAAAGGGTTCTTCACAGTAAAGGTGGTTAATCTGTGGAATTCTCTACCAAACAAGGCGGTGACAGCGGATTCGTTAGATAACTTTAAAAAGGGATTGGATGCATTTTTAACTAAAAAGGGCATTCAGGGTTATCCTGGTTAATTAGAGAGGGAGTATTGATCCAGGGAGAAATTTGATCGCCAGTATCTGGGGTCAGGAAGGAATTATTTTTTTTCCCTTTTGAGACAATTGGAGGTATCACTGGGGCTTTTTTGTTTGCCTTTCTCTGGACCAATTAACAACTAATCTGCATATTGCAGATCAGATGAGATCTTAAAAGATTGAACTTGATGGGCTAAAAGTCTTTTTTCAACCTCAATTACTATTTAACTCTGTAACTATGTGTTCGCCTCCATTGGCTCCGATTTGGCTCAATACGGCCCCCAATCCAAACATAGAAGCGTCTGTGAAGAACAAGGAACCGTTTGGTTGGATTAGGAGCAGCCAGTACAGGGGCCTTGATTAGAATAGTTTTCAGTTGTTGAAATGCCTGTTCACACTCTGGGGCCCACACTACCTGCCTAGAGAGGTTCTTATTGGTCAGATCAATAAGGGGCTTCGCCAGGGCACTATAGTTGGGCACAAATTTGAGATAAAACCCTGCTGTTCCCAGGAAAGCTAGGACCTGAGTCTTCGTATGGTGGTCGACCATTTGGCTATAGCCTCTATCTTGGCTGGTTCTAGTTTCTGTTGACCACTACCTACTCGATGGACGAGGTACTGCACTTCAGCCATCCCTATGTGACCCTTACCAAGTTTGCGGGTCAACCCTGCTTCCCTGATACTGTCTAACACTGCTCCTACGTGGGTCAGGTGTTCTGACCAAGTGTCGCTGTATATAGCTATATCGTCCAGGTAGGCACAAGCGTACTCCTGCAACCCGTCCAATAGCCGATCTACCATCCACTGGAAAGTTGCCGGAGCATTTTTCATCCCGAAGGACATGACTCAAAACTGGAACAGGCCAATCGGGGTGACAAACTTGCATATGGCATATTTGGCTAGTGGAATTTGCCAGTATCCCTTACAGAGAACTGTTGTAGTGAGGTACCGCCCCCGGGCCATTTTGTCTAAAAGTTTGTGTATCCTGGGTATTGGATAGGCCTCAGACACCTTTGTGTCATTTAGCCGCCTAAAGTGCACACATAATCGGGCTGTTCCATCGTGCTTTGGTACTAGCACTATAAATAACAAAAATAGCCAAGTATAGCACAGCCCGGTCCCACAAGTCCCTCTTTCCACAATGGACGATACACACCGTGGATTTTCCGAACAGGCATCTTTTTTAATTCTTTTACACACATATATATACAGTCAGAACAGGGGGTGAGAGTCTCCACAAGGACAATGGAATACTCCCACCTTTGGCCCTACAAAGACTTAATTAGCAACTGGATTATCATCTTAACACATCATCACTGGAGCCGACTGGTTCCCTACACAATAGAGCTTTTACAAACAAAGCAGATGGATAATTGGGTTATCTCTTCCTGTCCCTTGCAGACTTCCATTTCTAAACAAAAATGATGGAAAGCCAAGATTAACCCTTGGGCCTCGTATAGTCCAGTTAACCCTTCCCTGGCCTGGTATAATGTCCCTGTGCAAGGATACAATGTCCTTGGTATAATAACAGTGATGGGTTTCTGTTACACTGCTCCCCCGTGACCATAAGCCGGCATACACGGTCTGGTCCCAAGGGATCGGCCTGGGAAGGTCCGGACAAAACTTTTTGTTGGTCACTTTTCTAGTTCCATTTGCCTAGACAACCCATCAGCATTACTGTTGTGCTTGCCCGGGCGATACTGGATTGTGCAGTCAAAGGGTTGCAGCTCTAGACTCCAGTGCAAGAGTCGGGCATTGTCTCCAGACACCCGGTTGAGCCACACCAACGGGTTGTGGTCAGTAAACAGGGTAAAGGGTTGTCCATACAAATATGGCTGTAACTTTTTGAGTGCCCATACTACAGCCAGGCATTCCTTCTCGATGGCGGCGTAGCTTACTTCCCGGGGTAGCAACTTGCGACTCAGATAAGCCACCGGGTGGTCGCCGCCGTCAGGTACAACTTGGCTCAATACGGCTCCCAATCCAAACATAGAAGCGTCTGTGTGGACAAGAAAACGTTTGGTTGGATCAGGAGCAGCCAACACAGGGGCCTGGATCAGAGCCGTTTTCAATTGCTGGAATGCCTGTTCACACTCTGGGGCCCAGACTACCTGCCTAGGAAGGTTCTTATGGGTCAAATCAGTAAGGGGCTTGGCTAGAGCACTATAGTTGGGCACAAATTTGTGATAGTACCCTGCTGTCCCCAGGAACGCTAGGACCTGGGTCTTGGTCCAGGGGGTGGGCCACTGTGCTACTGCCTCTATCTTGGCGGGTTCGGGTTTCTGCTGCCCGCTACCTACCCGATGGCCAAGGTATTGTACCTCTGCCATCCCTAGGTGGCACTTGCTTGGTTTGAGAGTCAACCCTGCTGCCCTAATGCGGTCTAACACTAGTCCTACGTGGGTCAGGTGTTCCTCCCAGTGGTCACTATAAATGGCAATATCGTCCAGGTATGCACAAGCATACTCTTGGAGCCCATCCAATAGCCGGTCTACCATCCACTGAAACGTGGCCGGAGTGTTTTTCATCCCGAATGGCATGACCCGAAACTGGTACAGGCCAAACGGGGGGACAAACGCCGACTTGGGTATGGCTTCTGCGGCTAGTGGAATTTGCCAGTATCCCTTACACAAATCTATGGTGGTGAGGTATCGCCCTCGGGCCAATCTATCTAGGAGCTCATCTATCCGGGGCATAGGGTAGGCATCAGACACGGTTCGGGCATTTAGCCTCCTATAATCTACACAGAACCGGGTCGTTCCGTCCTTCTTGGGTACTAGCACTACCAGGGAGGCCCAGAGACTGTCAGAGTGCTCAATAACTCCTAAATGTAGCATCTCCTGAATCTGTTTCCGCATCGACTCCTTTACGGATTCGGGGATGTGGTAGGGGGGCTGGCGTTGGGGTAATTGGCCGGGGGTGTGTACCCAGGCAGATTGGATAAGGTGGCCTCCTTTGCTCCTAGTAACTCCTGTGTCTGCGTACGCTCCTGTGGGCTCAGCCGCTCTCCTAACTGTACTCCTCCTAAACTCTCTGTTTGGTCCCCCTCGTCTAAGAGGTCGGGTAAGGGAAGGTTCTCAACATCTTCAGAGGATGGGGAGCAGATAGCTGCCACATCCTCTGTGCGCTCATGAAAGGGTTTTAGCATATTCACATGGAGCATGCGGTTTTTCCCTACTCCTGAGCACGGGCCAATCACATAAGTGGTATCACATTGTTGTGCTACCAACTTGTATGAGCCCTGCCAGGCGGCCTGCAGCTTGTCAGTGCGGACAGGTTTTAACATTAAAACTTTCTGTCCCACTTGAAAGCTGCAGTCCCTGGCTCCCCTATCGTACCACCGACGCTGGCGTTGTTGAGCCGCCTGGAGGTTGGAGCGTACAATCTGGGTCAACTCCTCCAAGCGGTCCCTAAACTCCAACACATATGGGACAATAGGGGTACCGTCTATACTGGTCTCTCCTTCCCACTGTTCTCTTATTAAATCTAGGGGACCTCTCACCCGTCTCCCGAACAGTAGTTCAAACGGGGAGAATCCGGTGGATTCTTGGGGTACTTCCCTATATGCAAATAACAAATGGGGCAGAAATCTTTCCCAGTCCTTTCTAGTGTCGGTGAACGTCCGGAGCATCTGTTTCAGCGCCCCATTAAAGCGTTCACATAGGCCATTAGACTGGGGTTGTAAGCGGAGTTCACTATGGGCTTAATGCCGCAGAGTCTCCAGAGTTGGTGGGTGACCTCAGCTGTGAATTGGGTGCCCTGATCTGAGATAATCTCAGGGGGAAATCCCAGGCGGGAGAAAATTCACATTAGTGCATCCGCGACCGTCTCAGCATGGATATTGGTTAGTGCCACCGCCTCTGGATACCTAGTGGCATAATCTACGATGGTCAAGATATATTTCTTGCCAGATGGGCTTGGCCTATTTAGGGGCCCTACTAAGTCTACGGCCACCCGGCTAAATGGTTCTTCTACCATTGGCAGGGGGCGAAGTTTGGCTTTCTGGCGGTCTCCCCGTTTACCCACCCTCTGGCATGTGTCACAGGTCCTACAATACTGCCGGATATCCTTGGATATCCCTGGCCAGAAAAAGTTCTGGGTTAGCCGGTATTTAGTCCGACTAACCCCTAAGTGTCCAGATAGAGGGATATCGTGGGCAATCCGGAGCAATTCCTGCCTATATTTCTGGGGCACTACCAACTGCTTAGTGAATATCGGTATAGACCCAGGCCCTACCCTCTCTGTATTCCTATACAGTAATCCTTTGTCCCATGAGTACTGTTCCCCCTCTAACCCTGCCTGACTGGAGATGACCCAATCTTTATATACGTGTAACGAGGGGTCTATGGCTACCTCCTTCCAAAATTGTAGGGGGCTATCCCAGGGCAGATTCTCTAGGGGTGGGTACTGGTTGCTTACCTGAGCCTCAGAGTGTGTGAGCTGATCCGAGTTGCGAGCTTGCTGCCGGGTGGTTACGGGGTGAACGTCTTGGATGGTGGGTTGGGGCAAAAAGGTTGAAGTGAGCGGGCCCAAATCATTCCCCAGAAGTACATCCGTGGGCAGTTTTTGCATCAACCCCACTGTTACAACTCCCGATCCCACACCCCAGTTCAGATGCACCTTGGCAGTGGGTAAGCAGAGTACTGCTCCCCCTGCTACCCTTATGGCCACTGATCTACCGGTTCTGGGGGCATTCCCACTGCATATGGCCTGTATGCTGGCATTGGTAACACCGGATCGGGGTACAAGGAGGGTACCTGGGAGCGGATGGGTTGGTTCCCCTGGCGTGACTTGAGGTTACTCCGGTCACAGTGGCGTTCGTCAGCACTGTGGATCGGGAGGTAGTGCAAGGTGGTGGTTGGGGCTGGCGGCGTGCGTCAAAGTGCTTGTCGGCCAGCCGGGCGGCTTTGTGGACTGTACGGGGGTTACGGTCCCTTACCCAAACTTGTACTTCTGTGGTTAGTCTGCTGAAGAACTGCTCCAGCAACAACAACTGTAGCAGCTCCTCTAGGGTGGTGACTTGGTTCGCCTGAACCCATCCCATGGCCGCTCGGTGTAGGCGACAAGCCCACTCTGCATGGGAGTCCTCTTGTTTGAGGAGCTCCCGAAATCGGCGTCAATAGGCCTCTGGGGTGATCGCATACCGGGTGAGGATAGCTTGCTTCACCCGGTAGTAGTCTCGGCTGTCCTCGTCAGGTACAGCCCTGTACGCCTCTGCGGCACGGCCAGACAATTTGCCTGCCAACAGGGGTACCCAGTCTGCTTGCTCAACACCATGTAGATGGCACAGTCTTTCAAAGTCCTGCAAGTATCCATCTATATCCTCGTCCGTATCTGTGATGGCTTTGAAGGCATTATATGGGAGCTTGGCTTTGTCTTGCGTGGGTTCCGACATTGCGGGTGGCCCCTCTCTGGATCGCTGGCCCGCTAGTTGCAGCTGTAGGGTCTGTTGCTGGTTGGCCAAAACATAGTTCTGTACCTCCACCATCACTCTGGTGATAGTCTCTTCTGATGGGGAGTTTTGGTAAAAGGCCAACTCTTTAGCGACTGGGCTCTCCTCCATCTCTGGTCCCGGTACAGCACTGCTGGCTCGGTCTCCCTCCATCAGTTCAGCAATTAGGACGTCTTTCACCTTGTTGCTGGCTACTTGGCCCCTGGCTTCCAGCAGTTCTTTTAACGTTGCTCTTTTTAGGGCTGCGTAGTACGTCTCCATGCGAACTGCTACTGCTGCTTCGTTGTGAGGCTTGGCTTCTATCCCGTCACTGCCACCAAATGTAACGGAGTTGTGACATCAGAGGTCAATATCTCCGCTAATAAATAACAAAGATAGCCAAGTATAGCGCAGCCGGGTCCCACAAGTCCCTCTTTCCACAATGGACGATACACACCGTGGATTTTCAGAACAGGCATCTTTTAATTCTTTACACACATATATATACAGTCAGAACGGGGGGTGAGAGTCTCCACAAGGTCAATGGAATAATCCCACCTTTGGCCATACAAAGACTTAATTAGCAACTGGATTATAATCTTAACACATCATCACTGGAGCCGACTGGTTCCCTACACAATAGAGCTTTTACAAACAAAGCAGATGGATAATTGGGTTAGCTCTTCCTGTCCCTTGCAGACTTCCATTTCTAAACAAAGATGATGGAAAGCCAAGATTAACCCTTGGGCCTCGTATAGTCCAGTTAACCCTTCCCTGGCCTGGTATAATGTCCCTGGGCAAGGATGCAATGTCCTTGGTATAATAACAGTAATGGGTTTCTGTTACATTCTCCTTTACAGATTCAGGGATGCGGTTGGGAGTTTGGCTTGGTGATTGTTGGCTGGGGGTGTCTATGCGGTGAGTGGCCAGAGGCGTGTACCGGAAGGTGGCCCCTTGGCCCAGATCAACTCCTGCACCTGGGTACGTTCCTGTGGGCTCAGCCATTCTCCTAGTTGTACCCCACCGAGACCCTCTGTCTTGTCTGGAGGAGAGAGGTTCTCAAAATCTTCAGAGGCTGGGGCGCAAATAGCCACCACATCCTCCGTGCGCTCATGATAAGGTTTTAGCATATTCACATGGAGCATGCGTCTTCTCCCTACTCCCGGGCATGGGCCAATCGCATTTTGTTCTACCCGGTATGGGCCCTGCCGGACGGCCTGCAGCTTGTCATTGCGGACGGGTTTTAAAATCAGTGCTTTTTGTCCCACTTGAAAGCTGCGGTTTCTGGCTCCCCTATCATAGCATCGGTGCTGACGCTGTTTGGCTGGAGATTGGATCGTACCGTCTGGGTCAACTCCTCCAGGCAGTCCCTAAATTCCAACACATATGGGACAATAGGGGTACCATCTGCGCTAACCTCTCCCTCCCAATGCTCTCTTATTAAGTCTAATGGGCCACTCACCCTTTTACCAAAAGTAGTTTAAAGGGGGAGAATCCGGTGGATTCTTGGGGGACCCCCCTGTAAGCAAACAGAAGGTGGGGCAGGAATCTTTCCCAGTCTATCCTAGTGTCTGCAAATGTCCAGAGCATTTGTTTTAGCGTCTCATTAAAACGTTTGCAGAGACCATTAGATTGGGGGTGATATGCCGAGTTTACTTGGGCTTAATTCCACATAGTCTCCAGAGTTGGTGGGTGACTTCGGCGGTAAATTGGGTGCCCTGATCCGAAATAATCTCTCGGGGAAATCCAATGCAGGAGAAAATCTGCATTAGGTTATCCGTCTCAGCGTGGACATTGGTCAGAGCCACCGCCTCTGGGTATCTATTTATAATCTACTAGGGTCAGGATGTATTTCTTGCCCAAAGGGCTCGGTCTAGTTAGGGGCCCTACCAAGTCTACGGCTACCTTGCTAAACGGTTCTTTCGATAATGGGAAGGGGGTGAAGTTTTGCTTTATGGCGGTCCCCTCTCTTACCCAGCCTCTGACAGGTGTCACAAGTCCAACAATACTGACAAATAACTTTCGAAATCTCTGGCCAGAAAATGTTCTGAGTTAACCGGTATTCAGTTCGGCTGACTCAGATAACGAAATATCATGGGCTATCTGGAGTAATTCATGTCTATATTTCTGGGGTACTACCAACTGTTTCATGGGGTACCTCTCCCCCTCTAATCCTGCCTGACTGGAGGTGACCTGATCTTTGTACACTTGTAACTCTACGGGGGCATCCCAGGGCAAGTTCTCTAGGGGGGGAGACTGGTTGTTTACCTGAGCCTCAGAGTGTGCTGTTGGGTCCGTGGTGCGAGCCTGCTGCCGTGTGTTCACCGGGTAAATGTCTTGGGTAGAAGTTTGGGGTAAAAATGTGGAAGTTAGCTGGCCCAAGTCATTCCAGAGTAGTACATCTGCCGGTAAGTTCTACATCAATCCTACTTCCCCAACCCCCGACCCCACACTCCAGTGCAAATGAACGTTGGCAGTGGGTAAGCGGAGTACTGCTCCCCCCGCTACCCGTACTGCCACAACGTCTCTGGTACGTGCTTTGTTTGGGACTAAGTGGTGTCTAATGAGGGTTAACGTGGCCCTGGTGTCCCTTAGCCCTTCAACGTTGTTCCCCTTCAGACATATGGTTTGCTGATGATGTTGTCAGTTGTCTGACGCAGCCTGGACGGGGTCAACTTCATGTAGGAAGGAGAGAGAACTGTAACAGAAACCCATCACTGTTATTATACCAAGGACATTGCATCCTTGCCCAGGGCATTATACCATGGAAGTCTGCAAGGGACAGGAAGAGCTAACCCAATTATCCATCTGCTTTGTTTGCAAAAGCTCTATTGTGTAGGGAACCAGTCGGCTCCAGTGATGATGTGTTAATATTATAATCCAGTTGCTAATTAAGTCTTTGTATGGCCAAAGGTGGGAGTATTTCATTGTCCTTGTGGAGACCCCCACCTCCCCCACCCCCACCCCCTTTCTGACTGTATATATATGTGTGTAAAATAATAAAAAATGATGCCTGTTCTGAAAATCCACGGTGTGTATCGTCCATTGTGGAAAGAGGGACTTGTGGGACCAGGCTGCGCTATACTTGGCTATCCTTGTTTTTTATTAGCGGAGATATTGACCTCTGATGTCACAGCTCCGTTACATTTGGTGGCAGTGACGGGATAGAAGCCAAGCCTCACAACGAAGCAGCAGCAGTTGTTCGCATGGAGATGAACTACGCAGCCCTAAAAAGAGCAACGTTAAAAGAACTGCTGGAAGCCAAGGGCCAAGTAGCCAGCAACAAGGTGAAAGACGTCCTAATTGCTGAACTGATGGATGGAGACCGAGCCAGCAGAGCTGTACCGGGATCAGAGATGGAGGAGAGCGCAGTCTCTAAAGAGCCAAGGGTAAGGTTGGCCTTTTACCAAAACTCCCCATCAGAAGAGACTATCACCAGAGTGATGGCGGAGGTACAGAACTATGTTTTGGCCAACCAGCAACAGACCCTACAGCTGCAACTAGCGGGCCAGCGATCCAGAGAGGGGCCACCCGCAATGTCGGGACCCACGCAAGACAAAGCCAAGCTCCCATATAATGCCTTCAAAGCCATCACAGATACGGACGAGGATATAGATGGATACTTGCAGGACTTTGAAAGATTGTGCCATCTACATGGTGTTGAGCAAGCAGACTGGGTACCCCTGTTGGCAGGCAAATTGTCTGGCCGTGCCGCAGAGGCATACAGGGCTGAACCTGACGAGGACAGCCGAGACTACTACCGGGTGAAGCAAGCTATCCTCACCCGGTATGCGATCATCCCAGAGGCCTATCGATGCCGCTTTCGGGAGCTCCTCAAACAAGAGAAGGACTCCCATGCAGAGTGGGCTTGTCGCCTACACCGAGCGGCCATGGGATGGGTTCAGGCGAACCAAGTCACCACCCTAGAGGAGCTGCTACAGTTGTTGTTGCTGGAGCAGTTCTTCAGCAGACTAACCACAGAAGTACAAGTTTGGGTAAGGGACCGTAACCCCTGTACCGTCCACGAAGCCGCCCGGCTGGCCGACAAGCACTTTGACGCACGCCGCCAGCCCCAACCACCACCTCGCACCACCTCCCGATATACAGTGCTGACCAACGCCACTGTGACCGGAGTAACCTCAAGTCACGCCAGGGGAACCAACCCATCCGCTCCCAGGTACCCTCCTCGTACCCCGATCCGGTGTTACCAATGCCAGCAGACAGGCCATATGCAGTGGGAATACCCCCAGAACAGGACCCGTACCCCCGGGGTGCGTCCGGGTCCGCCACCGCCAAGCAGAGCCGCAGCCCATTGCTACCACACAGAGCCCAGTGACCACGATGCCAACTACTACTACTCAGAGGAACAGCTAGGGGTGTTACATGAAGTAAACCCCATTCAGGCAGCCTCAGACAACCAACGTCACCACCGACAACCAGTGTGGCTAGAGGGAAAGAATGTTCAAGGATTACGGGACACCGGAGCCACACTAACCCTCGTTCGGACCCATTTGGTCCCAGACCAAGCCCGTACCGGTAGATCAGTGGCCGTAAGGGTAGCAGGTGGTGCAGTACTCCCCTTACCCACTGCCAAGGTGCATCTGAACTGGGGTGCGGGATCGGGAGTTGAAACAGTGGGGTTGATGCAAAAACTGCCACGGATGTACTTCTGGGGAATGATTTGGGCCCGCTCAATTCAACCTTTTTGCCCCAACCCACCATCCAAGACGTTCACCCCGTAACCACCCGGCAGCAAGCTCGCAACTCGGATCAGCCCACACACTCTGAGGCTCAGGTAAGCAACCAGTACCCACCCCTAGAGAATCTGACCTGGGATAGCCCCCTAGAATTTGGGAAGGAGGTAGCCATAGACCCCTCGTTACACGTATATAAAGATCGGGTCATCTCCAGTCAGGCAGGGTTAGAGGGGGAACAGTACTCATGGGACAAGGGATTACTGTATAGGAATACAGAGAGGGTAGGGCCTGGGTCTATACCGATATTCACTAAGCAGTTGGTAGTGCCCCAGAAATATAGGCAGGAATTGCTCCGGATTGCCCACGATATCCCTCTATCTGGACACTTAGGGGTTAGTCGGACTAAATACCGGCTAACCCAGAACTTTTTCTGGCCAGGGATATCCAAGGATATCCGGCAGTATTGTAGGACCTGTGACACATGCCAGAGGGTGGGTAAACGGGGAGACCGCCAGAAAGCCAAACTTTGCCCCCTGCCAATGGTAGAAGAACCATTTAGCCGGGTGGCCGTAGACTTAGTAGGGCCCCTAAATAGGCCAAGCCCGTCTGGCAAGAAATATATCTTGACCATCGTAGATTATGCCACTAGGTATCCAGAGGCGGTGGCACTGAAAAATATCCACGCTGAGACGGTTGCGGATGCACTGATGCAAATTTTCTCTCGCCTGGGATTTCCCTGTGAGATTATCTCGGATCAGGGCACCCAATTAACAGCTGAGGTCACCCACCAACTCTGGAGACTATGCGGCATTAAGCCCATAGTGAACTCCGCTTACCACCCCCAGTCTAATGGCCTATGTGAACGCTTTAATGGGACGCTGAAACAGATGCTCTGGGCATTCACTGACACTAGAAAGGACTGGGAAAGATTTCTGCCCCATTTGTTATTTGCATATAGGGAAGTACCCCAAGAATCCACCGGATTCTCCCCGTTTGAACTACTGTTCGGGAGACGCTTGAGAGATCCCCTAGATTTAATAAGAGAACAGTGGGAAGGAGAGACCAGTGTAGACGGTACCGCTTGGAGGAGTTGACCCAGATTGAACGCTCCAACCTCCAGGCGGCCCAACAATGCCAGCGCCGGTGGTACGATAGGGGAGCCAGGGACCGCAGCTTTCAAGTGGGACAGAAAGTTTTAATGTTAAAACCTGTCCGCACTGACAAGCTGCAGGCCGCCTGGCAGGGCCCATACAAGGGGGTAGCACAACAATGTGATACCACTTATGTGATTGGCCGGTGCTCAGGAGTAGGGAAAAAATGCATGCTCCATGTGAATATGCTAAAACCCTATCATGAGCGCACGGAGGATGTGGCAGCTATCTGCGCCCCATCCTCTGTAGATGTTGAGAACCTTCCCCTACCCGACCTCTTAGACGAGGGGGACCAGACAGAGAGTTTAGGAGGGGTACAGTTAGGAGAGCGGCTGAGCCCACAGGAGCGTACGCAGACACAGGAGTTGCTACGAGCAAAGGAGGCCACCTTCTCCAACCTGCCTGGGTACACCCCTCTGGCCACTCACCGGGTAGACACCCCCGGCCAATTACCCCTACGCCAGCCCCCCTACCACATCCCCGAATCCGTAAAGGAGTCGATGCGGAAAGAGATTCAGGAGATGCTACATTTAGGAGTTATTGAGCACTCTGATAGTCCCTGGGCCTCCCCGGTAGTGCTAGTACCCAAGAAGGACGGAACAACCCGGTTCTGTGTAGATTATAGGAGGCTAAATGCCCGAACCATGTCTGATGCCTACCCCATGCCCCGGATAGATGAGCTCCTAGATAGATTGGCCCGAGGGCGATACCTCACCACCATAGATTTGTGTAAGGGATACTGGCAAATTCCACTAGCCTGTACCAGTTTCGGGTCATGCCATTCGGGATGAAAAACGCTCCGGCCACGTTTCAGCGGATGGTAGACCGGCTATTGGATGGGCTCCAAGAGTATACTTTGGGCATACCTAGACGATATTGCCATTTATAGTGACCACTGGAAGGAACACCTGACCCACGTAGGCACGTAGGACTAGTGTTAGACCGCATTAGGGCAGCAGGGTTGACTCTCAAACCAAGCAAGTGCCACCTAGGGATGGCAGAGGTACAATACCTTGGTCATCAAGTAGGTAGCGGGCAGCAGAAACCCGAACCCGCCAAGATAGAGGCAGTAGCACAGTGGCCCACCCCCCGGACCAAGACCCAGGTCCTAGCGTTCCTGGGGACAGCAGGGTACTATCGCAAATTTGTGACCAACTATAGTGCTCTAGCCAAGCCCCTTACTGATTTGACCCGTAAGAAACTTCCTAGGCAGGTAGTCTGGGCCCCAGAGTGTAAACAGGCATTCCAGCAATTGAAAACGGGTCTGATCCAGGCCCCTGTGTTGGCTGCTCCTGATCCAACCAAACGTTTTCTTGTCCACACAGACGCTTCTATGTTTTGATTGGGAGCCGTATTGAGCCAAGTTGGACCTGACGGCAAGTTGCTACCCCGGGAAGTAAGCTACGCCGCCATCCAGAAGGAATGCCTGCCTGTAATATGGGCACTCAAAAAGGTAAAGACATATTTGTATGGACAACCCTTTACCCTGTTTACTGACCACAACCCGTTGGTGTGGCTCAACCGGGTGTCTGGAGACAATGCCCGACTCTTGCGCTGGAGTCTAGGGCTGCAACCCTTTGACTGCACAATCCAGTATCACCCGGGCAAGCAAAACAGTAATGCTGATGGGTTGTCTAGGCAAACGGAACTAGAAAAGTGGCCAACAAAAAGTTTTGTTTGGACCTCCCCAGGCCGATCCGTTGGGACCAGACCGTGTATGCCGGCTTATGGTCACGGGGGAGCAGTGTAACAGAAACCCATCACTGTTATTATACCAAGGACATTGCATCCTTGCCCAGGGCATTATACCAGGCCAGGGAAGGGTTAACTGGACTATACGAGGCCCAAGGGTTAATCTTGGCTTTCCATCATCTTTGTTTAGAAATGGAAGTCTGCAAGGGACAGGTAGAGCGAACCCAATTATCCATCTGCTTTGTTTGTAAAAGCTCTATTGTGTAGGGAACCAGTCGGCTCCAGTGATGATGTGTTAAGATTATAATCCAGTTGCTAATTAAGTCTTTGTATGGCCAAAGGTGGGAGTATTCCATTGTCCTTGTGGAGACCCTCTACCCCCCCCCCCCGTTCTGACTGTATATATATATGTGTGTAAAAGAATTAAAAATGATGCCTGTTCTGAAAATCCACGGTGTGTATCGTCAATTGTGGAAAGAGGGACTTGTGGGACCGGGCTGCGCTATACTTGGCTATCTTTGTTATTTATTATATTGACCTCTGATGTCACAGCTCTGTTACAAGAACGAAGAGCGACTGAGAAGGAGTGGGAGAGAGAGAAGGATGGAGAGAGGGAGAGAGAGAGAAGGAGGGAGAGAGAAAGAGAGAGAAGGACGGAGAGAAAAAAATAATAAGAAAATTACCATAGGACACTGTTTTTTGTTATCATGATTGGGTTTGGAGTAAAAAGCGGTATGTGAGTATGAGATTTTCCTAATCACGGTTAACAGCTTGTTATACTGATTATATCTATGGTAAACATGCCTGATATTGGTATTTATTTTTATATGTAGTTTTGTAATTCATATACTTTGATTTAATATTGTTTGCAAGGACAGGACAGATATAAGAATCCCACCGTGAAATGAACACAATGGGACATTCAGCTTTGAGGACTTCCTGCTGACCTTCCTATATGAAATGTGTTACCTTTTATTACCCTGCACCCAGACTAATTGAATTTCCAGGACCTTTTTGTTCTCTCATGTATACAAGCCTGTACGTTTCAAGAAAGTGCCTTATCCCTTTTGAAATTATACAAGCATGTCAAGTGTATTTTTGAAGGGTGGGAAATAACTTTTTAATCACTTTGCTCCAGCCCAGCTACCAAAAACTCCTGCATCTATGTTCCGTAACTGCATACTGCTGTTTACAGATCCTGACGCAGTCTCCTTTTAGGGGATTAACTAGCATCGATAAACTGAAACCCTCAGAGAAGAGGACCTAACAGGTGGGATCAATTAATTGGTCATTCCAGTTGGTCCCTCCCCATGACAAATTGATGATGCTGGGGAGGACACTGGGTCCGACTACTGGGGGGAGCGTGTTTAGGAGAGCCGGCAGAGCCTATTGAGTGATTTCTCACCATCTAGCAGAGGTTTGCCGAGAATTCAAGAGAGTGCTGCTGGCCCAGTATCAGGCTACTCCTAAACATTAGGGGAAGCAATTCTGGAACCTGGCGAGGGTAACCAGGGCTCGCATGTGAAGCTAGTGACAAGTGGGGAAAAAAGCACCCCGTGCACACCATCTAGGATGTTGTGCTAAAACAATTTTTCCTCCAGCCATGAGGGCCTGGGTCCAAGATCAATGACCCACCACTGCAGAAGAGGCTGGTCATTTAGGGGACCAGTACAGGGAGACCCGGGAACAAGTGATAGTTCTTCCCCTGTCCACTGGTGTCTCTCTGCTGGGCCACCTAGATCATCACTACCCAGCCCCATAGCCAAGCCTGGACCACAGCTCTGACCAGAAGGGAAATCCTTATTCATAGTCCTCCTTGTCTCCACAGCTCGCTTGTACTGCCTCGTCAGCCCCTAGAAATGGAGAAGTCCAGCCTGCAGATGTCTTTAGGGACACTGGATAATGTCTGATCCTGACGCAACAAGGCCTGATGAGCCTCTCTGCTTAATAAGCGTGTGGACTTTGTGGTAGCTGGGGCCATCCCCTTAGCCCAGTTCCATATCCACTGGGGCACAACAAGTGAATAAAAAAGGTCGGAATCATGACCAGGCTCCCCGTGGATGTGTTGTTGGGGAGATGTGGTGTGTCTTTATGTGGCTATAGATGCCCAGAGCAAAGCCAGATGTGCCACTGCAAGGGAGACACAAGAGGAGCAGGAGCAAACCTACCCTGCTGTAAACCAGATACCAGCTCAGGAAATGTTAAGGCTATGTGCAGACCCGATTTAGATTAATCGGAATCCAGCTTTTGATGGGGTTAGAGCTAGGCACTCACTGGTGTGACAGACCCGAGGGGGATAGGTATAGTTTAGAGGGTGACCTGTTGTACATGGTGACTGATATGCAGAGTGATGAGTAGGCTTGGAAATGCTACAACTGGTCGTACCTGAGCGGTCCTGGACAGGCCTGCCAGCCATTGCTTAGCAGGGCACGAGGGCAATCGTCACACCCTTCAATGCCTGACTTAGGCCTTTTGTTGATCTGGAGTATCACATAATGTCACTAGTTTTTCTGACTCTTGTAATACTTGTCCTCACTTTCCTACAGCCCATGTGCATTAAAGAGTGACTGTAGATATTGGTGCTCCCCTTGCCAAGCCTAGTAAGTCATGCTAGAGATACAGCCTCATGGTGATGGATTATGCCACTTGGTCTCCAAGGGCTGTAGCTCATGGTCTCATTACGTCAGTAACTGTGGGTGATGAATGGATAGCCATCTTCATCTGGGTTGGATTCCTGAGTGAAATGTTTTCAGATCAGTGTTACGAGGACAGACCAGCTGGCCAGTGAATGCATCCTACTGGTTAGGTTATTTTCTCTTTTGGATTCTCTGTATCTGTGCCAGGTAATCACTTGAGAGGAGTCTTGCTTCAGTATCTGTGGAGAGCAAGAATACAGGATCCCTTGGTAGCTGGACTAGAGCAAAATTATTAAAAAGCTCTTAACCATTCCGCATAGGTACACCCGATATCTTGTATACTTTACAAATGGGGTAATGTATGTCTTCAAACACACAGGGACTAAAATAATGATGAAAACGTCCTCATATAACCTTTGTATGAGTTTTTTCCCCAAGGTTTTGCAAACAATATTGGCCAATCAGTAAACTCCTTGTAGTGAGACTCACCAGGGTATTATTACAAGGGTCTACAAGCAATATTGGCCAATCAGTGAACTCCTTGTAGTGAGACTCAGCAGGGTATTTTATTACAAGGGTCTACAAGCAATATTGGCCAATCAGTGAACTCCTTCTTGCAATACAAACACAAGGCCTACACATTATCACCTTTCATCCAATATTCAAATGTTTTCTCTTTACTCAAATACACACTTTCTGTTTAATTGCATTAAAAGCGCTGAACTATTGATTCTTCAGAATGAACTCCTCCTTAGATCTAGAATTACTAAGGTACCCTTCTAAGGGGATGTCATGGGGAATGTGTTGCGCTGTGGTCCAGGTGTCATAATTATATTGAGTTATGTCATTACCAAGAAGACGATGGGCTTGAGCGCTACATGGCACCATTTTAGGAGGATGATCCAATATGATGAACTTTAAGTTCTCCTCCCCCAGTCGTCAGCCATTTGTGGTTTGACACCCAGTGGGGCATGCGGATGTTATTCACAGGTCATTCTAGGATTAGCTTTTTTTTACCTTTATACATATAATGCTTTGTCTTGGTGATGTGGGAAGGAATCGTTCACATGGTGTCCGGGGCAAAAAAGTGGCACAGACAGACCTCAAATAATATTTATTAATATTCTGTAATCACAGCCAATCATGCGATTGTGTAACGTAAAAGCCAGTCATGTAACAGCCAATCACATTTAAGTTAAAGCCCCACTCACCCACACAGCAAAGGCATAGAGATCAGGGATGGGGGAGACAAGAAAGGAAAGATGGCAGATTGTGAATAGCTAGGACACTGTAACAATGGAGTTTAGGATGCACTGAAGTGTCGGACTCTCTCGGAAGAGTCTCTGTCGCTGGACTCGCTGACACGGCGCTCTCGTTCTCTTGTCACAAAGTTCAGGAGATCGATTGCTGTCACCACACCAAAAACCATCTGCTGTTTACTAGAGGATCCATCATTATGATCTGCTGAGAGATGGAGAAGGATCAGAGAACCGGTGGGGAGAGACCTAATGCCGAGCAGGGAAGAGAGATACCCCAGGGGCAGATACGGGGCAGGAAATAACTCACACTGAATCTGCTCGTGCACCACCAGGGCAAAGTGATCTGTCTCCAGAATACGAGACAGCTTCCCCAGATTATCCATGAGATGGACCTGAAAAACAGGGCGGATTAGTTTACACATAACACGCACAGCGCAAACACGCACAGCGCACAACTCAGAACACGCACGAACACGACTCGACCGCGCGCGCACACACGACTCTGCACATCGTTCCATACCTGAGTAAATTGCTTGTAGATCACCTTAGTGACCGGGTCTGAGGACTTCACCTTCCCAGCCAAAACACTGGACAGCATGTTACCCAGAGTCACCACCCCTAGGACTATCCTGTAACACACAAGGCAGCACGTTACACAGAGTCACCACCCCTAGGACTATCCTGTAACACACAAGGCAGCACGTTACACAGAGTCACCACCCCTAGGACTATCTTGTAACACACAAGGCAGCACGTTACACAGAGTCACCACCCCTAGGACTATCCTGTAACACACAAGGCAGCACGTTACCCAGAGTCACCACCTCTAGGACTATTCTGTAACACACAAGGCAGCACGTTACCCAGAGTCACCACCTCTAGGACTATTCTGTAATACATAGTGCAACATGTTACCCAAAGTTATCAGCTAACTGGCCTTAACCAACCTTTTGTCTCATCTACCTAAACCACCTTCCTGTGACTATCCAGACAGACATCTTTCTTTCTTGTGGGACAGTCCGTTGTCTCTACGTTAGTCTCATTGATCTGTCTTTGCAGCGTTACTCACCCGGCCTCGGACACGATTGGCACCTGATCAAACCCTTTCTCACGCAGGAGCTGAATGGTGCGATCGCAGCTCACCGTAGGAAGGACAGTGAGGGGGGCGGAGAGGGACAGAGAGGAGATCCTCATGTTCCACCACCTGTAACAGTGACAAAATGAGGGAGAAAGTGGTAACAGCAAGGTGAGCGGAGGAAGAGAAGCTGATAACGAGGAGGGAGCAATAGAGATAGAGACAGAGAGAGAAGACACAGAGAGAGACAAGCTCACTGCGAGAACCTACCAGGGTTTCCTGCCCTCCAGATCTTCAACCTTCAGGAAGTGCTTCTGGGTCATCCACTTATCACTAAGAAATTTGGACCTTACAGACAGAAACAGAAGTATAAGATTATAAGTGATAAGATGAGTGGAAGAGAGATGACGCCATGATTCAGACAGATGCGGCCCTGCGAGAGACAGCGAAAACTGGACAGACTGTCTAAAATAACGCAGAGAGCGTGTGTAAAAAAATCCTTTACTGGAATACTGGAAACGTCACAATGGATGTCCTCAAGTGTCTCCCATACGGTTCACTACAACATCCCAAGGTCACTTCCATGGGGTAATACTGAACTCTGAATGTGCCTTTAAGCCATACATTCAACCACTAGTTAAATCCGCCATTATAACTAGAAGAATGTCTCCAGAATGTGCCACTTTCTCACATAAGACACCAAAACAATCCATCCAGCCATCCTCTTCTTCAATCCCATTATCAAGGTCCCATAAATACTCATTCAACATCCCTACCACTTATCCTCACCTCTCTGTCATTTCCTCTGTAACGGAGCCCATCACTGTTTTACCCTGTTTTATGGTTATTTATTTCATATGGTTAAAATATGATCACATTGCTATACTGTAGATATGTTGGTTTATGCTCTGCAGGATATTAGCTCAGACTATTGCAGACACCTAGCATAATACATAATCCTATTAGGGTCTCCTAGAGGCAGGAGAGCCCTATTGTGTAAAGTGTTCACATTGTGAAAGATGGAACAAAGGGAAGGATGATCTAATCAATGTCTGTATTGTATAAAAGTAGCCGGCTAGTCCCTGGGAGGTGTGACCACTCCTATTGTTCTCTCTATGTGTATTGGGTGGCCAAATATGGGCATGTGTATTACCTGTGGCCAAAGAGGTGTATATATATTTGTGTAAGAAAATAAAGACACATTCTTCTTTGACTCCATATTGAGTGTCGTCCAATATGGGTGGATGGGGCTTGTGAGACTGCACAGTGCTTCTATATGGATATTTAGCAGTATACCAGCGGAGATATTGGACTTATGATTCAAACTCCGTTACATCCTCCATTGCCCCCCCCTCCCACATACCACACGGAGTGATATTCCCAATATAGACCATAACATACAAAGTCCTCAGAACCCTCTATATACCCTGGACAGTCCAAGTCCTGATCACAGGACGTCTCTCGTACTCCTCTCCCTGGCAGGCTTCCCCTAGAACACAAGTGCAAGCCGTAGCAAGCATGGCACCTCCTGGCATTGGCTGCATGTATAAAGATCTTGCGCAATGTTACAACAAGTTCATACAATTGTTAAATGGTCACGGGCTTTAGGCAAATAATCCTAGTAAAACGTTACTAGTAAAAAGTTTTGCACAGATTAAGCAACAAAATAAATGTTTGAGTTGGAAGGTGATTGACCCCAGGAGTGAAGACACACAGGGGTCAGAGGAAGGGACCCGACATTAGTGGGCAGCAGATCATCGTGAATCGTCTCATCAGGAGCATTATTTGTAAAAAAAGTATAAGGATTCAGGGTAATGAGTGGCAGATAAGCAAACACCTTCAGCAGAAATGGTGGGACAGTAACAAGAATGAAAACATGCACGGATACTCAAGGATACTCCGAAGACTTGGCAAATTAGATGGGCTTATTGGTTCTTATCGGCTGTCTATATTTCTATACAAGGATCTTACATGTAGTTCCGCACAGAGTCCGGGAGGATGACCACACATCTCTGACCTTCCTTCAGCTCCTGGGCGGCTTTCACTGCAACCGCCATGGCGCTGCCAGAACTGCCCCCTGCAGGTATAAACACAGAAGCATTGCTAGACACGCCCTGCATGGGACTCCCCAGTACAGCTCAAACAGATTAATATCACCCCCTCACCACTACGGCTAGCCCAGTCCTATATGGGGCAAACTCAACCTAACTACCCCAAGCACTGGCCAAATAAAACACGATATTATGACCTCTTCCCAAGACTGCCCCAGCTACGGAAAAAGCACAAAATACTAAAAAAGAGAGAGAATGCCCCCAAACTCACCACAAAGCAGACCCTCCTCTCGGATTAGAGCTCGAGCCATGGCAAAGGAATCTTCATCATTAGATTTATACCACTCGTCAACCACCTGGGAGAGGAACAGGAGTGTGTTAGGTGTGAAGAGGATGAGAGCGCTGGGTATATTGGGAGAGTGAAGGAGAGAAAAAGAAGAGAGGAAAGTCTGGGTACGCAAGATCCAAGCTCTTACGTCATTTGAGGCACGGAGACCTCCTGAAGGCCCAGCATTCTCCTGCACATCATGATACCATCTTCACCCAAAGGGTAAAGGCCTATCTCAGAACCTCATCAAAGCATAATTCGCACATCCCAACCTGTGTAACCCATATTTGGCCCATTTCTATTAGCGCACATTGTGTGACATTCTTACCATCTTCCTGGGCCACCAAGCTTTCCTTAGTCATCTGCCAATCATCTTAATACAGCACAAACTGGAAATTGTCCATGTCACGACTGGGCAGGAGGAAATGGGGTGACCAAGAGTCCCCCTGTGCCTCCCAAAATCCAGAACTTTACAGTTGTGCTCCAAATTACATTGTGCCAGAAGCTGTGAGGCGTGTCAAGGTGTTGTCGGACATAGTGTAACCAGGCTTTTTTGTAACATCTCGACAATGCAGCTAGTTTTTGTTCAAGCATCGTCTTATTGTGCTCCTTGAGACAACCACACCGTCTTTTTCCAGAGCAGCCTGTATTTCTCCTGAGGTTACCGGTGGGTTTTCCTTTGTATTACAAACAATTCTTCTGGCAGTTGTGACTGAAATCTTTCTTGGTCTACCTGACCTTGGTATTCCCATATTTTCCACTTCTTAATAAGTGATTGAACAGTACTGACTGTCATTATCAAGGCTGTGGATATCTTTTTATATCTTTTTCCATCAAGGTTCCATTACCTTGTTATGCAGGTCTTTTGATAGTTCTTTTCTGCTCCCCATGGCTCAGTATATAGCCTGCTCAGTGCACCCACGTGAGAGCTAACAAACTCATTGACAATTTATAGACACACACAATTTAAAAAGCCACAGGTGTGAGAAATTAACCGTTAATTGCCATTTTAACCTGTGTGTGTCACCTTGTGTGTCTGTAACAAGGCCAAACATTCAAGGGTATGTAAAGTTTTGATCAGGGCCATTTGGGTGACTTCTGTTATCATTATGATTTAAAACAGAGCCAAACAACTGTGTGATAATAAATGGCTTCATATGGTCACCGTCCTTCAATAAGAGACATTTTTTGCATGATCGTCATATTTTCAAAATAAATGCCAACATTTCACAATTTCTGCCAAGATATGCAAACTTTTGAGCACAACTGTACACGTGCACCTCCTGGCTGTGTTACCTGTAGGGAGTATTTCCCAAGTGTTCTAGCACTCCTACTATGAGCTTGTTTTCTCATGGATCTGGAGGACTCTGAGGTCTGGTGGCAGCTCCAGCTGGTTGATGTAAGAGAAATCCTGGTGGCAGTTTATGGTATCTAACTAGCAGTGCTCCAGCTCTGATGGTTTCTGTTTCTTCACAGTCCGTCTGGATATTACCAGTAAATATAAAGGGTCTACATGTCTGCTCCCTCCATCCCTTCACCAATCCTTAGTTGCCACAGCAGGTCCTTTCAAGCCAACAATTACTACGCCCTGATCCCTCAACTTAAATGAAATATAACTCAACGTGCCTACAGCCCTTAACTTGTAGACTTCCACATAACAAATCCTCCAGAGCCATTTCCAAATGAATACTCACTCCCAACATCCTCTCTCACACCAAGAAGCTATACCAGAGTCTCGAGAGTCCATAATAACCCAGCAGGCTCTCATAGAGGAACTAACGGCTAATATTACAAACAATCCCCAATAGTGGTGTCATAAATAGCGGACAAAATAATAAAAAAACATCCAGCTTTGCTAGAGTCCAGTATAAAGTATCTGGAAGCACAAGTAGACATCGCTAAATCTCCAACAAAATCTGACAAATAACTTAGAAACCCTGAAAACAGGAGCAGGAGGCAAAATATATTCAGTTTTCAAACATTTGGGCTAAATTACATATGTTGAAAAAAGTAAAACACAACCTCTGCAGCAAACTAACTTAAAAATGATATTTTTCTGTAAATATGAATGTACAGCTATTTTTTAATTTCATTAAGTAAAAAAATAAAAATAGAAAAAATATAGTAGTGGCATGTCCAAAAGGTTGGTCACGAAATCAGTACATTGACAAATAGAACAGCTCGCAAAACCTTTTTGTATCTGACCAGAGTATTTCTATTCTTGTTTTAGGAATATTCCCCAGTCCTGCATCACCTCTAGTTCTAGAGATACTCCTGGGTGGCCTTGCATGGGCATCGCTTCTAGTTCTAGAGATACTCCTGGGTGGCCTTGCATGGGCATCAGTTCTAGCTCTAGAGATACTCCTGGGTGGCCTTGCATGGGCATCGCTTCTAGTTCTAGAGATACCCCTGGGTGGCCTTGCATGGGCATCAGTTCTAGATATACTCCTGGGTGGCCTTGCATGGGTCCGCTTGTAGTTCTAGAGATACTCCTGGGTGGCCTTGCATGGGCATCGGTTCTACTTCTAGAGATACTACTGGGTGGCCTTGCATGGGTCCGCTTGTAGTTCTAGAGATACTCCTGGGTGGCCTTGCATGGGCATCGCTTGTAGTTCTAGAGATACTCCTGGGTGGCCTTGCATGGGCATCGCTTGTAGTTCTAGAGATACTCCTGGGTGGCCTTGCATGGGCATCAGTTCTAGCTCTAGAGATACTCCTGGGTGGCCTTGCATGGGCATCGGTTCTAGTTCTAGAGATACTCCTGGGTGGCCTTGCATGGGCATCAGTTCTAGAGATACTCCTGGGTGGCCTTGCATGGGTCCGCTTGTAGTTCTAGAAATACTCCTGGGTAGCCTTGCATGGGCATCAGTTCTAGAGATACTCCTGGGTGGCCTTGCATGGGCATCGCTTCTAGTTCTAGAGAAACTCCTGGGTGGCCTTGCATGGGCATCGCTTCTAGTTCTAGAGAAACTCCTGGGTGGCCTTGCATGGGCATCGCTTCTAGTTCTAGAGATACTCCTGGGTGGCCTTGCATGGTGCATTGCTTCTAGTTCTACAGATACTCCTGGGTGGCCTTGCATGGTGCATCGCTTCTTGTTCTAGAGATACTCCTGGGTGGCCTTGCACAGGCATCGCTTCTATTTCTAGAGATACTCCTGGGTGGCCTTGCATGGGCATCGCTTCTAGTTCTAGAGATACCCCTGGGTGGCCTTGCATGGTGCATCGCTTCTAGTTCTACAGATACTCCTGGGTGGCCTTGCATGGTGCATCGCTTCTTGTTCTAGAGATACTCCTGGGTGGCCTTGAATGTAAAATAATAAAATATACCCTCTATTTCTGCGGGTGTGAAATTAACATTTTTGGTTTATGCTTATTTCTTGAAGTGGGAGGAGTAACCCTGGGCATGCTCTTCTTCATGCTTATGTTAGTGTAGCTGGGTCTACATTTATTTATGTGGGTACTTCTGCTGTGTCCCATGAAATAAATCTCACATTCAGGAACCCTGAACGCCCCCCCCCCCCTTTATACACTGGCCCCTAACCTCTCTGGACTACCACTAAATACCTCATCCATTATACCAGTCTTCCTCAACTCCAGTCCTCAGGGCACACCAACAGTTTAGATATATCCCTGCTTGAGCACAGGTGAGCTAATCGGAGGCTCAGCAAGTGGTTAAACAGAAGTACTGAGCCTCTGATTAGCTCACCTGTGCTCAAGCAGGGATATACCTAAACTGTTGGTGTGCCCTGAGGACTGGGGTTGAGTAAGACTGCATTATACACTGGTCCATACCACTCTGGACTACCACCTCATCCATTATACACTGGTCCATACCACTCTGGACTACCACCTCATCCATTATACACTGGTCCATACCACTCTGGACTGCCACCTCATCCATTATACACTGGTCCATACCACTCTACAAGTGGATTTACCTTAAAGAGTAAAGGCTGAGAAACTGCAGAGTGCACTAATTGTGCCCAGGTGAGAGGGGTGTGGCTTGACTGTTAAACTTGTATAAAAGGTTTGTGAGCTGGTTTGGGGTCTGTTTACAAGTGGATTTACCTTAAAAAGTAAAGGCTGAGAAACTGCAGAGTGCACTAATTGTGCCCAGGTGAGAGGGGTGTGGCTTGACTGTTAAACTTGTATAAAAGGTTTGTGAGCTGGTTTGGGGTCTGTTTACAAGTGGATTTACCTTAAAGAGTAAAGGCTGAGAAACTGCAGAGTGCACTAATTGTGCCCAGGTGAGAGGGGTGTGGCTTGACTGTTAAACTTGTATAAAAGGTTTGTGAGCTGGTTTGGGGTCTGTTTACAAGTGGATTTACCTTAAAGAGTAAAGGCTGAGAAACTGCAGAGTGCACTAATTGTGCCCAGGCGAGAAGGCAGAAGTTAATAGAAACCGGAGAAGGGGAACTTGTGAGCTTGCGAACATTTTCAGTATCAAGTGCAATTCTAGTAAAAGCCTAGGAGTTTAAATAAAAGGAGGGCCTTCAAAGAAAAGGGAGGGCAGATTTATAGTGCAAAGGAGGAAAACTTTATATAAATATATTATATTATATTCTTTATTTTTCCCACTGAAATTTCGTAGACAATAATAATAATTATGAGTCAGTCCAGTGGCAACCTTATTCAGTGTACATCCTGTCAAATGTATGCACTACTGGAACATATGATCCAGGGTCCATACCTCTGTGACAGGTGTGAGCATGTTGCCTCTTTGGAAGCTCAAATTGAAGATCTGGAGAGGAGAATTGCAGCACTTAGTGATATTGCTCCACTGGAAAGGGAATTGGTGCTCACGGAGCACAGTTTAGCTGGGCCTAGTATGGAGGGAGGAGCTGGGGCTAGGGAGGATGGCCAGGGAGGTAGCTGGGTTACAGTTACAAGGGGAAGCAGGGGGAACAGGAGGAGGCAGGCCAGTTCTGAGTTGTCAAACACCAACAGATTTGCCAGATTGAGTGAAACTGTTGGCGATGTCCATTCAGGAATGGCAATGCCAGATAGAGCTGTTCCCTCTAACAGCCGGGAGAACAGCTCTACTGGAGAAGAGGGAGGGCAGAATAGGCAGAGCAACAGACATGTTTTGGTGGTAGGGGACTCTATTATTAGGAAGGTAGACAGGGTAATTTGTCACCCAGATCCCAGCAATCGAACAGTTTGCTGTCTCCCGGGTGCTCGGGTTCGGCATGTTGTGGATCGGGTGGATAAATTATTGGGAGGGGCTGGTAATGAACCGGCGGTCTTGGTACACATTGGTACCAATGACAAAGTTAGTGGAAGATGGAGCGTCCTAAAGAATGATTTTAGAGAATTAGGGAATAAGCTTAAAGCAAGGACCTCCAAGGTAGTATTTTCTGAGATACTACCAGTGCCACGTGCTAGCCCAGGGAGGCAGAAGGAGCTTAGGGAGGTTAATGCGTGGCTAAAAAAGTGGTGCAGTGCAGAGGGTTTTGGGTTTTTAGAGCACTGGGCTGACTTCTCACTTGGGTACAATCTCTATAGCAGGGATGGATTGCACCTTAATGATGAGGGCGCTTTTGTGCTAGGGAATAGGATGGTAGAACGGCTGGGGGAGTTTTTAAACTTGTAGGTGGGGGGGAGGGACTATATAGAAGTATTGGGGTAAATAGGGTAGAGAGGGAAAGGGATGAATTATTTACCCATGGGGGAGGAGAAGGGGGGAGGGTTACAATAGAAAGTAGGGAGATATTAATAGGGGCCTCAAATACAGTGGCAGGCACTTCACATCAGCAGAGCCATAGCAACATAAAGTGTATGATTGCAAACGCAAGAAGTTTGCCTGGGAAAATGGATGAGCTAGAAATATTAGCAGTACAAGAAAAATGGGGCTTAATAGGCATTACGGAAACATGGTGGGATGAATCTCATGACTGGACTGTTAATCTGGATGGTTATAACCTATTTAGGAAAGATAGGGGCAATGGTAAAAGAGGAGGAGGGATCTGTCTTTATGTTAAGCCTGAATTTAAGCCTATAGTTAGAGAAGATATTTATGCTGGCACTAACGGCATCATTGAATCCTTGTGGGTTGAGCTAAATAGTGGAGGAGCTAATTCTAAATGCATATTGGTGGGAGTATGCTATAAACCCCCAAATATAGCTGAAAGTGAGGAAATACAATTATTGTTACAGATTGGAAATGCAGCTAAGCATGGGCAAGTTCTAATAATGGGAGACTTTAATTACCCTGATATAAACTGGATAAACGAGACCAGCAGCTCAGCTAAGGGGAGCAGGTTCTTGAGTACACTCAGGGATCATTATCTGGCCCAGGTAATACAAGAACCTACTAGAAATGGGGCCATCTTGGATTTAGTCATCACAAGTAATATTGATATAATATCAAATGTAAAAATAGGGGAACCCTTGGGGAACAGTGATCACAACACAGTCTCATTTGAGATTGAATACAAAAAACAGAGTTGTAAGGGGCCAACAAAAACTCTAAATTTTAAAAGGGCTAACTTTAATGGGCTACGGGCAGCAATACAACATATAGACTGGGACAAAGAACTTACAGGGAAGAATACTGAAAATAAATGGACAACATTCAAATCCTTACTAAATAAACATACTCATCAGCATGTACCATGTGGAAATAAAATAAATAGGAGTAAATCACATCCCATGTGGCTTAACAATGACTTAAAGATCATGATGAGGAAAAAGAAGTATGCATTTAAATTATACAAGAAGGAGGGAACAGAGGCATCTTTATGTGACTATAAGGAAATCAACAAGGCTTGCAAAAGGGCTATTAGACTGGCTAAAATAGAAAATGAGAAGTCAGTTGCAATGGAAAGTAAGACTAACCCTAAAATATTTTATAAATATATTAATGGGAAGAAGGCCAGGAAGGAATCGATAGGACCATTACAATGTGACACAGGCCATCTGATAATTAGTGACCAGGAAAAGGCAGATGAGCTAAATAGGTTCTTTTCTTCGGTTTACACAAGGGAGGTACCAGTGGTTGGGACACTGCAACATAATGGGGCTACACTACCTTCACTAAATAATTGGTTAACGCAGGAAGAAATACAAAAGAGGTTGGAGAAAATAAATGTTAATAAAGCCCCAGGTCCTGATGGAATACATCCAAGGGTACTGAGGGAGCTGGGTTCTGTAATAGCCAAACCATTATATCTAATCTTTAAAGACTCGCTCACTACAGGGTCTCTACCAGATGACTGGAGAAAAGCAGAGGTGATACCTATATTTAAGAAGGGATCTAGAGCAAATCCGGGGAATTATAGACCAGTGAGCCTCACTTCTGTAGTTGGGAAGCTTTTAGAAGGGTTAATAAGGGACAGAATACAAGAATATGTCTATTTGAACAGGATCATAGGTAGCAGTCAACATGGATTTATGAAGGAAAGGTCGTGTCAGACCAATCTAATTAGTTTTTATGAGGAGGTTAGTAGGAACTTGGATCAGGGCAACTCAGTGGATGTAGTCTTTTTAGATTTTTCAAAGGCATTTGATACAGTGCCACATGGAAGACTAGTGAGCAAACTAAGGGATACAGGAATTGCAGTAAATATCTGCTCATGGATCGAGAGCTGGCTAAAAGACAGGAAGCAAAGGGTTGTTGTAAATGGAACATACTCCGATTGGTCTAATGTGATAAGTGGGGTTCCTCAGGGCTCAGTATTGGGTCCTCTCCTTTTTAACATATTTATTAATGACATTGAAGTAGGACTCGAATGTAGTGTCTCCATTTTTGCTGATGACACTAAGTTGTGCAAGGTAATAAAATCAGATAATGATGTACTTTCCCTACAAAAGGATTTGCATAAATTAGAGAAATGGGCGGCTAAATGGCAGATGAGATTTAATACAAATAAATGTAAGGTTATGCATTTGGGAAGGAAAAATAGCCAAGCAATCTATAATCTTAATGGAGCAAATCTAGGGGTATCAGATATTGAAGGGGATTTGGGAGTGCTTGTGGACAACCACCTAGGTAACAGCGCTCAAAGCCAAGCAGCAGCTGCAAAGGCAAATAAAATATTAGCATGTATTAAGAAGGGTATAGAAGCCAGGGAAGCAAATATAATTCTGCCACTATACAAATCTCTAGTACGCCCTCATTTGGAATATGGAGTACAATTTTGGGCACCACCTCACAAAAAAGACATCTTAGAGCTGGAAAAAGTACAGAGAAGGGCTACAAAACTAATAAGGGGAATGGAGGGGCTAAGTTATGAAGAAAGACTAGCAAAATTAAACTTATTTTCGCTAGAAAAAAGGCGTCTAAGAGGAGATATGATTACGTTATTTAAATACATCCAGGGTCCATATAAGGCTTTGTCAAGTGAGCTTTTTGTAGCAAGAGATTTTCAACTGACAAGAGGACATCCGTTGAGGTTAGAAGAAAAAAGATTTCACCTTAAACAAAGAAAAGGGTTCTTCACAGTTAGGGTGGTTAAACTGTGGAATTCTCTACCAAAGGAGGTGGTGACAGCGAATTCGATAGACAACTTCAAAAAGGGGTTAGATATATTTCTGAATAAAGAGGGCATTCAAGGCTATCCTAGATAACTAGCGAAGGAATATTGATCCAGGGAGAAATTTGATCGCCAGTTTCTGGGGTCAGGAAGGAATTTTGCTTTTTTTCCCCCTTATGAGACAATTGGCAAAGTTTCAATGGGGTTTTTTTTATGTTTGCCTTCCTCTGGATCAATTAACAATAATTAACAATTAACAATAATAATAAATAGTCCAAATTAAAAAGATCAATAGAGATCTAAAAAGGTTGAACTTGATGGACTAACTCTTTATTCATTCTCCAATACTATACTATTAATAATTATTTAATCAATAATTTAATTAATAACTAATCCGCATATTGCAGATCAGAGGAGATCTTAACAGGTTGAACTTGATGGACTGAAAGTCTTTTTTCAACCTTAATTACTATGTAACTATGTAACTATGTAACTCTGGACTACCACCTCATCCATTATACACTGGTCCATACCACTTCTGGACTACCACCTCATCCATTATACACTGGTCCATACCACTTCTGGACTACCACCTTATCCATTATACACTGGTCCATACCACTCTGGACTACCGCCTCATCCATTATACACTGGTCCATACCACTATGGACTGCCACCTCATCCATTATACACTGGTCCATACCACTATGGACTGCCACCTCATCCATTATACACTGGTCCATACCACTCTGGACTACCGCCTCATCCATTATACACTGGTCCATACCACTCAGTACCTCCTCCATTTAACACTGGACCATGTATGGGTTCTGACCTCTGCTCTAATATATTATTCATACAACAAAAACGAAAATACTTTCAGACATGTAAAGCTGGCTCCTACTACAAGCAACTCTGCCAACACGCATCCCACACACTCCGCAAGTGTGCACAGTGGAAATGTTTGGCCCTAAACCAATTTGATTTCATATGTCAACAAGCAAACGATAATCATTAACATCAAAGACAAAAACACTCAAAGTACCTTGTGAGAAAAAACTAAACCAAAAATGCGTTTTCTGAACAACACGTGTCTTAATCTGAGACTTGCAGAAATGGACATCTTGAAGAGGTTGAACGGGACCCCATCCTATCCTGCCCCAAGTCACAGCTCCCCTCGCACACGTCTTTAGAACATGAATTTGGGAGACACAGACATTACAACTAAAGGATTTGGGACAGAGAGGGGAGAAGAAAAAGAAAAATAATAGGGGCCTTGTATAGAAAAGTTTAATTTGTTCTCCAATTCCTTCCTCAAGTGTCACGCGATTCATCATCTTCTCCCTGGGCTTCTCGCTCTCCCCCATTCTCTACGAGTATTCTCTTCTACTCTCTGTTAAACTTTCATTCACTCTCCCCTATTCTCCACACTGTCTATAGTTTCTTGCTCACGGACTCTCCCACAATTCCCTAGTTCTCACTCTTCCCCATAATCTCTCCATCTGCACGGCTCTCGCAGAGTATCTCATTCTTATGCATTATTCTCTCTATTCTTGTGCACTCCCAACTTCACACTCTCCACAGGTTCCCCTCATTTTATCCCAGATCCCCTGCCCACTTCTCACTGATCGGTCCAATACAGTAGGAATGAAATCGTATCCGATCCCCTCCACTTCATATCCGGTCTTGTCCGTCTGATTCAGTTCTTCTGGCTCAGCCAGGATGGAGCCTTCAGGGTCGACTGCAACTATCTGAGGAGAGAGAGGTAGAGAGGTAGCAACCTGGTTAAAACAGAATGGGACCGGGAGCATAGGCAGCTATGTCACCCCCCCCCCCCCCTAGGAGGCCAGGAGGACAGGCAGCTATCCCCCCCTCCCCCCCAGGAGGCCAGGCGGCTATCCCCCCCCCCCCCCACCAGGAGGCCAGGCGGCTATCCCCCCCCCCCCCCACCAGGAGGCTAGGCGGCTATCCCCCCCCCCCCCACCCGGAGGCCAGGCGGCTATCCCCCCCCCACCAGGAGGCCAGGCGGCTATCCACCCCCCCACCAGGAGGCCAGGCGGCTATCCCCCCCCCACCAGGAGGCCAGGCAGCTATCCCCCCCCCACCAGGAGGCCAGGCGGCTATCCCCCCCCCCCCACCAGGAGGCCAGGCGGCTATCCCCCCCCCCCCCAACAGGAGGCCAGGCGGCTATCCCCCCCCCCCACCAGGAGGCCAGGCGGCTATCCCCCCCCCCCCCCACCAGGAGGCTTCCCCTCCTCCCCACCAGGAGGCCAGGCAGCTATCCCCCCTCCCCACCAGGAGGCCAGGCAGCTATCCCCCCCCCCCCCCACCAGGAGGCCGGGAGGACAGGCAGCTATACCCTCCCCCCCCACCAGGAGGCCGGGAAGGACAGGCAGCTATACCCTCCCCCCCACCAGGAGGCCGGGAGGACAGGCAGCTATCCCCCCCCCCCACCAGGAGGACAGGCAGCTATCCCCCCCCCCCCCCCACCAGGAGGCCGGGAGGACAGGCAGCTATCTCCCCCCCCCACCAGGAGGCCGGGAAGGACAGGCAGCTATCCCCCCCCCCCCCCCCCACCAGGAGGCTGGAAGGGTCCTACAAATCCTTGTATCCTGTATTTGGGGATGTCCTCTCACCTTGCACTCTGGACACTTCTCTTTCAGTTTTCGAGCTAACCCGGTGATTGTGCCGCCGGTTCCTGCTCCGGATACCAACATGTCCAACTTTCCTGAGTGGAATACAGAGTGCAGGTCATATACACGTCACTTAGACCTGTAGCTCCCCGGTGCCCCCCATTCCACAGAGTGGCGTCTCACACATACCACCTTCAACCACTCGGCTGCTCACACATTTCCACCATATACTCTAACTCGGTGGTGCTATATGTAAATAAATAAATGCATTGTGGACTCATTTGCATGTCCCCACCAAGTTTCCCAGAGTGCAGTGCAATAACCGGCAACACCTCCCATACATTCCTGGAATAGATGGTTAAACTTAGAATGGAGCAACAGAAACAGACAAGAAGGATTCTGGGTCTGGACCAGTGGTGATCATCCATGGTGGCTCCTGATACTGGGTATCTCCTGCTCATCAGAGAAGCCACACAAAAAAAAAAAACGCTAACATTTCAAGGACTTAGAAATCTTTCATTAACCAATTACGTCATAGTATACAAAAATAATGATCATATTTTACAAACTTTGTGATAAACGTCTTGCGCCTCTCCAGGTAAGTTTAAGGAGTATTCACTAGGGGCGGAGCTACCACCGGACAATTTTTATATATATATATATATATATATATATATATATATATATATATATAGTGTAAATAAATAGTACATGGTTTCCAGCTCAGAATTCATAGAAAAAACGTTATTACAATGCACTCTGGGAGGCCGAGCAGAGACATGCAAATATATATATATATATGGTAATACAATAAACACTATGTGGCTTGGAGGTCAGTTGATATTTCTTCTGTGCTTATATTACACTTGGAGCATGTTCTAAACGAATCAAATTCTTACGTGGTTTCGATGTAATACTTAAAGGGCGCTGAATAAGCGCAGAAATATACGTTTAATTACGCAGTCTGACTAAAAGTAGGAAAAGTCATGAAGCTCGTTGCCTTAATTTGGTGAGGGTTTTTCACACATCTCGGGGGTCACTCACGCTCCTCCTGCGCTCTCCTTCAGTGGACACTCACCGTCACATTGCTGTAGGATTTCCTCTGCGGTGCTGTCATAGTGGGCAAGAGGATTGCTGGCATTCCGATACTAAAAGAGACAGGGCGAGAGTCACACGGAGAGACATACAAGGATATAGATAAGAGGTGGCAAGAGAAACAGATAAGGGAGAAAAGGAAAGAGACAGTCAGGCTTGATGCGAGAGTCACAATGGCGCATCCCTCCGGTATCCCCCAGTCTCACGTCTTCCCTTGTGGAGTTTCCTGGTCTCATGGCTCCCTCCCCCATATATCATGACTTTCAGTGCCCAGTACAGTGCCAGTATCCACTTCTGGGGGGCCGGTGTAGACAATCACCCACTCTCAGGTTCTCACTCTCAGGTTCTCACTTGGCCTACTCCAATCTGGGCACCGCGGTTCTGGTTTAACTTGTAGTTTTCAACTAAAGTGGAATGGACTTCAGCTCTAACACTCTACAGGTTTCTTTTTGCCCACGAGTAGTTAATACACTTTCCAGGCAATGGTGGAAACCACAAACAGATGGTGAAAGATGAGGCAGACATATAGAGTACAGGGACAGGTCATAGAACAAGATCATGTTCATTGGAAATCTTCTAGAGCGAGACAATATGGACTTGCACAGAGCTTAGATAGTGCGGTCTGGTGTCTGAACAAACTTGAATAAGTAAAAAGGTAGAAACAGGGGATACTAGAGTGGTTAAGGCTGTACAGAAGGACTGAAAAACATGGATCCTAATCCAGAACTCCTACTGCATGCAACACCCTCTCCCTCGGAAGTGCTGATTTGTGGAGGTTCCTTGCTTTGGATGATCTTGGAGATACGCCATTGTGCCCTTGTGCTCCAGCTTGCCAGCGGTAGCTTCATTGTGTGGGGTTTGAATGGTCATGGGCCACGTTTGAGTGGGATTCTAACTAAATAGAGGAAGCTTTTCTGATAAAAATGTTATTGCTTTGTTTTATTTGGACTATTCCAGACGGTTTTGAACCTTGACTTGACCCATTTTACCAAATCCGCATGAACTACTACCCTCTCACTTGGATTAGCAAACCTCCAGCCAGCTTAATTACTTCCTGTCTAGCTAGATTAATTACTTCCTGTTTGGTTGTGGTGGCTTCTTGGACGGTTTTTGTTCTCCTCTGAATCTGCATAAGCAAGTTTCAGAAATAAACCACAGACAGAGTAACTTTATGTTTTTGCCAGACTATTCCTTAAATCTTCATCCCTTCCTCAAGTGGCAAAGCCAAGCAACTCATCCCCCAGCTATTTATCGGGCAAATTCTAGTAAGGTACAAACGAGTGGGCAGACAGGTGCATCTTGTAGGCTACTCGAAGCATTAATCTATCCTCTAAGAAGCCGAGGTCACTAACATGCTCCCCACTGCTCAGTAAAGCAATCCAATTATCTTCCACTGACTAAGATCCGCACAAGATGAACCCAATCTTCCATGCTGTCCAATTGAATCATAATGGACTGAACTATCTTCCTGGGTGTACCACACCTGCTCCTTAACCATTCCTTATTGACAACATTGAAGAGTATCCTGCAGGTCTCACCTTGACCCTCAGTTCTATTTAGGGAATCTGACAAGGTATTTAATACTTGGCTTTGACCTGTACTGGACACTGGCATTTCTTCCCACCAGATTCTGGGTCACTAGATTTGACCCATGGCCTGTTCTTGATTGTTCTGATTCTTGACTTGTTTACTCTCTGGTATCTGCACAATCGGTGCCTTCGTACCGGAACTTGGATGCTGCGACGGCGCCATTGTGTCCCCATGCATACCTGCCGTCCTTCCATCCCACGTCATTCCCACACCTGCCCCGGGTCTCACTTTGTCCCATCTCAAGCTACTCACCCGCTGGGCCCAGGTCTAACCCCGTCTCACATGGGTCATTTTTGCCCCCTTACCTGATCCAGGATGTGCGAGTTTGGAATCTCATTCTTCAACCTCCATGCAACTCCCACATGGGATTCTGGTGAATCAAATCGGGCGTTGGTCGGAGTCCGGACAATCTCAGCGCCCAGAGCACGGAGAACGTCCACCTGAGGAACGACAGAGCCCTGAAACCACTGCACGCACACAGGATGTCACCAAACAGACTATTCCTGCACACTTACCTTTTCCATGCTCATTTTTTCCGGCATCACAATTATGCAGCGATATCCTTTCACTGCGGCTGCGAGAGCGAGACCTATCCCTGAAAGAGAGGAGAGGGGTGTGATGAAGAGAACCGGGGGTGCGGGAGGGAGAAAAAGAGGCACACAATCCGAAAGACAGAGATGGACGGACATACAGATGAGACCGGCAGTGAGAGCGCGAAACCGATACAGAGATGGATAGACATCCAACAGAGAGACCGGCAGCGGGAGAGCGAAACCGATACAGAGATGGATAGACATCCAACAGAGAGACCGGCAGCGAGAGAGCGAAACCGATACAGAGATGGATAGGCATCCAACAGAGAGACCGGCAGCGAGAGAGCGAAACCGGTACAGAGATGGATAGACATCCAACAGAGAGACCGGCAGCGAGAGAGCGAAACCAATACAGAGATGGATAGACATCCAACAGAGAGACCGGCAGCGAGAGAGCGAAACCAATACAGAGATGGATAGACATCCAACAGAGAGTCAGCCAGACAGAGGGCAAGCAGGTATACAATAACGTAATAAATCTCAAGGAGATACCAGGACGTATCATTCAGATGACCATTCAGTTAATAACGGACCACGTGTGAGAATATGAGACTTTTGTTTAAGGTGACAAGTAGTACAACGTACCCGTGTTCCCAGATGTCGGCTCTATAATGGTATCTCCAGGCTTGAGGATTCCGTCTCTTTCAGCGTCTTCCACCATCCTCAGACTGATCCGATCCTTCACACTCCCACCAGCATTGAAGAACTCGCACTTGGCCACTGTCATAGGCAAGAGGAGATATGGGATTGATAAGAGGTAATAGAGAGGGTGAGGGGCAGTACATTAGAGAGATAAAAAGAGACCCCTCCACTGAGCCAGCAGTGATTACCAAGGTATTGATGTCTAATATAATGACATTAAGAATGGTACAGGGAGGACATTTACAGTGAAGAGAATAAGGAACTTTTTACGTATTTAGGGGCTTCAATTGAGATATTGGATACATTTGATAATGAAGGAAGTCTACAAGGAATCAGCCAAAATGCTGGAGGGTCCTGGAGGGGATTGTGAGGCACTCAGACTGCACACATGATGTAAGAACCACTGCTACTGATCACGGGGTCTAGAGCGTTAGTCATGTTGTCTAGAGTGGTACTCACACAGTTCACATTTGAGGCCGTATCTCTTCCCAATCTGATTGATCCGTACAAGTGGAGTGTCTCCGATCTTCTGCAGGATACTGGAGAGGATCTTGGGGCTCTGTGACCTAGGAGGAGAGATGAGAACCACTTTATGTGTGATATATTCTGCATAGCATGTAGTCCCCAAGGAGGGAAGTGGCATACAGGAACTCAAGAGAAACACTCACAGCCTCCTGTGGTCACCTGAGTCATACATGGATAGGGGAAGAATGCAGAGCTATCTCTCACGGTGCCGTATTACATGGGCAAGAGGCGGACAGGAGGACAATGCAGAGCTATCTCTCACGGTGCCATATTATATGGGCAAGAGGCGGACAGGAGGACAATGCAGAGCTATCTCTCACGGTGCCGTATTACATGGGCAAGAGGCGGACAGGAGGACAATGCAGAGCTATCTCTCACGGTGCCATATTATATGGGCAAGAGGCGGACAGGAGGACAATGCAGAGCTATCTCTCACGGTGCCGTATTACATGGGCAAGAGGCGGACAGGAGGACAATGCAGAGCTATCTCTCACGGTGCCATATTATATGGGCAAGAGGCGGACAATGCAGAGCTATCTCTCACGGTGCCGTATTACATGGGCAAGAGGCGGACAGGAGGACAATGCAGAGCTATCTCTCACGGTGCCATATTATATGGGCAAGAGGCGGACAATGCAGAGCTATCTCTCATGGTGCCATATTACATGGGCAAGAGGCGGACAGGAGGACAATGCAGAGCTATCGCTCATGGTGCCATATTATATGGGCAAGAGGCGGACAGGAGGACAATGCAGAGCTATCTCTCATGGTGCCATATTACATGGGCAAGAGGCGGACAGGAGGACAATGCAGAGCTATCTCTCATGGTGCCATATTACATGGGCAAGAGGCGGACAGGAGGACAATGCAGAGCTATCGCTCATGGTGCCATATTATATGGGCAAGAGGCGGACAGGAGGACAATGCAGAGCTATCTCTCATGGTGCCATATTACATGGGCAAGAGGCGGACAGGACAATGCAGAGCTATCGCTCATGGTGCCATATTACATGGGCAAGAGGCGGACAATGCAGAGCTATCGCCCACGGTGCCATATTACATGGGCAAGAGGCGGACAGGAGGACAATGCAGAGCTATCGCCCACGGTGCCATATTACATGGGCAAGTGGTGGGCAGGAGGACAATGCAGAGCTATCGCTCATGGTGCCATATTACATGGGCAAGAGGCGGACAATGCAGAGCTATCGCCCACGGTGCCATATTACATGGGCAAGTGGTGGGCAGGAGGACAATGCAGAGCTATCGCCCACGGTGCCATATTACATGGGCAAGTGGTGGGCAGGAGGACAATGCAGAGCTATCGCTCACGGTGCCGTATTACATGGGCAAGTGGTGGGCAGGAGGACAATGCAGAGCTATCGCACACGGTGCCATATTACATGGGCAAGAGGCGCACAGGAGGACAATGCAGAGCTATCGCTCATGGTGCCATATTACATGGGCAAGAGGCGGACAGGAGGACAATGAGGAAGTGCCATGTAAGTAGGTGGGGCCAGAGCACACAAACATCGTTCTGGGGGCGGGTACACGCTTATACGGCCAGGTGGGCACGCTCAGTCCATTACTCACAGTGGTAGGTGGTGATGTGGAGATTCAGTCTGAGCTTTCCCCAGTTCCCATGTGCACTTGCTGGGCAGATCCGGGCGAATCCACTTCCTGTCTGAGCCAAGCTCCGCCTCTGCACTGCCATTGGTCACATGGCTGTCCGCTAAATGAGGGCAGGAGGCGGAGTCTGAACGGGGAGGTACAGACGGCATGATAATCTGTGGAGGCAAATAGACTGTTGTGAGGTTAGCATGGAGACCAAAGGAGAGCAAAATAACGCGAGTCACCAAGAGACAGCGAGAAAAAGAATAAGAAAGCCGACGCCCAAGAACTCAAATAACCGAAGAGTGCCATTTGTGCGGCGATCTACATGCGGCCAGGGGCCAAAGAGCGCCGTTTGTGCAGCGCTCTACACGCCGCCAGTAACCGAAGAGCGCCATTTGTGCAGCTTCTACACGCCGCCAGTAACCGAAGAGCGCCATTTGCGCAGCTTCTACACGCCGCCAGTGACTGATGAGCATTGTTTGTGCAGCTTCTACATGCCGCCAGTGACTGATGAGCATTGTTTGTGCATCTTCTACACGCCGCCAGTGACTGATGAGCATTGTTTGTGCAGCTTCTACACGCCGCCAGTGACTGATGAGCGTTGTTTGTGCATCTTCTACACGCCGCCAGTGACTGATGAGCGTTGTTTGTGCATCTTCTACACGCCGCCAGTGACTGATGAGCGTTGTTTGTGCATCTTCTACACGCCGCCAGTGACTGATGAGCATTGTTTGTGCAGCTTCTACACGCCGCCAGTGACTGATGAGCGTTGTTTGTGCATCTTCTACACGCCGCCAGTGACTGATGAGCGTTGTTTGTGCATCTTCTACACGCCGCCAGTGACTGATGAGCGTTGTTTGTGCAGCTTCTACACGCCGCCAGTGACTGATGAGCGTTGTTTGTGCATCTTCTACACGCCGCCAGTGACTGATGAGCGTTGTTTGTGCATCTTCTACACGCCGCCAGTGACTGATGAGCGTTGTTTGTGCATCTTCTACACGCCGCCAGTGACTGATGAGCATTGTTTGTGCAGCTTCTACACGCCGCCAGTGACTGATGAGCGTTGTTTGTGCATCTTCTACACGCCGCCAGTGACTGATGAGCGTTGTTTGTGCATTTTCTACACGCCGCCAGTGACTGATGAGCGTTGTTTGTGCAGCTTCTACACGCCGCCAGTGACTGATGAGCGTTGTTTGTGCATCTTCTACACGCCGCCAGTGACTGATGAGCGTTGTTTGTGCATTTTCTACACGCCGCCAGTGACTGATGAGCGTTGTTTGTGCAGCTTCTACACGCCGCCAGTGACTGATGAGCGTTGTTTGTGCATTTTCTACACGCCGCCAGTGACTGATGAGCGTTGTTTGCGCAGCTTCTACACGCCGCCAGTGACTGATAAGCGTTGTTTGTGCAGCTTCTACACGCCGCCAGTGACTGATGAGCGTTGTTTGTGCAGCTTCTACACGCCGCCAGTGACTGATGAGCGTTGTTTGTGCAGCCAGCTACAACCTTGGATTATTGATCTACTTAGTTCTGGCGAAAGTTGCTATTTATAGAAACAAACAGATTGTTCCCGAGGTCACATGACTCTTTCCTGAGTATTGTATTAAACGCTGAAAGAATTTATACGAAAATACCAAATAACACGAAATGTAGCAAAGAATCGAATATCCGATGGAAACAATGCGACAATGTTCATGTAAAAGGGGTGGGGGGCAGATTATTGCTGGAAATAACATTGAACTAGAAGGGGGCAGGAAACCTGTCTATACATTGTACTAGCAGTTCTTCTCTACAGTAAATCATTCCTCAAATATTTCAAATTGATCTTGCTGTTCCTGTATGGTTATGTTTGATAAGGGTGGGAGAGGGGTCTAACTGACAAGTAGCCAATATGGGAGTCACTCATTTACATATAAAACGCAACAACAACATGGGATTTCCCAGGATTGATTCATTTTAAAAGAATGGATAACACAACATGTAGCCAGATTTTCACGCTCTTTAAGAATTACCAAAAAAATCATCTTCAGTTTGGGTGACCTTTAAAAAAGGTCAAATGTCACAAATCCTGATTTACAGGGGAGTCACCACCTAACGTTACTTATACACCTCGAGAACGTCTCGTCTCGTCATCCCAATGGTGCACTCCTAACTCGCTTGAAAGATTATGTTTTATTAATAAATGGTAATAAAAAATCGAAATATATCACAAAATGAAAAAGTCTAAGCACTAAATTCCCTAAAAATAAAAGTTACTTAAAGATGAAGAGTGCGTGAGAGTGCGAGAGAGTGCGGAGGGTGAGAATGCGAGAGAGTGCGTGAGAGTGCGGAGCGTGAGAATGCGAGAGAGTGCGTGAGAGTGCGGAGCGTGAGAATGCGAGAGAGTGCGTGAGATAGCGGAGCGTGAGAATGCGAGAGAGTGCGTGAGAGTGCGGAGCGTGAGAATGCGAGAGAGTGCGTGAGAGTGAGGGTGAGAATGCGAGAGAGTGCGTGAGAGTGAGAATGCGAGAGAGTGCGTGAGAGTGAGAATGCGAGAGAGTGCGTGAGAGTGCGTGAGAGTGAGGGTGAGAATGCGAGAGAGTGCAAGTGTGCGAGAATGTGCAACAGTACGCGAGGGAGACCGTCCGGCGCGAGGGAGACCGTCCGGCGCGAGGGAGACCGTCCGCCGCGAGGGAGACCGTCCGCCGCGAGGGAGACCGTCCGCCGCGAGGGAGACCGTGCGTGACAGTGTGAGTCTCTCTGTGCCCTGTCTCTCTCTCTCTCCCTGTGCTCTCTCTCTCTGTGCTCTGTGTCTCGTGCTCTCTCTCTCTGTGCTCTGTGTCTCTCTCTCTCTCTCTCTGTGCTCTGTGTCTCTCTCTCTCTCTCTCTATGTGCTCTCTCTCTCTCTCTATGTGCTCTCTCTCTCTCTCTATGTGCTCTCTGTCTCTGTGCTCTGTCTCTCTGTGCTCTGTCTCTCTGTGCTCTGTCTCTCTGTGCTCTGTCTCTCTGTGCTCTGTCTCTCTGTGCTCTGTCTCTCTGTGCTCTGTCTCTCTGTGCTCTGTCTCTCTGTGCTCTGTCTCTCTGTGCTCTGTCTCTGTGCTCTGTCTCTGTGCTCTGTCTCTCTCTCTCTCTGTGCTCTGTCTCTCTCTCTCTCTGTGCTCTGTCTCTCTCTCTCTCTGTGCTCTGTCTCTCTCTCTCTCTGTGCTCTGTCTCTCTCTCTCTCTGTGCTCTGTCTCTCTCTCTCTCTGTGCTCTGTCTCTCTCTGTGCTCTGTCTCTCTCTCTCTCTCTCTGTGCTCTGTCTCTCTCTCTCTCTGTGCTCTCTCTCTCTCTCTCTCTCTGTGCTCTCTCTCTCTCTCTCTCTCTGTGCTCTCTCTCTCTGTGCTCTCTCTCTCTGTGCTCTCTCTCTCTGTCTCTCTCTCCCTCTGTCTCTCTCTCTCTCTGTCTCTCTCTCCCTCTGTCTCTCTCTCTCTCTGTGCTCTGTCTCTCTCTCTCTCTGTGCTCTGTCTCTCTCTCTCTCTGTGCTCTGTCTCTCTCTCTCTCTGTGCTCTGTCTCTCTCTCTCTCTGTGCTCTGTCTCTCTCTCTCTCTGTGCTCTGTCTCTCTCTCTGTGCTCTGTCTCTCTCTCTGTGCTCTGTCTCTCTCTCTGTGCTCTGTCTCTCTCTCTGTGCTCTGTCTCACCTCTCTCTCTGTCTCACCTCTCTCTCTGTCTCACCTCTCTCTCTGTGCTCTGTCTCTCTCTCTCTCTGTGCTCTGTCTCTCTCTCTCTGTGCTCTGTGCTCTGTCTCTCTCTCTCTGTGCTCTGTCTCTCTCTCTCTGTGCTCTGTCTCTCTCTCTCTCTGTGCTCTGTCTCTCTCTCTCTCTGTGCTCTGTCTCTCTCTCTCTCTGTGCTCTGTCTCTCTCTCTCTCTCTGTGCTCTGTCTCTCTCTCTGTGCTCTGTGCTCTGTCTCTCTCTCTGTGCTCTGTGCTCTGTCTCTCTCTCTGTGCTCTGTCTCTCTGTGCTCTGTCTCTCTGTGCTCTGTCTCTCTCTCTGTCTCTCTGTGCTCTGTCTCTCTCTCTCTCTCTGTGCTCTGTCTCTCTCTCTCTCTCTGTGCTCTGTCTCTCTCTCTCTCTCTCTGTGCTCTGTCTCTCTCTCTCTGTGCTCTGTGCTCTGTCTCTCTCTCTCTGTGCTCTGTCTCTCTCTCTCTGTGCTCTGTCTCTCTCTCTCTCTGTGCTCTGTCTCTCTCTCTCTCTGTGCTCTGTCTCTCTCTCTCTCTGTGCTCTGTCTCTCTCTCTCTCTGTGCTCTGTCTCTCTCTCTCTCTGTGCTCTGTCTCTCTCTCTCTCTGTGCTCTGTCTCTCTCTCTCTCTGTGCTCTGTCTCTCTCTCTCTCTCTGTGCTCTGTCTCTCTCTCTGTGCTCTGTCTCTCTCTCTCTCTCTGTGCTCTGTCTCTCTCTCTCTCTCTGTGCTCTGTCTCTCTCTCTCTCTCTGTGCTCTGTCTCTCTCTCTGTGCTCTGTCTCTCTCTCTGTGCTCTGTCTCTCTCTCTGTGCTCTGTCTCTCTCTCTGTGCTCTGTCTCTCTCTCTGTGCTCTGTCTCTCTCTCTGTGCTCTGTCTCTCTCTCTGTGCTCTGTCTCTCTCTCTGTGCTCTGTCTCTCTCTCTGTGCTCTGTCTCTCTCTCTCTCTCTGTGCTCTGTCTCTCTCTCTCTCTCTGTGCTCTGTCTCTCTCTCTCTCTCTGTGCTCTGTCTCTCTCTCTCTCTCTGTGCTCTGTCTCTCTCTCTCTCTCTGTGCTCTGTCTCTCTCTCTCTCTCTGTGCTCTGTCTCTCTCTCTCTGTGCTCTGTCTCTCTCTCTCTCTCTGTGCTCTGTCTCTCTCTCTCTCTCTGTGCTCTGTCTCTCTCTCTCTCTCTGTGCTCTGTCTCTCTCTCTCTCTCTGTGCTCTGTCTCTCTCTCTCTCTCTGTGCTCTGTCTCTCTCTCTCTCTCTGTGCTCTGTCTCTCTCTCTCTCTCTGTGCTCTGTCTCTCTCTCTCTCTCTGTGCTCTGTCTCTCTCTCTCTCTCTGTGCTCTGTCTCTCTCTCTCTCTCTGTGCTCTGTCTCTCTCTCTCTCTCTGTGCTCTGTCTCTCTCTCTCTCTCTGTGCTCTGTCTCTCTCTCTCTCTCTGTGCTCTGTCTCTCTCTCTCTCTCTGTGCTCTGTCTCTCTCTCTCTCTCTGTGCTCTGTCTCTCTCTCTCTCTCTGTGCTCTGTCTCTCTCTCTCTCTCTGTGCTCTGTCTCTCTCTCTCTCTCTGTGCTCTGTCTCTCTCTCTCTCTCTGTGCTCTGTCTCTCTCTCTCTCTCTGTGCTCTGTCTCTCTCTCTCTCTCTGTGCTCTGTCTCTCTCTCTCTCTCTGTGCTCTGTCTCTCTCTCTCTCTCTGTGCTCTGTCTCTCTCTCTCTCTCTGTGCTCTGTCTCTCTCTCTCTCTGTGCTCTGTCTCTCTCTCTCTGTGCTCTGTCTCTCTCTCTCTGTGCTCTGTCTCTCTCTCTCTGTGCTCTGTCTCTCTCTCTCTCTGTGCTCTGTCTCTCTCTCTCTGTGCTCTGTCTCTCTCTCTCTGTGCTCTGTCTCTCTCTCTCTGTGCTCTGTCTCTCTCTCTCTGTGCTCTGTCTCTCTCTCTCTGTGCTCTGTCTCTCTCTCTCTGTGCTCTGTCTCTCTCTCTCTGTGCTCTGTCTCTCTCTCTCTGTGCTCTGTCTCTCTCTCTCTCTGCTCTGTCTCTCTCTCTCTGTGCTCTGTCTCTCTCTCTCTGTGCTCTGTCTCCCTCTCTCTGTGCTCTGTCTCCCTCTCTGTGCTCTGTCTCCCTCTCTGTGCTCTGTCTCTCTCTCTCTGTGCTCTGTCTCTCTCTCTCTGTGCTCTGTCTCTCTCTCTCTGTGCTCTGTCTCTCTCTCTCTGTGCTCTGTCTCTCTCTCTCTCTCTGTGCTCTGTCTCTCTCTCTCTCTCTGTGCTCTGTCTCTCTCTCTCTCTCTGTGCTCTGTCTCTCTCTCTCTCTCTGTGCTCTGTCTCTCTCTCTCTCTGTGTGCTCTGTCTCTCTCTCTCTCTCTGTGCTCTGTCTCTCTCTCTCTCTGTGCTCTGTCTCTCTCTCTCTCTCTCTGTGCTCTGTCTCTCTCTCTCTCTCTGTGCTCTGTCTCTCTCTCTCTCTCTCTGTGCTCTGTCTCTCTCTCTCTCTGTGCTCTGTCTCTCTCTCTCTCTGTGCTCTGTCTCTCTCTCTCTCTGTGCTCTGTCTCTCTCTCTGTGCTCTGTCTCTCTCTCTCTCTCTCTGTGCTCTGTCTCTCTCTCTCTCTCTGTGCTCTGTCTCTCTCTCTCTCTCTGTGCTCTGTCTCTCTCTCTCTCTGTGCTCTGTCTCTCTCTCTCTCTCTGTGCTCTGTCTCTCTCTCTCTCTGTGCTCTGTCTCTCTCTCTCTCTGTGCTCTGTCTCTCTCTCTCTCTGTGCTCTGTCTCTCTCTCTCTCTCTTTGCTCTGTCTCTCTCTCTCTCTCTGTGCTCTGTCTCTCTCTCTCTGTGCTCTGTCTCTCTCTCTCTGTGCTCTGTCTCTCTCTCTCTGTGCTCTCTCTCTCTCTCTCTGTGCTCTGTCTCTCTCTCTCTCTATGTGCTCTGTCTCTCTCTCTCTCTATGTGCTCTGTCTCTCTCTCTCTCTCTATGTGCTCTGTCTCTCTCTCTCTCTCGCTCTGGATTCCCTGGCTGTCTCTCTCTCTCTGTCTCACCTCTTGCTCTGGATGTCTCTTCTCTCTCTCTCTCTGTGCTCTGTCTCTCTCTCTCTCTCTCTGTGTGCTCTCTCTCTGTCTCTCTCTCTCTGTCTCACCTCTCGCTCTGGATGTCTGTTCTCTCTCGTGCTGACTCTCTGTGCTCTCTCTCTCTCTGTGCTCTCTCTCTGTCTCTGTCTCACCTCTCGCTCTGGATGTCTCTTCTCTCTCTGTGCTCTCTCTCTGTCTCACCTCTCGCTCTGGATGTCTCTTCTCTCTCTGTGCTCTGTCTATCTCTCTGTGCTCTCTCTCTGTCTCACCTCTCGCTCTGGATGTCTCTTCTCTCTCTCTCTCCGCCTCACCTCTCGCTCTGTATTCCCTGTGTGTCTGTCTCTCTCTCTCTCTCTGTCTCACCTCTCGCTCTGGATGTCTCTCTCTCTCTATTTCTCTCTCTGTCTCTCTCCGCCTCACCTCTATCTCTGGATGTCTCTTCTCTCTCTGTCTCTCTCTATCTGTCTCACCTCTCGCTCTGGATGTCTCTCTCTCTCTATTTCTCTCTCTGTCTCTCTCCGCCTCACCTCTCGCTCTGGATGTCTCTTCTCTCTCTCTCTGTGTGTGCTCTCTCTCTCTGTCTCACCTCTCGCTCTGGATGTCTCTTCTCTCTCTCTCTGTGTGTGCTCTCTCTCTCTGTCTCACCTCTCGCTCTGGATGTCTCTCTCTCTCTATTTCTCTCTCTGTCTCTCTCCGCCTCACCTCTCGCTCTGGATGTCTCTCTCTCTCTATTTCTCTCTCTGTCTCTCTCCGCCTCACCTCTCGCTCTGGATGTCTCTTCTCTCTCGTGCTGTCTCTCTCGCTCTGGATGTCTCTTCTCTCTCGTGCTGTCTCTCTATCTCTCTCTCTGTCTCTTCTCACTCTCTGTGCTCTGTCTCTCTCTCTGTGCTCTCTCTCTGTCTCACCTCTCGCTCTGGATGTCTCTTCTCTCTCTCTGTGTGCTCTCTCTCTCTCCGTCTCACCTCTCGCTCTGGATGTCTCTTCTCTCTCTCTGTCTCTGTCTCACCTCTCGCTCTGGATGTCTCTTCTCTCTCGTGCTGTCTCTCTATCTCTCTCTCTGCCTCACCTCTCTCTCTGGATGTCTCTTCTCTCTCGTGCTGTCTCTCTATCTCTCTCTCTGCCTCACCTCTCTCTCTGGATGTCTCTTCTCTCTCGTGCTATGTCTCTCTCTCTGTGCTATGTCTCTCTCTCTGTGCTATGTCTCTCTCTCTGTGCTATGTCTCTCTCTCTGTGCTATGTCTCTCTCTCTGTGCTATGTCTCTCTCTCTGTGCTATGTCTCTCTCTCTGTGCTATGTCTCTCTCTCTGTGCTATGTCTCTCTCTCTGTGCTATGTCTCTCTCTCTGTGCTATGTCTCTCTCTCTGTGCTATGTCTCTCTCTGTCTCTCTCTCCGCCTCACCTCTCGCTCTGGATTCCCTGGCTGTCTCTCTCTCTCTGTGTGTGCTCTCTCTCTCTGTCTCACCTCTCGCTCTGGATGTCTCTTCTCTCTCTGTGCTCTGTCTCACCTCTCTCTCTGGATGTCTCTTCTCTCTTTCTCTGCCTCACCTCTCTCTGGATGTCTCTTCTCTCTCGTGCTGTCTCTCTGTCTCACCTCTCTCTCTGGATGTCTCTTCTCTCTCGTGCTGTCTCTCTGTCTCACCTCTCGCTCTGGATGTCTCTTCTCTCTCTCTCGTGCTGTCTCTCTGTCTCTCTCTGTCTCACCTCTCGCTCTGGATGTCTCTTCTCTCTCGTGCTGTCTCTCTCTGCCTCACCTCTCGCTCTGGATGTCTCTTCTCTCTCTCTCGTGCTGTCTCTCTGTCTCTTTCTGTCTCACCTCTCGCCCTGGATGTCTCTTCTCTCTCTGTGCTCTGTCTCTCTCTCTGTGCTCTCTCTCTGTCTCACCTCTCGCTCTGGATGTCTCTTCTCTCTCTCTCTCTCTCCGCCTCACCTCTCGCTCTGTATTCTCTGTGTGTCTGTCTCTCTCTCTCTCTGTCTCACCTCTCGCTCTGGATGTCTCTCTCTCTCTATTTCTCTCTCTGTCTCTCTCCGCCTCACCTCTATCTCTGGATGTCTCTTCTCTCTCTGTCTCTCTCTATCTGTCTCACCTCTCGCTCTGGATGTCTCTCTCTCTCTCTATTTCTCTCTCTGTCTCTCTCTCTGTCTCACCTCTCGCTCTGGATGTCTCTCTCTCTCTATTTCTCTCTCTGTCTCTCTCCGCCTCACCTCTCGCTCTGGATGTCTCTTCTCTCTCTCTCTGTGTGTGCTCTCTCTCTCTGTCTCACCTCTCGCTCTGGATGTCTCTTCTCTCTCTCTCTGTGTGTGCTCTCTCTCTCTGTCTCACCTCTCGCTCTGGATGTCTCTCTCTCTCTATTTCTCTCTCTGTCTCTCTCCGCCTCACCTCTCGCTCTGGATGTCTCTCTCTATTTCTCTCTCTGTCTCTCTCTGCCTCACCTCTCGCTCTGGATGTCTCTCTCTCTCTATTTCTCTCTCTGTCTCTCTCCGCCTCACCTCTCGCTCTGGATGTCTCTCTCTATTTCTCTCTCTGTCTCTCTCCGCCTCACCTCTCGCTCTGGATATCTCTTCTCTCTCTCTCTGTGTGTGCTCTCTCTCTCTGTCTCACCTCTCGCTCTGGATGTCTCTTCTCTCTCTCTCTCTCTGTCTCACCTCTCGCTCTGGATGTCTCTTCTCTCTCTCTCTGTGTGTGCTCTCTCTCTCTGTCTCACCTCTCGCTCTGGATGTCTCTTCTCTCTCTCTCTCTGTGTGCTCTCTCTCTCTGTCTCACCTCTCGCTCTGGATGTCTCTTCTCTCTCTCTCTCTGTCTCACCTCTCGCTCTGGATGTCTCTCTCTCTCTGTGCTCTGTCTCTTCTCTCTCTCACCTCTCGCTTTGGATGTCTCTTCTCTCTCGTGCTGTCTCGCTCTGGATGTCTCTTCTCTCTCTCTGTCTCACCTCTCGCTCTGGATGTCTCTCTCTCTCCGCCTCACCTCTCGCTCTGGATGTCTCTTCTCTCTCTCTCTGTGTGTGCTCTCTCTCTCTGTCTCACCTCTCGCTCTGGATGTCTCTTCTCTCTCTCTCTCTGTCTCACCTCTCGCTCTGGATGTCTCTCTCTCTCTGTGCTCTGTCTCTTCTCTCTCTCACCTCTCGCTTTGGATGTCTCTTCTCTCTCGTGCTGTTTCGCTCTGGATGTCTCTTCTCTCTCTCTCTGTGTGTGCTCTCTCTCTCTGTCTCACCTCTCGCTCTGGATGTCTCTCTCTCTCTATTTCTCTCTCTGTCTCTCTCCGCCTCACCTCTCGCTCTGGATGTCTCTCTCTCTCTATTTCTCTCTCTGTCTCTCTCCGCCTCACCTCTCGCTCTGGATGTCTCTCTCTATTTCTCTCTCTGTCTCTCTCCGCCTCACCTCTCGCTCTGGATGTCTCTTCTCTCTCTGTCTCACCTCTCGCTCTGGATGTCTCTCTCTATTTCTCTCTCTGTCTCTCTCCGCCTCACCTCTCGCTCTGGATGTCTCTTCTCTCTCTCTCTGTGTGTGCTCTCTCTCTCTGTCTCACCTCTCGCTCTGGATGTCTCTTCTCTCTCTCTCTGTGTGTGCTCTCTCTCTCTGTCTCACCTCTCGCTCTGGATGTCTCTTCTCTCTCTCTCTGTGTGTGCTCTCTCTCTCTGTCTCACCTCTCGCTCTGGATGTCTCTTCTCTCTCTCTCTCTGTGTGCTCTCTCTCTCTGTCTCACCTCTCGCTCTGGATGTCTCTTCTCTCTCTCTCTCTGTCTCACCTCTCGCTCTGGATGTCTCTCTCTCTCTGTGCTCTGTCTCTTCTCTCTCTCACCTCTCGCTTTGGATGTCTCTTCTCTCTCGTGCTGTCTCGCTCTGGATGTCTCTTCTCTCTCTCTGTGTGCTCTCTCTCTGTCTCACCTCTCGCTCTGGATGTCTCTTCTCTCTGTCTCTTCTCTGTCTCTCTCTCCGTCTCACCTCTCGCTCTGGATGTCTCTCTCTCTCGTGCCGTCTCTCTCGCTCTGGATGTGTCTTCTCTCTCTCTGTGCTCTGTCTCTCTCTCTGTCTCACCTCTCGCTCTGGATGTCTCTTCTCTCTCGTGCTGTCTCTCTATCTCTCTCTCTGTCTCTTCTCTGTGCTCTGTCTCTCTCTCTGTGCTCTCTCTCTGTCTCTCTCTGTCTCACCTCTCGCTCTGGATGTCTCTTCTCTCTCTCTCTGTGTGCTCTCTCTCTGTCTCACCTCTCGCTCTGGATGTCTCTTCTCTCTCGTGCTGTCTCTCTCGTGCTGTCTCTCTCTCTCTGCCTCACCTCTCGCTCTGGATGTCTCTTCTCTCTCTCTGTGTGCTCTCTCTCTCTCTCTGCCTCACCTCTCGCTCTGGATGTCTCTTCTCTCTCTCTGTGTGCTCTCTCTCTCTGCCTCACCTCTCTCTGGATGTCTCTTCTCTCTCTCTATCTCTCTGCCTCACCTCTCTCTCGTGCTGTCTCTCTCTGCCTCACCTCTCGCTCTGGATGTCTCTTCTCTCTCTCTGTGTGCTCTCTCTCTCTGCCTCACCTCTCTCTGGATGTCTCTTCTCTCTCTCTATCTCTCTGCCTCACCTCTCTCTCGTGCTGTCTCTCTGTCTCTCACCTCTCGCTCTGGATGTCTCTTCTCTCTCTCTGTGTGCTCTCTCTCTGTCTCACCTCTCGCTTTGGATGTCTCTTCTCTCTGTGTGTGCTCTCTCTCCGTCTCTTCTCTCTCGTGCTGTCTCTCTATCTCTCTCTCTGGATGTCTCTTCTCTCTCTCTCTGTCTCTCTCTCTGTGCTCTCTCTCTCTCTGTGCTCTCTCTCTCTCTCTCTGTGCTCTCTCTCTGTCTCACCTCTCGCTCTGGATGTCTCTTCTCTCTCTCTCTCTGTCTCACCTCTCTCTCTGGATGTCTCTTCTCTCTCGTGCTGTCTCTTCTCTCTCGTGCTGTCTCTTCTCTCTCGTGCTGTCTCTCTATCTCTCTCTCTGGATGTCTCTTCTCTCTCTCTCTGTCTCTCTCTCTGTCTCTCTCTCTCTCTGTGCTCTCTCTCTGTCTCACCTCTCGCTCTGGATGTCTCTTCTCTCTCTCTCTGTGCTCTCTCTCTGCCTCACCTCTCGCTCTGGATGTCTCTTCTCTCTCTCTGTGTGTGCTCTCTCTCCGTCTCTTCTCTCTTGTGCTGTCTCTCTGTGCTCTCGCTCTGGATGTCTCTTCTCTCTCTGTGTGTGCTCTCTCTCCGTCTCTTCTCTCTCGTGCTGTCTCTCTATCTCTCTCTCTGCCTCACCTCTCGCTCTGGATGTCTCTTCTCTCTCTCTCTGTGCTCTCTCTCTGCCTCACCTCTCGCTCTGGATGTCTCTTCTCTCTGTGTGTGCTCTCTCTCTGCCTCACCTCTCGCTCTGGATGTCTCTTCTCTCTCTCTCTGTGCTCTCTCTCTGTCTCACCTCTCGCTCTGGATGTCTCTTCTCTCTCTCTGTGCTCTCTCTCTGCCTCACCTCTCGCTCTGGATGTCTCTTCTCTCTCTCTGTGCTCTCTCTCTGCCTCACCTCTCGCTCTGGATGTCTCTTCTCTCTCTCTGTGCTCTCTCTCTGCCTCACCTCTCGCTCTGGATGTCTCTTCTCTCTCTCTGTGCTCTCTCTCTGCCTCACCTCTCGCTCTGGATGTCTCTTCTCTCTCTGTGTGTGCTCTCTCTCCGTCTCTTCTCTCTCGTGCTGTCTCCGGGTATTTCTGGCACCGATTGCACCAGCCACTCACTGCTCCAATGCACGCTTTCTGCTCGGAGCTCTCTGATTGGTCCCAATCCACTGGAGGCGGAACTTCGCGCTGCTATTGGTCTCCTGGGAGGCGTTGGCACACAGGGCGCACCATGATTGGTCCAAGCGTGAAGGTAGGGCGTTTCTTAGCAACAGCGGAACCAATAGCATACGAAGAAAGTGAGAGCCAATAATTTCACAGGAGGGCGGGGACACGATAAGCCAATCTCACAAAGCGTAAAGAACGTCAACCAATCACAGAGTAGAGTCGTGTCTGCTCAGAGAACGGGGCGGGGATACAAAGATAAATAGAAATATATTAAAGCGGCGAGAGAGGAAAAACAGAGCAAGAAACATAATGTAATAAAAAGAGAGAGAGAGAAATATATATATATATATAGAGAGAGAGAAAGAAAGAAGAGAGAAGGAAAGGGAATGTGAGAGGGGGAGATGTGAGGGAGAGAGGGAGGAGGTGTGAGGGAGAGAGGGAGGAGGTGTGAGGGAGAGAGGGAGGAGGTGTGAGGGGGAGAGAGGAGGTGTGAGGGAGAGAGAGGGAGGAGGTGTGAGGGAGAGAGAGGGAGGAGGTGTGAGGGAGAGAGGGAGGAGGTGTGAGGGGGAGAGAGAGGAGGAGGTGTGAGGGAGAGAGAGGGAGGAGGTGTGAGGGAGAGAGAGGGAGGAGGTGTGAGGGAGAGAGAGGGAGGAGGTGTGAGGGAGACAGAGAGAGGAGGGTGTGAGGGAGAGAGAGGGAGGAGGTGTGAGGGAGAGAGAGGGAGGAGGTGTGAGGGAGAGAGAGGGAGGAGGTGTGAGGGAGAGAGAGGGAGGAGGTGTGAGGGAGAGAGGGAGGAGGTGTGAGGGGAGAGAGGGAGGAGGGTGTGAGGGAGAGAGAGGGAGGAGGTGTGAACGATAAGGAGGAGGTGTGAGGGAGAGAGGAGAGGTGTGAGGGAGAGTGAGGAGGTGTGAGGGAGAGAGAGGGAGGAGGTGTGAGGGAGACAGAGAGAGGAGGTGTGAGGGAGAGAGGGAGGAGGTGTGAGGGGGAGAGAGGAGGTGTGAGGGAGACAGAGAGAGGAGGTGTGAGGGAGACAGAGGGAGGAGGTGTGAGGGAGAGAGGGAGGAGGTGGAGGTGTGAGAGAGAGAGAGAGAGGGAGGAGGTGTGAGAGAGAGAGAGGAGTTGTGAAGATGAGGGAGAGGGAGGAGTTGTGAGGGAGAGAGAGAGGAGGTGTGAGGGAGAGAAAGGGAGGAGGTGTGAGGATGAGAGAGAGAGAGAAGGTGTGAAGATGAGGGAGAGGGAGGAGGTGTGAGGGAGAGAGAGAGAGAGGAGGTGTGAGGTTGGAGGTGAGAGGGAGGGTGGGAGGAAAGAGGTGGGAGGGTGAGACAGAGGAAGGAGGTGTGAGGGAGGAGGTGTGAGGGAGAGAGAGAGAGAGAGAGAGGAGATGTGAGGGAGAGGAAGGAGGTGTGATGGAGAGAGAGAGGGAGGAGGTGAGAGGGAGATAGAGAGGGAGGGTGTGAGGGAGAGAGAGAGTGAGGAGGCGTGAGGGAGAGGGATGAGGTTTGAGGGAGAGAGAGAGAGGGAGGAGATGTGAGGGAGAGAGGGAGGAGGTGTGAGGGAGAGAGAGGGAGAAGGTTAGAGGGAGGAGGTGTGAGAGAGAGAGAGGGAGGATGAGGGAGAGGGAGGAGGTGTGAGGGAGAGAGAGAGGGAGGAGGTGTAAGGGAGAGAGAGAGGGAGGAGGTGTGAGGGAGAGGGAGGAGGTAACAGGGAGGAGTTGTGAGGGAGAGAGAGAGGGAGGAGGTGTGAGGGAGAGAGAGAGGAGGTGTGAGTTGGAGGAGGTGTGAGGGAGAGAGGGAGGAGGTGTGAGGGAGAGAGAGAGGGAGGAGTGAGAGGGAGGAGGTGTGAGGGATATAGAGGAAAGAGGTGTGAGGGAGGAGGTGTGAGGGAGAGAGAGAGGGAGGAGGTGTGAGGGAGAGAGAGAGGAGGTGTGAGAGGGAGGAGGTGTGAGGGATATAGAGGAAAGAGGTGTGAGGGAGGAGGTGTGAGGGAGAGAGAGAGGGAGGAGGTGTGAGGGTGAGAGGGAGGAGGTGTGAGAGGGGATGTGTGAGGGACAGAGAGGGAGGAGGTGTGAGGGAGAGAGAGGGAGGAGGTGTGAGGATGAGGGAGAGCGAGGAGGTGTGAGGGAGAGAGAGAGAGGAGGTGTGAAGATGAGGGAGAGGGAGGAGGTGTGAGGGAGAGAGAGAGAGAGGAGGTGTGAGGTTGGAGGTGAGAGGGAGGGTGTGAGGGAGAGAGAGAGTAAGGAGGTGTGAGGGAGAGAGGGAGGAGGTGTGAGGGAGAGGGAGGAGGTGTGAGGGAGAGAGAGAGAGGATGGAGGTGTGAGAGAGAGAGAGGGAGGAGGTGTGAGGGAGAGAGGGAGGAGGTGTGAGGGAGAGAGAGGAGGTGTGAGGGAGAGAAAGGGAGGAGGTGTGAGGATGAGAGAGAGAGAGGAGGTGTGAAGATGAGGGAGAGGGAGGTGGTGTGAGGGAGAGAGAGAGAGAGGAGGTGTGAGGTTGGAGGTGAGAGGGAGGGTGGGAGGAAAGAGGTGGGAGGGTGAGACAGAGGAAGGAGGTGTGAGGGAGGAGGTGTGAGGGAGAGAGAGAGAGGAGATGTGAGGGAGAGGAAGGAGGTGTGATGGAGAGAGAGGGAGGAGGTGAGAGGGAGATAGAGAGGGAGGGTGTGAGGGAGAGAGAATGAGGAGGTGTGAGGGAAAGAGAGGGAGGAGATGTGAAGGTGAGAGAAGAGGTGTGAGGGAGAGGGAGGAGGTGTGAGGGAGAGAGAGGGAGAAAGTTAGAGGGAGGAGGTGTGAGAGAGAGGGAGAGGGAGGAGGTGTGAGGGAGAGAGAGAGGAAGGATGTGTAAGGGAGAGAGAGAGGGAGGAGGTGTGAGGAAGAGAGGGAGGAGGTGTGAGGGAGAGAGAGGGAGGATGAGGGAGAGGGAGGATGTGTGAGGGAGAGAGAGGGATGAGTGTGAGGGAGAGAGAGAGAGTGGAGGTGTGAAGATTAGGGAGAGGGAGGAGGTGTGAGGGAGAGAGAGGGAGGAGGTGTGAGGGAGAGAGAGAGAGGAGGTGTGAGGATGAGGGAGAGGGAGGAGGTGTGAGGGAGAGAGAGAGAGGAGGTGTGAAGATGAGGGAGAGGGAGGAGGTGTGAGGGAGAGAGAGAGAGAGAGGAGGTGTTAGGTTGGAGGTGAGAGGGAGGGTGTGAGGGAGAGAGAGAGTAAGGAGGTGTGAGGGAGAGAGAGAGGGAGGAGGTGTGAGGGAGAGAGGGAGGAGGTGTGAGGGAGAGGGAGGAGGTGTGAGGGAGAGAGAGAGAGAGAGGATGGAGGTGTGTGAGAGAGAGAGAGAGAGAGAGGGAGGAGGTGTGAGGGAGAGAGGGAGGAGGTGTGAGGGAGGAGGTGTGAGGGAGAGAGAGAGGGAGGAGGTGTGAGGGTGAGAGGGAGGATGAGAGAGAGGGAGGATGTGTGAGGGAGAGAGAGGGAGGATGAGGGAGAGGGAGGATGTGTGAGGGAGAGAGAGAGGGAGGAGGTGTGAGGGTGAGAGGGAGGATGAGAGAGAGGGAGGATGTGTGAGGGAGAGAGAGGGAGGATGAGGGAGAGGGAGGATGTGTGAGGGAGAGAGAGGGATGAGTGTGAGGGAAAGAGAGAGAGAGAGTGGAGGTGTGAAGATTAGGGAGAGGGAGGAGGTGTGAGGGAGAGAGAGGGAGGAGGTGTGAGGGAGAGAGAGAGAGAGGAGGATGTGAAGATGAGGGAGAGGGAGGAGGTGAGAGAGAGAGAGAGAGAGGAGGTGTGAGGGAGAGAGAGAGAGAGGAGGATGTGAAGATGAGGGAGAGGGAGGAGGTGTGAGAGAGAGGGAGGTGGTTTGAGGGAGAGAGAGGGAGCAAGATTTGAGGGAGGAGGTGTGAGGGAGAGGGATATTGGATATACACATTTTTGTTTGAGCTTTGTTCTATATCAGAAATGTGACCTGCATAGTAAAGTTATTGCGTATGCAAGTAAGCCATTATCAGCTGTCGTACTGTGAGAAGGCCGTGTTTTCCACTGTATGGGTCCTACAAGACTTTATTCTAGGTGAGGAAAATGATAGTAGAAATGGCGCAACGACCATTCCAATACATTCAGAGGATAACATCAGAGTTGGTCATTTAACTGCCTGGAACTTATCCTTACAAGGGTGGCCTTTTGAAACGAGATATGCACAAAATAGGAGGAATCCAGTGGCCCAAGGGTTAGCTGATTTACATGATTGGACCACCTCAGAGCCTCTTAGAGAAAACTGGTCTGAAATGGGTCTTATGGAGGAATACACATTACCCCCCATAAGGTATATGTGGGTAGAGTTTTACATAATACTTCTTCAGGTTCATGGGTGGATGTGCAGATCATGTAAGATGGTGCAGGTAATAAAGGAGTTGCAGGAATTGGTAATGTATGGAAAGATAATATCCCAATTCCACATGAGTTATAAAATAGGGTCCAAGACTAGTCCAATTTCCGAATTGGTAGCCGTATATCACGCTGTCTAAATCACAAAAGAACATGAAGTTAAGGAGTTAGTGATCATTATGGATTCGGAATATGTCCGTAATAGTTTTGTAGAACACTTACAGATGTGGAAATGACAAGTGTCCGGAAGAAACCGGTAAAACACGGTAAGTTAATACATGATGTAATGGTGATCTCTAATGGAATGACCATATATTGGAAGAAGACAAAGGGCCACTCTAGGTAATGGGACCAGATAAAGAAGGAAATGATTTGGCTGATAAGTTGGCAAAACAAGGTGCCCTAGAGGGGGGCTAACTGATGTGGATAACCTTTTGGGTCCATTTCAATTTCAGGCTACAACAAGACAACAAACCAAAAGGAATACAGATGTGTCCATAGCCCAGTGGTCCCAGGATACCCCCAATTCCAATTTAATCAGTCAGAGGATTCCATCATAGGTATATTATATGATCATATACAAGATCCAACTAAAAATCCTAGAAGTGAGATAGATGTTGTAGACCTATTATTATTATTATTATCTTTATTTATATCGCGCCAACATATTCCATAGCGCTGTACAGGGGTTGAGTACATAGCAGAAAACAAATTAAACACCTTGTAAAGAATGGAGGGCCCTGTTTTTGAGCATAAAATCAAATGTACATAGAGCTTTGTTTCCAAGGCCTGACACAAGATTGAAAACTCGCAAACTTACAATCTAAGGGTTTAGGTGTGATACAAGAGGGTGACAAATACAATTGAAAGCAATTGGTTCAGTAAAGTGGAGGGGTCTGTGAGCTGTACTGTAGATTGTGGGTGGGAGTGTTATTAAGCTGTGGAATGTTCAGTTGGACATGTTAAGGCTGAAGATGATAAGATTTTTTAAACAGCTGTGCTTTTAATAATTTCTTAAAGGTTTTGAGGCAGGAAGTTAATCTAATGGAGCGGGGCAAGGAGTTCCAAATGGATGGGGAAGCACGAGAAAAGTCTTGAAGACGAGAGTGAGAGGAGGTGATGAGAGAGGAGGAAAGAAGAAGGTCGTTAGCAGAACGAAGGGGCCGGTTGGGAGAGTATTTTGAAACAAGAGCAGAGATATAAGGGGGTGCACTGTTGTTGAGGGCTTTATGTGTTAGGGTCATGATTTTAAATTTGATTCGGGAAGCTATGGGAAGCCAGTGGAGTGATTGACAGAGAGGGGCTGCAGACACTGATCGTTTGGTATTGAAGATGAGTCTAGCGGAGGCGTTCATTATGGATTGGAGGGGAGACAGACGAGAGATGGGGAGGCCAGCAAGGAGGGAATTGCAGTAGTCGAGTCGAGAGATGATGAGAGAGTGAATTAGAATTTTAGCTGTGTCTTCTGTAAGATAATGACGAATTTTGGAGATGTTTTTTAGGTGAAACTGACATGATTTTGTTATTGCTTGGATGTGAGGAATAAAAGAGAGGGCGGGATCCAGTAGAACCCCAAGACAACGGGCCTGGGAGGTAGGGGCGATGATGGTGTTGTCAACAGTGAGAGATATTTGAGGTGTGGAAGCTGTAGTAGAGGGTGGAAAGATTAGAAGTTCAGTTTTAGACATGTTGAGTTTGAGTTGACGGGTGGACATCCAGGAGGATATGCTAGAGAGGTAGTTGGAAACTTGAGCTAAAAGAGAGGGGGATAGATCGGGTGCAGAGAGGTAGATTTGAGTATCATCTGCATAGAGATGATACTGAAATCCAAAGGATTTTATAAGGGTGCCAAGGGAGGAGGTGTAGATGGAGAAGAGGACAGAACCTTGGGGAACGCCGACAGACAGAGGGAGAGGAGTAGATGAGGTGCCAGAGAAGGAGACACTAAATGTACGATCTTTAAGATAGGATGTGAACCATGAAAGAGCTGTGTCCTGGATGCCAAAAGAGCGGAGCGTTTGGATTAGAAGAGGGTGGTCAACTGTATCGAAGGCAGCAGAGAGATCCAGGAGAATTAGAATAGAGTAGTGACCCTTTGATTTGGCAGTTAGCAAGTCATTAGTGATTTTTGTAAGGGCTGTTTCTGTAGAGTGTTGGGACCGGAAGCCAGATTGGAAGGGGTCAAGTAGGGAATTGGAGGAAATAAATTGAGTGAGGCGATTGTAAACAAGCCGCTCAAGGAGTTTAGACGCAAGGGGAAGTAGTGAGATAGGGCGATAGTTGGAGGCAGAAGCTGGGTCAGAAGAGGGCTTCTTGAGAATGGGTGTAACTGTGGCATGTTTTAAGGAGGATGGAAACTTGCCAGTGTTTAGGGAGAGGTTGAATAGATGTGTGAGAGCTGGGATAAGTGTGGTGGATAGGGGAGGGATTAGCTGTGATGGAATAGGATCATGAGGACATGTGGTAAGGTGAGAGGTTGATAGTAAAGTAGATACTTCATCCTCGGTTACAGGGTCAAAGGAGTCCATAGTGGAGGTGGGATTGGGGAAGGGTAAGGGCTGGGTGTTGTCGGTTTGGGGAGAGGGTGGTGGGGTAGGGCCAAGCTGGGAGGAGAGCTCATTTCGGATGGTATCGATTTTATTTTTAAAATGGCTGGCAAAGTCATAAGCAGTGAGAGAGGAAGGGGCAGGAGGTGGGGGTGGGCAGAGGAGGGTGTTGAATGTAGCAAATAAACGTTTAGGGTTGGAGGACAGGTTTGATATTAGTGATGAGAAGTAGTGTTGTTTGGCAAGATTGAGGGCAGAGAAGTAGGAGCGCAAGGTAAACTTGTAGTGGAGAAAGTCTGCTGAAGTGCGAGATTTCCTCCATAGTCATTCTGCAGTGCGTGAGCATCTCTGTAGATAGCGTGTTTGTGTGGTGTGCCATGGTTGTGGGTGAGAGCGAGGGCGTTTGCTTGTGATTATGGGGGCAAGAGAGTCAAGGGTGGAGGTTAGCGTAGTGTTGTATTGTGAAGTGGCGACGTCAGGGCAGGCAAGGGTGGTGAGGGGGCTGAGAAGGGGTTTTAGTACATTTGAAAATTGTTGTGGGTTGACTGCTTGCAGGTTTCTGCGGGTTCTGGTGGCAGGATTTGAAGAAGGGCGGTGAGCGGAGGATGAGGTGAGGTTGCAAGTTAGCAGGTGGTGGTCAGATAGGGGAAGTGAGGAGATGTCAAGGTTGGAGATAGTGCAGAGATTAGTAAAAATAAGGTCAATAGAGTGTCCACTACTGTGAGTTGCGGAATCTGTCCATTGTGAGAGGCCAAGGGAAGAGGTAAGCGCAAGTAATGTTGCAGTTGTTGGGGAGGTGGGTGTGTCAGTGGCGATGTTGAAATCGCCAAGAATGAGTGAAGGTATATTGGAGAGAAAGTGAGGGAGCCAGGCGGCAAAGTTGTCCAGAAATTGAGAGGGTGATCCAGGCGGGCGATAGATCACAGCTACTCGCAGAGGGATGGGAGACAAGATGCGGATAGTGTGGACTTCAAAAGATGAGAATTGAAGGGAGGGAACAGGGGGTATGCAGCGAAAAGTGCAGCGAGAGGATAGCAGTATGCCCACACCTCCAGCTTGTTTGTTCTCAGGTCTAGGAGTGGGGCTGAAGTGCAGACCACCATAAGAGAGTGCGGCAGGGGAGACAGAGTCACATGGAGTGAGCCAGATTTCTGTGATAGCCAGTAAATTGAGGGAGTTGGAAATGAAGAGATCATGAATGAAGGTAAGTTTATTGCAAACAGACCTTGCATTCCAGAGGGCACAGGAGAAAGGCAAAGTAGATGGTTTGTGACAAGTGATGGGTATTAGATTATGGGTGTTTTGGGCATTTGCTGCCCTGGGGACTCTGCGTGGCTGACAGCAGGTAGGAATGAGTGAGGGGCCTGGGTTAGGGGATATATCCCTACAAGCCATCAGAAGAAGGAGAGAGAGTAAAAGGAGATGGGAATAGGAATTATAGGAGCATTTCCGCTTTTCACCTTTAGGGGGGGGATGAGATAGTGACCAGAGGAAGGAGAAGAGCTCATGGGAGCAGAGGAGAGGAGAGCAGGGAAGGTGAGATAGTGACTGGAGGAAGGAGAGGAGCTCATGGGAGCAGAGAAGAGGAGAGCAGGGAAGGTGAGATAGTTATATTATTGGAGACATGATGTGTAGAGACAGTATAAGAGAGTCTGAGAAAGAGGCAGGAGGTTGTAATAAGGAAGGTGGTGTGAGGAAACATAGTGGCACTGTGTAAGCAAGTATTCTTGTAGGGAGTGGTTAGAGGTGATAATCAGATGTCACTGATTAACCATGTGCAGGTAATTAGTATGCCTCAATATATTAAGTGTAAACGAGGGTGGGTGGGTAGAGGGGCAGGGTGGGAGAGGACTGCTTTCAGGTGGACATCTATGTGTTATGTTGCTTTGCAGTATGCTTTTAAAAGTATCTATAAGGAAAAAGCAAGAGATATTTTAGGGGGAGGAGATTATGGAGCTATAAAATGGATCAGTGAACACAGAGCATTTCAGGTTTACAGATAAGCAAAGAATATCATCAATAGCAGAAAAATCTAACAGTAAAAAGTCTATCTCAGCAATTATCATAACACAGATATTAATAATAAATAGTCTTTTGTAAACGTAGATATGGATCTGGTGAGCATCTGTTCTTCTGAAATTACCTTAGACTGCTTTCAGGTGGGCATCTATGTGTTATGTTGCTTTGCAGTATCACGATAGGTGATGTGACATGGATATGAGTATCCAAGAGGGGGAAGTAGAGATTGGAGATGCTTTTCAAAATCAGGATATACCTATTGATCCTGAGAGTTTTAATGAAATCGAAAACCCAATATAGCATGAGGGTGCAAGATAAGTGGTTAGTTGGTACATTATTAACTCATGAGTATTTCTTATCCTGCTCACTGCACACTTAGGCCCTCATTCAATTGCAATTTGGCCAATTGAATAAGGCTCTAAATAAGCACATAACATATATTTTTTAAAGAAGTTTTTAGTTAATAAGCATCTATCCAAAAGCAAGGTTTTCACTAACTAAAAACTTCTTTAAAAAAAATATGCTATGTGCTTATTTAGAGGCCTATTCAATTGACCACATCGCAATTGAATGAGGGCCTTACTATGGTACCTCTTACATATAGACTATCACTCATTAAGGTTCCCAGAGGTGCTGATATCACGATAGGTGATGTGACATTGATATGAGTATCCAAGAGGGGGAAGTAGAGATTGGAGATGATTTTCAAAATCAGGATATACCTATTGATCCTGATTTAAAATTTATTTTAGATCATAAACCTAATTATACCATTGAGATGGTTATTAGGAAGAATAATATTTCCAGAGATAATCCCAAATCTTTCCTCCAAAGACATTAAAATCATCCAACCGAGACTGGATAGGGATTATTACTCTTGTCCTTATTTCAGTTACTGTGCTTATCTAATATGTCTGAATACGAAAGTAAGAAACATTATTCCTCTCACATCCAAATTATTACCGATCCATTAACGATATAAAAGAGAGAGAGAAATAAGTATATTTTTCTTTTTCCATCCCCTTTCTTTAATATTTACAACTATAATAATATCACGTACTTCACGAAGAGCGACATTATTTCAGAGAGGGGGTTATGTCAGATTCTAAATGAATAAAATATAATTTTAATTGGATATTATAACTAATATAATAATCCTATTATTATCCTTTCTTGTATAACCAATGCAATAATATGCGATATGTATTACACATTTACATTTATAAATAGAAATACATGCAGTTCCATTATTGCAATATATCTATAAAAAGTAATATTTTTCAGTTTCTCATTGACGAGAAATTCTAAGACCCAATGTCCTTAACTAAATTGAAAAGATAAGGTTTGAAACAACAGAAAACTCCTTTACATTCCCATACATGTACAGACTTTACGTCTGCAAAGATTATTTCTCTAGACAATAAATATCTCCTGTATATAAATATAATAACACTTTTATTGACCATGTATGGGTTATAATTTGGTTTCTATAGCTTGTTAATGTCAAAGTTCATTAGTGAGTTTATGGATAGCTTGAAGGTCCAAGAGCCCCATCTTGTGGTTCAAGGAATAAAATGTTTATATAAAAATATATATTCACTATTAAGATTTTAAATATGTAATGACATAATAAGAACATTTGATTGGCTGACAGACTTAGTGAGATCAGAATGTCTGATAAGTAAATTAAGTTGTAAGTATAATTGGAAGGAGAAATAGGAAGATGGAGGCTGGAGACTGAATGGGACAGTGGGTATGGAGTGAGGAAACATTTTCCGCCAACTTGTGGATTATCCAGTGAAATCTTATCAAACTTGGTAATGTATAAATGTTATTATTTTATTTTAGGATATAATTGTAAACTATAATTTATCTGTCTAAATTGTCTCAAATCAAAAAGTTATCAAGGTTTCATTTTTCCATTAAAATGTATAATCCGGATATAAATTTTAATGCAAAATATGATATATCTTATCTTTTTGATCAAAACAGATAAATTGATTTTATTTAGTTAATTCCCCAATTATACCATAAAATATCTTCCATCAATGTGTTATTCTTAATGACATTTCTTTATATTTACACCAAATATACGTAAACACTGATAATATATATTTTTATATGTGATTTTGGTAAGTTTGATAAAAAGGTTCATTTTATTGCATTCCTTGAAGTTGCTATTCCGGGTTTTATTATATGAAATTGTGAAACTTTATTTATATTGAGATTTAGGTTTGAGTAGAAAATGATATACAATAATGATTTGTAAAATGTTGATGGTTCTATGTTTTTGTTATCTGGCTGATGTGATTTTGTTTTACTTGTAATTGATTTGATACATTGCTAAAAAAAAATAATAGTAATATATATATATATATATATATATATATATATATATATATAAAACTATCACATATAATTGTCTAACTACGAGACATCGTCACGCTTTGCGTGGTGCAAACAACTTAGCGATGATCGCCACAGGCGCTCATCGCCGGCAAGCAGTGCTGGGTGAATGAAACACGCGGGACTTAGCCTACAAACAAATTAGACTTCCTACAAACAGCCTTAGGTTGAAAGTAGTTGACGAATGTGGGACTTAGAAAAAAGTTAACAGCCAAACCGAGCAAGCCAAGATACAACAAACACAAAATACAAAAAAAAATACACCGAAAGCTAGGGAGAACACCCAGGACGTATGGAAGTGAGATGAAACGTGAATTTAGGTTGAATTTAAGTAGTTTCGGCACTTGAAAATCGCTTAAGCAAGGAAAAAAATGGCGGCTGAAAAAAATTAAAACGAGGCTACATGACCCCGAACCGCGCAAAACACAGCCAGCCACGTATGTGGTAGAAAAATACTAATAGGAAGTACGTAAAATAGCCGCGGAAATATAAACTAACATCGCCATTTTACAATACTAACTTACACATTAACACATTAACATTGTGAAATGGCGGATTTCCCGCCTAAAACAACGGTTTTGTCTCGCGCACGCAGCCTATATATAGGGCACACTGTGGTAACTTGTCTTCCTTGAATGGTAATTCAGGACTTCCTCAAACAGGCCTTTGTAGGAGGGCTGAGAATCTTTACTTCCCTCCCACAATTGCTAAAGGAAGTCATGCATGGACAGGATGTGATGTAAATTACATCATCTCAACTAAGGATATATCCAGGCAGGAAACTTGTGCTTGGGCCTGTTTTTCTTCCTTGATGGTGATGGAGGTGATGTCAATGGTCTAACCGTGGGTAAGATCAAGCGTTTGGGGAAGGGAATTACTATATATATATAGGTAGATAGATTTAAAAGGGGGTGTTGCTCCGTGGGTCTGGGCTGTTGTGTTTGTAATACATTTATAGTATTGTGTTATCTGCCTTTTAATAAATACCTTTTAATGTAGACGAACCTTGTGTAATATTAATTTGGTGATACACCACATTTGGCGACCACGAATTTTAGACTTCTACAAAGGTTATTTATGAGGTAATATCACATTAATAGATAGTCAGATTTATTTTATTTTTTTATTTTTTTGTGGGGAAGGAAAAAAAGTACTTTGTCTAATTATCCTCTGCATGGGAAATCAAGTGCTGATTGTGTGTGGAGTCTAGGATAAGCCTCCATTTTTAATATATATCGTACTAGCTTCTGAGTTGAGTTTTGTTCGTACTAGCTTATTTTGATACATAAAACAAATATATATCATACATGTTGTTTTTGTGGGTTTATCTGAGTTGTTGTGCTTTTGAGTACAGGCCTAGCCCTGCATTTGAATAGACTCCATGTGGCTTCTTTGTGTAATTAAATGCTAATTCAAGCCTCCATTTTTAATATACAAGCTTGGGCACCAGGCCACAATTAGTTTGTTGTGTGTTTCAAATACCTGAGTTTGTTAATACTATTATTTTTGTTTTTCTCTTCTTTCTTTTTCTTTTTCTAGTCCTTTATCATAGTACAGGCCTGGAGAAAAATAATAAATAAACCATTTTAAATATTATATATATATATATATATATATATATATATTATTTCAGGCGTGCATTTTAATACACTATAGGCTTCCATACCTTATACATTTTGGGTGTCTTGCATATCCTAGTTTAGGTATATCTCCTACCCTGCAGGCCTTGCTATTATATTTTAAGTTAATTAGCAAGTATTACCTTCACCATACTAAGGTAAGTATAATTTGCATTGTGGGTACTAGTCTATTTTTCTACATATTACACCTGGCCTACTGAATAGTCATCAACTATTGTTGGCTACTCAGAAGCATGCTACTTTAGTCGCAAATTGATTTGGATTCTTACTTGGGTGAGTAAAAGAGTAGGAATGTCTTTTCAAGGGGCCAAATACTTTCCCACAGAAGTGCGTGAGTACTTTAGGAAACATATTCAAAACATGATGGTCCATATGAGCTTCCAGAGCCAGCAAACCCAGACAGTGAAAAAGAGAAGAGATTAATGGATGTTCTAACACAAATTGTAAATAACAAAAAGTATAGAACAAAGAAGAGAAAAAGTTTGGTCACACAAGCTGTTGTAGCCACAATAGGAGGCCTAATAGACTTAGTTGTAGAATTACGGCAGCATAATTTGGAAACAACAAATAAAATGGAGGAAGCAATGGACAAAAGGGATTGTTTAAAAATTGCAGCTTTGAGAACAACTACAATTGTTGGGGAACTAGAAAGGGAGTTAAGGGAAATAGAAGAGCAGAGGGATGCTTATGGAGTAAAAATAACAGAACTTCAAAACATAATAATGGACTATAAAAATAAAACAAAGTTAAAAGGGATTAAAGGAGTCAGAGACATTGCCAAAATATATCCAGATCTGGATATGTTCGTGGTACAAAATAAAGAACCAGTGCCGAAAATGAACCAAGATAGAAAAGAGTTCTTATGTTATTCTGTCCCACAAGTAGATACCATACCACAAGCACCAGTTATTGTTTCAGAATTATTTAATGCAAGGCAAACACCTACAGGATTTTCTATGCAGACTCGACCGATGTCTATGGCAGATAAAGACAATTTCCAGAAATGGTGGGGAAGTATGCCAACTAACAACTTTAATACGTTTACACATTGGTTTATGAGGGGAGCAGATAAATTAAAAAAAGGAGGTCTTAACTTAGAGGAATGGACAGAACTGTTAGAATACGCTATGGGTCCTTTGGCTAGTAGACTATTGGGATTTAATAACAGTGTGTCTGATCAGGCAGGAAGAATTGCTGCAACTAATTTCTATCTACTTAGCATAGAGAAAGAAATAGCAAATATTACCATGAGGCCAATAGATGGTCCTAGAGAGGTAGCTCAAAGGATATTTTTTTGGTATACTCTACGACAACCTCAACAGCCTCTAGTGCTGGGCTCACCAGAACATATAGCAAAAGTAATGGAAGCCCTTCCCCGGGAGTGTCAAGAATTTATCAGGCTTTTTGATCCAACACCAACAGACTTGGAAATGGTACTAACTAGAGCTGATACGTGGTGGATCAAGCATCCTTTCACAGAACAGGCCTGCTCTGTTTCAGCTGTAAGAACATTTAAGGTCGAGTCTGGTAGAAATATAGATGGTAATTGGAGAAACCAGACGTGGGATGTACCCCAGAACAAGAAGGATGATCAAAACTGGAGACCAAAACAGAACTTTGACAAAAGATGGAGAGATCCACCTAGGGACTATAGGAATAGGGATGGCAGCAACTGGAGGGCTAATCAGGAGGGAGAGAGAAACGGTAACATGGGCTATTGGGAACTCAGGAGACAGAAGGATAGGATAGAAGAGGAAAATCACATACTTAAAAACAAGGTAGCTGAGTCAGAGAGGAAATTGAAGGAAAGTGAGGCAAAGATGCAATATAGTGTTATAAAAGAGGGACGGAGTAGAAGTGAGTCACAATGACAAATCCCAACCCCTGCGCCTCAGCATCTCATTCACTCAGCTAATTTAACCATGGATGAGGCAGGTCGGCCTACCAGTTATACAGTCATCGCAGGGGTAGGGAAAAATATGTTGGTAGATACAGGAGCAGCAGTTACAATGACCAACAGGGTCAAAAATGGGGATTCTTCAGTAAGTAGTATGGGAGTTACTGGGAATCCATAGGAGGTTAGAGCAGGTCCAATTGATGTAGCAGTTGGAGAAAAAACAATACAAGTAGAAGCAATAGTGGGTTGGCCAGAGGAAATATTGGGAATAGAAGTTTAAAAAAAAGGAAATTTCATTGTAGATCTTGCCAATTTTTGTTTGTGGAAGACAGAAAAGTTGAATCAGCTAAGTACAGAGTTGACGAAAGGGGTTGTGCTCCCAATGGCATATATTGTCTCTCCGATAAAAAGTCTGGAAAAAAACAAACTGAAACTAGACGGACAACCAGAATGGCTGCAAAAGCTAATCCAAGACATACCTGTTTGGGCTACAGATAAATTAGACTGTGGAAGAATGAAAGGAATGGTCTTGTTGGAAGGAGGAGACCCACAATGGCAAAAGCAATATCCAGTCCCAAGAGAATCATTGGCATCAATCACCGAGATGATAGAAATACTGGAGAGACGTGGAATAATTAAATCTGGAAATGGGTATGCATGTAACTCACCATGTTGGCCTGTGAGAAAAGCTGTGTTAAAAGGGAATAGAGATGAAAAAGCAGCCTCATCATGGAGACTTACCATTGATTACAGGGCCGTGAACAAACTTGCAAAAAGAATGGCCCCTGTTGTTTTTGTTATGTATATGTTTCTAATGATGGAATCTAGTGTTCCCACAGAGCACGGCTGTATAAGAATGAAGATGCGTGTCAACAGAAGATTGTGGTGGATCCTTGTTCCAGGATGGATAAGTATAAGCTGTATCACAGTAGGAATGGGGAGACAGGCAATAAGGCCAGAAGATACCGCAAATAAGGGAGAGAGTTTGAAAAGATTGGAGTTACATTATGTTCAAGCAGATAGATTTATTTGGCCCAGGGAATTGGAAGTAAAAGAGGGTGGAGGGTTACAAGTAAACATTATTTTGCCACATAATAGTACCAGGGGATTAGCTCTTAGAGCTCCAATACAAGGGAGGTTTACAAATACTACAGTAGTAGTGAGTAACTTAACATTAGAAGAAGGTGGAGAATGGGACGCTGCAGTTATAGCTGCCCAGTCTGACCTAGAGGAATTCTGCAATTTTGATACTGGAAAGGGGTGTGTTCTAACAATAGATGAAGTATTTGTCTCTGTAAAGGAGCGGCAACGTTGTAAAGATCAGAAGAAGGTACCATGGCCAATAGGCGGATTGGTGGTGGTACCAACACATGAAACAGTTGTGCAAGGGGTTGGGTGGACTTACTACCCAATAATTCTAAATTTTAATGATTTTTCTATTCCTCCAAAGTGCCCGGAATCACAGCGGCAGTGGTTTAAGCAAAGTATACAAGAGACCATCATTGAGTGGACCGGAGCAGGGAGTCGAGAAAAACAGGACACACTTGCAGCCCTTTTAGGAGGAGTCGGAACTGGATTGGGAGTATGGAATTCAGCAGACATCATTGGAGTGAACAGCCGGATAAACTCCCTTACTGATGGCATGGGACATGCTATGAAAACAGGTGGAGTAGCTGACTCCCTTATAGTGAGTAGACTGACAGACAATGTTGATGACATACACACCATTGCCAACAACCTGCATCTAGTTGAGGAAAATATTGCTTCCATTGCTAACAGCATTAAGAATGAAATAGTGGGAACTGCCATTTTCTGTTCTATGATTGGAGGAAAGCTGTTGGCAGATTTAAAGGAAACTATTAAAGACATCCAGGAAAACAAGTGGGCAAGACAAATCAATGCAACAAGGATTATCACGTCATTGAAAAGAAAAGGAGTGGACATCACTGAGGACAATCTTAAATACAGCAATATTGAAGGCCCAGATCAATGGATGCCACATGGACTACAATCTGGGACAATAGGACTAATCCTGGCAATTCCCCGCTGGGAGGGGCAGGCGGAGCAACTGAACTTTATACATAGCATTGGCACGTTAAGTGATGGAATCTACAGGCAACACTTCCCATCAAAAAGACTGGCCACTATTACAGAATTGGAGATGGATGAAAGCTGTTGCAGGAAATCTCAACACCGATGGCTGTGCAGTTGTGTTTGGGAGAAAGGAGCTGAGGAGGATGGCTGGGTGCAGTTGATAAAAGAAAACCTGGTGCAAGAGGTGATCCGCATAGGAGACATTGCATGCTTTATCGGCCACTCTGAATATAGGACAGTTGATGAAATATGTTTGGTGGAAGAAGGGTCTTGTATCATGGTATTTCCATCAAGAAACCTTACCACTGAAATGATCAATTTTACTGCAAATGCAGATTGGACAAATTTGACAATGAAGCTTTTTACCTTGGAACTTCATGAGTCAGAGACACATCCAGTCCTACGAACACTGTCGCTGGTACTCATGTTCATTCAAGTATTAACGACAATTATAATAATATACTTTTGTGTGGCAATGAAACTTGCAAGGAGGATATATAATAATGTGTCTTTTCCCTCTTCTTTCTCTCTCTCATACATTCTTCAATAAAGTTTTACATTGCACATACATAAACATTTATCACACACTCTCACCTAAATTCTATAAATTCTGTTTTTTGTGTAATATGTGGATTGACAGCCATAGGAAAGTACAGGAGAACTTATGTCGCTGAGGGAACTATTCCGGAGGGACGGTGGGTTGAATTTCTCCTGTATATCAGGTTTTTGCTCCCACTAGGTTCTCCTGTACTAGAGGGATAACTAGAAAACTGAGCAACATGGAAGAAGAAAAAGTGAGGGAATGTGGTAACTTGTCTTCCTTGAATGGTAATTCAGGACTTCCTCAAACAGGCCTTTGTAGGAGGGCTGAGAATCTTTACTTCCCTCCCACAATTGCTAAAGGAAGTCATGCATGGACAGGATGTGATGTAAATTACATCATCTCAACTAAGGATATATCCAGGCAGGAAACTTGTGCTTGGGCCTGTTTTTCTTCCTTGATGGTGATGGAGGTGATGTCAATGGTCTAACCGTGGGTAAGATCAAGCGTTTGGGGAAGGGAATTACTATATATATAGGTAGATAGATTTAAAAGGGGGTGTTGCTCCGTGGGTCTGGGCTGTTGTGTTTGTAATACATTTATAGTATTGTGTTATCTGCCTTTTAATAAATACCTTTTAATGTAGACGAACCTTGTGTAATATTAATTTGGTGATACACCACACACACTTGCCACAGAACTGACACTTTCTTCTCAGGTGATGACAGTCTGACTGGACATTTTCTGCTGACGGAAAATCAAGAGATTGTTAGCTCTTCAGGCTACTGATTGATGAATATTAAATACAAAAAGGTACAATATATTAATGATCATTATTCAATAATTAATTCATTAAAAAATCCTTAAAGTTTATTAATACATTAATGCAAAAAAGAATTGACGACATTTACACATTGATTCATTAATTATTAATAAAATTTACCACCGAACTTCACATTTACACTCACAAGGAGAGCAAAGGAAATTTGCACAGTTAGGTCTTAGATACAATGGAAGCTGTTAAACAAAGAATGACACTTCCAGAAAATAAACAGTGTTTGCGCATAGTCTTTGAACATGGCCAAGAACCCATACACTCAAGCATACAAACAATTAGCACAGATTGAAAAATAACAACAGGAACATGCTCAAAGACATCAATTTTACAATGCCAACAGTAAATATGGTGTTAAAAAGAGATCGCAACACTGATCAAAGACAGTATAATTTACCAACAGTAAATGAGGTTGCCATGGTTTTTAAAAATGAAGATGGTGAGCCACCTTTTCAGCGGGATATTAGAATATATACACGCAATGATGAACAACCTTTTATAAACATAAATATATTAAGTTGAAATTTGGATCCAATGACATATCCCATTTTTTCCAAATGGTTAACCTGGATGGGAACCAAAATTACAATAGCAAAGTTATCCAAATAGTAAAGTTCGTGTTAGATGCAATATTTCTATGCTGGAATATAAAGTGGCACAAACTGCTATTCGAGATTCTTTTAAGCCAATTTTATCTACAAATCAAAGCAAGTTATCTAAATTTCATAACATTTCAACAAAATAAGCTTCAAGTAGAACAGTATTGTGGATTGATGGATTATGTCACTGAATTGGCTACCAACAGACATTCCAGCTGGAAGAGCAATAATTTTGCCATCCACTTTCCAAGGATCTCCTTGCTATATGCAAGAAGGATATAATGATGCCATGGCTATTGTCACAAAATTTGGAAAACCAGATTTATTCATTACATTCACATGTAATCCACAATGGCCAGAGATCAAGGAAAATTTGAATCTTGGACAAAATACATCCGACCGACCAGATTTAGTGGCAAGAGTAATCAAAATCAAACTTAATTCATTAATACATGATATAACTAAAGCACAGTTATTTGGAAGATGTGTGGCTTTTGTTTATACCATTGAATTTAAAAAAAGAGGACTGCAGAGAGAGTGGATTCAGTCATCACTGCTGAACTGCCACATCCAGAAAAACTTTACGAGATTGTAACACACAGAATGATTCATGGTCCATGTGGAGATATCAATCCAAATTCACCATGTATGGAAAATGAAAAATGTACAAAAGAGTTCCCAAAACAATTTCAAATGCAAACTTATGCTAATTGTGATGGATACCCTTTGAATAAAACAAGAGAAGGACAAACAGTTATTATCCATGGCCTAAAGGTTGATAATAGATATGTAGTTCCATACAATCCACATTTGCTGATGAAGTACACTGCACACATAAATGTGGAAAAAATTAGGGAAAATAAAAAATGTACAACACAATTTCCAAAATAATTTCAAATGCAAACTTATGCTAATTGTGATGGATACCATTTGTATAAAAGAAGACAAGGACAGATGGCTATTATACATGGACAAAAGGTTGATAATAGATATGTCGTTCCATACAATCCGCATTTGCTCATGAAGTAAAATGCACACATAAATGTTGAAGCTTGCACTTCTATTAAATCCATCAAATGTGTGTATAAATATATATACAACGGATATGATGCAGCAACTGTTGTTGTGCAAGGTGCAGCAAACGAAAAGGAAAATCCAATTTTACATGACGAACTTTCAAATTATTTAGATGCTAGCCATGTCAGGACTCCGGAAGCAATGTGGCGGCTTCTGAAATTTGAGATGCATGATCGGTCACATGCTGTGTATCGATTAGCTGTACATTTGCCACAAAGTCAGTGTGGCTGCTTTACTGCAGGCAATAAAAGAACTGCCTTAGCTCAAAGTGAACACAGAGATACAACACTTACTGCATAGTTTAAATTAAGTTGCCAGGATACGCAGGCCAGAACATTTTTATGCACTTGAGATTCCATATCACTATTTATTTGTAAATGGTCTATGGCCACAACGAAGAAGAGATACGCATAAAATTATACCACAAATTTATACCGTCAGTCCAAGAGACATTGAACGTTTCAGTTTAAGATTACTTCTTTTACATGTTCCCGGTGCACAAAGTTATGAACATTTACGCACTGTGAATGACATAGTTTATGAGACTTTCCTATTAGCTGCAAGACATCAAAACTTCATAACAGATGATACAGAATGGGAGAGGTGTCTGGAAGAAGCAGCACTATGTCAAATGCTAAAGCAAATGAGAGAACAATTTGCATTCATTTGCATCTTTTGCAATGTACCTGATGCATTTACTTTGTGGGAAACATTTACATTAAATATGTCCAAAGACTTCTTGAAACGTTACAATGAGCCAATAGCACTGTTAAAAACTTTAATGGAAATTCAAGAAATATTGCTTGCTCATGGATTAAATTGTGCAAGTTTTAATTTGCCTGATCCAGGACTTATAGATGACATCAACTTTGATTATGACACTGAGCTACAAAAACAAAAAACAGAAGAAAAACTGGCAACTTTAAATACTTTACAATTGCAAGCATTTAATGCCATCACAAATGCTACAGATGATGAAACAGTCAAAGAGCGGTATTTCTATCTAGACGGCCCTGGTGGATCAGGAAAAACGTATCTGTACAATTGTTCGATGAGTTACATTCGAGCACAGGGTCAGATAGCAATGCCATTTGCAACAACTGGAATTGCCGCACTTTTGTTAGACAGTGGTAGAACTGTGCATAGTGGATTTAAACTGCCAGTTCCCATTTTAGAAACCTCAGTGTCAGATATTCGACTGAAAAGTAAATTAATTACCATAGACAAGGCAACAATGATGTCATGTCATGCTTTGCAATGTATTGATAGATTCTTAAAAGAAGTGATGGACAATAATTTGCCATTTGGTGGAGAGGTGATGCTGTTAGGAGGAGATTTTAGGCAAACATTACCTGTTGTGCTACATGGAAATAGAAATTATATAATTGAAACATGTATCAAGACAAGAAAACTGTGGAAAATATTTACACATCTCCAATTAGAATTAAATATGAGATCTGAAGGCCAAAACAAATTCAATGATTGGCTCATTCAAATTGGAGAAGGAAAACATCCACAAATACATGATTTACCCAATGATACCATTGAAATTCCATCGACAATGGTTTGCAAGGAATTGCTAATATCAGCAATCTTTCTAAACACTCTGAATAACGATGATTACTCAGACATTGCAAACAAAGTGATATTAACATCAAAAAATATAGATGCCTTGAATCTAAATAACGAAATTTTAAAATTCATCAATGCACCACAAAATAATTATTACAGTGCAGATTCAGTTCTGGCTGATGATAAAGAATTTGTTAATTCTTTAACCCCATCTGGAATGCCACCACATGTTTTGCAATTGAAAAAAGGGGCAGTTGTCATGCTATTGAGAAATATGAATAACAAATAAGGACTTTGTAATGGGACCAGATTAATTGTGCACAATTTAAAACATCATTTTATACATGCAGAAATTATGACTGGGACCCATAAAGGTGAACAGGATTTTATACCAAGAATTGATTTGGCTCCAAGTGAGAGTGGTTTGTCTTTTGTCCTTCAAAGGAGACAATTTCCAGTTATCATGGCATTTGCCATGACCATCAATAAATCCCAAGGACAAACTTCTAAGTCTGTGGGTATTCTTTTACAAGAACCTGTTTTTGCACATGGACAACTCTATGTTGCTTTTTTTTTTTTTATAACATAAATTTTATTGAGAAGTTCTGGAGTTGCATTGACAAAAAGAAAAGAATAATGAAAAACATAGTCCACAAAATGTCATATAACTAACATCTTATTACTAACATGTTGAAACCGTTTCATTTAAATAAAATCCCCATTACAACTCTTTTTCGTATTTTTGGTGATTCTGTCTAAATATATTTAAACTTGTCTCTTGATATTCAAACAATATATACAGCTTATAAGGTCACATTGATCAAATTACAGTAATTCACATTTCCATGGATGGACCGGAGCAGCAAGAAATATGATAAAATAAAATAAAATAGAAAGAAAACTAGTAGCATTGTATAAAGCGTAAGGTGAAGTGTCTTCCCCCAGTAATTCCCTGCTCAACCAATCTTGAGGTTACCATCCTCCCCCTCTGTACCTTTGGAATACTGAAGAAATATCTCTCTGGGTCCTCTCACCACCTCTTCCCGTCCGCTCCACACTCCACTCCCCAGCCGCACATCAGGAATGGCTTCTTTATTGTGTTCCCTTAACTTAGTTGTTATATATTACTATCTGTGAATAAAATCCAGGGTTCCCAAACCTCCAGAAAGCAGTGATGGGTATCTGATATGATATGGGTCATCCGCTCATTGACGCAAATAAAATTTATTTTGTTTGTTACTTCATGGAAATTAATGTCCCTGCTCTTCCATCGTCTTGCGATGGTATTCTTAGCTGCTAGAAATATCAATTGGGCCAGTTTATTCCCCTCCCTTTCCAGTTTTGAGAAGCGTGCTCCCAGGAGACAGACTGCTATTGATGGTTGGAGTGGGGTTTTGAGTACTCTTGAGATTAGACTGGTCGTCTCAGACCAAATTTTAAATACCTTAGGGCAGCTCCACCATGTGTGTATGAAGTCTCCCCTTCCTTGGCACCCCCTAAAACATCTATCTGGGATTGTTTGGGATATCTTATTTAGTCGAACTGGAGTTGTGTATGCCCGGTGTAAAATCTTAAGAGAGGTTTCTAACAAGCTATAATTAAATGAACCCTTAGCTAGGTTCGATAAGGATTCAGCCCATTTATTCCCATCCCAATTTTGTCCTAGGTCCAACTACCACTTCGATACAAAGGAAGGCCTCCATGTGCTTGGTGGACTATTGAAGATATTGTATATTGACCCTAAGATTCCTTTGGACAAGGCCTCACTTTTACACACTACCGACATCCAAGATTCCCTCGGGGGCCCATGGGTTCTTTGTATCTCTTCAATCCAGCTTCTTATTTTAATGTAATTGAAAAATTACCGGTATGGTACCTCAAAGTTCCTATTCATAGATTCTGAAGTTATCATGATACCTCCCTCAAACCAAGCCCCTAGTTTATCTAGATCATGAGAAGTCCAGTATTCCTTGGACTCCGCAGTGATGGTGGTTGATAAGGAAGGTGATGTAAAGATTGATGTGAGGGGAGATACCGGGTGAGTTAGTTTGTATTTCCTCCTAGCCCAGATCCAAACTCTCAGTGTAAACTTGTTATGGGATTCTTTATTCTAGAGTAAAACGCGCTTGCACCTGGAGCCCACAGTATATTACCCCACGTAAGCGGGGCCATCTGCAACTCCTCAACAAAGACCCAGTTTGGTTGAAGTGGAATGGAGTGAGCTATGGGGATAGAGGCAAGTTGGGCTGCTCTGAAGTAATTCAGGAAATTAGGACAAGATAGACCCCCCTTGGATTTATGTACGTACATCGTTTTTCTCGCTATCTTAGGGGGTCTATTTCTCCATATGAACTTAAACACTTGGGTCTGGAAGCGGGCCAACTCTGTATTTTTTATCTGGATTGGCAGCGTCCTGGCAAGATAGAGCAGCTTCGGCAATATGTTCATTTTAACCGTGGCTACTCTGCCCGTCCATGAGATATGCCGTTTAGTCCAGTTTTCCAGGTCTCTCCGCAGAGCCCTGTAGAGAGGTGGATAGTTAGCTTTATACATATTAGTTAATGAGTTGGTCAAATGAATCCCTAGATATTTGATGTGTGAGGGGGGCCATAGAAATTTATGAATTCCCTTCAGGTGATTCAGGATATCTAAAGGGATCCCAACACTCAAAGCTTCTGTCTTATCCTGATTTAGCCTCAGGCCTGACAAGTTGCTATAGTCTCCTATCGTGTCCATCAGGGCGCCTACGGAGGAGCTAGGGTTCGAGAGGGTGCAGAGAAGGTCATCAGCAAACATGGAACACTTTAGATGCTGGTGTCCCACCCACACCCCCTCTATAGAGGAGTTAACTCTTATCGCTTGAGCCAAAGGCTCAATGGCCAGAGCAAAGAGAAGCGGAGACAGTGGGCAACCCTGTCTCGTACCTCTCTCGATTTTAATGCTGGCCGTACGGGAACCAGGTAATTTCAGTGTGGCCCTGGGAAGTGTATAATATGTACGCAACAGGTTTAGGAAGTTTCCTCTGAACCCAAACTTTGCCAATGTGGCGAATAGGAAGGGCCACTCCAGGGTATCAAACGCTTTTTCGATGTCCAATGCGAGCAGGCACACAGGGAGACCTCTAGACCTAGCCAAGTGAACGACATTTAGAGTCCTCCTAATGTTGTCACTAGTCTGCCTGTTTGGAATAAAGCCTGATTGGTCCTTATGTATTAAAGAGGGTAAGAAGATCGAGATCCTCTGGGAGAAAATTTTGGCCAGCAGTTTGACGTCGCCATTAAGAAGCGAGATTGGTCTATAATTTTTAGCTTCCTTTGGGTCTCGACCTTCCTTGGGGAAGAGCGTCAAGTCGGCATGGTTCAGCTCTGGGGGAGTTGTCTCTCCTCTTAGAATTGAATTGAATAGACTACATGAATGGGGGGCTAGAATTTCTGAGAACTGTTTGTAGTAGATGTTAGTGAACCCGTCCGGGCCGGGGGACTTCCCTAGCTTCAGTTCTTTAATGGCATCTAGAATTTCTTTAACCGTTACATCTTTATTCAAGTTTTGTAAGTCTAGGGGTGAAATCTGGGGTAAATCAAGGGAGTTTGGGTAGGATTGAATAACATTCTCTGAGGCCAAATTCTGAGTGGAGTAAATGTTTTGATAGAAATCCCTAAAGACCTCCTGAATTTCGTTTTGGCTGTAGGTGAGATCGCCCTTCCTATTTCTGATTTGGCATACCCTGGCTTGAGCATATTTTGCTTTTAAACTCCTTGCTAGTAGCTTGTCAGATTTATTCACCTTGGCATAAAACAAATGTTGAGTCCTCCCTAATGCCTTGTCCATTTTCATGGTCAGTATACTATCCAACTCTAGCCTGGTTTTATCTATCTGATTCCTTAAAGCTATCGAGGGAGAAAGCTGATGTTGCCGCTCTAACTGAGTTAGTTTCCCCAATAGCTCCTTTTCTTTTAGCCTGTTTTGTTTTCTGTGTTGGGAGGCTAGCTTGATGAACACCCCCCTTATGTAGGCTTTATGCGTCATCCAGACCCATCCTGCCCCTGTATCCCCGCCCGCATTGGACTCAAAAAATTCTGCCAACTCCCTCTCAGTTTGCTCCTGGAATCTGGATTGTGATACTAAGTATTCATTAAGTCTCCAGGTATAGGGCATCCGAAATTGAACTCCCAGGTCCACCTCTAGTATGACCGCTGCGTGATCCGACCAAGTGCACGGAACAATAGTCGCTTTGTTTGAGCTGTCTAGAAGCGAATTGCTTATGTATATTGTGTCTATATGAGAATAAGTCCCGTGGGTGGGGGAGTAAAAAGTATATTCCCTCCCTCTCGGTTGCATACCTCTCCAGGCGTCAACCAGGGTCTAAGGAGTGTAGGAGTTTTAAGATTTGCTTGTTTTTTTTGGAGAAGCCATCTTGTTGTGGAGTTTTAGATTTATCTGCCACTGGGTCTAATACCAAATTAAAGTCCCCTCCTATAATTAATTTGCCCCATTCTCCCCCCTCCAGAACCCTTAAGAATCTGGTCAGGGTCTTATGTGGCGCTGTCGTGGGGGCATAGAAGGAGGCCAGTGATACTGGAGAACCCCAAATCGTCCCCTTTAAAATGATGTAGTAGCCCTCTCGGTCCACTATCTTAGTTGTTAATTGAAATTGGAGGCTCTTATGGAGCAATATCGCCACTCCTTCTTTTTTGGAGACCTGGGTAGAGTAGAAAAAATGAGGATAATTTTTGTCGAGGTAGGTTGGGGCTTTATTCCTGGCGAAGTGTGTCTCCTGTAAGAAGATCACCATGGGGTTAAGGGTCTTATAATATAGGAAAGCCTTCCTTCGCTTGAAGGGGGAGTTGAAACCCTTCACATTATGGGTGAGTATTGTCATAGGTGTGGTCATGGGTAAACTGGAGGTGTATATATCTGGTGCATTAGTGTAGCCTTACCCTTCCGGAGGAGCGCTGAGGAGGGAGTGCAGAACGGATTTCCCCCTCTGGGGAACAGGAGTGGTTGAGCCCGGCCAAGAAGAGGTCCAGTATGATTAGCTCTGTGGGGGGAAAAGAGGCATGAGGATGAGTAGTTCAGAGTCGGTCCCAAGAGGTCTAAGGTAGGTAAGATAGTACCAAACAAGTCTGATAGTGTCTCTGAACTATTTGAACCCAACTCAGTAGGCTGAAAAGAGATGCGTTCCAATAGTACCAGGGGTCCTCCACTCTCTGAAGCCGGGCAGCTTGGCCCACTGTCCAGCAGACAGGCCGCCGCCTCTGCCCCAGCTATGTAGAGTGAACCCTGATTTGGTTCAAATTCCCTTAAACAGCCAGAGAGAACGAGATAGCAAGTATGTGGAAGCACTAGGTGGCAGGTTTCAGTTAGGCAGCAGGGGGGAGTACAAGGGCAAGTGAGCCCATGCTGATAAGTGGCAAGGAGAAGAGCAGCAATGAAGAGAACACAGAGGGAAGAGAGTACAGTTGTTGCCAAGAGGTCTTGCTGTCCTAAGACTACCCGCCCTGTCTTAAGCATTCTACCCTCTTAGAACACTAGAGCCTCTGTTCCAATTCCCGCCGGCATGGACAGGCGAGAGTAATCTAGAGAAGCATTAAGGAAACAGTATAAAGCCAGAACCATGAATAGCTTATTTAAACATTAATAACAGAATTTTTTATCTTAACTAAAAGCAGAGTAAACATTTAGACCTGGTCCAGTGAAGGAAGATCCTGACAGACTGACTATACTGTCTGCAATGTGCATTAAAACTTATAACTTTAACAGTCTGCTAAAACCTGCTAAAAAGGGAGGAAAAGCAAAACATGGGTTAGTAACACTTCAAAAGTCTTTGGTTGACGTGGCCCCGCTTGGGGTCCCAAGCTCTTTTGAGGACCCATGTAAAAAAGTAAGAAAAATAAAACGTCCTGAGAAAAGGCTAGTCAGTTCCAGGGAATGGTATGGTGTTTTTAGACAGCCCTTGTAAATCCTGTGGATGCCGAGATAAGTCTTTGGTAGCCTGGTGCCCTTTCAAGCGTTCTAGCCTGTTTGATTGTCTCTGGAGATGGCATTAACTGAGTTATTGCATTTGCGAGTCCATGATCTGGGTGGGTCGCCTATGAGCGATTTTTGAGGTTTGGTCTGTAGGCCTCTTTTGCCTGGTCACTTCAGACCATTGTCTTTTTGGGAGAGATAGAGCTGCTGATGTGGATGATGTCGAGGTCGGGTCCCCCCCAGTAAGATCCAGACTCTTTAGAAGTTCTTGGCATTCATCTAGATAACGCGTTGTATACTGGGTGCTCCCCACTGGGAAATGGGAATCCCCAACGGTACCTGATGCCGTGGTGGAGAAGGACTTCCAGGGCAGGCCTCATCAGCCTCCGTTTTTGTAGTGTGGAAGGGGAGAGATCCGCAAAAAATTGAAGTTTGGCCCCGTCTGGGCCTGTGATCAGAGCCTTTTTGCGGGTAGTTGCCAGGATCAGGTCCCTAGATTGTTGGCGTAGAAGCCTGACAATGATGTCTTTAGGAAGGTCCAGGTTACGACTTCCCCCAAGGGCTCTATGTGCACGCTCAACTTCCCATTCATGGTCTGGGTGACCTGAGAGGATCTCGTCGATCGTGGCCTTAAGGTAACGAGGGAGGTCGACTATTGCCGTAGGAACGCCTCTGATCCTCAGGTTGAATCGTCTGGATCTATTCTCCAAATCCTCCAGTTTATCTTCTATGCCACAGATACGGGAGGTGTTATCAGCGATGTTGGCCCTGTCTCTCTCCTGGGCCTCTACCACCTGGTCAACGGTATCTTCGAGTTGATGGGTCCTTTGGCCAATCTCATGTATGTCCTTCTGCAAAGATGTGACCGCCCTATCGATGTGAGAGGCCAGGAGGGCCTCGATTCTTGCCATTGAATTGCTGTTGATGGAAACTTCAGGCTGTGGGGCCACCTCCAGGGGTTCCAAGTCTGAGGTGTCAGATTGCTCCGAGACAGGATCCTTCATCAGTGCTGCCTGTGTTTCTGAGGCCTTGAAATGTTTGTCAATTTCTTTTGATGTTAATGATTTTTTGTTTTTCACCATTTTTATGGAGCTGCTTCTTCCCGGGGTAGCAGTTGAGTGTCCAGACATTTTGAATGGATTCCACTGGGGGGGTCACTCCGTATTAGCTTTTTCCTCTCGAGTATTTAGGTCTGTTGTGATCTGTCTTGTCTGTTCATATCTAGATTCTGTAGTGAAGTCTTGGCATCTCTCAGACCCTGCTGGCGGGAACTGTGCACAGTCCCTTCAACTACATCTCCTTAAGCTGATATGCTCCGCAATTCTGTGCCCCCAACAGATCTGGGTTGTGTATTTATCAAAGTCCCACCAGGTGTAGTCAGTGCACACTTTTCAGTGCAGGCGTTGAACTGAGTTTTAAGCTGCACTGGTCTCAGTATGCCACTAAAAGGTGCTATTGCTTTATCCAATTTTGTCAGTGAGCCTGGCTAGTTGTTTTGCCTACCCAGTCTTCAAGGAGCGGTTTCAGCAGTTATATAAGGAGGATTTGAGCTTTACCGGTGTTGGTATGCAGATTGGGTTCAAAAATAGAAATGGAGAAAAAAGGGTAGTTAAACTCCTGTTGTTGCTCCTAAATGGTGCACAGTCCTTATTTCCTAGGGGTTCCCAAGGGGTCCTCAGAGTCTTAGACTCCAGAGCCAGGTCTTTATATGGCTCCTCAGTGGGGTTTAGCTGTGGGTTTTTCTGTGTAACCTGGTGGCCCCCAGTAGTTCACCTCCCTCAGCAGGGCCCTGTGTCTCCCCTAGCTGCTCCCCTGCCCTCCGGTGCGGGGTTGATGCCCGACTTACCCCCCTGGCTGTCTTCTGGGGTCTTAGGGCTCTTCAGGCACCTTCCAATGCCGGTATGAGGGGGATTGATGCGCCGCTGCTTCTGATAGTCCAGCCGCACACTGCAGTGCCGGCTCCCAGCGTCTTGCTGTGGCCTCTTCTGCCGCAGCTGCGTCTACGCTGCCTGCAGTCCTCCCAGCGTCTTGCTGCGGCCTCTTCTGCCGCAGCTGCGTCTACGCTGCCTGCCGTCCTCCCAGACACCTCCAGGGCTACCGGAGCTTCTCAGGGCGCTGATTCTCTGGCCCGACCGTGTCCGGATGTCGGCCGATGACTGATTCGGCAGAGTACGCAGGGTCCGGCTGGGATCGGGGAGGTAGGCCCAGGCAGGCCGATGTCGCGGGTCCTCCGGCCAAGAAAGCCCCAGGCGACGGCGAGACGCGGCCAGATATGGCGGTGGAGGTGGGGGAACCTCCTCTGGGCCTTTTGTACCCTGGTGTTAGGGCTAAGCTTGGGATTTATGCAGTTTTTCTGTTATTTGGTGCAGAGCTCCATGCGCCCTCTTCCTTCCAGGCTTAGCCACGCCCCCCCCCCCTCTACTGCCTCTATGTTGCTTTTTCAAGGTGCACAAATCCAGATGAGATTAAAGTTTCAGTTGAAGACAACCTAAGTCAGGGTGATCTACTACACAATTGCCGTATTTTTACAAAAAACATTATGTACTACAAGGTTTTGTAATCACAGATAATAGTGGTTTCACTTGAAGGAAGAAATTGAAGGTCAATTGGCCTCTTCTTAGTGGAACACTCTTTCAGTTACAAAAATATGGTGACAATTTCAGAAAAATACAGTAATAACCATCAAAAAAGGAAGAAAGGGAAAAAAAGGGCTTACATCCCATATACAGAAATAAAAGTATCCTGTGCTCTTTTAAAGGAAACCACTTTCAAGGAAAAATAAAAAAATGGAATGTCTTGGAAGTCACTTTAGACATGATTGGCTCCACAAAACAGTTAGTTTGCATTTTATTACCTTTACTGTTTAAAATTTTAATATGTTTCTTTCAGGTTTGTAAGCTTAAAAATATGTTTGAAAAGGACTGATAAGTTGATGCATTCTTTGTAATTAAGGCTTAATGTTAGTAGTAGCAGCATCATCATTTGTTGAAAAATTAAAATGGTGCATGATATATAGATTATTGATCCAGGGACGAATGCCAGTTAATGGTGTCCCTAAGGAATTATTTTTGGACAACACTTTCAACAAATCTACAAAGTTGAAATTACATTTATTGAAATTTGCTTTCCTTTGGATTCAATATTCAAGGTCAATATAGTTTAAAATAAATTTAAGGTTCAATGTTATTATCTTATGTTAATGTTTGCATTGTTATAATTGTATGTTAAAAAGTTTGCAAAATTCATTTATTGAATGTTAAAAAAGATTTGTCATTTGCAGCAGAAACATTTATTAACAAAATTCAATGTATATTTAAATAGAAAGTATTCATCCAGGGAGTAATCCGATCGCCATGTTATTGGGTCAGGAAGGAATTACATTTTTTCCCCTTTTGAGACAATTGGCTAAGTTGCAATGGGGTTTTTCACTGTTTGCCTTACTCTGGATTCAGTACCTATGTGCTTTACCAGGAGTTTAAATGCAAGTTGTATGTTAAAAAGCATTATGTCATGGTTGAAGAGACTCATTTACAAAAAGTTCAACGATTTCATGTTAGTATTTTAAAAAAAAACAAAATGTTACACACTATTTACAATATAAGTTGAATATTAGAAACCTTCATGTAATGGTTCACAATACGTATTCTGAGAAATTTGATGGATTGTTATATTAGTATTCCATACAAGACAATTACAAAGTTGAATACGGTCTAACAGTACAAAGTTAAAATATATATATATATATATATATATATATATATTTATTTTTTTTTGTACTTCTTTGTAGATAAGAAAAAGATTCAGAGTGTCAGAGAATCACATTGTGTCACAAACATATTGACCGTAATTTTTTGACGGGCAAGTCGCTAGTGTGTGTGTATATATATTTATATATTAGTTTTGTATTTGTTATAATCAATAAAAAATATTTTATGGAGAGGAATATGTGTCTATAAATTGATTCTGAACTTAAAATGTATTATTAGAATTATTTAGAAAATATATGTTGTTTCAATAATCCCGACAGTCAGATGTGGCCTTATCTGGGACAGAATATTTCTAATTATTAAGTGGGAGGCTAGGTTTTAGTAGCCTCCGATGTCATCATGTGTTGAATGCTGTTTTTGAATATCTTTCAGTTTGGTGAGTAAGAGGCTTTGTGTTCCATGGAGGGCAATGGGCTTAAGCTGATGAAAGTTTTGTTACAATGGATGCAATCCAATTCATGTAAGTTTGTTGCTCATTGCCCCACCGCCAAGACTATCTGCTCTGTGATCAATAAATGCTGTTAATGGCTCCTGGATAGTGATATCCCGAACAGTTGGCCGGAGAACTATTCGCGGCGATTTTCGCATGTTCGCGTTCGCAACGAACGGCGAACAAATGCGCTTTTCGGTCCTCCCCCTATTCTTTATCATTGAGGAAACTTTGACCCTGCACCTTACAGTCAGCAGACGCATTCCAGCCAATCAGCAGCATACACTCCCTTCCAGGGACTTCCATCTGAAGGACAGCCTCCATTTTAGAATCATTCTGAAGCTACATTCGTTGAGAGAGGACATATATTCTAGCTGCTGCTGTTTTAATAGGGAAATAGATAGCCAGGCTGTGTATTTAGCTTTCACTACAGACCTGAAGGACTCATCTGATATCTGCTGCAAAGACAGCAACCCAAAAAGCCCTTTTTAGGGCTATAACATCATTTATTGTATTTTATTATTTTTTTCCGTGTAATCTAATTGCATATGCCTGCTGCTAGTGTGTGTGTGAGGCCTATTGCATCTACTCTGACAACTTTTGCCAGTGCCCAGTGACACCCATATCTGGAGCAACCTAGTGTACAGTGAAATAAAAGAACCCTTTTTTTACTGTAATCGATTGAATATCAGTTGCCTGCCTACAGGCGTGTGTGTGAGGCCTATTGCATCTACTCTGCCAACTTTTGCCAGTGCACAGTGATACGTCATATCTGGGGCAACCGTAGTGTACAGTGACATAAAACAACACTTTTTTTGACTGTAATAGATTGAATAGCAATTGCCTGCCTACTAACTTTTGCCAGTGCACAGTGACAGTGACACTCATATCTGGTGGCACCTTAGATTGCACGTGCAGTGCCCCAAATTTGAAGTAGGAGGTCCGACCAAGCATCTTTTTCCATCTCCCTGTTCCAAAAATCCATGCCATATACACGTCCCCTGATAGTGGACGTAACAGGGATTAAACCGATAGGAATAGTACTACTTAACATTACACACCTTATACAAATGGGGAGTTTGTGCAAAGGGACTGTTTGCGGTTGTTTGCGGTGCATTAAACTGGGAGATTGGTCTGTTACTGTGAAGCGGGTGTAACCCTTACACTACCTGATCGATACAACATCATACCTGATGTTTTAAAGCATGTTATTCCAAACAATTTAGGGATGTTAGGTGATTTATGCCCTTTATGGCTTAAAACCAGACTCTGCATCAACTATGTAATTTTCCGTGGGAGTTTTGCCATGGATCCCCCTCCGGCATGCCACAGTCCAGGTGTTAGTCCCCTTGAAACAACTTTCCCATCACTATTGTGGCCAGAAAGAGTCCCTGTGGGTTTTGAAATTCGCCTGCCCATTGAAGTCTATGGCGGTTTGCCGATGTTCGCAAACATTTGATGAAATTCGCGCCCGCTGTTCGCGAAACGAAAATTTGATGTTCGCGACATCACTACTCCTGGATAGTTAACCTTTTTTCTACAGAATTCCAACTTTAAAAGGTAACAGGGCTATGGCTTCCTTTGTCAGGAAATTCTGAGGCATGTCTATCCATCATTGGATATTTGATCATCAGGAAATATGACTGAGAAATGGGGTACGCCTGGGCAAAATTGGTTTTGGACTATTTATTGCTAACTTAATGGAAGAGCTGTCCCTTTGCATTTTACTTCCAGATTGTAACTGGAAACCTCACGCCAGGGCTTTGATTAGTTTACGGCTTCAGGGTTCCCTCTGGGCTGAACTGATTATTTGGTGGTTGGTTGCTGGGACACAGCATTGAAACAGAGTGACGCTAGAACCTAGATATTATATTGACTTCATAAGCTAATGTTAATAAATGTGACTGCTATGGTCTCCTAAACCCCAGTCTGGTTGTCATGTGCACCTGAGGTATGTCAGATTAGGGGGTGGGTCTGATCTTTGCTGACAGTAGGCTGGTGTCATGACTGATTTTGGGACTTCCCTTAATCCCAGAAGTAACCCTGGTATTTGGGACTCCTCTTGAAATGTTCAGTTTTCTCAGAAGGTCTTAAAATTGATAAGAGGTCAGACCTTGGAATCTGGGGCCACTTACTGACAGCAGAAACTACCAGATTAGATATATCTCAGGGGAAGATATAGTAACAGGGTGGGGAAAGGACCATGTGATTTTTATTGGTTTTAGTTGTAAAATGTGTCTGAAGCAAGAATATAGTTTAAGTCTGTCTCTGAACTAAGAAATGGTGCTGCTCATCTGATTTCTCTGCTTCTCCATGAATGATATCATGATCTGAATTGTTGGGGCTGAGATGAATATAAAGCCACAGCCTGCAGATTGCTCCTATTACATAAGGCAGGGGAATTAGGGGTATGTGGACCTCTCATCTCTGGGTTGTGGCACCAGGTCATGTAGTTTTTCTGTGCTGGATTTTAGCTTCTACCTGAGAATACCGGCCGACACTGGACATTCCTGTTTCAGTTTCTGTTGATGTATTTTTTTGTTATTTCACTAAGTATTCCAGTGTTGCTCGCTGGTCATTTATTGCTTGTTTTAAAGTACATAACTGTTTAATAACTGTGGTCTGTTTAGGGGTCAGTTGGTTCCCCAATAAAGTTATTTGAAATGTTTTTCTCAGATGTTTCCACATCGGAGACTCAACTCCGTATCTCTTGGCTTTTTCCCTTGTAGAAATTGTTGGTCCTTGATGACTCTTCACTCTCCATGGATTGCCTTTTGAGGACATCGGTTGGGTGCTGTGAACGTCCTCTCTTAGAGCTATTTTCATGATCCTTATGCTTTGTATTAGAAGTCTCAGCCTGGTGTGAAGATATTTATATTCAAAGTTCTGTGAATTTATTTCTGCTGGACTTTGATTTATCTGCAGCCTTCATGAAAATGTTTGTTATAAGTTTACCATCCTGGGCAATTCCTATTTATGGGTCCTCTATTTAGTGAGATGGAAAGTGTTTAAGAGTATGGAGCGTGTCCTCATAATAGGTTTTACTCATCTGTGCCCATTTATATCTCAGGGGCAATGTGTGTAAAACTTGTGATGATTTGTGGGTGTCATTCGTCCTCTTCTCTCCAGGTATAACACAGTCTGGTTATGGTCATTTAAATTGGTGGTTTTCAACCTTTTTATCTCTGTGGACCAGTGACAGTAGGAGAAATATATATATTACTTATACAGTATTTGGTGTATTAGTTTTTAAATCTATTATTATAATAATGAGACAAAACATAACCAACTAACTTGTGTTTAATGCAAAAAATCATTAGTGTTAAGCGGCAATTACTTTTTCGAGGTCTGGCTGTAAATTTCTGCAGACCGGCACCGGTCCACAGAACCACGGATTTAAATGACTGTGAAAGCTCTGATCAGATGTTGCTGATCACTACAAATAATTATAGTTATATTTTTTTTGCCCACCATACATCAACAACTGCACAGCAAAATTCAAAGGTGGACCATCTAGCAACCATATTGTGTGTGGCGTCTCAATGAACCTTCGCAATAACAAACTGGGGAAATCCATCCATTAAGCAAATAACAAAGCCAAAGATTCACAAAGTGACCCCATCCACTCACAGATGAAGCCAACATGAAGTTACCCTGGAAGAGTGATGAGAATAAATAAATATCCGAGATTATCAGCTGAGAATCCTCTCAATCGTCTGATTTCTTTGCATATTGTACCTTTTTAAGGTCATTCAGAAGAAGCATTGCTAAGTGTTACTGGTTTATGTTGTCATATTGGGATAGGTACACTGTGACGAGACATTAGAAGCGCTGAAATGCATTGCTATGTTTATTGCCAGTCGTACAAGTCTGCAGAAGGGACAGTATTGGACAGACAGACCAGCCGACAGACAGACAGACCAGCCGACAGACAGACGGACCAGCCGACAGACAGACAGACCAGCCGACAGACAGACAGACCTGCTGTCCCTATGGCGGACTCATCTGTGCTTGAATTCCTGATGATCCAACACTTGGAGTTCAGACCAAACCAACATCACACTAGTCATTCAGCTTATTGCACGTTCATATACAACTTGTATTCAGTGGGGTTGTACGAGCTAAATCTGAGGGAGATAAATTCCCAACAAAAAAGTGGTTGACAAAATCTTTTGATAGAATCTTTGATAGAAGTTGCTGTTGTCCGGTCCAGTCCAGTAAAAGTGGAGAAGCTATTTTAGTGGCCTCTTCAGTACCAATGCAGATCCTAGACAATGCCTCAGATGACGAGGATGGATGTGTAATATTTCCAAATGGAAACAACTGGGCCCAATGTTTTTATCGATTTCCACCGTATACTGCCCAAAAACTACATAAATCTCAGAGAGTTCCATAATCATTGTATTACCCCCTGAGAAGCCAAATAACATCTGGGTATGTCGGGTAATTCTAGGCCCCCTTATGTCTAGATGAAACTTTCCTAAATCGCCTGGGTTTATGTATTTCCCAAATAAATCATTGTCTGGATTTCCCACCGGATCTCGTCGGCATCCATGTGTGATCCGAGATAATGTTATGGAGCTCCAATGCTGGAGATAGTTTTCTATGATTAACAATAGCCTTTTATGGCCAATAGAGGAAAACAAACTATTTATTACAAATGTTTAACTTTATTAATTAATATTTTAAAATCTATGCTCTGGAGGAACATTTCTAGATATATCATGACAAGAAATGCTTCAAGTTTTAATAAATAATCATTTTCTCAAAGAAATTCCGTTAGTCTTATAACGTTTCGTATCTACTGGAGCCCAATGGGGACCAAAACCGGAGCTTTGCTTGGCTGTTACCTTCCATATACTAGTCATGTAGCTCCCTGTAATTATACCTTTCTATATTTATATACAACTCCCCAAAGCAACTGGGTATAAGTGTAACAGGAGACACTGGGTTATCCGGGTGGTGGGCGCCCATCGAGATAAACCTACTAGGTACAAACAGGGCTCTTCTAATGATTCTAAATTACATACAGTTGTCAATATATTAGCGAAGCATTATTTATTTAATATTTGTCAAAATTGGATCCCAAAGTTTGGTAAACCATTATCTTGAGCATGCTCTTTAACACCGTGGTGCATTTATTTTGTATACATGACATATACTTGACATATGTACCAGTTCTGTGTTGAACAGATATGAAATTGTTAAATTAATATGCACGACAGCCAAATATTATTCATTTGTATTAATTTACTATCATTATTGTTTATATTTGGTATTAGAAGTGGCTCAAATGTGCACTTTATGCTAAAATGTAAAGTATACCATATATTGGAATTAATATTTGATATAATTGAACTGTCAGAGTAATTTTGTTTCCTATATATTGGAGGGTATTAAATCAGTGGTATGACCCTGTATGTGCAGTGGATACACCTATAGCCACACGGACAAGGTTAAGACCCCGATATATAACTTCCATAAACGTCATAAGTAGTCGGACAGAATATTGATCTTAAAATTATTTTATTGGAATATTTTATTTCTCTTTGTTTTATATTTTATGTTTGAAGTGGTCTGTGGCTTTCTTACTTATTATTATTATTATTATTATCGTTTATTTGTAACGCGCCAACATATTCCGTAGCGCTGTACATAAGTTAAGTTACAGGCAATGACAAGTTAAAGATTCACACATTGCAAAGAGTGGGTGGCCCTGTCTTTGAGCTTGGAGTCCGGTGTCCATAGCGCTTTCCCTAAAGCACCGCGCAGGATTGAAACTCGCAGACTTACAATCTACTTATGTGAGTTCTCATTGGTGAGATTTCCCAGAGCAACTTGGAGTGTCTTTTTTTTTCTTTCTATTTTTCATTAGATATTTAGTTACCACCCACTTTGGGGTCGGTCCGATGGCATTGGCATGAATCTAGTTGATATGTAGAGCATTCATTTCATGATTGTAGACACTCACCGTGAGCTTAAGACTTATCAGTTAAGATTCAATGTCCATGGAAATGAAAGAACTGATTCCTTCCAAACATTTTTTTCTCTTACAGATCAATAAGTTGTAGAGTTAACAGAGAAGTCCGATAACCAGATGGTTTTAGATGAAGGTCGTGTAGGTAAATCATTTGTTCAGACCATTAGGTGATAATCACATATTATAATTGTCAAACTGCGAGTTGTTGTCATGCTCTGCGAGCTCGCAAAGTGAGTGAAACGAGGGACGCAGTCGGCCCGCAAATGTGGACCTCGCTAAGCGAGGAACGCATTCGCGGAGTTGGAGGCTCCCACGTCAGTGAGGGACAGAGACAGGAGGGACAGCATGTGCGGAGGTGGAGGCTCTACAGCGATTTATTAAAAAAACAGAAAAGCGGGAATTTAAGCATTTTCGGGACTTGACGAAAAAAATTAAAACGAGGCTACACAAACCAGAATCGCACAAAACACCGCCAGGGATGTACGACTTTTACCCAGGCACGTACGAGGTAGAAAATACACTATTACGAAGGACAGAAAATGCACTATATATAGTTAAAACAAATTAGGCACAAACTTATAATTTACACTGCCTTTAGTTTATTAATATATTAATTCTTACCTCTTTCTAATATATTTATTCATTGATTAATTATTAATGTACATTATTTTAGTAATTAGTCATCATTATGAACAACAAATATTGTATATTTTACAGTGCCTTTAGTTTATGAATACTGCATATACTCGACCTTTTTTTAAGGCTGAAAAGGGCCCCCTCAGCTTATACTCGAGTCACCACCCGTGTCTCTCTCCCCCCCCGTGTCTCTCTTTCCCCCCCCCATGTCTCTCTTTCCCCCCCCCATCTCTCTCTTCCCCCCCGTGGCTCTTTCCCTCCCCCTCCCTTGTCATCCTCAACCCCCAATCCTCATCCTCAACCCCCCCTCACTTTACCCCGGGGTTGAGGATGAGGAGAGAGGTTGAGGAGTGGGGTTGAGGATGAGGAGAGAGGTTGAGGAGTGGGGTTGAGGTTGAGGAGTGAGGTTGAGGAGCAGGGTTGAGGATGAGGAGAGAGGTTGAGGAGGGGGGTTGAGGATGAGGAGAGAGGTTGAGGAGGGGGGGTTGAGGATGAGGAGAGAGGTTGAGGAGGGGGGTTGAGGATGAGGAAAGAGGTTGAAGAAGGGGTTTGAGGATGAGGAGAGAGGTTGAGGAGGGGGTTGAGGATGAGGAGAGAGGTTGAGGTTGAGGAGGGGGGTTGAGGTTGAGGAGGTGGGTTGAGGATGAGGAGAGAAGTTGAGGAGGGGGTTGAGGATGAGGAGAGGGGTTAAGGAGGGGGGTTGAGGATGAGGAGAGAGGTTGAGGAGGGGGGTTGAGGAGGGGGGTTGAGGATGAGGAGAGAGGTTGAGGAAGGGGTTTGAGGATGAGGAGAGAGGTTGAGGTTGAGGAGGTAGGTTGAGGATGAGGAGAGAAGTTGAGAAGGGGGGTTGAGGATGAGGAGGGGGGTTAAGGAGGGGGGTTGAGGATGAGGAGAGAGGTTGAGGAGGGGGGTTGAGGATTAGGAGAGAGGTTGAGGAGGGGGTTTGATAATGAGGAGAGAGGTTGAGGAGGGGGCTTGATAATGAGGAGGGGGGTAGGGGAGGGGGCTTGAGGAGGGGGGATAAGGAGAGAGGATGAGGAGGGGGGTTGAGGAGAGAGGATGAGGAGGGTGATAAGGGAGGGGTAGGTAAAGAGACACAGGGAAGGGAGAGGGGGAAGAGACACGGGGAAGGGAGAGGTGGGGAAGAGACACAGGGAAGGGAGAGGAGGGGAAGAGACACAGGGAAGGGAGAGGAGGGGAAGAGACGCAGGTAGGGAGAGCGAGGAAACAAGAGGACAGCAAATTTCCCACCCTCGGCTTAATTGATTATTAATGTACATGGGGGCGTGACCAGAAATGAGTAGTGAAGGCGAGTGAGACGTCTGCAGGGGTGAGAGGGAGAGCCGGCAGATGAACAGTAAGCTCAGTGAGACAATAACAAGACAGCAAACACAAGCCAATAGCCGGAAGGAGTTTAAGGCACTGACTTCTCACACGTGGGAAATCTGACCCGATACAGCGGCTAGGAGCGGAGGCGTGAGCCTTATGGGTGAGACGCGGGAGCGAGAGCAGTACCTGAGAGGTGGTCCCACGTGGGAAGCCATAGAGGCCCTGAGGCGCTGAAGCAACGTGTGGGAGAGCCAGCAGATAAACAGTATGCTAAGTGAAACATTGCACGAAAAATAATAAGGCAGCAGACACAAGCTATCAGCCGGATGGAGATTAAGACACTGTGCACATACTTATGGGAAATCTGACCAGATACAGCAGCTAGGAGCAGAACCGTAACACGGAGGTGAGAGCTCCAAAGGCGAGACGCGGGAGCGAGAACTGTACACGGTGGTGGCCTTTAACACGAGGTAGGCCATAGAGGTGTCAGCTCCAGGGGTTAGTCGTGAGAGTCCGAGCAGTACCTGAGAGATGGTCTCATGTGGGAAGCCATAGAGGCCCTGAGGCGCTGAAGCAACATGTGGGAGAGCCAGCAGTTGAACAGTATGCTAAGTGAAACACTACACGAAAAATAATAAGGCAGCAAACACAAGATAACAGCTGGATGGAGTGTAAGACACTGCGCACATACTTATGGGAAATCTGACTCGATACAGCAGATAAGAGCGGACCTGTAGCACGGAGGTGAGAGCTCCAAAGGTGAAGACGCGGGAGTGAGAACTGTACATGGTGGTGGCCTTTAACACGAGGGACGCCATAGAGGCCCTAAATAGCCGAAGCAGCAAGTGGGGCAGTCAGCTGACGGTGGGGCGGTGAGAACCCTGGCAGAGTTATAGCTGCCAAGGTAGAGGAAGGGAAGGAGTGACAACTATGGCCCATTTGCTCTGTGGACAATTGAAACGGAGGAATCGTATACATAGGAGTAGGCGATGTATATGGCATATAACTTGTAGTTTCACAACTATTATATGTGATAAATATTTATAATGGATAAAAACTTGGAGTGCTTATAAGTGCCTGACAGGGATAGGACCTTCAAAACACTTACATTTTTAAAGCATTTCTTAGATTCTGACATGTGCTACATTTAGTATTTTATACTGCTTTTATTTAGGAATATATTGATGATTATGCATTTATGTTTTGCATGTATGCCAATTAAACATCATACTTTCAATGAGTCATAAATTAATTGAATACAAACATTCAAAATGATTTTCATGTCATTTTAAAGATTCCTCATCTCTGTACCTGACTGAAGATAGAGAGTGAGCTCTGCAGGATTTCATCTGCAATAAGATCAATATTGCAGGTACACGATTTAATGATGCCCTTTTTGTTTTGCATTGATGACAGATAATGTTTAATCAATTAACCTATATTCATTTAGTATTTAATTATTCATTAGTTTAAAAAAAACAAAAAACATTAGTTATGCATGAATATATGCTTACCTAATTACCTTTTTTAAGGAACGCAAATTACACCTCATAAGTTGATAATTAATAATTAAATAATAAATTACACATTATTTTAAGGCCAATCTATACTTTGCTCATAGCTCTTTGTGTTTGCCCTTCTGTAGGAAAACATAATTACCTCTTTACGTTAATGAATCAATAACTGTCATCAATGGTAAACCTAGATTAATTTATTAATGACTTGATAATTAATTATTACAAAAAAACAAAAATTCATGTATTTATCAATATATATATATATATATATATATATATATATATATATGCAGCTCTTTCGTTTTTAAAGTATGCCAATAAAAAACAAAAATTTGATTCATTCATTTCATGTAAAAATTACAAATGCTTTTCAAATCATTTTACTGTATCGTTACTGCTATTTAGGTTTTGCATTGAGAGCAGGTAAAAACAATATGTACAGTACAAAAAAACATATCTTACACCTGTATTTACAATTACAGATTACAATGGCAGACAACGGAGAAGACCGGATTGAACGCAAAAGAAATGCGGCAAGGGAAAGGAAGCAAAGGTGGAGAGATGCACAGTCCCCCGAAACTTCCCAACGCTTAAGAGAAGAAGAACGATGGGAGAGAAGATGAGGATAGTGTGAACTTCAAAAGATGAGGATAGCAGTATGCCCACACCTTCACCTTGTTTGTTCCCAGGTCTAGGAGTGGGGCTGAAGTGTAGACCACCATAAGAGAGTGCAGCAGGGGAGGCAGAGTCAGATGGAGTGAGCCAGGTTTCCGTGATAGCCAGTAAATTGAGGGAGTTGGAAATGAAGAGATCATGAATGAAGGTAAGTTTATTGCAAACAGACCTTGCATTCCAGAGGGCACAGGAGAAGGGCAAAGTAGATGGTTTGTGACAAGTGATGGGTATTAGATTATGGGTGTTTTGGGTATTTGCTGCCCTGGGGACTCTGCGTGGCTGACAGCAGGTGGGAATAAGTAAGGGGCCTGGGTTAGGGGATATATCTCCACAAGCCATCAGAAGAAGGAGAGAGAGTAAAAGGAGATGGGAATAGTACTTACAGGAGCATTTCTGCTTCTCAGCTTTAGAGGAGTGATGAGATAGTGACTGGAGGACGGAGAGGAGCTCATGGGAGCAGAGAAGGGAGAGGAAAGCAGGGAAGGTGAGATTGTTATATTATTGGAGACAATATTGGAGGCCTATCATTTTCTCAAGGAAAGACCAACTGACAGACTTTATTAGTTGCTGTCTGTGGAACTATTACCTTTCCTTTCTAAGACACACATTTCCAGATTACTTACAAAGTATCATGAGCGATCCAACATTTCCAAATTATACCAATTAAAAAAAAAAACATAAGGTCTTATAACAGTGCGATTTAATTTGCTTCAATAGGTGCTACATTAGCAGAAAATGTCCCAGCACATGGTCCATATTGTTTTATAGTTCAAGGACAAATTTACCACTGCACTTCACATTTACACCCACAAGAAAGGGAGCAAAGGAAATTTTCACAGTTATATGTCTTTGATACATCGGAAGCTGTTGAACAAAGGATGACGCTTCCGGAAAATAAACAGTGTTTACGCATTGTCTTTGAACAGCTGGATAAAATTATGGCCAACAACCCATACAGTCAGGCATACAAACAATTAGCACAGCTTGAAAAAGAACAACAGCAACATGCTCAAAGACATCAATTGCCAATGCCAAGAGTAAATATGGTTTTGAAAAGAGATCACAACACTGATCAAAGACGGTATAATTTACCAATAGTGATGTCCCGAACAGTTCGCCGGAGAACTATTCGCAGCGATTTTCGCATGTTCGCGTCAGCCGCGAACGGCAAACACATGCGCTTTTCGGTTCGCCCCCTATACTTTATCATTGAGGAAACTTTGAACATCATTTATTTTATTTTATATTTTTTTTGTGTAATCTATGCCTGCCTGCCAGCGTGTGTGTGTGACAGGCTAACACCTAACAGCTTATATTGTGCTTATTTTCACTACTTATACCTGTTGGTGTACCATACCTTGAAAACAACCATTTTTTTCCTGTAATCTAATTTCAGTTGCCTGCCTGTGTCAGGCTCACAGCTTATATTGTGCTCAGTGACATAAAATAACACTTTTTTGACTGTAATAGATTGAATAGCAATTGCCTGCCTACAGGCGTGTGAGTGAAGCCTATTGCATCTACTCTGTCAACTTTTGCCAGTGCACAGTGACACTCATATCTGGTGGCACCTTAGATTGCATGCGCAGTGCCCCAAATTTGAAGTGGGAGGACCGACCAAGCATCTTTTTCCATCTCCCTGTTCCAAAAATCCATGCCATATACACGTCCCCTGATAGTGGACGTAACAGGGATTAAACCGATAGGAATAGTACTACTTACTGTAACAGTACACACCTTATAATAACGCAGACAGAGGCAACGCGTATAATCTTCCATGCTGTGCAGTGGAAGCCCCCAGACTCTGACCTGTGTATAATCTTCCATGCTGGGCAGTGGAAGCCCCCAGACTCTGACCTGTGTATAATCTTCCATGCTGGGCAGTGGAAGCCCTCAGACTCTGGGAGTCTGAAGAAGAGGAGTCAGAGGAGGAAGGTGGCTTTGAGGAGGTGGAAGACCAAACACAGCAGGCGTCCCAGGGGGCTTGTTGTCACCTTTCGGGGACCCTTGGTGGCTGGGTGGAGGAAGAGACCTTCAATGACATCAGTGAGGACAAGGACATGGCTAGCTTGGTATCCAACCTTGTGAAAATGGGGAGTTTGCGGTTGTGCAAAGGGACTGTTTGCGGTTGTTTGCGGTGCATTAAACGGGGAGATTGGTCTGTTACTGTGAAGCGGGTGTAACCCTTACACTACCTGATCGATACAACATCATACCTGATGTTTTAAAGCATGTTATTCCAAACAATTTAGGAATGTTAGGTGATTTATGCCCTTTATGGCTTAAAACCAGACTCTGCATCAACTATGTAATTTTCCGTGGGAGTTTTGCCATGGATCCCCCTCCGGCATGCCACAGTCCAGGTGTTAGTCCCCTTGAAACAACTTTCCCATCACTATTGTGGCCAGAAAGAGTGCCTATGGGTTTTGAAATTTGCCTGCCCATTGAAGTCTATGGCGGTTTGCCAGGTTCGCAAACATTTGATGGAAGTTCCCGTCCGCTGTTCGAAAACCGAAAATTTGATGTTCGCGACATCACTATTTACCAACAGTAAATGAGGTTGCCATGGTATTTAAAAATGAGGATGGTGAACTACCTTTTCAGCGGGATATTAGAATATATCCACGCACTGAAGAACAACCTTTTATAAACATAAATATATTAAGTTGTAATTTGGATCCAATGACATATCCCATTTTCATTCCAAATGGTGAGCCAGGATGGGAACCAAAATTACAATGGCAAAGTTATCCCAATAATAAAGTTTGTGTTAGAAGCAATATTTCTATGCTGGAATTAAAAAAATGGCACAAACTGCTATTCGGGATCATTTGTGGGGGAAAACTCACTTAACAATGGATTATTGATTCCTATCTACAAGTCAAAGCAAATAATCTAAATTTCATACAATTTCAACAAAATAAGCAATATTGTGAATTGATGGATTATGTCATTGAATTGGCTACCAGCAAAGACATTCCAGCTGGAAGAGCAATCATTTTGCCACAATGATGCCATGGCTATTGTCACAAACAATTTGGAAAAACAGATGTATTCATTACATTCACATGTAATCCTCAATGGCCAGAGATCAAGGGGTACTTGAATCTTGGACAAAATACATCCGACCGACCAGATTTAGTGGCAAGAGTATTCAAAATCAAACTCAATTCATTAATACATGATATAACTAAAGCACAGTTATTTGGAAGATGTGTGGCTTTTGTTTATACCATTGAATTTCAAAAAAGAGGACTGCCACATGCACATATACTTTTAATCCTGCAGGAAAATGATAAATTGAATACTGCAGAGAGAGTGGATTCAGTCATTACTGCTGAACTGCCACATCCAGAAAAACTTTACGAGATTGTAACACACAGAATGATTCATGGTCCATGTGGAGATATCAATCCAAATTCACCATGTATGGAAAATGAATGAGTACAAAAGAGTTCCCAAAACAATTTCAAATGCAAACTTATGCTAATTGTGATGGATACCCTTTGAATAAAACAAGAGAAGGACAAACAGTTATTATCCATGGCCTAAAGGTTGATAATAGATATGTAGTTCCATACAATCCACATTTGCTGATGAAGTACACTGCACACATAAATGTGGAAGGTTGCACTTCTATTAAATCCATCAAATATGTGTATAAATATATATACAAAGGATATGATGCAGCAACTGTTGTTGTGCAAGGTGCAGCAAACGAAAAGGAAAATCCAATTTTACATGACGAACTTTCAAATTATTTAGATGCTCGCTATGTCAGTGCTCCAGAAGCAATGTGGCGGCTTCTGAAATTTGAGATGCATGATCGGTCACATGCTGTGTATTGATTAGTAGTACATTTGCCACAAAGTCAGTTTGTTTGCTTTACTGCAGGCAATGAAAGAACTGCCTTAGCTCAAAGTGAACATAGAGCAACAACACTTACTGTTCGGTTCCAATTAAGCTGCCAGGACACTGGGGCCAGACCATTTTTATACATTGAGATTCCTTATCACTATGTATTCGTAAATGGCCAATGGCGACAACGAAAAAGAGATACTCATAAAATTATCCCACAAATTTATACCGTCAGCCCAAGAGACATTGAACGTTTCAGTTTAAGATTACTTCTTTTACATGTTCCCGGTGCACAAAGTTATGAACATTTACGCACAGGGAATGACATCGTTTATGATACTTTCCTATTAGCTGCAAGACATCAAAACTTCATAGCAGGTGATACAGAATGGGAGAGGTGTCTGGAAGAAGCAGCACTGTGTGAAATGCCAAAGCAAATGAGAGAACAATTTGCATTCAATGTGTATTCATTTGCATCTTTTGCAATGTATGTGATGCATTTGCTTTGTGGGAAACATTTAAATTAAATATGTGTGAAGACTTCTTGAAACTTTACAATGAGCCGATTGCACTCTTAAAAGCATTAATGGAAATTCAAGATATATTTCTTGCTCATGGATTCAATTGTGCAAGTTTTTAATTTGCCTAAACCAGGACTTGTAGATGACATCAACTTTGATGATTATGACACTGAGCTACAAAAACATAAAAACAGAAGAAAGACTGGTAACTTTAAAAAATTTACAATTGCAAGCATTTAACACCATCACAAATGCTACAGATGATGAAATGGTCAAAGACCAGTATTTCTATCTAGATGGCCCTGGTGAATCAGTCAAAACTTATCTGTTCAATTGTTTGATGAGTTACATTCGAGTACAGGGTCAGATAGCAATGCCATTTACAACAACTGGAATTGCCACACTTTTGTTAGAAGGTGGTAAAACTGTGCATAGTGGATTTAAACTGCCAGTTCTCATTTTAGAAACATCAGTGTCAGATATTCGACTGAATTCTTTACAAGCCAAAAAATGTAAACAAAGTAAATTAATTATCATACATGAGGCAACAATGATGTCATGTCATGCCTTGCAATGTATTAATTCTTAAAAGAAGTGATGGCTAATAATTTGGTGGAAAGGTGATGTAGTTATGAGGAGATTTATACTATCTGTGGTGCCACATGGAAATAGGACTGACATTGTTGAAAAATGCATCAAGACAAGTAAACTGTGGAAAGTATTTACACATCTCAAATTGGAATTAAATATGAGTTGTGAAGGTCAAAATTAATTCAATGATTGGCTCATTCAAATTGGAGAAGGAAAACATCCACAAAAAAAATTACCGGATGATACCGTAGAAATTCCATCACAAATTTAATGTCACTTGGGCTCTTTTTAGTGGACCACTATTTCACATCGGAAACTCTATGTCCGATTTTTTTTAAAACTACAAAAATGACAACAAAAACTGAAAAAACAGAACAAGAATAAAGAGTGGTTATCCCATAGACAAAAGTAAAAGTCTGCTGTTTTTTCTTTAAGGGAATCACTTGGACAAGTATTGGAATGTATTGGAAGTGGCCGTTCGCCAGGATTGGCCCCACCAAACAGTTACGTTGCTTTTTCTTACTTTTACTGTTTACATTTTAATACATTAAGTTCATGTTTGTAATGTTAAAATAGTTATATCCAAGGTCTGAAAAGTTGTTTCATTGTATGTAATTAATGGCTCATGTTAGTAGGAGGATGATCATTTGTTGTAAAAATTAAATGTATCATTAAATGCAGAGTATTGATCCAGGGAATAATCCAATTTCCAGTTAATGGGGTCAGGAAGGAATTCATTTTTTCCCTCCTTTGATACAACTGGCTAAGTTTTTTTGCCTTCTTCTGGATTCAATACCTATGTGGTTTACCAGTACTTTAAATAAAAGTTGCATGTTATAAAGCTTTATGTAATGGTTTAATATACTCATTGATATAAAGTTGACCTAATGTTATGTTACTAATCCATACCTCAGATTTAAAAATGTTAGTATTGTTAAAAAAAAATGGTTCACTATGTTTCAATTATAAGTTGCGGGCTGCAAAGCTTTATGTAATCATTTACAACAATTTATTCATACAAACTTCATCGTTACATTATTTCTGCATACATGACGATTAAACAGGTTAATATGGTTAAAAAATGATCTTTTACCAGTTGTTGAAATACAAGTTGAATGTTAAAAAAACAAAAGTTATTATAATTGCTGTACTTCTTTCTACATAACAAAAAGGTTAAGAGTGTCCCAGACTCACACTGTGTGGCAAACAGGATTCCCAGCTCTAAAGAATTATTGACCATGATTTTTTGATGGGCAAGTCGCTAGTGTGTATGGATTCGCTTTGAAGTAATTAATGGTCTATATCACCCCCTTCTATAGTTTAGATGTATTTTTCTGATATTAATAAATTTGAAAGCCATCACATTCCCATGAAGTTACATAGTTACATAGGCCCTCATTCAATTGCGATTTTGCCAATTGAATAGGGCTCTAAATAAGCACATAATATATATTTTTCAAATAAGTTTTTAGTTAGTGAAAAACTTGCTTTTGGATAGATGCTTAATAACTAAAAACTTCTTTAAAAAATATATGTGATGTGCTTATTTAGACCCCTATTTAATTGTCAAAATTGCAATTGAATGAGGGCCATAGTAATTAAGGTTGAAAAAGACTTTCAGTCCATCAAGTTCAACCTTTTAAGATCTCCTCTGATCTGCAATATGCGGATTAACTATTAATTAATTAGTTGTTGATTAATGATTAATCAACTATTTAATTTGTTATTTTTAATTTCATTTTTAAATTATTAATTAATCCAGAGGAAGACAAACAGAAAAAAACAAGTGAAACTTAGCCAATCGTCTCAATGGGAAAAAAAAAATAATTCCTTCCTGACCCCAGATACTGGCAATCGGATTTCTCCCTGGATCATTACTCTCTCTCTAATTATACAGGATAACCCTGAATTCCCTTTTTAATTAGAAATAAATCCAGTCCCCATTTAAAGTTATCTATCGAATCCTCCTTCACCACCTCCTCTGGTAGAGAGTTCCACAGATTACCCACCCTTACTGTGAAGAACCCTTTTCTTTCTTTAAGGTGGAATCTTTTTACTTCTAACCTCAGGATGTCCTCTTGTCAGTTGAAAACCTCTTGGAACAAAAAGCTCCCCCGACAAATCTTTATACTGACCCTGGATGTATTTATATAAGGTAATCATATCTCCTCTTAGACGCCTTTTTTCTAGGGAAAATAAACTTAATTTGGTTAATCTTTATTCATAACTTAGCCCCTCCATTCCCCTTATTAGTTTTGTTGCCCTTCTCTGTACCCTTTCCAGCTCTAAAATGTCCTTTTTATGAAGTGGTGCCCAAAATTGTCCTCCATATTCCAAATGAGGGCATACTAGGGATTTGTATAGTGGCAGAATTATATTTGCTTCCCTGGCTTCTATACCCTTCTTAATACATGCTAATATTTTACTTGCCTTTGCAGCTGCTGCTTGGCTTTGAGCACTGTTACCTAGGTGGTTGTCCACAAGCTCCCAAATCCCTTTCAATATCTGATACACCTGGATTTGCTCCAGTAAGATTATAAATTGCATGGCTATTTTTCCTTCCCAGATGCATAACTTTACATTTATTTGTATTAAATCTCATCTGCCATTTAGATGCCCATTCCTCAATTTTATGTAAATCCCCTTGGAGGGAAAGCACATCATTATCTGATTTAATTACCTTGCACAACTTTGTGTCATCAGCAAAAATGGAGACACTACTTTCCAGTCCCACCTCCATGTCATTAATAAATGTTAAAAAGGAGAGGACCTAATACTGAACCCTGAGGAACCCCACTTATCACATTAGTCCAATCGGAGTATGTTCCATTTACAACATCCCTTTGCTTCCTGTCTTTTAGCCAGCTCTTAATCCATGAGCAGATATTTACTGCAATTCCTGTATCTCTTAGTTTGCCCAATAGTCTTCCGTGTGGCACTGTATCAAAAGCCTTTGCAAATTCCAAAAAGACTACATCCACTGAGTTGCCTTTATCCAGGTTCCTACTAACTTCCTCATATAAACTAGTTAGATTTGTCTGATATGACCTATCCCTCATAAATCCGGGTTGATTTTTACTTATAATCTTGTTTAAACAGACATATTCTTGTATATTATTCCTTATTAACCCTTCTAAAAGCTTCCCCACTACAGAAGTGAGGCTCACTGGTCTATAACTCCCCGGATTTGCTCTTGCTCCCTTTTTAAATATAGGTATCATATCTGCTTTTCTCTAGTCATCTGGTAGAGACCCTGTGTTGAGTGAATCTTGAAAGATTAGATATAATGGTTTGGCTATTACAGACCCCAGTTCCCTCAGTACCCTTGGATGTATTCCATCAGGACCCGGGGCTTTATTAACATTTATTTTTTCCAACCTCTTTTGGATTACTTCCTGTGTTAACCAATTATTTAGTAAAGGTAGTGTAGCCCCATTATGTTGCCGTGTCCCAACCACTGGTACCTCCCTTGTGTGTACCGAAGAAAATAACCTATTTAGCTCATCTGCCTTTTCCTGGTCACTAATTAACAGACTGTGCCACATTGTAATGTCCCTATAGCTTCCTTCCTCGCCTTCTTCCCAATGAAATACTTAAAAAAATATTTTAGGGTTTGTCTTACTCTCCTTACATATAACTTGCCATTTCCTATGTTAGCCAGTCTAATAGCCCTTTCCTTGGTGATTTCCTTGTATTCCCGTAAATCCGTCTCTGTCCCCTCTTGTGTGTATAATATAAATGCCTATTTATTACTCTGTATCTTGATCTTTAAATCATTGTTAGGCCACATTGGATGGGATTAACTCCTTTACTTTTATTCCCACACGGTATATGCCGATGTGTATGTATATTTAGTAAGGATTTGAATGTTGTCCATTTATGGTCGGTATTTTTACCCATCATGCCTCTGTCCCAGTATATACTTTGTATCACTGCCCTTAGAACTTTAAAATCTGCCCTTTTAAAATTAAGAGTTTTTGTTGGCCCCTTAAAATTTTTGTTTTTTTAATTCAATCTCAAATGAGACTGTGTTGTGATCACTGTTATCAGTATTATTTGTGATAACTAAATCCAAGATGGCCCCATTTCTAGTAGGTTCTTGTATAACCTGGGCCAGATAATGATTCATGAGTGTACTCAAGAACCTGCCCCCCCTAGATGAACTGCTGGTCTCATTTATCCAGTTTATTTTAGGGGAATTATAATCTCCCATTATTATAACTTGCCCGTGCTTAGCTGCATTTCCAATCTGTAACAATAATTGTATTTCCTCACTTTCAGCTATATTTGGGGGTTTATAGCATACTCCTACTAATATTCTTTTGGAATTTGCTGCTCCGCTATTTAACTCTACCCACAAACATCCAACATTACCGCTAGTTCCAGCATAAATATCTTCTCTGACTATAGGCTTAAATTCAGACTTAACATACAGACAAATCCCTCCTCCACTTTTATCATTGCCTCTATCTTTCATAAATAGGTTATAACTATCCAGATTAACAGTCCAGTCATGAGATTCATCCCACCACGTTTCAGTAATGCCTATTACATCCAATTTTTCCTGGCAAGCTTCTGGGTTTAGCAAGCATACACCTTATGTTATGAGTCTGTAGTTCTGAAGTGCCTGCCACTGTACTCGAATTACTTAGTACTTCCTCCCTATTGACTATACTACCCCTCCCCCATCTCCTCCCCTATGAGTTGTTAATTCATCCCTTATAACCTCTACACTTTCTACCCCATTACTTATATCTAGTCCCCCCCACCTACTAGTTTAAAAACTCCTCCAACCTTTTTACCATCCTATCTCTTAGAACAAAATCACTAAGGTGCAATCCATCCCTACTTAGAGATTGTACCGAAGTGAGAAGTCAGCCCAGTGCTCTAAAAAGCCAAACCCCTCCTTAGTGCACCACTTTTTTAGCCACGCATTAACCTCCCTAAGCTCCTTCTGCCTTCCTGGGCTAGCACGTGGCACTGGTAGTATCTCAGAAAATACTACCTTGGAGGTCCTTGCTTTAAGCTTATTACCTAGTTCTCTAAAATCATTATTTAGGACACTCCATCTTGCACTAACCAAGACCGCCGGTTCAATTCCAGCCCCTTTCAATAATTTGTCTACCGATCCACAACCTGAGCACCCAAGAGACCGCAAACTGTTAGATTGCTAGGATCTGGGTGACAAATCACTCTGTCTACCTTCCTAATATTAGAGTCCCCTAAAACCAAAACCTGTCTGTTGCTCTGCCTATTCTGCCCTCCCTCTCCTCCAGTAGAACTGTTCGCCTGGCTGTTAGAGGGAACAGCTCTATCTGGCATTGCCATTCCTGAATGGACATCCCCAACAGTTTCACTCAATATGGCAAATCTGTTCCCCCTGATTCCCCTTCTAACTGTAACCAAGCTACCTCCCTGGCTCCACACTCCATGCTAGGCCCCAGCTCCACCCTCCATGCTAGGCCCAGCTAAACTGTGCTCAGTGAGCTCCAACTCCCTTTCCAGTGGAGCAATATCACTAAGTGCTGCAATTCTCCACTCCAATTTGAGCTTCCAGAGAGGCAACATGCTCACACCTGTCACATGGACCCTGGATCATCTGTTCCAGTATTGCATACATATGACATGATGTAGTCCTGAGTGAGGTTGCCACTGGACTGACTCAAAATTATTAATATTGTCTACAAAAATCCAGTGGGAAAAATAAAGAATATTAAATAATACATTTGTATAAAGTAAAAAAAAAAATATGTATATATATACACAGTCAAGCCACACCCCTCTCACCTGGGCACAATTAGTGCACTCTGCAATTTATCAGCCTTTACTTGCAAAAGGAAAATCCAGTTGACATGGTGCTCTACTGAAACACCAGCCCTGTTAAAAATAGAGTTTATATGTTTGTGGACTCTTCTGCTTATGTGTAATATCTTTACTTTCAACTAACTTGTCCAAGCTTGCCATAGCTTTCTTTTAATTTCATGACTACAGTCACCATCTGCAGAGATCTTAGATTCCAGGAAAATAAAATCTGTAACTGCCTGCACTTCTTCTCCGTTTATTTGGCAGGAACTGAGATTGCCGTTTTCCATGATCTTCGTCTTTTTAAAGTTGAACAGCTTTTGCATGCTCCTCATTTACCCTCATCAATAGGTTCTTTAGATCCTCCTCACTTTCAGCAATTAATGTAGTATCATCCGTGTATCTGAGGTTGTTGATATTTCTTCCTGCAAAATTGATTCCGGCTTTGGATTCATCCAGCCCAGCCATACATATGATGTACTCTGCGTATAAGGTGACAATATACAACCTTGCCTCATTTCTTTTCCGATCTTGATTCTTTCTGTTGTCCCATGTTCGGTTCTGACCGTGGCTTCTTTGTCCACATACAGATTCCTCGGGAGGAAGATGAGATGATCTGCAACTCCCATCTCTTTAAAACTTGCCACATTTTGTTGTGATCCACACAGTCAAAGGCTTTAGAGTAGTCTACGAAGCAGAAGTAAATGTTTTTCTGGAACTCACTTGCTATCTCTATTATCCTGCGGATATTGGCAGAATATATCTTGTGTTGTAGCTTCTTCTTACCTCCTGTCTTATATCCCCTTACATTCAATCCATTGAGAGATTTTTGGGGAGTCAGAGATTTGCCGCTTTTCTTATCTCAACTGTCACCCTGCCTCCTTCCCTCTGTATATAATCTTCTCCCCCCTCACTGTCATCCTTCCTCCACCACCTTGCCTGCTTCTGATATTTTCGTCTCTTCCCATATCTCTCCTGGCCCTCCTCTCTTTTTGCAGCATCCCTTCCATCGCCATATCCTCTTGCCTTCTTCGCTTGAGGATCTTGACTTTTTACGTTGCTCTTTGCATCCTCCTTGACTTGTCCCAGGCATTACCTCTCCCTTTTGTTCTCATGTATTCCTATTTTACTCCTTGCAACCCCTATCCTTTAAATATACACAGGCCTTTAGAAGAAAATCTCAAGTGCTGCAAACTGCAGTAAAATCTCCACGAGAGATAGGCAGAGGGTGGCGAGGCAGCATTGGTGTAAAGAAGGTGGAACTGGCACAGCAGGCCGATGCTGTATTGCTGCAGTTTGGGGGTTGATTATGCATGGTGTAATCTCACTAATTGGAGGGGTACAAACCATGGATGTTTTTACAGCCCTTGTGATACAAACAATGGGATGAATGTTTCATGTGGGAGCATTTAATATCAAGACTGAGATGGCTAATTGGCAATAGCAGGTTGGAACCCTCCGCTAAGTCTAATACACCCGCGACTGGCCCAGAGAACGTGTGAGGCACAGAGAGCCGTCGGCAACATGAACAACGGCTCCAACGGGCAGTGGTGCGAGTAGCAAAACCTGCAAAACGGATCGGAAGGGGAGGAGTGAGCAGGGCCAGGCGGCTTCAGGGAGGGCTGGTGAGAGAGATAGTTGGAAGGGGTGAGGACGCAGGAGAAGGACAAGGCTGGGGAAGAGCCAAAGACAGGCAGCAGCCATTTTATCAGCACTAGGGGAGAAACAACTCCACAATGACTGGAGCATAATATACACCCCAACTTCAGCAATGACCCGGCTATAGACTATTGTCCTATATGTGTATTGTATGGGGGATATGTGCAATGTCTGTGTGTTATGTGTAAAAACATACTTTTACTAACTTTTGAACCCCTGGTCTGATTCATGCCATTTTTGTATATGTTGTTTCCCTGGGTGAGAGATATTGAATGGTGCGGGACTTAAAGGTGTACCCCCTGTATTTGGGGTACATCCAGAATGTGGTTAAAATTGTGTCTGTTTTAATTGTGTTACCTGTTATCTGAGGGGAGGAGACGTGGGGGTTGAACCATGTATATAATTGGCTGTGATAATTATGTGGGTGTAGCCCTTCAGAGGGCACCATTGCATAAAAGGAGATTCCCTGTCATTAAAGCTAGTTCTTCTTGACCCTTCAAAACGTAGCCTTGTCTCGTTATTTGAGGGGATCGCTATATCATACTGGGGATTGCTATGCTTTTGCATACTCCCTTGAGCTGTAACTACTGAACGCTTGATCCTGATGTACTATCCTTGGAGTCTGTGGTGGTTTTGGTGTCCGGTGCGGTGCTTGTAGGCCTCGACGCAAGCTAGGACGCATCCATCAACGGAGGTACCCGGTCGGGGTGCCAGGAGATCCGTTACATTGGCTGGCAGTGGTGGGATGGCGTCCTAGTAAGAGGAAAAGCAGCACGGAGACACCAGTAACGTTTGGAGTTACAAATTGAGGGCAACGCTAGTATCCGTACAGCGCCCCTGGCTACAGCAGGATGGAACCGGCTAGTTTTCAGACAGCGTTTCATGATGAGGAGGAGGAGGCGGCCGCGGACTACAGGGATGCAGACAGAAAGGAACTCTGGTATGATGCCCTGGAAGATGCCCTATGGCGGCGAGGTGAGAGTCTCCCCAGTGATGAGCAGCGGCTACAGAAGCGTGTGGCGATGCGGATGTATCTATTGGGAGAGCAGCCCCTGGATGAGTGGGTGACAAGACTAGAGACCCTGGTATGGCGAGAGCTCTGGCTAGACAACGCATACCAGGCCCTCTGGTGGCATACCGTTCGACTTACCCCCTCGACGTCTGAACACGACTTACCGGAGGGGGATGATTATGATGGCCCGGGTTTATTATGGGATGCCTTGGAGGACGATATTGATCTTGGCAGCACAGAGGGGTCTAGGTTTTGGGACATCTACGACTACCGGATGGGCATGTATGTCTGGGATGACGAAGGCGAGGTGAGCAAAGACATGACCCACCTGGTAACGAGAGAGTGGGAGCTGGAGCAGGACTACCAACACCTGCTCAGCCTTGTGCAGCCCCAACCTACTCGACAAGCAGAACCAGACTTCATTGACTGGTCCTGGGATGACCTCCAGATGGCAGGTAGAGATGGGACCGAGGTCTCTCTACCGGCCCTACAGAGAGCTGAAGGTGTCGTCCTTCCCCCCCAGCGGCAGTGTGTACCCCAGGGAGCTGAAGGTGTCGTCCTTCCTCCCCAGCAGCAGTGTGTACCCCAGGGGGCCGAAGGTGTCGTCCTTCCTCCCCAGCGGCAGTGTGTACCCCAGGGAGCTGAAGGTGTCGTCCTTCCTCCCCAGCAGCAGTGTGTACCCCAGGGGGCCGAAGGTGTCGTCCTTCCTCCCCAGCGGCAGTGTGTACCCCAGGGAGCTGAAGGTGTCGTCCTTCCTCCCCAGCGGCAGTGTGTTCCCCAGGGAGCCGAAGGTGTCGTCCTTCCTCCCCAGCGGCAGTGTGTACCCCAGGGAGCTGAAGGTGTCGTCCTTCCCCCCCAGCGGCAGTGTGTACCCCAGGGAGCTGAAGGTGTCGTCCTTCCTCCCCAGCAGCAGTGTGCACCCCAGGGAGCAGAAGGTACCGTCCTTCCTCCCCAGCGACAGTGTGTACCCCGGGGAGCAGAAGGGGCCATCCTTCCTCCCCAGCGGCAGTGTGAACCCCAGGGGGCAGAAGGTGTCGTCCTTCCCCCTCAGCGGCAGTGTGAACCACAGGGGGCAGAAGGTGTCGTCCTTTCCCCTCAGCGGCAGTGTGAACTCCAGGGGGCAGAAGGTGTTGTCCTTTCCCCCCAGCGGCAGTGTGAACCCCAGGGGGCTGAAGGTGTCGTCCTTCCCCCCCAGCGGCATTGTGAACCCCAGGGGGCAGAAGGTGTCGTCCTTCCCCCCCAGCGGCAGTGTGAACCCCAGGGGGCAGAAGGTGTCGTCCTTTCCCCCCAGCGGCAGTGTGAATCCCAGGGGGCAGAAGGTGTCGTCCTTCCCCCCCAGCGGCAGTGTGAACCCCAGGGGGCAATAGGTGTCGTCCTTTTCCCCCAGCGGCAGTGTGAACCCCAGGGGCCAGAAGGTGTCGTCCTTCCCCCCCAGCGGCAGTGTGAACCACAGGGGGCAGAAGGTGTCATCCTTCCTTCCCAGCGACAGTTTACCCTGACAAGGGGAGACACCAATCTCCCAGACGGCGCAGATGGGACCGTGGTCTCTGTGCCCACAGCCTGTCCAGATCCCCAACTACCCTCACTGGGACAACCGGAGGAGGGGGTAAGTACAAATTCCCTTCCCCAGCTAACTTCTAATGTGGCCCCAGGGTTAACAGAGGAAATGTTAACCCCCACTGACCCCCACGTTTCCCTAGCTACTGAGCTGGAATATGTCCCAAATACCCCAGCAGAAGAGCTGGCATCAAGGCAGAGTGCTGCTGGCCTCTGCCCCTCAAGTCCCCTCAGCGTGTTGACCATCACCACAGCGAAATATCCAGTTGCAGTAACGTCTTGTTGTGGGTGGGCTGCTCTTGCACTTTGTTGTAGTGGGGGGGCTGCTCTAGCACTGGTTTATTGTGGGTTGGTGGATCCTCTAACGGAGGCACGGACCGGCAGAAGGTCAGGTGCCTGGTTAGACTTCCCCCCAAAGGGGAGATGTGTGACGAAGTGCCCTTCGCCACTTTGTCTTGGAGAGGACTGTTTGCCAGCCTCCTGCCCTGCGACTATGGCCCTGGGACATATTGCCCTTCAAACACAGTATTCGGCCATACCAGAGTGTATGTCACTCATTCTGGCCCTTTACATACAGGGGGGTCATTCTGTACTTGCCCTGTGGGAGCGGTGATACCCCAGATAGCTATGCCATGGAGCCCATTCATAGGATGAAAGACTATGGGAAAGACTTTAGCTACGTGGCAATTGAACTGTGTGAAGAGGATCTGAGCGCTATTCGGTAGTTTTGTGCGCTCAGATCCCAGCTATCTGGGGATATGGGAAATGTGAGTAAATGTGAATTGCAGTAATGCTGATGGGTTGTCAAACTAGAGAATTGACCAACAAATACTTTTGTCCGGACATCCCCAGGCCGATCCGTTGGGATCAGACCGTGTATGCCGACTTATGGTCACGGGGGAGGTGTGTAGCGGGACCCATCACTGTTTTAAACTGTTTTATGATTATTATGGTTAAAATATGATCCTACTATATGTATGTTGGTTGATGTTCTACAGAATATATTGGCTCAGAATATTAGCCAGACTTTTGCACACCTAGGCTAATAGATAATCCTGTTACAGAGATCCAAGAGATAAGAAAGTTGTAAAGGATCCTTGCATTTTCCAAAGTGTTTTCATTCTCTGATAAGAACAAAGAAGAATGATCTAATTAATGTCTGATTGTATCCAAGTTGCCAGGGAGGTGTGACTCACCTATTGTCCTATATGTGTATTGTATGGGGGATATGTGCAATGTCTGTGTGTTATGTGTAAAAACATACTTTTACTAACTTTTGAACCCCTGGTCTGATTCATGCCATTTTTGTATATGTTGTTCCCCTGGGTGAGAGATATTGAATGGTGCGGGACTTAAAGGTGTACCCCCTGTATTTGGGGTACATCCAGAATGTGGTTAAAATTGTGTCTGTTTTAATTGTGTTACCTGTTATCTGAGGGGAGGAGACGTGGGGGTTGAACCATGTATATAATTGGCTGTGATAATTATGTGGGTGTAGCCCTTCAGAGGGCACCATTGCATAAAAGGAGATTCCCTGTCATTAAAGCTAGTTCTTCTTGACCCTTCAAAACGTAGCCTTGTCTCGATATTTGAGGGGATCGCTATATCATACTGGGGATTGCTATGCTTTTGCATACTCCCTTGAGCTGTAACTACTGAACGCTTGATCCTGATGTACTATCCTTGGAGTCTGTGGTGGTTTTGGTGTCCGGTGCGGTGCTTGTAGGCCTCGATGCAAGCTAGGACGCATCCATCAACGGAGGTACCCGGTCGGGGTGCCAGGAGATCCGTTACAATAGACTTTAGCTGGAACATTAACAAATTATTCCACAGCGATCAACCCCATTTTGAAGTTGTAAATAAGATTCTGTCCCACAAAGAATTGTCCAACAGGACGGGGTCCAACAACCCGGACATTTGCTTACTGGACTGAGGCCCAAGGCAAGCTGCTGACTGGTCAGATCTCAGGGTGATGACCCTGTAGGTCTGAAAAGACAACTGAGGGGGGAGGGGGGGGGGGAGTTGACACTATGAATACTGAATGTAATCAACAAAGCTAGTAGCACCCTATATGTAAGACATAACTTGTGGATATATACTAGGCAAGAGTCTCTCACAATTATCTCTCTGTGCTAATATATTGCACCAGAAAATTACAATACTCCCTAGAATTGAGCAGATAAAAATGGGGAAATCCAAACGAAACATGCAAACAAAACGTATTACTGATCACTTCAGACCTGCTGACTTGTGTCATACTCCACCATATGAATCCCAGTCAGGAATGTCTGATACGTCAGATGCTGAGGAGACCCAAGTGGCCCAGCAACAACATATGCATTTGTCTGCAGAATCTATGGGAATGATAAAGAAAATGCTGCAAGCACACTTATCTAAAACGGTAGACGCCTTTAAAAAAAGAGATTAGTGAGCTGGGCCAGATGACTTATTTGCTTGAAGACACTATGGACCAGATAGTGGAAATGCAGCAGAGAGACGAGGCGGCAATAACACAAAACTAGTCATGCATCTAAGCCCTTAAAGTAAAATTTGAGGACCTTGAGAACCACTCTAGACGGCACAATTTAAGGATCAGAGGTAGTCCGAGAGCTGTTTAGGACCTTAGGCAATACTTAAAAGGGACTATAGCTAATGTGATCCCAGACATACAGGAGTGGTTTGGGAAATGGAGAGGGCCCATAGAGCCTCAAAATTTGCCGAAAGACGTTATCGTCAGGTTTCTTAGCCAGAAGGCTAGAGACCTAATCCTTGCAGCGTCAAGGAAAAAATCTGTTGTTAAAGGCCCAGATAATTCAACCCTTCAGATCTTTGCTGACTTGTCACCGATTACAGAGCACAGAGAGATGAAGCCAGCACTAGAAACCCTGAACCGCCACAGAATCCAGTACAGATGGGGCTTCCCATTTGCCGTTTTTTATGTCAGCATGAAGGCAGTACTTACTCTGCCAACTCTCTGGATGAATGCCAATCCGTCCTCAAGCGCCTTCAACTAGCATCCGAGGAGTAACCGGGAATACCCCAGAATCAAGGCCCATCCAATCGTCCAGCTAGACAAAAGCGAGCGAGAAAGCCTTCTCCCATTAGAGATGTATTGATTGGGCAAACTTAGCAAGAAAGTTCATGAGATCCGAGGCTAACGCAATCTTTGGATCCCACTTGAGACAGATGCATAAAGTACTTGCAACAAACAAGAGACTGAATGTAACCCAGGAAAGTTGATTATTACAAAATTGTCTTAAGGTTAAGATTGTTAAAAAATAAATGCAGTTATATTTTAAACTATAGGGGGGTCAGTAACAGAGGTAAAAGATGTAGTGAAGGAGCCCAATATTAAAACAAGTACCATTAAATTTTAAAGATAATCTGTATATGACAAAACATTTACATGGGCATTGTTTCGCTAACAAATTAAGTACTACAAGGTGATGAGGGAATAGCAGTACTACTAGTGCATTAATTATATAAACTGTATTAACAAAGAGAGAGGGAGGGCAACCCTTACAATGCTGACCTAATGACCCCGAGGGTCTTCCAATGTCCCCTCCCAGGACACTACAGTGTTCTAGACCATTGTTATACCCCTCCTATTGGGGGCTGTTTTAGGAATGGTTGACCCATCCTCACTCCCAGTCTTTGCCACATTAGATAAGTGGCTTAGGAGGTTTTGTTATTACCAAGGGAATCTAGGTTACCTACTTGACTGTTTGTAAGATAGGTATACTGTGTTGTTACTTAATGATTTTTTTTTTTTTTTTACTGGTCTATTCCGGAGGGAGAAATCTCTCCTTTCATCTTAAACAACTGGGCGGCGCTTCGGCTCTGAGTCTTTACCGTACCCTTCTTTCCCACCGGCTCCAACATCCCAGCAGGGTGAGTTTGCCCTGCCTAGGCAGGTCTGGTCTATACCATCATGACAGGTTTAGAATATACTTTTTTTTAACACACAACGTACAGGGATTCAATTCTCAATTCAAAAGAAGAAAGGCCTTTCTTTATTATAGAGAATTTAAGCCCTCTGTATTGTTTTTGCAGGAGACCCACTTTTTGAATAATCAGATACCAACATATTTACACAAAGATAATCCCAACAAACTAAAAGATCAGGTACATTGCTTCTCATACACCAAAACTTTCCCTTTAAACTGGAAACTAAAAAAAAAAAATTAGACACAGAAGGTCACTACATAATTTTAAAAGGTACGGTTATGAAAGCCCCGGTCACATTAGTATCCATATACAGAGCCTTGCAAAAGTATTCTCCCCCTTGACTTTTTACCTATTTTGTTACATTACAGCCGTAAGTCCAATGTTTTGTTAATCTGAATTTTATGTGGCGGATCAGAACACAATAATCTAAGTTGGTGAAGTGAAATGAGAAAAATATATACATAAAACAAATTTTTAGAAATAGAAAACAGAAAATTGGCATGTGCGTATGTATTCACCCCTTTTGTTGTGAAGACCATAGAAAGCTCTGGTGCAACCAATTACCTTCAGAAGTCACATTATTAGAGAAATGATGTCCACCTGTGTGCAATCTAACTGTCACATGATCTGTCATTACATATACACACCTTTTTTGAAAGGCCCCAGAGGCTGCAACACCTAAGCAAGAGCCACCACTAAGCAAACACTGTCATGAAGACCAAGGAACTCTCCAAACAAGTAAGGGACAATGTTGTTGAGAAGTACAAGTCAGGGTTAGGTTATACAAAAAATATCCAAACATTTGATGATCCCCAGGAGCACCATCAAATCTATCATAACCAAATGGAAAGAACATGGCACAACAGCAAACCTGCCAAGAGACGGCCGCCCACCAAAACTCACGGACCGGGCAAGGAGGGCATTAATCAGAGAGGCAGCACAGAGACCTAAGGTAACCCTGGAGGAGCTGCAGAGATCCACAGCAGAGACTGGAGTATCTGTACATAGGACGACAATAAGCTGTACGCTCCATAGAGTTGGGCTTTATGGCAGAGTGGCCAGAAGAAAGCCATTCCTTTCAGCAAAAAACAAAATGGCACGTTTTGAGTTTGCGAAAAGGCAAAAATGTACGGAGGAAGGTGCTCTGGTCTGATGAGACTAAAATTGAACTTTTTGTCCATCAAAGAAAACGCTATGTCTGGCACAAACCCAACACGTCACATCACTCAAAGAGCACCATCCCCACAGTGAAACATGGCGGTGGCAGCATCATGCTGTGGGGATGGGACTGGGAAACTGGTCAGAGTTGAGGGAAAGATGGATGGTGCTAAATACAGGGATATTCTTGAGCAAAACCTGTACCCCTCTGTGCGTGATTTGAGGCTAGGACGGAGGGTCACCTTCCAGCAGGACAATGACCCCAAACACACTTCTAAAGGGGGGGAAACATGTAAATGTGTTGGAATGGCCGAGTCACAGCCCAGACCTTAATCCAATAGGAAATCTGTGGTCAGACTTAAAGATTGCTGCTCACAAGCGCAAACCATCCAAATTGAAAGAGCTGGAGCAGTTTTGCAAGGAGGAATGGGCAAAAATCCCAGTGGTAAGATGTGGCGAGCTCATAGAGACTTATCCAAGGCGACTTGGAGCTGTGATTGCCGCAAAAGATGGCTCTGCAAAGTATTAACTTTGGGGGGGGGGTGAATAGTTATCCACATTTACTTTTTCTGTTATTTTGTCGTATTTGTTGTTTGCTTCACACAAAAAAAAAACATCTTCCAAGTTGTGGCATGTTCTGTAAATTAAATGATGCAAATCCTCAAACAATCTGTGGTACTTCCAGGTTGTGAGGCAACAAAACACCAAACATGCCAAGGGGGTGAATACTTTTGCAAGGCACTGTATGCTCCCACCGACTCCCCTCATAAAAGCTTACTAAAGATTTTGAGAATTCTAGAAGCCAAGCTAGCAGTAAAGTGATAATCGGCCGGGATTTCAATCTAGCTTTTGACCATAATTAGATAGATCTAATAGCCGTACAAGAAAGTGTTTTTCAAATAAACTGCAACAAATTACAAAGGTTCTTAAAAATTTGAATCTAATACAGGGAGTGCAGAATTATTAGGCAAATGAGTATTTTGACCACATCATCCTCTTTATGCATGTTGTCTTACTCCAAGCTGTATAGGCTCGAAAGCCTACTACCAATTAAGCATATTAGGTGATGTGCATCTCTGTAATGAGAAGGGGTGTGGTCTAATGACATCAACACCCTATATCAGGTGTGCATAATTATTAGGCAACTTCCTTTCCTTTGGCAAAATGGGTCAAAAGAAGGACTTGACAGGCTCAGAAAAGTCAAAAATAGTGAGATGTCTTGCAGAGGGATGCAGCACTCTTAAAATTGCAAAGCTTCTGAAGCGTGATCATCGAACAATCAAGCGTTTCATTCAAAAGAGTCAACAGGGTCGCAAGAAGCGTGTGGAAAAACCAAGGCGCAAAATAACTGCCCATGAACTGAGAAAAGTCAAGCGTGTAGCTGCCACGATGCCACTTGCCACCAGTTTGGCCATATTTCAGAGCTGCAACATCACTGGAGTGCCCAAAAGCACAAGGTGTGCAATACTCAGAGACATGGGCAAGGTAAGAAAGGCTGAAAGACGACCACCACTGAACAAGACACACAAGCTGAAACGTCAAGACTGGGCCAAGAAATATCTCAAGACTGATTTTTCTAAGGTTTTATGGACTGATGAAATGAGAGTGAGTCTTGATGGGCCCGTGGCTGGATTGGTAAAGGGCAGAGAGCTCCAGTCCGACTCAGACGCCAGCAAGGTGGAGGTGGAGTATTGGTTTGGGCTGGTATCATCAAAGATGAGCTTGTGGGGCCTTTTCGGGTTGAGGATGGAGTCAAGCTCAACTCCCAGTCCTACTGCCAGTTCCTGGAAGACACCTTCTTCAAGCAGTGGTACAGGAAGAAGTCTGCATCCTTCAAGAAAAACATGATTTTCATGCAGGACAATGCTCCATCACACGCGTCCAAGTACTCCACAGCGTGGCTGGCAAGAAAGGGTATAAAAGAAAAAAATCTAATGACATGGCCTCCTTGTTCACCTGATCTGAACGCCATTGAGAACCTGTGGTCCATCATCAAATGTGAGATTTACAAGGAGGCAAAACAGTACACCTCTCTGAACAGTGTCTGGGAGGCTGTGGTTGCTGCTGCACGCAATGTTGATGGTGAACAGATCAAAACACTGACAGAATCCATGGATGGCAGGCTTTTGAGTGTCCTTGCAAAGAAAGGTGGCTATATTGGTCACTGATTTGTTTTTGAATGTCAGAAATGTATATTTGTGAATGTTGAGATGTTATATTGGTTTCACTGGTAAAAATAAATAATTGAAATGGGTATATATTTGTTTTTTGTTAAGTTGCCTAATAATTATGCACAGTAATAGTCACCGGCACACACAGATATCCCCCTAAAATAGCTAAAACTAAAAACAAACTAAAAACTACTTCCAAAAATATTCAGCTTTGATATTAATGAGTTTTTGGGGTTCATTGAGAAGATGGTTGTTGTTCAATAATAAAATTAATCCTCAACTTGCCTAATAATTCTGCACTCCCTGTATTAGATTAAAAATGTTAAGAACCTTTGTAATTTGTTGCAGTTTATTTGAAAAACACCCTCTTGTACGGCTAATCTTATTATGGTCAAAAGCTAGATTGAAATCCCGGCCGATGTCTGGAGGGGTCACCATCCCGGGTCGAGAGAGTACACTTATTACTTAAACACGCACAGATCCTGTACGCATATTGACAATTTTAATGGATCCATCTCTTTTTGATAGCTTGAAGAAAGCTAAAATTATCCCATGGTCGGACCGTGCAGCAGTAATGATAGCCTTGAACTTGGGAGCAAACCTTAAGCTTCCATTTACATGGGTTTAATGATAATCTCCTATCCACTCCCAGAATTATGGAACAGTTAGAGAAAGAGTTGAAAACGTATTTTGAAATGAACCCTTATAGGGATGTGGGTATCGGGTGGACTTGGGTAGCCCATAAGGCTTATATGCGAGGGGTCCGCATTAAACTGGCGTCAACCCATGAAAGCAAAAGAAAAAGACCTGCTAGAGAACTTGCAGACTCTTGAGCACAAAAATCAACAGAGCCCATGGACTGCTCTCTGAATTCTACCAGACCATATATACATCGAAACTCCAGAATAAACCGAGTGTCATTAGATCCTATCTAGACAGCTTCCATCTACCTAGTCTAACGGCCCAAAATTTTTAAACCCTCAATTCAGATGTCACGATTGACGAAATACAAAAGGCCATAAAAAGTCTTAGGGTGGGCAAATCCCCTGGACCGGATTGCTTTACAAACTCATACTATAAATTTTTTTTACAGATCTTCTATCCTCTTCCCTTAGTAAATAATTCAATGCAATTTTAACAGGCGAGGTGATGCCTCCAGAGCTTAACCAAGCCGACCTAGTACTATTTCCCAAAGAGGGTAGGGACCCCCTTGAAGCCAAAAATAACCGTCCAATTTCACTCAATTAGGGATATCAAGCTGCTGGCAAACATAATGGCGGATAGAATATCTGTACTTCTCCCTGATTTAGTTCATCAAGATCAAAATGGGCTTTATAGCACATCGGCAAGCAGCAGACAACATAAGGAAGACATATTCTCCACCTAGCACAAACAACTGGAACTCCGCTCTGCATAATGGCATTGGACATTGAAAAGGCTTTCGATACAGTTGAATGGCCATACTTTTATGCAGCCCTGGATAAATTTGGCTTCAGGGGGCTTTTCATAAAAACACTCTACCACCTCCCTATAGTAAATCGTAGGCTCCCAGGGACAAGTGATACTACCATTAAAATTTAAAGATGTACACGGCCAGGGTGCCCCGTCTCTCCCTTACTATTCGCATTGACCATGGAACCGCTTGCTTAAGCCATCCAGTCTAACCTCGATATCGGTGGGGTGGGGCAACAGTAGATGAAATGTTCTCTGTTCGCAGACAATCCGCTTGGCAACCTGACCATTCCGGTCTCTTCGATTTGTAATTTGCCTGCCACGATAAGCGAGTTCAGTGCCATATCAGGACTGAGAATCAACATAGACAAAACAGAAGCATTGGATGTAGGGATGAATCAGACAGATATTGAACAGCTACAAAACCAAACACAATTTTGTTTGGCCTAAGGGAAGCATTAGATATCTTGGTGTAAGGATATCTAGGAAGATTTCAAAGTTACTTCCAAATGAACCCCCATAACTGGGACATTATAATTTGGAATCCTTATAAAAATCACACAATTAACCAACACTAATCCCATGATCAGGCTGACTACCGACCTGGGCTTGGGCAGGGTCCAGGCACCGGGTAGCTAATTGCTTTTCTCCCCTTCAATTAAATCTAACTAAATTTCCCTAACTTTGAGAAGGTATTTAATGGGGAATCAAGACACTGGTGGGCTAGCAAACACTTACATAGGGCCTCATTCAATTGCGATTTGGCCAATTGAATAGGGCTCTAAAGAAGCACATAACATATTTTTTTATAGAAGTTTTTAGAGAACATCTATCCAAAAGCAAGGTCTTCACTAACTAAAAACGTCTTTAAAAAATATATGATATGTGCTTATTTAGAGCCCTATTCAATTGGCCAAATTGCAATTGAATGAGGCCCATAGTATTTAAGGTTGAAAAAAGACTTTCAGTCCATCAAGTTCAACCTTTTAAGATCTCCTCTGATCTGCAATATGCAGATTAACTATTAATTCATTAGTTGTTAATTATTAATCAATTATTTAATGTTTTTTTTTTTTTTTATTATTAATTAGTCCAGAGGAAGGAAAATAGAAAAAAAAAAAAAAAACACAAGCGAGACTTAGCCAATTGTCTCAAAGGGAAATGTAAAAAATTTGGATCAATACTCCTTCTCTAATTATCCATGATAACCCTGAATTCCCTTTTTAATTAGAAATAAATCCAGTCCCCTTTTAAAGTTATCTATCGAATCCTCTGTCACCACCTCCTTTGGTAGAGAATTCCACAGATTAACCACCCTTACTGTGAAGAATCCTTTTCTTTCTTTAAGGTGGAATCTTTTTACTTCTAACCTCAGGATGTCCTCTTGTCAGTTGAAAACCTCTTGGCACAAAAAGTTCCCCCGACAAATCTTTATACTGACCCTGGATGTATTTATATAAGGTAATCATATATCCTCTTAGGGGGCTTTTTTCTAGAGAAAATAAGTTTAATTTGGTTAGTCTTTCCTCATAACTTAGCCCCTCCATTCCCCTTATTAGTTTTGTTGCCCTTCTCTGTACCTTTTCCAGCTCTAAAATGTCCTTTTTACTTAGAGAGGAGAGACACCTGGTTCGCAAATGATGGGATAAAACCGCAGGATCATTCAGCCATCAATATAATATTCCCCTAGAAGAAAGGTGGAATTATACTAGACTTAGACATTGGCTTTCATCTATGGTCAGGGCCAACAGGACGCCTAGAGGTACATGGCTCTCAGCAATTTGGAAAAATCTGCCACTCTCAAAAGGTCTCTTGGGCACGCTATATTCTAACAATTCTAGTGGTTCGCCCGAACCCCCTTTTGTAAACAAGTGGGAACAGGATCTAGGTGCCTTGGGCCCGGTACTCACTTAGAGGGTCTGTAACTTAGAATTTATTGGAGGTGTCAATTAAGGTCCTACACAGGAAGTACTTGACTCCCACAAGAATGCATGCCATCAACCCTATAAATACCAACAAATGTTTTAGGGGCTGCCAAATAGCAGGAGACTAATACACACATGGTGGACCTGCCCGACCGCACAAAAAAATCTGGAGGCAACTCCCTAAAAACTAACGCCAGTGTCTGGGATCGGGAGGGAATTGATATTTTTATTTTTAATACAACTAATGAATTAATAGTTAATCCGCATATTGCAGATCAGAGGAGATCTTAAAAGGTTGAACTTGATGGACTGAAAGTCTTTTTCAACTTTAAATACTATGGCCCTCATTCAATTGCGATTTGCCCAATTGAATAGGGCTCTAAATAAGCACATAGCATATATTTTATACAGAAGTTTTTAGTTAGTAAAGAACTTTGGATAAAAGTTCACTAACTAAAAACTTCTGTAAAAAAAGGATGTTTTGTGCTTATTTAGAGCCCTATTCAAATCGCAATTGAATGAGGCCCTATGTAACTATGTAATATCCCAAGTTCTAAATATCCCGATACGACCCTCTGTGGAGACCGGCTTGCTTGGAATCCATATGGAAACACTAACTTCCCCGCAAAACAAACTTACAATTCATTTGTTTGGCAGTTAAAAACCATATAGCCAAGAGTTGGAGAACCCCTAACCTTAGCATAAAGAAGGTCATCCTTAAGGTTAAATATGTTATGATTAAGGAGAAAACTTACAAATTGAGGGACTAATTTCCCAGCAATTTGGTCTCCATGGTTGGACTCCCAGCACAGAGTAGTAGGGCTGTAGAAAGGTAACCTTTACAGAAATACAAAGTTGTCCATGTAAAGGGATGCAGGAGCTGGTGGGGGTCGGGGATGCGGGAGCTGGTGGGGGTCAGGGATGCGGGAGCTGGTGGGGGTCGGGATGCGGGAGCTGGCGGGGTCGTGGACGAGGTCCTTTGGAGGTGGAGCGTGTGCTCGAAAGTGCACTGGCCAGGTCAGACCCTTTTCTTATTTCTTTTTTTGGTTAGTCTTTTTATATTGTTGTTTATTATAATTTTTTTACCCCGACTCTAGCAACCGGGGAAAGTTATAGGTATAAATGTAGGGAGTGAAAGCTCCTGGGTATCTGGCACTTAAAATGGTGAAAACTAAGAAGACTACAAACAATGTTTGAATGTATTAGTAGATTGTTTATAGATAACCCTGAAACTCCTACATAACGTTATGTACAGGACGTGTATACACGCACACACAAATCTGACTCCACTCTCATCACTGGATCACTACAAATGTTTATTCAGAAGCCCGGCTTAAAAAAACAAAACAAAACAAAAAATACAATGAAAAAGACCCCCCCCCCTCCCCCACCCCCCGACCGCAGAGAGCAGCCCCCACCCTCCAGGACCTCCCGGGGTTTCCCAGAACATGGAATAAAAATGCCGGCTCAGAAGCGACCCGACCTTTCACGGTCTCTTGACCTTCGACGGTCCCTGTCCCTTCCTCCCCCTCCTCGTCCACGGTCTCTGGATCGAGATCGACGCTCGCGGGATCTGGATCGAGATCGATGCCTGGAAGAGACAAGGAATTGTGAGAAGAGAATAGTGGATTTCAGCAAGAGTAACCAAGACAAGAGAAAAGGGTATTGAAGGTTGTATAAGGGAAGAGGATTAGATACAAGGGTAGGGTGGGGCTGCTGAGGACTCCTGGATCTCCAGGTTGGGGCTGCGGGGAGGACACCTGGGTGTTATATATATATATATTAAAAAAGGGACCCAGAACATTTTTTACTCCATTATCAAAAAATTTAATATATTGGTCAAAAACTAAAATGTGGTATTTTGGGATCTTATCGCACTATTTACCACCAACGCCATCACACCCTAAAAGAGTCTGCACCAGTGACCACCAACGAACCTACCAGGTACAGACAATTTGAGGAGAGACAATCAAATAGTCCTGCCGACGTTGGTAGCAAAATGGATGGAACTGACAATATAGGAATTCTGTCCGAATCCAATCTCCAAAATGTTTTTGACTAGTAATTTATATATTTAATTTATTACAAGTTTAAAGGGACAGGTAAGGTATTTGATCATATTTTGAATAGCTTGACCGTGACCATTATTTGTTGATTACCCTCGTCACCCGAGAGTAGACAAAGTCCGAGATGGCCGTTAACACATTTTTTATTTAAACATCAACCTACAGTTTAGCTGTTTGTCTCCACCCCTTATGAGGTCATCTAGAGGAGGGAGCAACTCAAGAAGGCAGCCCTGAGTGGTCAGACATTATAATATAAATCAAGAGTAAGAAGTTTATTTCATTGGCAGAAGGGGTGTTACATTGGTTTACCCTGCAAGGACACAAGCTGATGACGTTAGCAGGGGTGGAGACAAGCAGCTCAACTGGAGGTATAAAAGTGGATGTTTGAAAGTAAGGTTAAGGTGACTTAAGGGAGAGGGCAGCAGAGCAGGCAACTGCAAGAAGAAGCCATGTGGCTTGCACATAAACCCTCTAAAGGGCTACTGTATCCCCAAATTTTCTACCAGGCATTTAAAAGAAAGTAATAGATAAAACATGCTGATATAGACTATACTAAAAGGGCCCTAGATAAAAATCATTGACCCATAGTCACTAGGCTAGAGGGGGAAGTGAGATCTAATATCTCCGTCCTGCATCTGTGTTTGTTTGGCTAGTTTTATATACATATGAATGGAGATAGTGTCAATAAAGGAGATTCCCAAGGCTCCCCATCATAACAGGACAGCCTGGCCGTCTCACTACTTCCAGGGACTCACTATTGTATAAAGTTATTTATAAAAATGCAGAAAACATCTATTAGGGAATGATAGAACACTTGGGACTATGGTGTCCCTTTAAGTAATGGGCGAAGGGCGGGGCAAAGGGAGGGGCAAGTCCGGAGAAGCGGGCAAAGGGCGGGGCAGCTCCGGAGAAGCGGGCAAAGGGCGGGGCAAAGGGCAGGGCAAAGTGCGGGGCAGCGGGCAAAGGGCGGGGCAGCTCCGGAGAAGCGAACAAAGAAAAGAAAACAAACAAAAAAAAAAAAAAAAAAAAGGAGAAGAGAAAACTAACTTGTTTATTTCTACTCTTCCCTGCGGTCTGTCCCTGAGGAAAAAGAAAACAAGCGTTATTATAGAAGTCACGCACAGCCCCCCCCCCCCCCCCCCAAATGCACACACAGGCCCCCTCAGACAACCCCTGGACGCACGCGCCACACACAAGACCCCCTTGGCTAACCCCTGGACATCTCACAGGCCTGATTACTTTCACTACTGATTTTTCCCTTTCAGACCCGCCATACTTACTTCTTTCTGCGCCGACCATAAAGCTCCCTGCGCAGCTCTCGAGAGATTGGCTTCAGATGCATGAAGTTACAGAACCCTCCACGCGTGCACTCCCTGGAGAGGAGAGAGGACAAAAAGCACATTATTATCTCCACCCAGAGAACAAACAGCACATATAAAAAAAAAAAGAAGCCATTATTAAAACAAAATGTAATAGAAAGCTTTGGGGGGTTGGGGAGCGCGGCTTGCAAGCTTATGGCGCAGACGCGTTATGGCAGAGCCCTGCTAAAACATTAGGTTTATAGGGGGAAAATAGGGCAGACTACAGCTAGAGACCCCTAACTAACACCCCTGTAATCAGCTGCGCCTACGGATCAGGCTCACGCAGTGAAGAGGACATCGTACAGCAGCATCCGTCTGCCTGGAGCATGGAGGACACGCGTGACGGCAACAGCTCCTGCCCTACGGGGACTGCTGCGGGAGCTGAGGGTGAGAGGAGGCTGTGGGGGGCTGAGGGTGAGAGGAACGAAAGGAGGCTGTGGGGGCTGAGATCGGCGGTCTCCGGCAGGACACCAAGTCAGGTGGTGTGGGAGTAGAGGGGAGACAGGGGGAAGGACCGGCGCCGCCATCTTCTACCACGTGGCGCGAGGGGCTGCAGGTGTAACCTCTATAGCAAAGCGTATACTAACAATCTGCAGCATTACCGTAACTACTAGAGAGGGGGGCGAGAGCTCCAGAGCGCTCTGGCGTGGAATGACAACACATCCCAGAAGGCTCCTGGCAGCTTGCGCTGTGGAGGCAGTCAGGGCTTCCCATGAAAATAAGCGGCAACCATTTTATACCCTCTAAACAAGGCTTATTAAGCATCTGAGCAAGTCGCTCCCACAAATGGAGGGAAACTTCAAAAATAATGTAAAAGCACCCTGTACAGAAACGTGAGAGACACGGGCAACTGGATCCCAATTTATTGAATGCAAGTTTCCACCATTTTAGGTCTTTACAAAAGCGAATTAGCTTAAAAAAGCTTGTGTATTGCTGAAACCTGGGCACCTGAACGGACCTATGTAGCGCAAATGCTACCTCCGTAACCCCTATGCTATCAAAAGGGAAGAGCGTCAACGCCATGCCAAGCACAGACTAGTGAAAACGCCTGGTTATCCTCCTCAATTGTCCACAAACTTCCATTTCAAATAAGGGTAAAAATAAAAAATGAGAAAATACGCAGCGGAGCTTTTCTGAACATCTCCCGAAATCCTCTCTGCTCCAAACTCCTGTGCAAGATCCTGGGTCCGAGATGAGGTAACTAACCCAAAATGCAAAGTGGGCAGAAAATATATGTCCAGAATTGAATCGCTCCTGAAAACAGAACTGGCTAAAGTAGCGGACGATCTTAAGAGAGAGATTTGCGACTTGGGATAAGGAACACAAACCAGATGGTCGAGGCGCAACTCAGAGACCGGTCCCTCTGTGGGGAGGGATTTCAATTTGATAATCAGGATTGGGGTATGGGTCTTGGGGACTTGGAGAAGTTACTAAGACGCCATATTGGTTCCTTTTGGAACAAGGCTACTTACGAACGTGAATCTTTGAATCTTTCCAAGAAAATAATACCCAGGAGATTGAGAGTCAAAATCTTCCCTTTTCAATTTTCATCTTGATACATATAAAAAAAAAAAAAGATGGGAAGAAACTTTGACATTTTGTTCAGAAACATTGATGAAGATACTTATGGATTATGAAACTGATGATAAAAATAGACCTTGATAAGAAGGAACGTGATATTACGCATACCAAGAGAGACAAATTCAATCGAGATATTAGTGATTATGAGATGGGGACTCAAATACAATAAGGGGGGGGCAATTCAATGAGACAAAGCTTTGGATTTAAAAACGGTCCCTTCCTCATCTGAAATGGATTCCTCTCAAACAGAAGATGAACTTAATACTAAAGATGAAAGGAGAGGCGTTTTTTAGGCCCACACCTAAGGAGTCATCAGAACAGAAGACCAAGAGGATGGGCGAGACCCACGGCACAGAACAACGTGGGGTCACAAGAATCGCGAGGATGGGCGAGACCCACGGCACAGAACAACGTGGGGTCACAAGAATCGCGAAGATATGCCAATGAGAAAGAATTGGGGAAGGAGACAGGAAAGGCAGACGACAAGTTACAGATCATCAACCTATCAGACAGGATGTTAACAAATGATCAGGTCGAAGTATTGGAAAAGGGACTATCGTTTTCTCCATCTTCTGACTTACATTTTTTTCAAGTTGTAAGTGACACTTATCTCTTTGCAAGGAAGTTGATATTACATAAAATGTATAAGAATGATGCTGTTTTGGAACAGAAGTCACATTGGATGTTTTAATATCGGATAATGATGGTGATAATCCACAAGGTTGGATGAAGATTTAAGGACAAAATCACATTTTTTCCCGCACCATCATCTATCTCTGTGATAGATGCAGTCACAAGATTAGTGGTCAAGGATTTGGAGAAACTTAATGTAACCAAGGCCCCCAACCTAACTAAACCAGAGTGGAAAGCTCTCAGATTAGTCGGTGGACTGACTCCATAATAAAACCTTCTGATAGAGGTGGTTGTATGGTCGAGGGAACTATATCCCGAAGAAGCAGTAAAACAACTTAATGACTTAAGATGCTATCGTAATTTGGATATAGACCCCACCAATGTCTTTTTGAAAAAATATATTGTTATCATAGATAACGCTAAAGAATTTTTTTTTTATAAAAAAGACAGGGAATATAATTTCCTGAAAATAGAGAAACCGCAAATACCTACTTTTTACATGTTACCTAAGGTCCATAAGCATCTGGTAAAACCGCCTGGAAGACCAATTATTTCCGGGAATGGGAGCCTTGGTGAGAATGCGAGCAAACACCTTGACCAGTGTTTGAGACCATACATTCATATACTCGGGAAGCAATGGATGTCCTAAGCAGATTGAATGATATTACAGTTGACACCGAGACAGTATTAATACCATGTGATGTAGAGCCACTTTATACCTCGATTGACCATCAAAAGGGATGTGAAGCGGTAGGATATATCTTGGGCATGGACACTAGAGACAGTGATGAGAAGGAGTTTATTATGGAATTATTGGATTTCATTCTCCACCATAACTATTTTATATTTAACAACAAATACTATTTACATGTACGTGGAAGCGCTATAAGGTCCCCGGTGGCATCAACATATGCCAATACTGGGATGGGAGAGATAGAGTTCTGTGAAGACATGACCAAATATTCCAACAAAATCGTATTGTGGCTACGCTACATAGACAATATTTTAATATTATGGGAAGATACGATGGACAGCTTCACGGAATTTGTTACCACTCTTAATGTTAATTAACTTAATCTTAGAGTGACTCATCAGATGAGCTTACAAGAAATAGAATTTTGGGATTTAAAAATCTTCAAAAATGATGATGGAAGTATAGGCACAGACCTATACAGAAAAACAACTTCCACCAACAGCACTCTCGGAGCTCACATTTACCGGCCACGAAGAGGTCTATACCGGTCGGTGAATTCTTGAGAATACGTCGTAACTGCTCGGATGAAATAACCTTTAGGAAACAAGCGAAGATTTTGACAGGCCGTCTAAAGGATAGCGGCTATAGTGGAACTTCATTGAAAAAAGCGTATCATCGCGCATGACACACAAATAGAGAAAATCTTTTAGTTCCCAAAAATAAGAGCTTGAGTATGACACATTATCCTAGATTCATCAGTACTTTCAGTCAACAGTGGAAGGAAATAAATTCCATTTTAAATAAACATGCTCATGTCTTAAGATGCAATGGTCAACTTGATACCTTTATAGGTGAACGTATTCAGACAGGCTGGAGGAAATCAAACAAATAAGGATAGACTTGTACGTAGTAATTTCCAGAAATTTAAGCAGAAAATCGACTCTACCTCACGGTACCAACATGTGTGGGCACTGCAAGTTCTGCATTTATAGGAAAAAGATGGATTATTTGGAAGATAGAACCGGCAAGAGACATACAGTGACCGGTTTCTATAATTGTAGTACAAAAAATGTTATTTGTTGTTTACAATGTTCATGCAATTTGGGGTACGTAGGTTTGACCTCGAGGGCAATACGAAAACGACTAGGGGAACATGTAAATAATATCGAGAATAGTATGAAAGATTATGAAAGGGGTAAAACCCTAACTACAGTAGCTAGACATTTTCTTCATAGACATAAATGTGAATCGGAAATCAAGTGTACCAAACTGCAACAAATTAACCTTGGAATTAGAGTTGGCAATTTAGAAGAAGAATTATTGGTAGCGGAGAGTAAATGGATCACCTTCCTCAATACTCTGATACTATTTGATTTGAATGAAAATATCAATCTTGCTGTTTTCTTGTAAATATGCTTTATACAGTTATACTGATAGACTGATTAATAAAGTGTGCATATTAATAGGCTTAGATGTTACATTTAATATCAATTATATGCAGTTTGACAGTATTTTTAATACTCTATAGCTATATCTTTTTTTTTTTTTTTTTTTAACAAGTAATTTTTATTATGCAATGGTAAATCACATCACAAAGAATATACATTCATATCCAGTAGGTACAACTTTCACATATATACATTTCATTTTGTACTCCGTGTCTGCGAATTCAGCTCCAGAGTTTGGAGTATCAAATTGTTAGCTTATTATTTTCATAGTACCCTCTCCGGAGAGCCATTTGCCAAAGCCTATATTTTACTTTTTTTTGTTTTTTATTTAACATATCATGGTTTCTCCGACTTATAACCTTAGTACAATCCAATTCCCAACTGGGGAAAGGAATAAAAATAAAAAAACACAAATAAGTAAATCAATAATTAAATAAATCATAGAACGGTTCCTTCATAGATTAACCAGGGAGAGAAAAGATGTTGTCCAGTACTTCTTACCTCCGTCCACCTCCAGGCTCAAATTTGAGGACTTCCACTGTCGAGCAATATGGCTTTTGGTGGCCAGCATCAGAAATTGCAGTAGCCGATTCTGATGAGATGTTATAAGCGAGATGGATAGGCCCAGGAGGGAGACCTCCATGGACTTGCGTATTTTGATTTTAAATATTTTCAAAGCTAACTTAAATACTTCTGACCAAAGTCCCCTCACCTCAGGACCCACCATAGATGTAAAAATGTACCTGGGTCTCTACAGCCTCTGAAGCACTTAGCATCTTGAGTCCCCACTTAAAGAGTTTAACTGGTGTGTGAAATTCTGTGTAGGACCTTAATTGATGTCTCCAACACACTATAGTTTAATGATCCTCTGGTAAGGCTGCGCCATCTCTGTTCCCTAACAGTTTGGTCTAGAGTGTATCCCAGGTCCTCTTCCCATGTTTGCATATATTTTGTTTTAGGTGTCTTTGGTGTCTCATTAAAGGCATCATATAATAAGCTTATATTACTCGACAGTGGAAGATCCCTGCAAATTCTAAATAGCCAATTGATTTCCGGGGCTCCTAAAGAATTTATAGTCGAGCTTACAAAATGTGACAACCTACAGAATGTGTAGTGCTCTGTTAAAGGTAAATCATGTTTGTCTCCTATATTCAAAGGTTACCACTGCCACTTCTTGGTACCAGGCCCTCAAAAGTCAATAACCTCCTGGAGTTTCACCAATGTTTAGATGTTGGGGTTAGCTGTATAGTTAGAAGTGGGTTAGGTATATGATAGGGGAGATGCTGGCTAACTTTGGAGCCACATGATAAAGACGGGTCGCCCCAGGCCAGATCACTAATGAGTGCTTGATCATTGGGTTCTTTATTTTCCACAGAATATTACTTGGCCTAGGAAGCCATATAATGGTGTCCCATGAGTATGGAAGCATCTGCAGGTTTTCTATAAAAACCCATAGAGGTTGGTGTTGAGAGGAGTGCGCTAGGGGGATAAATGAGAGCTGTGCCACTTTATAATACAATTTAAAGTTGGGACAGGATAGCCCCCCTTTGGTTTTATCTTTGTGCATGGTAGATTTGGAAATCCTCAAGTGTTTGTAGTTCCATAGGAATTTAAAGACTTTATTTTGAAACCTCTTGAGATCCCTATAAACAATTGGGATCAGAAGTGTGCGGAATAAGTATAAAAGACGGGGAAGAATATTCATTTTAACCGCATGAATCCTGCCTAGCCATGAAATTCTACCTTTCGACCATCTCTGAATATCCAACATCAGCTCCTTGTACAAGGGTAAATAATTTGTTTTATATAAATCTGCTAATTTACCGGTGATAAATAACCCCCAAGTATTTAATATGTGAATTAGGCCATGAGAAATCAAAGTTTTGCTTAAGATATTGTATCTCTGTCAGAAAGTGCGATGCCTAGTGCTTCCGACAGCCACATTTATTTGGAGTCCCGAGAGGTTTCCAAAGTGGGTGAGAAGTCCTAGTAGCTCCGGGATGGAGGTGGCAGGTTTTGAGAGTGAACCTAAAAAATCATCCGCAAAGAGGCTGCATTTGAAATTATGATGGCCAATCTGGATCCCCGTAATCTTAGAATTTGAGCGTATAGACTGCGCTAGCGTCTCTATTGCGAAGGCGAATAGTAAGGGTGAGAGGGGGCATCCCTGTCTGGTGCCCCTATGTACCTCAATTTGCACCATGGAATTGCCTGGTAGTTTCAACCTTGCTTTGGGAGATCTATAGTAGGTTTCAATCAAGTGCATACATTTCCCCAAAAATTTGAATAGCACCGCTCTGAGATACGGCCATTCTACGGTGTCAAAAGCTTTTTCTATATCGAAGGACAATAAGCAGGTTGGGGTGCGGTTTTGGGACACCCATGAAACTAAATTTAAAGTGCGCCTAATATTATCCCTGGTTTGTCTGCAAGGAACAAATCCCACTTGGTCTTTATGGATGAGCCTGGGGAGAAATTGGTAGATTCTATTAGCCATCAGCTTTGCTAAGATTTTAATATCCCCATTTAGGAGCAATATTGGGCGATAATTTTTAACTTCTAGGGGGTCCCTACCTTCTTTGGGGAAGAATATCAAATTTGCCTGGTTTAATTCCTGTGGCATTTGATGGCCTTCTAGGATTTGATTAAAAAGATTTGTTAAATGTGGGGCTACAGTGTCAATATATTTCTTATAGTATAGGTTGGTGAATCCATCCGGGCCCGGGGCCTTTCCACCTTTCAGGCCGATAATAGTTTTTCTAACCTCGGATTCCTCAACCCTCGAGTTAAGGAGCTCCCCTTCCTCCAAAGTCAGAGTGGGCAAATCACATGAGTTCAAGAAGGCAAGAGATTCTGCTGCTCTTGCTGATATTGATGTGGGCCTGATGAATATATCTTCTGGAAAAAATCCAGGAAGGTTTTTTGTATAAGATTAGGGCTGGCCGTGACCTCGCCAGTAGAGGTTCTAATTCTATAAAATTTTTGACTGAGAAATCTTGCTTCTAACTTTCTTGGCTAGTAAGCTATCTGACTTATTAGCCTTGGCATAGAACCTGTGGCTTGTCCATCTAATCGCTTTTTCAGTGTGGTTCGATAATAACAAATCCAGCTCCAGTCAAATGTTATCTATTTTTTTCTGTAAATGTTTGGAAGTGTTTTGTTGATTTAATCTTTCTAGATTTCCTAAGTTTTTTCTCAGGGACCCCTCCCTCAATTTGGATTGTCTTTTAAGACCGCTTGCTATTTTTATGAGAGCCCCTTATGAAGGCCTTGTGGGCCACCTAGGTCCATCCCATGTCTGACTCTGGGGTGATATTTGTCGCAAAGAATAGCTCAAGATCATCCGCTATTTGTTTTCCCACAGTTGGGTTTGACAACATTTTCTCATTTAGTCTCCAGCTGTAGCGAAGTCGGCTTTTCTGGCCCATATCTACGGATACGCTAACCTGGGAGTGGTCTGACCACGGGCACGGATGGATATCTGCCTTATCTATATTATCTGAGAATGATGAGTCTATCAAGATGGTATCTATTCGGGAATACGTGCCATGTGACTGACGAGTAAAAGGTGTACACCCTCTCACCCGGATGTAGCAACCTCCATGCGTCCTTAAGTAATGTGTCAATCTGTTTCCATTTATACTTATTTTACTTTATAAGTATTTGCCACCTCAATCCCAGCCCAATCTATCTAGATTAGGGTCCAGAACTAGATTAAGATCTCGCCCTAGCACAATAGCTATATCTCTTTTGAGGGAACATGTAGTAACCGAGTTATTAAATGATGAATTTCTACTTGTAAATAATATATTCTCTCTTATTGTTAGACAATGAGATATGATGGATTCATGTGCAGACTCATCTTCTGCAGATTAGGATAGCAGACCAATACAATTGACAGTTATTGATTGAGAATGAAGTGTTAGGTTGACATTGGAAGTTAATAATTGTATATATTATATAAAAAAAAAAAATCATGGATACTATATGGAATTCCATACCCTATGACCCGTATATTGTATGTATACCTCAGAATATAATCATATTGGTAATAAATTCTCTCCCTTTGGGTGATCTGTTAATATGTTCTAATTTAATTTGCAATAATGAGTGATGTATCTTTGATATAGCACAACATTGAATAATCAGGTGATAGACAGTATAATAATAATAATGAATCAACTGAGATATAGGGTATATCAGAGAGGTGTATGTGTGTTTATGGATTCTGATGCACCTTATAAAACATTGTCCAGTATATTGTGATAAGATAATGATTGTGGAATTCTTACATGGCCATTAATAGTATTTTGTGTAATGGAATTGGTCCTATTAATTTTCTTTATCACTTTTTCTGCTGAAGATTTAAGGCAATAGAACAATATCAGATAAAAAGTGATTTGAACAGAAGGATATAGGGACAACAGCATCTTTGGTTTTTGTTTTTTGTTTCTTTATTAAATAATGTATGTATTTATGATGTTTTTATATACCTTCAAGGACCTGGAGTCACAATCACACATGATTGGCTGTAAATCTCTCCAATAAAGAACACCGACTCCCTGGATGGACTCATAAAAGGACACCTCCTCCCCATTTATGTTAGGCTCTGGTACAAGCCCATGGCGAAACGCATGCGTCTGCTATGTTGCCCTGGAAGTGATGTCATTTCGTCAACCTGGAAGTACTGCATGAGAGATAAGATCTGCAGTAGGTGTATAGGAAATGGAGACATGATGCACACCAAAGGAGTAACTTCACTGAAGTGACGACAGATTTGACTCACGTTTTAACATCCCTCAATGTGATATATACAAAGCTAAGTAATCAGACTGATCCTAAATAAATACTTTTGATTATTATATACATTATATTTTGTGGATAGAGATATTTTCTGATATACTAGCTATTTTTACAATATATATTTGTGTTTAGGTAGAATAAGTGGTATGCACATCCCACTTAGGGAATTATTGTATAGTATAGTACAGGTTATATTCACATACAGATAGGGGGATAAGTGGCAATCCCCATCCTGCCACATCCTAATAGTGTTTCCCTTTTATAGAAGGGAAAGTTTTTTTTTAGAAGGGTTAGATTAGCCTTCACCTTTATGCACATTTAGGGAGTAAGTGGCAGGCTCCTCTTATGCCACTCTCTTAGGTTGTATATAGGTATATAATATTGCACTAACACTTATGCACTTTATTTCCCAAGTGGTTTGGAGATTACCACCAGCAATAATTTGCACATAGACTTTATAACATTGATGTAATTTATATGTGAGGGTGTTATTGGCTGCAAGGGCAACAGTTTGTATTTTAATAGTGTTATACTTGCTAATAAGATTCTAAATATTTGATTCAACACTACTATATTGTTTATTTATAATTAATAAGGGTAATGTAATAGGAGATACTGGTTAAAATGGGAGACTTTTTTCTTCTTTTGCTTACAGGTCGGACATCTCGCAAAATATGGCCCTGGATTAGAAGACAAACTAGAGGACATAGATAACCGGTCTCGCCGGAAAAATGTAAGGATCAGAGGCATCCCTAGGTCCATAGTGAATTTATGCTCTACTTACGAGAAGTCACCGCTAAGCTATTACCGGATATGCAGGAGAGGGGATTGGGAGATAGAGCACACAGGGCCTTTGAAGATGTTTTTCTGCGGCTTCTTCGGCAGAGGATCAGGGATCTGATTTGACCTGCCTCAAGAGAAGAACTCCAAGATCACAAGACCGGACGGTTCCATCGTCCACATTTTTGCAGATCTTGCCCCAGCCACATTGAAGAATGGCCAACACCGGCTTTATGTTCCTTTTTTCCCCCAGAGTTACAAAATTCCATATTAGGTGGGGATTCACGTTCGTTCTCCTATTCAAGGGTACATCATATCCAGCGACAACGCTAGACTGTAAGCAACTTCTAGAACGCTTGAATTTAGCATCCCAGAACACCCCCTTACAGTCCACAAGAGCCTCTCCTGAGCCATGTCCATCCTGACAATGGACAGATGTCCCACTTCAGAAGCGCCCTAGGCGACCCATGGGGGTCGAGGATCCTGGCTCCGCAATCCCAAGAAAGAATCACCTGACTAGTGCTAACCCCTCTATGTTGAGAGAATGCATTGGCTTTTGTTTTTTTATTTTTTGTTGAGTACCTTCCTCATTCAGGGGATACAATAAGGTGTCTTATAGAAACAACATAACTTGTCCTGCCTTATAGAAACACCCTAGGCTCACCAGAGCACCCTTATTTTTTATGTGCATTTTTCCCTAGTCATCTAGTAGGTCTGTTAAATTGGATTCTTGAGGGTCATCAGGTACCTACGGAGTTAAACCATGCAGAGCTGAGCTTTTTTTACAAAGGAGGGGAGAGACCCGCTCAAACCTAAACACTATTGCCCTATCTTGCTCCTAAACAATGATATCAAATTATTAGCCAAGATTATGGTGAATAGAATCTCCAAATCTTTGCCCAACCTGATCCACAAGGATCATGTGGGGTAAATCCCTAATAGACAAGCAGGGGATAACATCTGCAGAGTCCTGAACCCGATCAATATTTCTAAAACGACTAATACTCCTTTGTGTCTTTTAGCCTTAGACCTAGAAAAGGCATTCAACACAGTCGAATGACCCCAACAGCGGCGCTAGAGAAGTATGGATTTATGGGTCCTTTCATGAATCGTATCAAGACTTGTTTCAATTCGCTAAAGATCTACTTAAGTGGTCGAAATACCGAATTTCGTGGCTAGGCCAAATTTGGTAAAAATAAACATTACCAAGGACTTATAGCTCTTTCGGTGCTTACCCATATCAGTACCAACAAAAGCCCTAGTGAGACTGCAAAAACAGATTTTACAGTTTATATGGCAAGGCAAGCCCCCAAGAATTGCTGGGGGGGGGGGGGCCTTTCATACCCTAACCTTAAACCATCTTAAAGCTGCACGATTGACCTTCATCCCCATAGTTCATTCCTTGCCCCAGCAACCTTTGTGGGTTTTTATTGAGAATTCCCAGATACCAAACCACTGTATGCCAAGTTTAGAGGTGCAAGATAACCTGTGGCAGTTGGTTAGACAGTCTAACAACCCTATTATAAAAGTTATCCTTGCGTGCTGTAACTGGGCTCAGAAAATGTTTAACATTATCCCTAAAATTTCCCTGCAAACTCCTTTATTTCCCCGCTCGGATTTCCCAGAGACCTTGACCCAAATATCGGTAAATTGGTGGTGGTCAAGAGGCCTTGATAGGATAGGATCTTGGCCGATAGAGGGGAAGATTCTCCAGTTTGAACAGCTGAGGGATACACACACAACATTCCCCTGGAGGAACACTATAATTTCTGCAGATTACGACATACACTGGGTTTGCCCACTTCAACTTGGCAAACTAATGCTAGCTCTAAATTGCCCCTTATGAAAGGCACACTTGGAATGCTGTATGACACATTTATGACGCCCCCTTTGGACACTAGGGATAAATATAGGATAGATTGGGAGTCAGATCCCTCCCATAGACTGAAGTTAGACCAATAGAAAGAAATATGGAGGTCAGCAGCAAAGGGGTCATTGACATACAGCCGTCTAGAAACTTCAGCTAGGGTCCTCCATAGGGTCTATATAATGCCTGAACAGCTGTCCACGTGGAATCCAGAGTAGAGTCTGAACTGCTTTTGGGGGTGCCCGTTTGTGGGGTCGTTTGTACACATATGGTGGGATTGTCCGAAGGCGCAACAATTTTGGCAGGGAGTCATGACCATGGCCAATGGCCTTTTTGAAACTGACCTGACCCCTAGTATTGAAACCAGCCTTCTAAGTCTATCTCCGCTTGCCATCTGTCACCACCAAAATAAACTTCTACAGTACATTATGTTAGCTGCCCAAAGCCTAATTGACAGAAACAGGAAATCTAATTATCTTGAGGTGGCGTCTGTCAAAAAGAAAGTTAATTACAATAAGCTTAACGAAAAACTGATTTGATGCCTTTATTCTTTAACACCTGGGGACCGTGGTTGGATTACCAAGAGGTGATCGCATTTGGTTAACTTTGTAACCTCAAGGCTGCCTGCGCATCTGGATGGGGCCTGGGAGCTGAATAGGAACTGGAAAAATCGGAGAAGGTATGTGGATACCTGGGTAGCCAAGGACTTATGGGCACCACTTCTCTCTGTCTTCTCTTTGTTTCTTTCCTGATCTATTTCTTCTTTTATTGAATGTTTTTGTTGATTATTGCTGTATATATGCATTGATGTGTCATGTCTATACCAAGACCTCACATTCAATTTGGACCAGTAATTGATGGCTTTTATTTCCTGCGAATCAGATTCTACAGACTCTAGAGGTTAATTGCTTATCACAGAAAAGTGTGGAAAATGGGAGTTAGGATGTACGGGGAATGGTAGAACATGTTTACTCCATATTGGCTTGTGCAAACTAAAAGCCAAAACCCAAGGAAGCATTTTGGATTCAGTTCTTGTTTACATCATCGGTTTGTTAAATATTTAGACAATGCAAGATGTCACTGCCATGTCTGTCCTTACCTGAACAATAAATATTTGAAACAAAATTAAAAAAAATAAAGCTTTGACACTTTTTTTTTTACTTTTCTAAAATCAGTTCGTGCATTAAAGACAAATTATTGAGAGCATCAGATGTAAACATCGACAAATATTCCCAAACCACACACGATCCAAAAGGTTCCTGCACAACTGGAACCAACGAGATACCTTAAACTCTCCAATGACCCCATGAAATGAAACGCACCATTTCTAGCCTGAAATCCGGTAAATCCCCAGGCCCAGGATAGATTTACCACCACACATTATAAATCCGTTTGTGGACACAATAACCCCATACTTATGTACACTGTTTTCCTCCACCCGGAGATAAAACCACAACTCAAACAGGCGGACATGACAGTGATCCCCAAACCTGGGGGGGGGGATACATCTCTTTCATTAATGTCAACATCAAAAATATCCACCAAGATATTGACGGAGAGTCTTAATATCTTTCTACCATCACTAATCCAGTGGACTCAGGTTCCAGATAATATCCGCAAAATCCTGGACCTTACACACTACACTAGAATATGTAGTGGACAACATGGCTTATCTTTAGACATGGACCTACCTACGCAGGCATCAACAAGCCATTTCCCAAATGCTATTCAAATTCTTTACACTAAATCAAGAACCTCAGTCAAGTTATCATGCCCCCACAGAGGACATCCCTGTTCAGAGCAGAACCAGATAATAATGTTTCGCCCGCACTTTTTCTAATAGCCAAGGAACCATTTGCAGCTACAATCAGGAATCGCAGGTATATAATAAAAAAAATAATCATTGAAGACAAACTGGAAGCCACTACCAAGCAATACCCCCAAAACACCTGAATTTTTTTGTTTTCCAGTGGAGGAACTGCATCAGGTAAACTACCCTTATACCATAACCAGTCTAATTAATCCTCTACACAGATGGCACCCGTATAAATGTACCCGCTCTCAGATGAATAGGTGCAGTTAAATTCCCCAAACTACTGTACCTCTTTCAGACCCCCCCCCCCCCCCCCCCCAACACACATTAAGCACAAAGACGTAGAGTCATCATTGTAAGTATAACTGTCCATGCAGCCGGATCACTTCCATGATAGAGAGAGATTTAAAAAAACACACCACCAGACGGCAATCTCAAGCAGCGGCATAACGGAACAACTCCAAGTAATCTGGACCTCAGCACCTTGGAGTCAAAAACACTAAAATCAGCCGACTTTGCTAGACCCATAATTGTAAGAATCTGTCCCAATCTTGGCCCCGAAAGTCTGAGCTACAAGCCCAGGGGCTACCTCCCTTGCGGCTCTTTTTTGACTGGTCAAAAGCATTCAATTAGTTTTACCTCTTTTACTCCATTATAACAGAACCAGATTGTGTACGGATTCACATATTATAGAAATCTACCTTGTATCCGATACAGTAGATGTAGTCCATGTCGATGAATAGGTTTCCTCCATTAGGGCCTTGCTACATGGAGCGCACACACTGCCGACTTGGCTGGATTCTCAAGATCAGCCTCAAAACCATCTAGCACAATGAACATACACCAGAAGGCTATAAGGGCTCCTCTGGACGCCACACTGCCCAGAATAAAGAGCCTTGGAAGTTAAGACACCACAAATATAACATAAGGCAACAATGGAGGCGATTATGCCTGCAAAGAATTTCATAAAATAGGTAACACAATAAAGGGTAATAAAGTAAAGCACTGAAAATATTGGACCACAGTTTCCCGGTCCTGTTACAGCAAACGTATCGGACTGGGACATCACAAACACAACAACAACCACCACAAAGCAGCAAATATTAAGAAAATACATGACCCAGAAATGGATGAAATCCGGAGGACAACCCCACAGGACCCGGCATGTCCCCTACACAAACTGACCCTCACTCACCCCATTTCATACTGACGGCAGCAGGCCTCCCGGAAGTCTGTGACGGGTGACAGTTCTGCGTGGATGGGCTGACCATTGAACCAGCGGTTATTTAGATCCTTCACTGCTTTTTCTGCGTCTTCCTCTCGACGAAACTGCACAGAGGAAAAAGTAAATGTCAGAGGTCAAAGGATAAAGAACAACATGGAGTGGACTAAACAATAATCCCCTAAAACTCCCCTGCAAGCCGAAAGGGGCCTTTAAAAGGGCCACTAAACCCACCAAGGGCTCTTAATACTGTGAAAAACATTATTGTATTTTAAAGGCATATAAGTTTTATGGATTATGAGTGCAGCCGATAGAGAATTAATAGTGTATGAAAAAAAAATGTTGTATGAAAAAATACCAAAATAAATATTTAAACACATACCTTGAGGTTAGCAAAATGTCTCGTAATTTGTAACAGTTAAAAATTAGGGTTAATACCCCCTTTGAACACAGGCTAAATTAGAATTAGTTTCATAATTTGTTTTGGCCAGGTTAGCTGAAACATTTGATTTAAACCCTGGGGTTCCTGTTTGTGCTGCAAGCAGCCTGGGATATGTAGTGTGGGACTAAGTTAGGTGCTATGGCAGCAGCACATCAGACAGGAAGCAGCAGGGAGTAATATCCCAGCAGTGACTTGGAGGCTGGCATCAGTGCTCTCCTATTGACTGAGGAAGACAAATCAGGTGAATAATGGGTTAAATAGATCCCCTAATGCGGCATGCTTATTGTTTTGGAATCAGGTGCCTCTGAAGACACCCCTCTGGGGGTGTCAGCATAATCAGAGGGATATTTAGATATTAATATAGAATAAAATGCTTTAGGAGAAGTGCTGCATACATGTAGGCAGAGTTTGCCTATAGAGCGCAGAGATATATTGACCCATGAAACTTGGATAGAGATATATATATATAGCTATCTATGTGTGTGTGTGTTTTAATTATACTAAAAACCATTAAAAATGTTACATTTTAAATCTTTAACATACAGTCTATTCTTCCCATTGGCTGTTGCATGAGTAACAGACAGACACAGCATCACTGTGGGCTCAGGTTACCCTGCACTGACCTGTTAACCCATAGCTTTCCTGTTTTAGATGAGAGCCAGTGTTCCATTCCTGCACAGACAGATGTGATAAGGGTTACGTTTTGGTTTGTTTGGATCAATGCCCCGCTTCACCTGCATAGCTCAAATTCCAAAAATGGAAGTGTGCATAAACCTTTTCTGGTTTCTCTAAGAAAATAAACCCATTACATGGTCGGGTCTCGTCAAACTAGAAATATAAGCAGATTGACAGAAACTTTAGTATTGACTTGAATGGGGCACAACCCAGACATGGAGCAGGCGGACAGCCACACCTCATGGACTATAACACATCAGACATATCTTTATGTCCATGCTCTTGCTTGATCCACTTGGTTTTCAGTAGAAACTGGAGTGGGTTCCTAGTTCCTTCTCCAGTGGGTCACAGCATACAGCTCCTGGTATTTCTAGGTGGTCTCCCATCCAAGTACTGACCAGGCCCAACCCTGCTTGGCTTCAGGTTGGTGTGACCTCTTGGTTCCCTGACTGGAATCAAACCAAGGTCGCAGCGGTGAAAGCACTGAATCCTAACCACTGGACCAACAGGGAATCCTGTCTATTACAAATAAACACAGAATTTATCTTTGATTTCTCAGTGAAAAATGGACATATTAAAAAAAAAAGTATTTCAACATGTTTTTAGGAGATCTTTAGTGATTTGGTGCAGCCTCGACGGTGCCCTAAAGCCTAAAGTGCCACCTCTCTAACATTTGCCATTTTTATTATATAAATGTAAGAAAGAATTTTAAAGTTAGCTATTTAAAATCGTAAAATGTCCTACCTACAGGGAGTGCGCAGATGGACAGTAAGCCCCACAGTCACCAACGTTGAGTTTCAGAGACTCAGAGGACATTGAGTGAGTATTCTGGAGTGGGGGGCCTCAATCCCCTCATCATGTAGGATATGGGCCATGTGATCCCATCTCTATACTGCCCCACAGCCATGCACGGACACCTAGCTGACCCAGGCTGGGAGAGTTCCCGATCCCTCAGTTCATGACCCTACTGCCCCACAGCCATGCACGGACACCTAGCTGTCCCAGGCTAGGAGAGTTCCCGATCCCTCAGTTCATGACCCTACTAACTCACAGGGCGACGGGAGACTCCCAATAACTCAGTTCCCTGAACATCGATAATAATGTTTACTAAGAGACCGACTCACCTTCACATATACATTTCCAACCAAGTGATCCCCTAAATTATCACAGACGTTCATCTCCTCCACTTCCCCGTACTTCTCTTCCATTTCCGTAAAGACTTCCTATGGAGAGAAAAAGAAAAATATACAAAAAGTTGCCCAGCCGCGGTCATCATGGCATCCCTAGTACAGCAGGTCAGGTCCCACCTGGCATCCCATTAATAGCAGCTCTGGCTCCATCTTGTGCTTTCAACAGAAGCCACTAAAAGCTTGCCCCCGTGTGCCATTACAGGACCCTCGCCCTAGCACCGCCCCGTTACAGGACCCTCGCCCTAGCACCGCCCCGTTACAGGACCCTCGCCCTAGCACCGCCCCGTTACAGGACCCTCGCCCTAGCACCGCCCCGTTACAGGGCCCTCGCCCTAGCACCGCCCCGTTACAGGGCCCTCGCCCTAGCACCGCCCCGTTACAGGGCCCTCGCCCTAGCACCGCCCCGTTACAGGACCCTCGCCCTAGCACCGCCCCGTTACAGGACCCTCGCCCTAGCACCGCCCCGTTACAGGACCCTCGCCCTAGCACCGCCCCGTTACAGGACCCTCGCCCTAGCACCGCCCCGTTACAGGACCCTCGCCCTAGCACCGCCCCGTTACAGGACCCTCGCCCTAGCACCGCCCCGTTACAGGACCCTCGCCCTAGCACCGCCCCGTTACAGGACCCTCGCCCTAGCACCGCCCCGTTACAGGGCCCTCGCCCTAGCACCGCCCCGTTACAGGACCCTCGCCCTAGCACCGCCCCGTTACAGGACCCTCGCCCTAGCACCGCCCCGTTACAGGACCCTCGCCCTAGCACCGCCCCGTTACAGGACCCTCGCCCTAGCACCGCCCCGTTACAGGGCCCTCGCCCTAGCACCGCCCCGTTACAGGGCCCTCGCCCTAGCACCGCCCCGTTACAGGACCCTCGCCCTAGCACCGCCCCATTACAGGACCCTCGCCCTAGCACCGCCCCGTTACAGGACCCTCGCCCTAGCACCGCCCCGTTACAGGACCCTCGCCCTAGCACCGCCCCGTTACAGGACCCTCGCCCTAGCACCGCCCCGTTACAGGACCCTCGCCCTAGCACCGCCCCGTTACAGGACCCTCGCCCTATCACCGCTCCGTTACAGGACCCTCGCCCTATCACCTCTCCGTTACAGGACCCTCGCCCTATCACCGCTCAGTTACAGGACCCTCGCCCTATCACCGCTCCGTTACAGGACCCTAGCCCTAGCACCGCCCCGTTACAGGACCCTCGCCCTAGCACCGCCCCGTTACAGGACCCTCGCCCTAGCACCGCCCCGTTACAGGACCCTCGCCCTAGCACCGCCCCGTTACAGGGCCCTCGCACCGCCCCGTTACAGGACCCTCGCCCTAGCACCGCCCCGTTACAGGACCCTCGCCCTAGCACCGCCCCGTTACAGGACCCTCGCCCTAGCACCGCCCCGTTACAGGACCCTCGCCCTAGCACCGCCCCGTTACAGGACCCTCGCCCTAGCACCGCCCCGTTACAGGACCCTCGCCCTAGCACCGCCCCGTTACAGGACCCTCGCCCTAGCACCGCCCCGTTACAGGACCCTCGCCCTAGCACCGCCCCGTTACAGGACCCTCGCCCTAGCACCGCCCGTTACAGGACCCTCGCCCTAGCACCGCCCCGTTACAGGACCCTCGCCCTAGCACCGCCCCGTTACAGGACCCTCGCCCTATCACCTCTCCGTTACAGGACCCTCGCCCTATCACCGCTCAGTTACAGGACCCTCGCCCTATCACCGCTCCGTTACAGGACCCTAGCCCTATCACCGCTCCGTTACAGGACCCTCGCCCTATCACCGCTCCGTTACAGGACCCTCGCCCTATAACCGCTCCTTTACAGGACCCTCGCCCTATCACCGCTCTGTTACAGGACCCTCGCCCTATCACCGCTCTGTTACAGGACCCTCGCCCTATCACCGCTCTGTTACAGGACCCTCGCCCTATCACTGCTCTGTTACAGGACCCTCAACCTATAACCGCTCTGTTACAGGACCCTCACCCTATCACTGCTCTGTTACACGACCCATCACTATATAACCGCTATACTGCATCTATCACTCTCTGCCCCTCATACCTCAAAGAATTCATCGTAGTGCTCCTGCATCTCCACATCACTGACAGCACCTGGGGAAACCGATAAGAGACATGAGAGGGAGGTCCCACATGATCAGACAAGCATCGGGATCAGGGAGAAGGGGCATACAGGAGGGAGGAGGAGGACAAGATCACAAGAAGGGGGTGAGACTGCATACAGAATGGAGAGGAGGCACCAGGTAAGAGGACAGGGGAGCACTGTTGGGGAAGGGAGGGGAAGGAGTGCCGTTTGACTCATGGGACACACTTACAGCGCAGGCCATCTGCTGACTGCGACGAGTTCTGTGGATTGCGATAAATATTCAACAGCGCAATAGTCTGAAAAGAAAGGCAGCGAGTTATAGGAGAAGCAAAAAGTCATGTCCAAGCTAATAAAAGGGCTCGGGCACACAGACGAGGGCCCAGGGGCGAGGGCTCAGGCACACAGACGAGGGCCCAGGGGCGAGGGCTCAGGCACACAGACGAGGGCCCAGGCACACAGACGAGGGCCCAGGGGGCGAGGGCCCAGGCACACAGACGAGGGCCCAGGGGGCGAGGGCCCAGGCACACAGACGAGGGCCCAGGCACACAGACGAGGGCCCAGGGGCGAGGGCTCAGGCACACAGATGAGGGCCCAGGGGCGAGGGCTCAGGCACACAGACGAGGGCCCAGGGGCGAGGGCTCAGGCACACAGACGAGGGCCCAGGGGCGAGGGCTCAGGCACACAGACGAGGGCCCAGGGGCGAGGGCTCAGGCACACAGACGAGGGCCCAGGGGCGAGGGCTCAGGCACACAGACGAGGGCCCAGGGGCGAGGGCTCAGGCACACAGACGAGGGCCCAGGGGCGAGGGCTCAGGCACACAGACGAGGGCCCAGGGGCGAGGGCTCTGGCACACAGAGAGGGCCGAGGGCTCAGGCACACAGAGAGGGCCCAGGGGCGAGGGCTCAGGCACACAGAGAGGGCCCAGGGGCGAGGGCTCAGGCACACAGAGAGGGCCCAGGGGCGAGGGCTCAGGCACACAGAGAGGGCCCAGGGGCGAGGGCTCAGGCACACAGAGAGGGCCCAGGGGCGAGGGCTCAGGCACACAGACGAGGGACCAGGGGCGAGGGCTCAGGCACACAGAGAGGGCCCAGGGGCGAGGGCTCAGGCACACAGAGAGGGCCCAGGGGCGAGGGCTCAGGCACACAGAGAGGGCCCAGGGGCGAGGGCTCAGGCACACAGAGAGGGCCCAAGGGCGAGGGCACAGGCACACAGAGAGGGCCCAAGGGCGAGCGCACAGGCACACAGAGAGGGCCCAAGGGCGAGCGCACAGGCACACAGAGAGGGCCCAAGGGCGAGCGCACAGGCACAGTGCAGAGGAGGGGCACGGATGATGAGTGCGCGCTCAGGTTTAGATGGATGGATATAGTGAGGGATGTATGGGTGCCATATACCTGGCTAAAAGTTGGCTTGTTGTGAAGACGCGAACATCTATCTCCATGGCGACACGCTCCGATCTTAAAGTAAAAGGAGCAGTTAACCCTGAGGAGAGAATGAGGGCACATTATTAAATGTAAAAAATGAGGGAGAAAAAGTTAGACCACATCTCATCGATCCCTCCCCCTGGAATATACAGCACCAAGAATGCACCTGAACACTTTGCCATTGTTGGGCCACCTAACACTTTGCCATTGTTGGGCCACCTAACACTTTGCCATTGTTGGGCCACCTAACACTTTGCCATTGTTGGGCCACCTAACACTTTGCCATTGTTGGGCCACCTAACACTTTGCCATTGTTGGGCCACCTAACACTTTGCCATTGTTGGGCCACCTAACACTTTGCCATTGTTGGGCCACCTAACACTTTGCCATTGTTGGGCCACCTAACACTTTGCCATTGTTGGGCCACCTAACACTTTGCCATTGTTGGGCCACCTAACACTTTGCCATTGTTGGGCCACCTAACACTTTGCCATTGTTGGGCCACCTAACACTTTGCCATTGTTGGGCCACCTAACACTTTGCCATTGTTGGGCCACCTAACACTTTGCCATTGTTGGGCCACCTAACACTTTGCCATTGTTGGGCCACCTAACACTATGCCACTGTGGATTTATAACATGACCAAACCATTTGGGAACCAAAAAGCTAAAGCCGGACATTACTGCTGGACATCCAATGGTCCCAGGTGACTCTATACATAAGATACTCAGCCCCAGACCCAACGGCATGGACTCCTCATACACCTCGAAATAACCCCATTTGGCAAAGATAAATAAAAAAAATTGTGTCACCTGCTGCGTCGGGTCCTTCAGAGGAACAATAAAGTATCATCTTTACAATAAGTTCTTGTGATGAGCGGCACCTACAGGTGGAAGGAGCTCATTACAGACACTTCTAACTTACATGGCCCATACACAACAAAGCAGCTGAATAAGTTGCAGTGGCTGCCCATAGATAAAAGGAATCAAAGAGCTCAAACGATAAACTATACTTTGTAGTAGACATTTGATTCTAGTGGATCATTCCTAAAGTTTGTTAGTGCTTTTGCTAAAGCACGCTGTACGTTTGATTTTAAGCTCAAATATAGAGTCCTCCATTTTTTTTATTGTGTTAATATTGTTCTGACGTGTACCCCTGTATAGCGCTACGGAATATGTGTCGATGGAAATAACAATAATCATTCCTGAGATAAACAAAGTTTCTGCTGTATTTTTATAGAAATGGGGGCATCTCAAACAATCACATGTCTTGAGAGCGAGTACAGTCTGCTTGTTTGTCTCTCTGGTGACAAAAACAATGCCCCCTAAGTTAGATCCATCCGCATCAAGCATGCAGTGCTCATTAGCATAAAGGATCTGCACAAATACTGAGACTAACTCACGGCCAAATTAATGTGCAGAAAAATGGCTAGTACAATGTAAATAAGACAGTCAATGTTAAGCCTGGTATCTTTAGTGTCTTCTCCCTCCGAGTGTTTTGATGGAGTGATTATTCTGGGTAAAAAGGTGTCCAACTGGATAAGACTCCTTGTGACCCGGCCTCTTCCCTCCCACAATAACTTCCATTACTCTTGTTGTCTGCCATCTTTATATTATCCATGATGGCGTCACGTTGGGTCTCTGCTCTCTCACCTTGTGCAAAGACCGGCTAATCCCTACCCCAAGTCTCTCTCATTACAGACCATCCCATTACCCCCTCCAGCCCCAAGGTCTCATCCCTACCCCAAGTCTCTCAGTACAGACCATCCCATTACCCCCTCCAGTCCCAAGGTCTCATCCCTACCCCAAGTCTCTCTCATTACAGACCATCCCATTACCCCCTCCAGCCCCAAGGTCTCATCCCTACCCCAAGTCTCTCAGTACAGAACATCCCATTACCCCCTCCAGCCCCAAGGTCTCATCCCTACCCCAAGTCTCCCATTACAGACCATCCCATTACCCCCTCCAGCCCCAAGGTCTCTCAGTACAGACCATCCCATTCCCCCCTCCAGCCCTAAGGTCTCATCACTACCCCAAGTCTCCCATTACAGACCATCCCATTACCCCCTCCAGCCCCAAGGTCTCATCCCTATCCCAAGTCTCTCAGTACAGACCATCCCATTACACCCTCCAGCCCCAAGGTCTCATCCCTACCCCAAGTCTCTCATTACAGACCATCCCATTACCCCCGCCAGCCCCAAGGTCTCATCCCTACCCCAAGTCTCTCATTACAGACCATCCCATTACACCCTCCAGCCCCAAGGTCTCATCCCTATCCCAAGTCTCTCAGTACAGACCACCCCATTACCCCCTCCAGCCCCAAGGTCTCATCCCTACCCCAAGTCTCTCATTACAGACCACCCCATTACCCCCTCCAGCCCCAAGGTCTCATCCCTACCCCAAGTCTCTCAGTACAGACCATCCCATTACACCCTCCAGCCCCAAGGTCTCATCCCTACCCCAAGTCTCTCAGTACAGAACATCCCATTACCCCCTCCAGCCCCAATGTCTCATCCCTACCCCAAGTCTCTCATTACAGACCATCCCATTACCCCCGCCAGCCCCAAGGTCTCATCCCTACCCCAAGTCTCTCATTACAGACCATCCCATTACACCCTCCAGCCCCAAGGTCTCATCCCTATCCCAAGTCTCTCAGTACAGACCACCCCATTACCCCCTCCAGCCCCAAGGTCTCATCCCTACCCCAAGTCTCTCATTACAGACCACCCCATTACACCCTCCAGCCCCAAGGTCTCATCCCTACCCCAAGTCTCTCAGTACAGAACATCCCATTACCCCCTCCAGCCCCAATGTCTCATCCCTACCCCAAGTCTCTCATTACAGACCATCCCATTACACCCTCCAGCCCCAAGGTCTCATCCCTACCCCAAGTCTCCCATTACAGACCATCCCATTACCCCCTCCAGCCCCAAGGTCTCATCCCTACCCCAAGTCTCTCTCATTACAGACCATCCCATTCCCCCCTCCAGCCCCAAGGTCTCATCACTACCCCAAGTCTCCCATTACAGACCATCCCATTACCCCCTCCAGCCCCAAGGTCTCATCCCTACCCCAAGTCTCTCATTACAGACCATCCCATTACCCCCTCCAGCCCCAAGGTCTCATCCCTACCCCAAGTCTCTCTCATTACAGACCATCCCATTACACCCTCCAGCCCCAAGGTCTCATCCCTACCCCAAGTCTCTCTCATTACAGACCATCCCATTACACCCTCCAGCCCCAAGGTCTCATCCCTACCCCAAGTCTCTCTCATTACAGACCATCCCATTACACCCTCCAGCCCCAAGGACTCATCCCTACCCCAAGTCTCTCAGTACAGACCATCCCATTACATCCTCCAGCCCCAAGGTCTCATCTCTACCCCAAGTCTCTCATTACAGACCATCCCATTACCCCCTCCAGCCACAAGGTCTCATCTCTACCCCAAGTCTCTCATTACAGACCATCTCATTACAGCCCATCCCATTACCCCCTCCAGCCCCAAGGTCTCTCATTACAGACCATCCCATTACCCCCTCCAGCCCCAAGGTCTCATCTCTACCCCAAGTCTCTCATTACAGACCATCCCATTACCCCCTCCAGCCACAAGGTCTCATCTCTACCCCAAGTCTCTCAGTACAGACCATCCCATTACACCCGCCAGCCCCAAGGTCTCATCCCTACCCCAAGTCTCTCTCAGTACAGACCATCCCATTACCCCCTCCAGCCCCAAGGTCTCATCCCTATCCCAAGTCTCTCAGTACAGAACATCCCATTACACCCTCCAGCCCCAAGGTCTCATCCCTACCCCAAGTCTCTCTCATTACAGACCATCCCATTACCCCCTCCAGCCCCAATGTCTCATCCCTATCCCAAGTCTCTCAGTACAGACCATCCTATTACACCCTCCAGCCCCAAGGTCTCATCCCTACCCCAAGTCTCTCTCATTACAGACCATCCCATTACACCCTCCAGCCCCAAGGTCTCATCCCTACCCCAAGTCTCTCTCATTACAGACCATCCCATTACCCCCTCCAGCCCCAAGGTCTCATCTCTACCCCAAGTCTCTCAGTACAGACCATCCCATTACAGCCTCCAGCCCCAAGGTCTCATCCCTACCCCAAGTCTCTCATTACAGACCATCCCATTACCCACTCCAGCCCCAAGGTCTCATCTCTACCCCAAGTCTCTCAGTACAGACCATCCCATTACACCCGCCAGCCCCAAGGTCTCATCCCTACCCCAAGTCTCTCTCAGTACAGACCATCCCATTACCCCCTCCAGCCCCAAGGTCTCATCCCTATCCCAAGTCTATCAGTACAGACCATCCCATTACCCCCTCCAGCCCCAAGGTCTCATCTCTACCCCAAGTCTCTCAGTACAGAACATCCCATTACCCTCTCCAGCCCCAAGGTCTCATCCCTACCCCAAGTCTCTCATTGCAGACCATCCAATTACACCCTCCAGCCCCAAGGTCTCATCCCTACCCCAAGTCTCCCATTACAGACCATCCCATTCCCCCCTCCAGCCCCAAGGTCTCATCCCTACCCCAAGTCTCTCTCATTACAGACCATCCCATTACCCCCTCCAGCCCCAAGGTCTCATCCCTACCCCAAGTCTCTCTCATTACAGACCATCCCATTACACCCTCCAGCCCCAAGGACTCACCCCTACCCCCAAGTCTCTCAGTACAGACCATCCCATTACATCCTCCAGCCCCAAGGTCTCATCTCTACCCCAAGTCTCTCATTACAGACCATCCCATTATCCCCTCCAGCCACAAGGTCTCATCTCTATCCCAAGTCTCTCATTACAGACCATCACATTACACCCTCCAGCCCCAATGTCTCATCCCTACCCCAAGTCTCTCATTACAGACCATCCCATTACCCCCTCCAGCCCCAAGGTCTCTCATTACAGGCCATCCCATTACACGCTCCAGCCCCAAGGTCTCATCCCTACCCCAAGTCTCTCATTACAGACCATCCCATTACAGCCTCCAGCCCCAAGGTCTCATCCCTACCCCAAGTCTCTCATTACAGGCCATCCCATTACACCCGCCAGCCCCAAGGTCTCATCCCTACCCCAAGTCTCTCATTACAGACCATCCCATTACCCCCTCCAGCCCCAAGGTCTCATCTCTACCCCAAGTCTCTCAGTACAGACCATCCCATTACACCCTCCAGCCCCAAGGTCTCATCCCTACCCCAAGTCTCTCTCAGTACAGACCATCCCATTACCCCCTCCAGCCCCAAGGTCTCATCCCTATCCCAAGTCTCTCATTACAGGCCATCCCATTACACCCTCCAGCCCCAAGGTCTCATCTCTACCCCAAGTCTCTCAGTACAGACCATCCCATTACACCCTCCAGCCCCAAGGTCTCATCCCTACCCCAAGTCTCTCTCAGTACAGACCATCCCATTACCCCCTCCAGCCCCAAGGTCTCATCCCTATCCCAAGTCTCTCATTACAGGCCATCCCATTACACCCTCCAGCCCCAAGGTCTCATCCCTACCCCAAGTCTCTCTCAGTACAGACCATCCCATTACACCCTCCAGCCCCAAGGTCTCATCCCTACCCCAAGTCTCTCTCATTACAGACCATTCCATTACCCCCTCCAGCCCCAAGGTCTCATCCCTATCCCAAGTCTCTCAGTACAGACCATCCCATTACACCCTCCAGCCCCAAGGTCTCATCCCTACCCCAAGTCTCTCATTACAGACCACCCCATTACACCCTCCAGCCCCAAGGTCTCATCCCTACCCCAAGTCTCTCTCATTACAGACCATCCCATTACACCCTCCAGCCCCAAGGTCTCATCCCTACCCCAAGTCTCTCTCATTACAGACCATCCCATTACATCCTCCAGCCCCAATGTCTCATCCCTACCCCAAGTCTCTCTCAGTACAGACCATCCCATTACCCCCTCCAGGCCCAAGGTCTCATCCCTACCCCAAGTCTCTCTCAGTACAGACCATCCCATTACCCCCTCCAGCCCCAAGGTCTCATCCCTATCCCAAGTCTCTCTCATTACAGACCATCCCATTCCCCCCTCCAGCCCCAAGGTCTCATCACTACCCCAAGTCTCCCATTACAGACCATCCCATTACCCCCTCCAGCCCCAAGGTCTCATCCCTACCCCAAGTCTCTCATTACAGACCATCCCATTACCCCCTCCAGCCCCAAGGTCTCATCCCTACCCCAAGTCTCTCTCATTACAGACCATCCCATTACACCCTCCAGCCCCAAGGTCTCATCCCTACCCCAAGTCTCTCTCATTACAGACCATCCCATTACACCCTCCAGCCCCAAGGACTCATCCCTACCCCCAAGTCTCTCAGTACAGACCATCCCATTACATCCTCCAGCCCCAAGGTCTCATCTCTACCCCAAGTCTCTCATTACAGACCATCCCATTATCCCCTCCAGCCACAAGGTCTCATCTCTATCCCAAGTCTCTCATTACAGACCATCACATTACACCCTCCAGCCCCAAGGTCTCATCCCTACCCCAAGTCTCTCTCATTACAGACCATCCCATTACACCCTCCAGCCCCAAGGTCTCATCCCTACCCCAAGTCTCTCTCATTACAGACCATCCCATTACACCCTCCAGCCCCAAGGACTCATCCCTACCCCAAGTCTCTCAGTACAGACCATCCCATTACATCCTCCAGCCCCAAGGTCTCATCTCTACCCCAAGTCTCTCATTACAGACCATCCCATTACCCCCTCCAGCCACAAGGTCTCATCTCTACCCCAAGTCTCTCATTACAGACCATCTCATTACAGCCCATCCCATTACCCCCTCCAGCCCCAAGGTCTCTCATTACAGACCATCCCATTACCCCCTCCAGCCCCAAGGTCTCATCTCTACCCCAAGTCTCTCAGTACAGACCATCCCATTACACCCGCCAGCCCCAAGGTCTCATCCCTACCCCAAGTCTCTCTCAGTACAGACCATCCCATTACCCCCTCCAGCCCCAAGGTCTCATCCCTACCCCAAGTCTCTCAGTACAGACCATCCCATTACACCCTCCAGCCCCAAGGTCTCATCCCTACCCCAAGTCTCTCTCATTACAGACCATCCCATTACCCCCTCCAGCCCCAATGTCTCATCCCTATCCCAAGTCTCTCAGTACAGACCATCCTATTACACCCTCCAGCCCCAAGGTCTCATCCCTACCCCAAGTCTCTCTCATTACAGACCATCCCATTACACCCTCCAGCCCCAAGGTCTCATCCCTACCCCAAGTCTCTCTCATTACAGACCATCCCATTACCCCCTCCAGCCCCAAGGTCTCATCTCTACCCCAAGTCTCTCAGTACAGACCATCCCATTACAGCCTCCAGCCCCAAGGTCTCATCCCTACCCCAAGTCTCTCAGTACAGACCATCCCATTACCCCCTCCAGCCCCAAGGTCTCATCTCTACCCCAAGTCTCTCAGTACAGAACATCCCATTACCCTCTCCAGCCCCAAGGTCTCATCCCTACCCCAAGTCTCTCATTGCAGACCATCCAATTACACCCTCCAGCCCCAAGGTCTCATCCCTACCCCAAGTCTCCCATTACAGACCATCCCATTCCCCCCTCCAGCCCCAAGGTCTCATCCCTACCCCAAGTCTCCCATTACAGACCATCCCATTACCCCCTCCAGCCCCAAGGTCTCATCCCTACCCCAAGTCTCTCTCATTACAGACCATCCCATTACCCCCTCCAGCCCCAAGGTCTCATCCCTACCCCAAGTCTCTCTCATTACAGACCATCCCATTACACCCTCCAGCCCCAAGGTCTCATCCCTACCCCAAGTCTCCCATTACAGACCATCCCATTACCCCCTCCAGCCCCAAGGTCTCATCTCTACCCCAAGTCTCTCAGTACAGACCATCCCATTACACCCTCCAGCCCCAAGGTCTCATCCCTACCCCAAGTCTCTCATTACAGGCCATCTCATTACAGCCCATCCCATTACCCCCTCCAGCCCCAAGGTCTCTCATTACAGGCCATCCCATTACACGCTCCAGCCCCAAGGTCTCATCCCTACCCCAAGTCTCTCATTACAGACCATCCCATTACAGCCTCCAGCCCCAAGGTCTCATCCCTACCCCAAGTCTCTCATTACAGGCCATCCCATTACACCCGCCAGCCCCAAGGTCTCATCCCTACCCCAAGTCTCTCATTACAGACCATCCCATTACCCCCTCCAGCCCCAAGGTCTCATCTCTACCCCAAGTCTCTCAGTACAGACCATCCCATTACACCCTCCAGCCCCAAGGTCTCATCCCTACCCCAAGTCTCTCTCTTTACAGACCATTCCATTACCCCCTCCAGCCCCAAGGTCTCATCCCTATCCCAAGTCTCTCAGTACAGACCATCCCATTACACCCTCCAGCCCCAAGGTCTCATCCCTACCCCAAGTCTCTCATTACAGACCACCCCATTACACCCTCCAGCCCCAAGGTCTCATCCCTACCCCAAGTCTCTCTCATTACAGACCATCCCATTACACCCTCCAGCCCCAAGGTCTCATCCCTACCCCAAGTCTCTCTCATTACAGACCATCCCATTACATCCTCCAGCCCCAATGTCTCATCCCTACCCCAAGTCTCTCTCAGTACAGACCATCCCATTACCCCCTCCAGCCCCAAGGTCTCATCCCTACCCCAAGTCTCTCTCAGTACAGACCATCCCATTACCCCCTCCAGCCCCAAGGTCTCATCCCTATCCCAAGTCTCTCAGTACAGACCATCCCATTACACCCTCCAGCCCCAAGGTCTCATCCCTACCCCAAGTCTCTCTCATTACAGACCATCCCATAACCCCCTCCAGCCCCAAGGTCTCATCCCTACCCCAAGTCTCATTACAGACCACCCCATTACCCCCTCCAGCCCCAAGGTCTCATCCCTATCCCAAGTCTCTCAGTACAGACCATCCCATTACACCCTCCAGCCCCAAGGTCTCATCTCTACCCCAAGTCTCTCAGTACAGACCATCCCATTACAGCCTCCAGCCCCAAGGTCTCATCCCTACCCCAAGTCTCTCATTACAGACCATCCCATTACCCCCTCCAGCCCCAAGGTCTCATCTCTACCCCAAGTCTCTCAGTACAGACCATCCCATTACCCCCTCCAGCCCCAAGGTCTCATCCCTACCCCAAGTCTCTCAGTACAGACCATCCCATTACCCCCTCCAGTCCCAAGGTCTCATCTCTACCCCAAGTCTCTCAGTACAGACCATCCCATTACACCCTCCAGCCCCAAGGTCTCATCTCTACCCCAAGTCTCTCTCATTACAGACCATCCCATTACACCCTCCAGCCCCAAGGTCTCATCTCTACCCCAAGTCTCTCTCAGTACAGACCATCCCATTACCCCCTCCAGCCCCAAGGTCTCATCCCTACCCCAAGTCTCTCTCATTACAGACCATCCCATTACCCCCTCCAGCCCCAAGGTCTCATCCCCATCCCAAGTCTCTCAGTACAGACCATCCCATTACACCCTCCAGCCCCAAGGTCTCATCCCTACCCCAAGTCTCTCTCATTACAGACCATCCCATTACCCCCTCCAGCCCCAAGGTCTCATCCCTACCCCAAGTCTCATTACAGACCACCCCATTACCCCCTCCAGCCCCAAGGTCTCATCCCTATCCCAAGTCTCTCAGTACAGACCATCCCATTACACCCTCCAGCCCCAAGGTCTCATCCCTACCCCAAGTCTCTCTCATTACAGCCTCCAGTCCCAAGGTCTCATCCCTACCCCAAGTCTCTCTCATTACAGACCATCCCATTACACCCTCCAGCCCCAATGTCTCATCCCTACCCCAAGTCTCTCAGTACAGACCATCCCATTACCCCCTCCAGCCCCAAGGTCTCATCCCTACCCCAAGTCTCTCATTACAGGCCATCTCATTACAGCCCATCCCATTACCCCCTCCAGCCCCAAGGTCTCTCATTACAGACCATCCCATTACAGCCTCCAGTCCCAAGGTCTCATCCCTACCCCAAGTCTCTCAGTACAGACCATCCCATTACAGCCTCCAGCCCCAAGGACTCATCCCTACCCCAAGTCTCTCATTACAGACCATCCCATTACCCCCTCCAGCCCCAAGGTCTCATCTCTACCCCAAGTCTCTCAGTACAGACCATCCCATTACACCCGCCAGCCCCAAGGTCTCATCCCTACCCCAAGTCTCTCTCTGTACAGACCACCCCATTACCCCCTCCAGCCCCAAGGTCTCATCCCTACCCCAAGTCTCTCTCATTACAGACCATCCCATTACCCCCTCCAGCCCCAAGGTCTCATCCCTACCCCAAGTCTCTTATTACAGACCATCCCATTACCCCCTCCAGCCCCAAGGTCTCATCCCTACCCCAAGTCTCTCTCATTACAGACCATCCCATTACCCCCTCCAGCCCCAAGGTCTCATCCCTACCCCAAGTCTCTCATTACAGACCATCCCATTACACCCTCCAGCCCCAAGGACTCATCCCTACCCCAAGTCTCTCAGTACAGACCATCCCATTACATCCTCCAGCCCCAAGGTCTCATCTCTACCCCAAGTCTCTCATTACAGACCATCTCATTACAGCCCATCCCATTACCCCCTCCAGCCCCAAGGTCTCTCATTACAGACCATCCCATTACCCCCTCCAGCCCCAAGGTCTCATCCCTACCCCAAGTCTCTCAGTACAGACCATCCCATTACACCCTCCAGCCCCAAGGTCTCATCCCTACCCCAAGTCTCTCTCATTACAGACCATCCCATTACCCCCTCTAGCCCCAAGGTCTCATCCCTACCCCAAGTCTCTCATTACAGACCATCCCATTACACCCTCCAGCCCCAAGGTCTCATCTCTACCCCAAGTCTCTCAGTACAGACCATCCCATTAGACCCGCCAGCCCCAAGGTCTCATCCCTACCCCAAGTCTCTCTCATTACAGACCATCCCATTACCCCCTCCAGCCCCAATGTCTCATCCCTACCCCAAGTCTCTCTCATTACAGACCATCCCATTACACCCTCCAGCCCCAAGGTCTCATCTCTACCCCAAGTCTCTCATTACAGACCATCCCATTACCCCCTCCAGCCCCAAGGTCTCATCCCTACCCCAAGTCTCTCTCATTACAGACCATCCCATTACCCCCTCCAGCCCCAATGTCTCATCCCTATCCCAAGTCTCTCTCATTACAGACCATCCCATTACACCCTCCAGCCCCAATGTCTCATCCCTACCCCAAGTCTCTCTCAGTACAGACCATCCCATTACCCCCTCCAGCCCCAAGGTCTCATCCCTACCCCAAGTCTCTAAGTACAGACCATCCCATTACAGCCTCCAGCCCCAAGGTCTCATCCCTACCCCAAGTCTCTCATTACAGACCATCCCATTACAGCCTCCAGCCCCAAGGACTCATCCCTACCCCAAGTCTCTCATTACAGACCATCCCATTACAGCCTCCAGCCCCAAGGACTCATCCCTACCCCAAGTCTCTCATTACAGACCATCCCATTACAGCCTCCAGCCCCAAGGACTCATCCCTACCCCAAGTCTCTCATTACAGACCATCCCATTACCCCCTCCAGCCCCAAGGTCTCATCCCTACCCCAAGTCTCTCTCATTACAGACCATCCCATTACCCCCTCCAGCCCCAAGGTCTCATCCCTACCCCAAGTCTCTCTCATTACAGACCACCCCATTACACCCTCCAGCCCCAATGTCTCATCCCTACCCCAAGTCTCTCTCATTACAGACCATCCCATTACCCCCTCCAGCCCCAAGTCTCTCATTACAGACCATCCCATTACCCCCTCCAGCCCCAAGGTCTCATCCCTACCCCAAGTCTCTCTCATTACAGACCACCCCATTACACCCTCCAGCCCCAAGATCTCATCCCTACCCCAAGTCTCTCAATACAGACCACCCCATTACCCCCTCCAGCCCCAAGGTCTCATCCCTACCCCAAGTCTCTCTCATTACGGGGAGGGGGATACTGCTCGTTGTATATAGTCTTTCATTCATTTACAGATATCACTCCATGGGTCTCTCTTCTAGCTCTCTGTCCCTCTCACCATATCCTCAGCTCTCTCTCATTCTCTCTCTGTCAGTCTCTTCTCCTTCCTAGCTCTCTCTCACTCACACTAGATCAATGTCTTAGCCTCTTTTACTCTCTGACTCTTTAGCTGGCTGCAGTCTATTCCTTACTTGTCCTTTTCGGTCCCGAAGATGGACGCCAGATACTCCGCCATCTTCCCCTCCGGTCCCCGCGCGCCGCCAGCGTCATCACCAGCGACACTACGTCATCGCAAAGCGCCTCCCACTGCGTGTTGGCATAGAAACCGGGCCTTGTGCTGGGGGGGCGTCCCGAGCTCGAGTAAAGAGGAACAAAGAGAGGGACAGGGCTTATGGTATAGATATACAGCGAGAGGGGACTAATGATATACGTATATGGAGGCAGAGAGCTAATGATTGAGAGAAAGAAATGAAAGTGCAAATAATATAGAGAGACAGAGGTGGAGGGAGAGGAGAGAGAGTGCTAATGATAAAGAGAGGGGAGATGGAGAGAGTGCTAATGATAAAGAGAGAGTGAGGTGGAGAGAGTGCTAATGATAAAGAGAGGGGAGATGGAGAGAGTGCTAATGATAAAGAGAGAGTGAGGTGGAGAGAGTGCTAATGATAAAGAGAGAGTGAGGTGGAGAGAGTGCTAATGATAAAGAGAGAGTGAGGTGGAGAGAGTGCTAATGATATAGAGGGAGAGGAGAGAGTGCTAATGATATAGAGAGAGAGGAGAGAGTGCTAATGATATAGAGAGAGTGCTAATGATATAGAGGGAGAGGAGAGAGTGCTTATGGTATAGAGAGAGAGGAGAGAGTGCTAATGATATAGAGAGAGTGCTAATGATATAGAGGGAGAGGAGAGAGTGCTAATGATATAGAGGGAGAGGAGAGAGTGCTCATGATATCGAGAGAGTGCTAATGATATAGAGGGCGGTAGAGAGAGTGCTCAATATATAGAGAGGGAGGTGGAGTGAGTGCCAATGATATAGAGAGAGTGCTAATGATATAGAGGGAAAGGAGAGAGTGCTCATGATATAGAGGGAGGTGTTGAGAGTGCTAATGATATAGAGGGAGGTGGAGAGAGTGCTAATGATATAGAGAGAGTGCTAATGATATAGAGGGAGAGGAGAGAGTGCTCATGATATAGAGAGGGAGGTAGAGAGAGTGCTCATGATATAGAGAGGGAGGTGGAGAGAGTGCTAATGATAAAGAGAGAGTGCTAATGATATAGAGGGAGGTGGAGAGAGTGCTATATAGAGGGAGAGGAGAGAGTGCTCATGATATATAGAGGGAGGAGGAGAGAGTGCTAATGATATAGAGAGAGTGCTAATGATATAGAGGGAGGTGGAGAGAGTGTTAATGATATAGAGAGAGTGCTAATGATATAGAGGGAGGTAGAGAGAGTGCTCATGATATAGAGAGGGAGGTAGAGAGAGTGCTCATGATATAGAGAGGGAGGTGGAGAGAGTGCTAATGATATAGAGAGGGAGGTGGAGAGAGTGCTAATGATATAGAGAGAGTGCTAATGATATAGAGGGAGGTAGAGAGAGTGCTCATGATATAGAGAGGGAGGTGGAGAGAGTGCTAATGATAAAGAGAGAGTGCTAATGATATAGAGGGAGAGGAGAGAGTGCTCGTGATATAGAGAGGGAGGTAGAGAGAGTGCTCATGATATAGAGAGGGAGGTGGAGAGAGTGCTAATGATATAGAGAGAGTGCTAATGATATAGAGGGAGGTAGAGAGAGTGCTCATGATATAGAGGGAGGTGGAGAGAGTGCTCATGATATAGAGAGGGAGATGGAGAGAGTGCTAATGATATAGAGAGAGTGCTAATGATATAGAGGGAGGTAGAGAGAGTGCTCATGATATAGAGAGGGAGATTGAGAGAGTGCTAATGATATAGAGAGAGTGCTAATGATATAGAGGGAGGTAGAGAGATTGCTCATGATATAGAGGGAGGTGGAGAGAGTGCTCATGATATAGAGATGGAGAGAGTGCTAATGATATAGAGGGAGGTAGAGAGAGTGCTCATGATATAGAGAGGGTGATGTAGAGAGTGCTAATGATAGAGAGAGAGTGCTAATGATATAGAGGGAGGTAGAGAGAGTGCTCATGATATAGAGGGAGGTGGAGAGAGTGTTAATGATATAGAGAGAGTGCTAATGATATAGAGGGAGGTAGAGAGAGTGCTCATGATATAGAGAGGGAGGTAGAGAGAGTGCTTATGATATAGAGAGGGAGGTGGAGAGAGTGCTAATGATATAGAGAGAGTGCTCATGATATAGAGAGGGTGGTGGAGAGAGTGCTAATGATATAGAGAGAGTGCTAATGATATAGAGGGAGGTAGAGAGAGTGCTCATGATATAGAGGGAGGTGGAGAGAGTGCTCATGATATAGAGGGAGGTAGAGAGAGTGCTCATGATATAGAGAGGGAGATGTAGATAGTGCTAATGATATAGAGGGAGGTAGAGAGAGTGCTCATGATATAGAGGGAGGTGGAGAGAGTGTTAATGATATAGAGGGAGGTAGAGAGAGTGCTCATGATATAGAGAGGGAGGTAGTGAGAGTGCTTATGATATAGAGAGGGAGGTGGAGAGAGTGCTCATGATATAGAGAGGGAGGTGGAGAGAGTGCTAATGATATAGAGAGAGTGCTCATGATATAGAGAGGGAGGTAGAGAGAGTGCTCATGATATAGAGAGGGAGGTGGAGAGAGTGCTAATGATATAGAGAGAGTGCTAATGATATAGAGGGAGGTAGAGAGAGTGCTCATGATGTAGAGGGAGGTGGAGAGAGTGCTCATGATATAGAGAGGGAGATGGAGAGAGTGCTAATGATATAGAGGGAGGTAGAGAGAGTGCTCATGATATAGAGAGGGAGATGTAGAGAGTGCTAATGATATAGAGAGAGTGCTAACGATATAGAGGGAGGTAGAGAGAGTGTTCATGATATAGAGGGAGGTGGAGAGAGTGCTCATGATATAGAGAGGGAGATGGAGAGAGTGCTAATGATATAGAGAGAGTTCTAATGATATAGAGGGAGGCAGAGAGAGTGCTCATGATATAGAGAGGGAGATGGAGAGAGTGCTAATGATATAGAGGGAGGTAGAGAGAGTGCTCATGATATAGAGAGGGAGGTGGAGAGAGTGCTCATGATATAGAGGGAGGTGGAGAGAGTGCTCATGATATAGAGAGGGAGATGGAGAGAGTGCTAATGATATAGAGAGAGTGCTAATGATATAGAGGGAGGCAGAGAGAGTGCTCATGATATAGAGAGGGAGATGGAGAGAGTGCTAATGATATAGAGGGAGGTAGAGAGAGTGCTCATGATATAGAGAGGGAGGTGGAGAGAGTGCTAATGATATAGAGAGAGTGCTAATGATATAGAGGGAGGTGGAGAGAGTGCTCATGATATAGAGAGGGAGGTGGAGAGAGTGCTAATGAAATAGATGGAGTGCTAATGATATAGAGGGAGGGGGAGAGAGTGCTAATGATATATAGAGGGAGGTGGAGAGAGTGCTAATGATATAGGCCCTCATTCAATTGCAATTCGGCCAATTGAATAGGGCTCTAAATAAGGACATAACATATATGTTTTAAATAAGTGTTTATTTAGTAAGCATCTATCCAAAAGCAAGGATTTCACGAACTAAAAACGTCTGTAAAAAAAATATGTTATGTGCTTATTTAGAGCTCTATTCAATTGGCCGAATTGCAATTGAATGAGGGCCTCAGAGAGGGAGGTAGAGAGAGTGCTAATGATATAGAGAGGCGGAGAGAGTGCTAATGATTTAGAGAGAGGGAGGTAGAGAGAGTGCTAATGATATAGAGAGAGAGAGACTGTTAATGATATAGAGAGAGGGAGGTGCAGAGAGTGCCAATGATATAGAGAGGCGGAGAGAGTGCTAATGATTTAGAGAGAGGGAGGTAGAGAGAGTGCTAATGATATAGAGAGGGAGGCGGAGATAGTGCTAATGATATGCAGAGAGGGAGGCGGAGAGAGTGCTAATGATATTGAGAGAGGGAGGCGGAGAGAGTGCTAATGATATAGAGAGGGAGGCGGAGAGAGTGCTAATGATATAGAGAGGGAGGCGGAGAGAGTGCTAATGATAAAGAGAGAGGGAGGTGGAGAGAGTGCTAATGATATATAGAGAGGGAGAGGACAGAGTGCTAACGATACAGAGAGATGGAGGCGGAGAGTGTGCTCATGATATTGAGAGAGGGAGATGGAGAGAGTGCTAATGAAATATAGAGAGGGAGGCAGAGAGAGTGCTAATGATATAAAGAGAGGGAGGCAGAGAGAGTGTTAATGGTCTATTGCGAGGGAGGCGGAGAGAGTGCTAACTTTATGCAGAGAGGGAGGCGGAGAGAGTGCTAACTTTATGCAGAGAGGGAGGCGGAGAGAGTGCTAATGATATAGAGAGAGGGAGGTGGAGAGAGTGCTAATGATATAGAGAGAGGCAGGTGGAGAGAGTGCTAATGATATAGAGAGCGGGAGGCGGAAATAGTGCTAATAATATAGATAATAATATGGATTTGTGCACCTTGAAAAAGCAACATAGAGTTGTCCATGTGCAAAAACAGGTTCTTCTAAAAAAATACCCACAGACTTAAAAGTTTGTCCTTGGGATTTATTGATGGTCATGGCAAATGCCATGATAATGGGAAATTGTCTCCTTTGAAGGACAAAAGGCAACCACTCTCACTTGGAGCTAAATCCATTCTTTGTATTTAAAAACTGTCATATCTCCATGTATAAAATGATGTTTTAACTCATATACAATTAATCTGGTCCCATTACAATGTCCTTTTTTGGAATTCATATTTCTCAATAGCATGACAATTGCCCCTTTTTTCAATTGCAAAACATGTGGTGGCATTCCAGATGGGGTTAAAGAATTAATAAATTCAATACTAAAATTCGATTCACTGTCATCAGCGAGAACTGAATCTGCACTGTAATAATTATTTTGTGGTGCATTGATGAATTTTAAAATTTCGTTATTTAGATCCAAGGCATTTATATTTTTTGATGTTAATATCACTTTGTTTGCAATGTCTGAGTAATCGTCGTTATTCAGAGTGTTTAGAAAGATTGCTGATACGAGTGATTCCTTGCAAACCATTGTTGATGGAATTTCAATGGTATCATTGGGTAAATCATGTATTTGTGGATGTTTTCCTTCTCCAATTTGAATGAGCAATCATTGAATTCATTTTGGCCTTCAGATCTCATATTTAATTCTAATTTGAGATGTGTAAATATTTTCCACAGTTTACTTGTTTTGATACATGTTTCAATGATATCAGTTCTATTTCCATGTGGCACCACAGGTAATGTTTGCCTAAAATCTCCTCCTAACAGCATCACCTTTCCACCAAATGGCAAATTATTATCCATCACTTCTTTTAAGAATCTGTCAATACATTGCAAGGCATGACATGACATCATTGTTGCCTCGTCTATGATAATTAATTTACTTTGTTTAAATTTTTAGGCTTGTAAAGAATTCAGTCGAATATCTGACACTGATGTTTCCAAAATGTGAACTGGCAGTTTAAAGCCACTATGCACAGTTCTACCACCGTCTAACAAAAGTGCTGCAATTCCAGTTGTTGCAAATGGCATTGCTATCTGGCCCTGTGCTCGAATGTAACCCATCAAACAAGTGTACAGATTTCCTGATCCACCAGGGCCGTCTAGATACAAAGAACGTTCTTTGACCATTTCATCATCTGTAGCATTTGTGATGGCATTAAATGCTTTTAATTGTAAATTATTTAAAGTTGCCAGTTTTTCTTCTGTTTTTTTGTTTTGTTTTTGTAGCTCAGTGTCATAACCATTAAAGTTGATGTCATCTATAAGTCCTGGATCAGGCAAATTAAAACTTGCACAATTTAATCCATGAGCAAGCAATATTTCTTGAATCTCCATTAAAGTATTTAACAGTGCTATTGGCTCGTTGTAACGTTTCAAGAAGTCTTCAGACATATTTAATTTAAATGTTTTCCACAAAGTAAATGCATCAGGTACATTGCAAAAGATGCAAATGAACGCAAATTGTTCTCTCATTTGCCTTGGCATTTGACATAGTGCTGCTTCTTCCAAAAACCTCTCCCATTCTGTATCATCAGCTATGAAGTTTTGATGTCTTGCAGCTAATAGGAAAGTATCATATACTATGTCATAAACTGTGCGTAAATGTAAAAGAAGTAATCTTAAACTGAAACGTTCAATGTCTCTTGGACTGACGATATAAATTTATGGTATAATTTTATGCGTATCTCTTCTTCGTTGTCGCCATAGACCATTTACAAATACATAGTGATATGGAATCTCAATGTATAAAAATTGTCTGGCCTGCGTATCCTGGCAGTTTAATTTAAACCATGCAGTAAGTGTTGTATCTCTGTGTTCACTTTGAGCTAAGGCAGTTCTTTCATTGCCTGCAGTAAAGCAAACAAACTGACTTTGTGGCAAATGTACAGCTAATCGATTCACAGCATGTGACTGATCATGCATCTCAAATTTCAGAAGCCGCCACATTACTTCAGGAGCACTGACAAAGCGAGCATCTAAATACTTTGAAAGTTCGTCATGTAAAATTGGATTTTCCTTTTCGTTTGCTGCACCTTGCACAACAACAGTTGCTGCATCATATCCTTTGTATATATATTTATACACATATTTGATGGATTTAATAGAAGTGCAAGCTTCCACATTTATGTGTGCATTGTACTTCATGAGCAAATGTGGATTGTATGGAAGGACAAATCTATTATCAACCTTTTGTCCACGGATAATAGCTGTTTGTCCTTGTCTTGTTTTATACAAAGGGTATCCATCACAATTAGCATAAGTTTGCATTTGAAATTGTTTAGGAAATTCTTTTGTACATTTTTTATTTTCCATACATGGTGAATTAGGATTCATATCTCCACATGGCCCATGAGTCATTCTGTGTGTAACACAGTATATATACAAATTGGGATATAATAATTTAAAATTAGAATTTTTATTAGTAAGGGATAACAACGGCGGTAAACTTTAAAAACAATGAGGTATTTAAAAAATCCTGGATTGGAGAAAAAAGTTTAAAATGGGCTAACTGATGTGTGAAACTTTACCCATTTGATATTATTTTAAACTCTAAAATAGAGGGGTAAGTGATTCACACCTAACAGTATTTCTAGAGGATGGTGAATAGCTTATCCAATTCAATATATCCTGTCTTTATATATTTATATTTAAGCACAATTAACATGCAATTAGAGTTAGTGGATATAATGCTGCTAGATCAATGCCATAGAGATGACCCTAATTTGTTAAGTTTCACACTGACCCTGGTTTTCTAGGGTACACAGTGTGGAATTTCAAAATTAGCATAGAATATATGCCTAATACGTGCTGTATTAAGCTTCTACAGGACTTTGTTCAAATGGATCTCAATTGTTTACCACAAGTCTGAGCATTATGTCTTTATCTGTCTTGTAAACATGCCACAATGTTATCACAGGGATTGCTCTCTTCTGTGTCTAAACGGGCTAGGATATAGTTAATGTCCTCACAACAAAGACGTCCCTTATAAAGATACACTAGTATTGTATTCATATCCCGTTGCAGGGATCAGCATCATGTGGAAAGCAGAGATCCTAGAGAGTGAACGATATCCAGTGGGCTATCTCCCACTCTAAGTACTGTCAGAAGTATGTAAAATCTATCTCATATGGAAGTAACAGCATTCACACATATGGAAACGGACAGGGAGGGTAAGCATACATCCTCTAAATATCTAAAATACAATACTGTTAGTAGAAGTGACGCCGGCGTGCCCTTAGCTGTAAGGCATGCCACGTCATCAAAGGCCAACACAGTCAAAAAGTTTGAAATATTTTTCTGGATCTGGCAATTCAGCAGTAATGACTGAATCCACTCTCTCTGCGGTATTCAACGTATCTTTTTCCTGCAGGATTAAAAGTATATGTGCATGTGGCAGTCCTCTTTTTTTAAAAATTCAATGGTGTAAACAAAAGCCACACATTTTCCAAATAATTGTGCTTTAGTTATATCATGTATTAATTAATTGAGTTTGATTTTAAATACTCTAGCCACTAAATCTGGTTGGTCAGAAGTGGTTTGTCCCAGATTCAAATTTTCCTTGATCTCTGGCTATTGTGGATTACATGTGAATGTAATGAATAAATCTGGTTTGCCAAATTTTGTGACAATAGCCATCGCATCATTATATTTTTCTCGCATATTGCAAGGAGATCCTTGGAAAGTGGATGACAAAATAATTGCTCTTCCAGCTGGAATGTCTCTGTTGGTAGCCAATTCAGCGACATAATCCATCAATCCACAATATTGTTCTACTCAAAGCTTATTTTGTTGAAATTGTATGAAATTTAGATTATTTGCTTCGACTTGTAGATAGGAACCAATAATCCATTGTTGAGTGAGTTTGCCCCAATTAAAATTGGATTAAAGGAATCCCGAATAGCAGTTTGTGCCACTTTATATTCCAGCATAGAAATATTGCATGTAACACGAACTTTACTATTGGGATAACTTTGCAATTGTAATTTTGGTTCCCATCCAGGTTCACCATTTGGACAGAAAATGGGATATGTCATTGGATCTAAATAACAACTTAATATTTATGTTTATAAAAGGTTGTTCTTCATTGCGTGGATATATTCTAATATCCCGCTGAAAAGGTGGGTCACTGTCATGATTCCCCTGAACCCCCCTTTGGGGTCAGTAAAAGTTTAGTTGTTTAATATGCTTTTATGTTAATTTGATTATTCTATATGTGTTATGTCATGTTAATTAATATGTAAAATGTTATGCTATGTTGTTATGTTATGTTGATGACTATATGATTAATTGTGTCCAGTGTGTAAGGAGTTAAATGGTTTAGAATGTTGTGTGGTCGGTGGTAACTGTCAGAGAGGGGAGAGAGCAGTTGGCAGTTGAGTTTTTTCTGACAGAGAGAGAGATGTATTGGTGTCTCTGAGGGCAGTTGAGATAATGCTGGGTTGAATGTCTTAAAGTATATATATATATATATATATATATATATATGTTCCTAAGCCAAGGGAAGAAGACATATATTGAAGACAGATATGCTCCTATCTAAAAAGGGAGGTAAGAAGATAACCGCAATGACTGTATGAATGAAGTTGCTGTTATGATGCCTTATAGATGAGCCCTTGTCCACAGAAATAAAAACAGTTTCTGATTTCTTATAATGCTGAGCCTGCATTCATATTCTTAAAGACTACATCTAATTTAAGAGACATCAGCTGTCTTAGTGAAGAGATCAAAAGAATCTGGTAGATCTGCTGGGTAGGTTTGGCAATAACAGCCTTATCAAGCCCGACTGAGAAGCAGTAGATTGTGACAGTCACCATCTTCATTTTTAAAAACCATGGCAACCTCATTGACTATTGGTAAATTATACCGTCTTTGATCAGTGATGCGATCTCTACCATATTTATTCTTGGCATTGTCAATTGATGTCTTTGAGCATGTTCCTGTTGTTCTTTTTCAAGCTGTGCTAATTGTTTGTATGCTTGAGTGTATGGGTTGTTGGCCATAATTTTATCCAACTGTTCAAAGACTATGCGCAAACACTGTTTATTTTCTGGATGCGTCATTCTTTGTTCACCAGCTTCCATTGTATCTAAGACCTATAACTGTGCAAATGTCCTTTGCGCTCCTTCTTGTGGGTGTAAATGTGAAGTTCAGTGGTAAATTTGTCCTTGAACTCTAAACAGTAAGGACCATGTCCTGGGACATTTTCTGCTAATGTGGCACCCATTGAAGCAAATGAAATTGCACTGTTATAAGACCTTATGTTTTTTTTGAAAGTGGTTTAATTTGGAAATGTTGGATCACTCATGATACTTTGTAAGTAATCTGGAAATAGGTGTCTTTGTGGAAGTCTTACCTTTCCTTTCTGACAGCACCTAATGAAGTCTCCGTCAGTTGGTCTTTCCTTTAGAAAATGATAGGCCCCACAAAACTGACAAACAACATTAAGCAATCTACAATAATGAGTGTCTACTTTTAGTGCTCTAATAAACACATTCTCATGCACTTACTTCCTCAACATAGATATCACTACAACTTTCTGTGTCTACATCAGTGTCATGTGTCTGAACATTGGTGTCAAAAGGCAATATAGTATCATTGGGCAATGGTTCACAGACATGTTTTTGTTTACTTTTGCTTTTCTTTGAAGCTCCAGCACACTCACTTTGTGCTTACTTACTGATTTTTTTTTAATTTAAAAGTCTCTGTCTTCTTCTCTTAAGCGTTGGGAAGTTTCAGGTGACTGTGCATCTCTCCACTTTTGCTTCCTTTCCCTTGCCAATCTTCTTTTGCGTTCAATGTTGTCTTCTCCTTTACTAGAATATTGCCCGTCAAAAAATTACGGCAATGAAATTGTAAGTGAGCTAATGCTTTTTGGTGTCTGGTAATCAAATAAATAATACATTAATAAAGGAATATACTTTACCTATTTGGAAGTAATATATGCAGCAAGCATTGTGTTGAAGAGCTGACAATCTGTTTTGATGTTGCAGCAGCATAGAATATGTGTTTTCAGTGTTGTGGAGCTGCTGTGTGTAAATAGTGTGCGTGCGCAAGGAAAATCCATTAGAGTAGCGAGGGCCGCAGCGTTAGCAACAACTTTTGACAACCCGCACTGATGACAATTATATATGTGATCCGCCATTGTAATCTGTAATTGTAAATACAGGTGTAAGTTTTTTGGGGTTTCTGTACATATTGTTTGGAGCTGGTTTCAATCTAAAAGTAAATAGGATTAATTATAGAATGCAAACATTTAAAAATCTTTTTTTTTTTTTACGATGCAATAAATGAAACAATTTTTGGAGTTTTTTTATTGACATACATTAAATAGCAAAGGACTGCACATCACATATATATTTGTCAGCAATGCGGGTTGTTGCTAACGCTTGCAGGCTCGCTTAGCGAGACCGCCTTTTGCTCCCCTACTGCGGCCCTCGTGCTGGTGGAGATGAGCGCCGTAGGTGCTCATCCCTACGACCCCCTACGACTTTCGCACCGCAGATGCGAACCCTCGTAAAGCGAGGGGCCGCATTTGCAGAGGTGGAGGCTCTATGGCGCCTCACAACCTGTTACAAACCACTACACAAGCGGGACTTGGAAGAAAAAAAAACACGCAATGACTAACTACGGACTTACACAAAAACCAGCCGCGGGACTTAGAAAAAAATAAAATGCGGACTTACACAAAAACAATTATGAATAAGGACTCGCAAAAATACGACCTTAACGGACAACCCGCGCACAGCGCAAAACATTAAAAAACACAAAAATACACACAAAAATAAAATAAAAGGGGGACACCCAGGATGTCTACAACACAGCTTAAACCTCACTTTCGGTCAAATTTACAAAGTTTAGCCACTCGAAAATCTCCTAAGCGAGAGAAAAAATGGCCGCCAAACGAAAACGAGGCTACACGACCCCTAAAGCCGCTAAATACCACAAAGCAAATACGGCTTTACAAAAACCTGTACGACCTACAACATACACCATTAGCAAGCACGCTAAATCCTACAAGCCCGCCTACCACATACACATTCGCCGCCATTTAACAACACTAACTTGCAGAATGCGGAAGTACCCAGCTACACCAACGGCTTCCCCTCGCGCACGCAGCCTGTTTACACTGCGCACATTGCTAACACTTACACCTCAACTCCACAACAGTGCAAGCCTACATTTTATGCTGCAGGAACATGAAAACACATTGTCAGCTCTTCAGCACAATACTTCCTGCATGTATTACTTACAAATAGGTAAAGTATATTAATTTATTAATTTACTAATTATTTCATTAGCATCACAAAAAACATATACACAAAAAAAAAATACTATCGCAAGAAACGCAAAAGACATTCACTGCGCGCCTCACAATGAGCGCCAACGCTGCTTATAGCACACAAACTACAACAGGGGACAGCCTAGCAATAAGCACAAAAAGCAGATCAGCGCCGACCTTACAATGATAGCAAAAGCGCCTCTGATAAAAATACATCAACCAAGAGGCTCGCAATGAGCGCCGAGATCTCAGACCACCACAAAAAATAATGTCTGTGCCAAACACCATTCCTTGACTTACAATTCTATTGCCATCATTTTTTGACGGGCAATTCGCTAGTATATATATATATTGAGCATTTTTTTTTATTTTAGGACTTCTGAATTATCAATTCATTACTAAATGAATATACGTTAGTGAATTAATTAATTAAAAAATGAAATCAATGTTAAACCTAAAAAGTTACTTATATTGTCATAAAGAAGATCAAACATAAACAGCTATTATCAAAGTATAGATGTGTTCTAAAGGAATGTTCAATTTTCTTAATGATGCAATGAATGTAGATATGATGTCTAATTGAGGTTCTTTTTTTTCTTGTAATGACCAATTCAAATCTCCAAACCTCATTCATCTTCCTTTTTTTTTTTTGCAAAATGACATCCTAAAAATCTCATTCATTTACAAGTTGTTCCAAGCAATCTGGCACTATATAAGCACCTTTTTTTTTATTTTTTATGAAAACTTTATTTTTGGATAGATGTTCATTCCCTAAAATGTTCATTTTAAATAATATGCTATGTGGTTATATCGCTCCATTTGAATCCCTAATATACTTTCCTGAATTAATCATTAAGTGTCATCAATCCCAAACCATAAGGTCATGCTAAAATCATATACCTGTGAACTTGCTATTCTTTGTGTCCATATACTTGCGAATTCACTCTCTGTCTTCAGTCAGGTACAGAGATGAGTAATCTGGGAAATAACATGAAAATAAGTTTTAATCATTGAATTTCCTTCCTTCTTGATTGAATGAACTCCATATATTTAAGTGCTTAGTAAAATGTGCATTTGTTTCTAAAGTCTAACCTCATCTTGTTTTTTATCTTATTATTAATTAATATTTCCAAAAACAATGGACATAAATGAGCTGTAAGACAGATATATAAGTGCATGTTAAAAATTGTTCTTACTTTTATTGCATTTTCATTTTTTTTTTAAATGAAGGCTAATTATTAATGAATTAAAATATTATATGTTAATTAATCAATAACTGTTATCCACGTTAGCAACATTTAATGTAGCCTTTTTTGTTCCCTAACTCCATAATTAAATGATATACCTGTCAAGGTGATCTTTATTGTGTTCAAAGGCTGCACGTCACTCTCTGTGTTGAGTCAGCTGCAGATCCGATGAAACCGTGAAATAAGATTGAAGTAATTTTTAATATTTTGCTTCATCCCTATCAGTCAATCACCAGCAACACAGATATATTGGCATAGATTCAAAACATAAAAGCATATTCCTCAATGTATTGTTAAATCAAACCTTTTTTTTGTAATGATTACTAATTATAAATTAATTAATATATTAATATACGTTAATTAATCAATAAGTGTTATTAATTCCAAATAAAAAAAGTTGAATTATGTTTTTTGCTCTAAAAACCTAATTTAATTATATACCTGTCAAGATTATCCTTATGCTGTTGAATGCCTGCAAACGTCACTCTCTGTGTTCAGTCAGCTGCCGGTACGCTGAAACTGTCAAATAAGATTAAACAAAATTGTAATATGTTGCTTCATCCCTATCAGTCAATCAGCAGCAACACATATATTTTAGCATAGATAGAAAACATAAAAGCATACTCATCAATGTATTGTTAAACCAAAACATTTTCTTGGTCCTGATTACTAATTATTAATTAATATATTAATATATGTTAATTAATCAATAACTGTCATCAATTCCAACTAAGAAGACTTAAATCCTTTTTTTTTCTGCAAAGAACATAATTTAATGGTGTTGAAAGGCTGCAAACGTCACTCTATGTGTTGATTTAGCTGCAGCGTCACTGAAACTGTAAAAAAAAATTTGAGTGCATTAGTAATATTTGAATTAATCCCTATTAGGCAATCCGCATCATCACAGATATGTCAGTGCATTTTAAAATATACATTTTGTTTTTGGTCCTTTTTTTATCTTACTAATTACAAATTAATAAATTAATGTATATTAATAATCTCTTATTCACTGCCTAAATGTATTCTAAAAATGATTACTAATAATTAAATAATGTACATTAATAATTAATGAATCAATGTGTAAATGTCTTTTTTGCATTAATCATGTATTAATAAAGATGAACCTTTTTTTTTTCTTAAAGATTACTAATTATTAATAAATTAAAGTACATTATTAATTAATTATTCAATAAATTAATATCTTACAAACAGGTAAGCATTAAGTATTACTAATCTAAATCAAGCGTCAATTCTTGTTTCCTCAATTTTTTAAAATAATCTTTTCTTTTAATTAATAATTAATTATTTATTATTAATATGCTGTACCTTATTGAATTTAATATTCATCAATCAGTATCCTGAAGAGCTAACAATCTCTTTTGATTTTCCGGCAGCAGAAAATGTCCAGTCAGACTGTCATCACCTGAGGAGAAAGTGTCAGTTCTGTGTCAAGTGTGCCATATATATATATATATATATATATATATATATATATATATATATATATATATATATATATATATAGGCTGCATGTGCGAGACAAAACCGTTGTTTTAGGCAGGAAATCCGACATTTTACAATTAATGTGTAAATGTGTAAGTTAGTGTTGTAAAATGGCGCTATTAGTCTATGTTTTACGAGTTCCGTGGTTATTTTCTGTCCTTCCTATTAGTATTTTTCTTCCTCATACGTGGCCGGCTGTGTTTTACGCGGTTCGGGGTCGTGTAGCCTCGTTTTCATTTTTTTCGAGTGGCGAAAATCGTCTAAATCGAGTTTAATTCGCGTTCCACCTCACTCACAGACGTCCTGGCTGTTGCCCCATGCTGTCTGTGATGTTTTTTTTTTTGGGTGTAGTTAGTGTGTTTTTTGGGTTTTTGGTTTGTCCGCTAATCTCGGAATTGTTTGCGTCTTTTATCTTTTTTTTTTCTTAGTCCCGCATCTCGTATTTGTTTTTTCTAAGCCGCATTCCTCATCTACTTTTAACCTAAGGCTGTGTGTAATTTGTTTGTAAGCTAAGTCCCGCGTGTTTCATTCACCCAACATTGCTCGCTCATTGACTAAGTGCTCCGAGTTTAACGGCTCGCCGCCAAGAGGGCTAAGTCGAACGCACCACGCAAACAGCGTCACAACGTCTCATAGTTGGGCAATTATAATATGTGATTTACTTTTTTTATTTTTTTTTGCTTGTAATGATGTCATTCGAATATCCGACACTGATGTTTCCAGAATGGGGCCTGGCAGTTTAAATCCACTATGCACAGTTCTATCACCGTCTAACAAAAGTGCGGCAATTCCAGTGGTTGCAAATGGCAGTGCTATTTGACCTTGTGCTCGAGCAAAACTCATCAATAAATTATATAGATACGTTTTTCCTGATCCACCAGGTCCATCTAGATAGAAATAACGCTCTAGGGCATTTTTGATTGCATTAAATGCTTGCAATTGTAATGTATTTAAAGTTGCAAGTCTTTCTTCTGTTCTTTCCCTTTGACGCTGAGTGTCATAGTCTTCAAAGTTTATGTTGTCTATGAGAACTGGATCTGGCAGATTAAAACTTGCACAACTTAATCCATGAGTTAAAAAGACCTCTTGGATTTCAATTAATGCTTTTAATTGTGCAATAGGCTCATTGTATCGTTGAAAAAAGTCTTCAGCCATATTTGTTTCAAATTTGTCCCACAAAGCTAATGCATTTAAAAAGATACAAATGAATGCAAATTGTTCCCTCATCTGCCGTGGCATTTGACATAGTGCTGCTTCTTCTAGACATCTTTCCCATTCTGTATCATCAGCTAGGAAGTTTCTGTGTCATGCAGCTAAATGAAATTATTCATGAACTATGTCATTAACAGTTCTTAACTGTTCAAAACTTTGTGCACCATGAACATTTAGAAGTAGTAATCGTAAGCAGAAACGTTCAAGGTCTCTTGGACTTACAGTGTAAATTCTTGGGATTATTTTATTTCCACGCCTTTTTCTTTTACTCCATAATCCATTAACGAAAACAGAATGGTATGGAATGTCAGTATATAACAATTCCCTTTCCTTGGTACAATTTAATTGAAACCATGCAGTTAGTGTAGTTTGGCGATGCTCACTTTGTGCCAAAACATATGTTTCATTTCCAACATGAAAATACACTAAATGTCTTTGTGACAAATGCACAGCTAATCGATATACCGCATGTGAGCGATCATGCATTTAAAATTTTAGAAGACGCCACATTTCTTCTGGCGCACTTACATAGCGAACATCTACTTGAAATGCAAGTTCATCCTGTACTAACTCACTTTATGGATTTTATAGAAGTGCAAGCTTCCACATTAATGTGTCCATTATACTTCATGAGTAAATGTGGATTGTATGGTACCACATATCTGTTATCTACCTTTTTTCCACGAATAATGGCATTTTGGCCTTCTCTTCTTCTATATAATAATAATTCTATATAATGGAAATTCTTTAGTACATTTCTTATTTTCCATAAATGATGACTGTGGATTAATATCTCCACACGGTCCATGAATCATGCATTGAGTTACAATCTCATATAATCTACTATTTATTTCTGGATCTGGTAGTTCAGCAATAATTACTGAATCCACTTTGTCACCAGTATCTAACTTATCTTTTTTTTGAAGGATTATAAGAATATGTGCATGTGGAAGGCCTCTTTTTTTGAAATTCAATGGTATAAACATAAGCCAGACATTAGCCAAATAACTGAGGTATGGTTATGTCACATATTAATTAAGTTAATTTTATTTTGAAGACTCCTGCCACTAAATCTGGTCTATCGGAAGCATTTTGTCCAATTAGCAGATTCTGTACAATCTCTGGCCATTGTGGATTATATGTAAATATCACATATATAGTTGTGAGCATACGAATGTTGCTAACGCTCGCAAGAATTGCGTCCCTCGCAAAGCGAGGGATGCAGTTCGCTCTGCAAATCGCGAGGGGCCGCATTTGTGGAAGGTGGAGGCTCCAACGTCGGCTGTGTTTGTCATTTGCGGAGGTGGAGGCTCCAACGTCGGCTGTGTTTGTCCGCAAATGTGGACCCTCAAAGGCGCCTCACACGTGGTTAAAAACACACACACGCATGACTTAGAAAAAAAACAACAACCCCGGAACCAACCTTAACGTAACAAACACCTACGACCATAACGTCCGAAGCACTCGCACCTAAAAACAGTCAAAACACAACAAATACTCACAAAAAATACATAAAAAGCTTACCCATAGCAAGGGGGGGCATCCATGACCTCTGAAAGTGAAGTTACACCTCCATTTAAGTCTAAATTCCCGAGTTCAGACACACGAAAATCCCCTAAGCGAGAGAAAAAATGACCACCGAAAAAACCCAAAACGAGGCTCAAAGCCCAGGACTGCACACACGCAACCTCGGAACCAACCTTAACCGAACAAACACCCACAGGCACGAAAAATACGACCATAACGCGCACCTAAAAACAGTCAAAACACACCAAATACTCACAAAAAATACATAAAAAGCTTACCCATAGCAAGGGGGGCACCCAGGACCTCTGAAAGTGAAGTTCCACCTCCATTTAAGTCCAAATTCCCGAGTTCAGACACACGAAAATCCCCTAAGCGAGAGAAAAAATGCCCGTCGAAAAAACGAAAACGAGGCTCAAAGCCCAGCAACGTACAACTTTTACTCAAGAAGCGATCCGAGATAAGCTCGGAAACCCACATTAACCCCACGGGATCCGAGATAAGCTCGGAGACCTGCATTAACCCCACATTAACCATCGCAGTGGGGGTCCCGATCGCACGCAACTAAACACCATCTACACTAACCTATTAACACCTACACTACCTACCTACCCCCTAATAACCCCCATCACTCTAATTACAGAAAATAAAAAAGCCTAAATTCACAAAAAATAAAAAATCTACATTACACAAAATAAAAAAACATAAGTCACAAAAAATAAAAAAAAGGAACATTTCAGAAAATAAAAAAACACATCACAACCCGCCCCCCACTACAGAAAAAAAAAAATTACACACCTGAAAAGAAAATACAAAGAATACATACAATATAATAAAATACAATTAAATACAATACAATACATACAATATAATACAATACAATTAAATACAATACAATACAATACACCCCTATCTAATATACAATACATCCTATCTATATAATATACATCCCCCAATCTATCTACAATACACGCTATGCTATCTATATAAAACACATACCCCTAGCTAACATACAATAAATGCTATATATATATATATATAATAATCTAATTCTAAGCTAAAATAAAATAGTTAAGACCACTTATCTTTGCAGATCAGCCACCTAGGGAAAAAAATAAAAAAAATAGTGCAACACGTTTACAGTAAATACTAAACATTCTAAATATTCTACTCACCTCTCCGGCATGTCCCGTCATTATTTTCTTCTTCTCCGGAGCGGCACCTGTTAAAAAAAACATAACATTAATACACACACATAAACATAAAAATAAAATAAACAATCTACATTGTACTTACCTCCACGTGATTTCTCCGGCCTCCTCCTGCTCCTCTTCTGCCACGCCCTGTAAAAAAAAAAAAAAAAAGAATACTCACATCCGCACTCGCGGACATCCCCTACGCTAATGAGGCTCCCGGAGACTTTTCCGAAAGAAAATTGGCAATGGCGCCTTCTGATTGGTTGAAAACGCTGTCTATCAAATTCACCCAATCAGGAGGCTCCAATGTGTGAGCCAATCAGAAAGGGATACCCCCCAAAATCCCACTCTGATTGGATAATGCACCTGTCAATCTTTATTTAAACCAATCAAAAGGCGCAGATGCCTTCAGCCAATCACAATGGAATACACCCCCACGTACTGATTGGTGAAGGATTTGCGCCTCCTCATTGGCTATTGTCAATGTCAATCTGTATTACAGCCAATGGGAAGGCGCAGATGTCTTCACCAATCAGTATGTGGGGGTGTATCCCATTGTGATTCGCTGATGGCAATAAAGCCTTAGGATTGGTTCAAATAAAGATTGACAGGTGCGTTATCCAATCAGCGTGGGATTTTGGGGTGTATCCCTTTCTCATTGGTTCACAATTGGCATCTTCTCATTGGCTGAATTTGATAGACAGCGTTTTCAGCCAATCAGAAGCCGCCTGTGAGGAATTGACTCTGCTGGGTTTTGAACCCTGGTCCCCAGGCTGCTAAACCTCTTCCCTACCACTGCGCCAGCCTGCCTTTGTGAATTTCATTGAGATCTGATAACCTTGACTCTGCAAGCAATTGTATCAGTGCCTAAGTCTCTTCAGCTGTGTCTGGTCCTTGGACTATATAAGGCACTTCCTGTCAATGTATCTTGCCAGATTATTGTGGTTCCTGATCCCTTCAATAAAGCTTGTTCCTGTTTCACCTACAAAGTTGCTGAATTGGATTATTGCTGACCTAGACTGCTGGACTCCAAAACCTTGCGATTCCTACATCATTACACCGCCATTGACAATTTTATTCTGGAACACTCCGTAGGAAGCTCATTAGCGTCGGAGACATCCGCCATGGCGGATGTGTGTTGTTTTTTTTTTTTTAAGAGTGCGGATGCTTCCGAGGCACAACACGAGGAGGCTGGAGACATCGTGGGGAGGTAAGTATAATGTAGATTGTGTTTATTTTACTTGGTTTCATGTTTTTGTATGTGTGCTAATGTAATGGTTTTTTTATAACAGGGGCCGCGCCGCAGAAGCAAAGATGGAGGAGGACGTGACATGCTGGGATGGGACATGCTGGAAAGGTGAGTATAATATTTAGAATATTTAGAATGTTTAGTTATTTTATGTAAACGTGTTGTATTAATTTTTTAAAATCTTTTTTACCCTAGGTTGGTGTTCTGAAGAAACATCTCAAAGGTAAGTGGTCTTAATTATTTTATTGTAGCTTAGAATTAGGGTTGCTATATAGAGATAGCATGTACTGTATATTAGATAGATTGGGGAATGTAAGTTAGAGAGATAGTATTGTATATTAGATAGGGGGGTGTATATTAGATAGGGGGATGTATATTATATAGAGGGGTGTATATAAGATAGGGATGTATTTTATTGTATTTAATTGTATTAAATACAATTCTACAAGTGTTTACAAGTGGATTTTCCTTTACAGATAAAGGCTGATAAATTGCAGAGTGCACTAATTGTGTCCAGGTGAGAAGGCAGACGTTAGTATAAACGTGGAAGGGGCGAAACTGTGAGCTTGCGAACATTTTCAGTATCAGGTGCAGTTCTAGTGAAGTGTAGGAGTTTAAATAGGGGTAGGGACTTCAAAGAAAAGGGAGGGCAGATTTATAGTACAAAGGAGGAAAACTTTATACAAATATATTATTTTATATTCTTTATTTTTCCCACTGAAATTTTGTAGACAATAATAATAATTATGAGTCAGTCCAGTGGCAAGCTCACTCAGTGTACATCCTGTCATATGTATGCAATACTGGAACAGATGATCCAGGGTCCATACCTCTGTGACAGGTGTGAGCATGTTGCCTCTCTGGAAGCTGAAATTGGAGATCTGGAGTGGAGAATTGCAGCACTTGGAGATATTGCTCCACTGTAAAGGGGGTTGGTGCTCACTGAGCACAGTTTTAGCTGGGCCTAGCATGGAGGGCGGAGCTGCGGCTAGTGAGGATGTCCAGGGAGGTAGCTTCGTTACAGTTACAGGGGGAACGGGAGGAGCAGGCCAGTTCTGAGTTGGCAAACACCAACAGATTTGCCAGATTGAGTGAAACTGTTGGGGATGTCCATTCTGGAATGGCAATGCCAGATAGAGCTGTTCCCTCTAACAGCCGGGAGAACAGCTCTACTGGAGGAGTGGGAGGGCAGCATAGGCAGAGCAACAGACAGGTTTTGGTTGTAGGGGACTCTATTATTAGGAAGGTAGACACACAAATCCGAGCAATCGAACAGTTTGCTGTCTCCCGGGTGCTCGGGTTCGTCATGTTGTGGATCGGGTAGACAAATTATTGAGAGGGGCTGGAAATGAACCGGCAGTCTTGGTACATATTGTATTTTCTGAGATACTACCTGTGACGAAGTGCCCTTCGCCACTTTGTCTTGGAGAGGACTGTTTGCCAGCCTCCTGCCTTTTGACTATGGACCGGCATTTAAATACTTTATTTTCCTATGCAGAACGACTTTGGTTCCATGGCCATTGAACTGTATGTATGTGGTCTAAGCGCCATTCAGTAATAATGTGTGCTCAGACCTAAGCTATCTGCAGATATGTTCTGGGTTATAAAATGTTGTTATTATATCTGTAAAAATATTGTATTGTGTGGTATGCAGTCAAATATCTTTGGTCTCATACACTTGGTGAGGAGTTGCCCATCTGCCTCTTAATAGTATCGGCTAAAACACACAAGAGATAGCAGAACAAAAGGGTTTTAGCAGACAAGATGGCACCATGAACAATGGGGGTAGGGACTCTTGAATAATGAGATGACCTGTGGTTTCCCCATACTCCCAGCAGGGGAATAAGTGAGCTTAGAGATGTTACTCTCTCCACCGCCAGAGGTAGAATGAGCAGTTAGACACGCCTAGTGGGCGACTCCTGGGGGAGGGGACTCCTGGCTCCCACACCTTAACCCTGTCTGATTGGCCAGAGGTAATTAGGGGTTGACCAAAGGTAGTCACTGCCCCTACTGTGTATGTGAAGTGTTTAAAAATGTGTTTTGTAATTAATAAAGAAGAGAGTTCACTGCTTGACCCTCAAACACTGAGCTTATGTCTCGTTTTTGGGGGGATTCATGGTATGCTGTTACAGACTGACTGCCAGGAGTGTAAGCATCTTGGGGTGCTTTTCCTGTTCAGCTGCTAGCAGCTATTCGTGAGGCTCCAATTAAGCTACGGCGGTTGTGGAGTCTGTGGTGGTGGTGGTGTGCAGTGCTTGTAGTCCTCGGCGCAAGCTAGGACGCGTCCATCAACGGAGGTACCCGGTCGGGGTGCCAGTAGATCCGTTACACTACCAGTGCCACGTGCTAGCCCAGGGAGGCAGAAGGAGCTTAGGGAGGTTAATGCGTGGCTAAAGATGTGGTGCACTAAGGAGGGGTTTGGGTTTTTAGAGCACTGGGCTGACTTCTCACTTCGGTACAATATCTACAGTAGGGATGGATTGCACCTTAATGATGAGGGAGCTTTTGTACTAGGGGATAGGATGGTAGAAAGGCTGGAGGAGTTTTTAAACTAGTAGTTGGGGGGGAGGGACTAGATATAAGTAATGGGGTAGAAAGTGTAGAGGGTATAAGGGTTGAATTTACAACTCATAGGGGAGGAGATGGGGGGAGGGGTAGTATAGTCAATAGGGAGGTAGTACTAAGTAATTCAAGTACAGTGGCAGGCACTTCAGAACTACAGACTCAAAACATAAGGTGTATGCTCGCTAATGCCAGAAGCTTGCCAGGAAAAATGGAAGAATTATTAGCAATTAATGAAAAATGGGATTTAATAGGCATTACTGAAACGTGGTGGGATGAATCTCATGACTGGACTGTTAATCTGGATGGTTATAACCTGTAACGGATCTCCTGGTACCCCGACCGGGTACCTCCGTTGATAGACGCGTCCTAGTTTGCGTCGAGGCCTACAAGCACCGCACCGGACACCAAAACCACCACAGACTCCACAACCGCCATAGCTTAACTGGAGCCGCGCCGTCTTCCTTCCCACCTGTATGAATCTCCAGCATCCAGGATCGTGTGGAGAAGACCTCTCCTCCAAGGAGAGCACATCAGGAACAAGCGTTCAGTAGTTACAGCTCAAGGGAGTATGCAAAAGCATAGCAATCCCCAGTAGGATATAGCGATCCCCTCCAATAACGAGACAAGGCTACGTTTTGAAGGGTCAAGTAGAACTAGAACTTTAATGACAGGGGGTCTCCTTTTATGCAATGGTGCCCTCTGAAGGGCTACACCCACATAGTTATCACAGCCAATTATATACATGGTTCAACCCCCACGTCTCCTCCCCACAGATAACACAATTAAAACAGACACAATTTTAACCACATTCTGGATGTACCCCAAAAACAGGGGGTACACCTTTAAGTCCAGCGCCGTTCAATAGCTCTCACCCAGGGGAACAACATATTAAAAAATGGCATGAATCAGACCAGGGGTTCAAAAGTTAGTAAAAGTATCATACTGGCAGCATGGCAATCCACATCCCCCATAGTTGGCCACACAATACACATAGAGGCACAATAGGTGTGGTCACCCCTCCCTGAGGCTTTCTGGCAACTTTGATATAATCAGACGTTGATTAAATCAGCCTTCTTTGTTCTTATCTGAGAATGAAAACACTTTATACAATCGACTCCCTTATCTCTGGAGTCTCTGTAATAGGATTATCTATTAGCCTAGGTCTGCAAAAGTCTGGGCTAATATTATGCAGAGCATAAACCAACATACATATAATATAACAGTAGAATCATATTTTAACCAAGAATTAAATAACCATAAAACAGGGTAAAACAGTGATGGGTTCCGTTACAGCTGGGGTCTGAGCGCACAAAACTACCGAATAGCGCTCAGATCCTCTTCACACAGTTCAATTGCCATGTAGCTAAAGTCTTTCCCATAGTCTTTCATTATATGAATGGGCTCCATGGCATAGCTATCTGTGGTATCATTGTTCACACAGGGCAAGTACCGAATGACCCCCCTGAATGTAAAGGGCCAGAATGAGTGACATACACTCTGGTATGGCCGAATACTGTGTTTGAAGGGCAATATGTACCAGGGCCATAGTCGCAGGGCAGGAGGCTGGCAAACAGTCCTCTCCAAGACAAAGTGGCGAAGGGCACTTCGTCACATAACCTATTTATGAAAGATAGAGGCAATGATAAAAGTGGAGGAGGGATTTGTCTGTATGTTACGCCTGTATTTAAGCCTATAGTCAGAGAAGATATTTAGGGTGGACCTAGTGATAAAGCTGAATGTTTGTGGGTAGAGTTAAATAGCGGAGCAGCAAATTACAAAAGAATATTAGTAGGAGTATGCTATAAACCCCCAAATATAGCTGAAAGTGAGGAAATACAATTATTGTTACAGATTGAAAATGCCGCTAGTCATGGTCAAGTTCTAATAATGGGATATTTTAATGACCCTGAAATAAACTGGATAAATGAGACCAGCAGTTCATCTAAGGGGAGCAGGTTCTTGAGTACACTCAGGGATCAATATCTGACTCAGGTTGTACAAGAGCTTACTAGAAATGAAGCTATCTTAGATTTACTCATCACAAATAATATTGATATAGTATCTAATGTTGGAATAGGGCAATCTTTGGGAAACAGTGATCACAACACAGCCTCGTTTGAGATTGAATTGAAAAAACATAATTTTAAGGGGCCAACAAAAACTCTTAATTTTAAAAGGGCAGATTTTAACGGTCTAAGGGCAACAAAACAAAGTATAAACTCGGACAGAGGCATGATGGGTAAAAATACTGACCATAAATGGACATTTAAATCCTTACTAAATATACATACACATCGGCATATACTGTGTGGGAATAAAAGTAAAGGAGTAAATCCCATCCAATGTGGCTTAACAATGATTTAAAGATCAAGATACGGAGTAAAAAACAGACATTTATATTATACACACAAGAGGCGACAGAGACGGCTTTACAGGAGGACAAGGAAATCAACAAGGCAGCAAAATTGCGATTAGACTGGCTAAAATAGAAAATGAAAAATTAATTGCAAAAGAGAGTAAGACTAACCCTAAAATATTTTTTAAGTATATTAATGGGAAGAAGGCGAGGAAGGAAGCTATAGGGACATTACAATGTGACACAGGCTGTCTGATAATTAGTGACCAGGAAAAGGCAGTGTAACGGAGTTGGAACACGCAGTCCAATATCTCCGCTGGTATACTGTAAAATACCCAAGAGGCACTACAGTTTCACCATTCCCGACCTCCCATATTGGACGACACACAATTTGGGAGTCAAATGAATACTGACTTTATTTTGTTGTACAGAAATATTTATACTCATCTCTTCCCACAGGCAATCCACATCCCCCATAGTTGGTCACACAATACACATAGAGGGACAATAGGTGAGTCACACCTCCCTGGCAACTTGATATAATCAGACATTGATTAAATCAGCCTTCTTTGTTCTTATCTAAGAATGAAAACACTTTATACAATCGACTCCCTTATCTCTGAAGTCTCTGTAATAGGATTATCTATTAGCCTAGGTCTGCAATAGTCTGGCTAATATTCTGCAGAGCATAAACCAACATACATATAATATAACAGTAGGATCATATTTTAACCAAGAATGAAATAACCATAAAACAGGGTAAAACAGTGATGGGTTCCGTTACACACCTCCCCCGTGACCATAAGCCGGCATACACGGTCTGATCCCAACGGATCGGCCTGGGGATATCCGGACAAAAGTATTTGTTGGTCAATTCTCTAGTTTGACAACCCATCAGCATTACTGCAATTCACATTGACTCACATTTCACATATCCCCAGATAGCTGGGATCTGAGCGCACAAAACTACCGAATAGCGCTCAGATCCTCTTCACACAGTTCAATTGCCATGTAACTAAAGTCTTTCCCATAGTCTTTCATCATATGAATGGGCTCCATGGCATAGTTATCTGGGGTATCACCGCTCCCACAGGGCAAGTACCGAATGACCCCCCTGTATGTAAAGGGCCAGAATGAGTGACATACACTCTGGTATGGCCAAATACTGTGTTTGAAGGGCAATAAGTCCCAGGGCCATAGTCGCAGGGCAGGAGGCTGGCAAACAGTCCTCTCCAAGACAAAGTGGCGAAGGGCACTTCGTCACACATCTCCCCTTTGGGGGGAAGTCTAACCAGGCACCTGGATATTTCGCTGTGGTGATGGGGCAACACGCTGAGGGGACTTGAGGGGCAGAGGCCAGCGGCACTCTGCCCTGATGCCAGCTTTTCTGCTGGTATAACCTGCAGTACCTCCTGCTCTGTACAAGGGACAAAGGGAGGGCAGAGGCCGACTGCACTCTGCCCCGCTGTCAGCTCTTCTGCTGGGGTACTTGGGACATATTCCGGCTCAGTAGCCAGGGAAAGGTGGGGGTTAACATTTCCTCTGTTAACCCTGGGGCCACATTAGAAGTTAGCTGGGGAGGGGAGATTGTACTTACCCCCTCCTCTGGTTGTTCCAGTGAGAGTAGTTGGGGATCTGGACAGGCTGTCCAGCATCCCGGTAGGTCAGGCCATCTGTGCCGTCTGGGAGATTGGTGTCTCCCCTTGTTAGGGTAAGCTGTCGCTGGGGGGAGAGGGCGACATCTTCAGCTCCCTGGGGTTCACACTGCCGCTGGGGGGAAGGACGACCCCTTCGCCCCCCTGGGGTACACACTACCGCTGGGGGGGAAGGATGACACCTTCGGCCCCCTGGGGTACACACTGCCGCTGGGGAGGAAGGATGGCACCTTCTGCTCCCTGGGGTACACACTGTCGCTGGGGTGGAGGGACGACACCTTCTGCTGCCTGGGGTACACACTGCCCCTGGGGAGGAAGGACGGCCCCTTCTGCTCCCTGGGATACACACTGCCGCTGGGGGGGAAGGACGACTCCTTCGGCCCCCTGGGGTACACACTGCCGCTGGGGAGAAAGGACGGCACCTTCTGCTCCCTGGGGTACACACTGTCGCTGGGGAGGAAGGACGGCACCTTCTGCTCCCTGGGGTACACACTGTCGCTGGGGAGGAAGGACGACACCTTCAGCTCCCTGGGGTACACACTGCCGCTGGGGAGGAAGGACGACACCTTCAGCTCCCTGGGGTACACACTGCCGCTGGGGAGGAAGGACGACACCTTCAGCTCCCTGGGGTACACACTGCCGCTGGGGAGGAAGGACGACACCTTCAGCTCCCTGGGGAACACACTGCCGCTGGGAGGGAAGGACGACACCTTCGGCTCCCTGGGGTACACACTGCCGCTGGGGGGGAAGGACGACACCTTCGGCCCCCTGGGGTACACACTGCCGCTGGGGGGGGAAGGACGACACCTTCGGCCCACTGGGGTACACACTGCCGCTGGGGGGGAGGGACGACACCTTCGGCCCCCTCGGGTACACACTGCTGCTGGGGAGGAAGGACGACACCTTCGGCTCCCTGGGGTACACACTGTCGCTGGGGAGGAAGGACGACACCTTCAGCTCTCTGGGGTACACACTGCCGCTGGGGGGGAAGGACGACACCTTCGGCCCTCTGGGATACACACTGTTGCTGGGGAGGAGAATTAGTTGGAGTATTCCACGTGGATCGGTTTCTGTTTCTGGGACAGCCTCTCTGCATGTGGCCCTGCTGGTTACACGTGTGGCACCTGATGTACCGTGTAGGGGTTTGGTAGTTCCCACCACCCGGACGCAGTGCTGGGGGGGGGGGGTTTAATGGTGGGAGGTGGGTTAGCATCTCCCAAGATGGACCGCTCCCGTGCCCGCTGCTTTTCCATTATGTATTTGTGGACATCTGTCATTAACCATTCCAAGGTTTTTATGGGAAGCGTACCTGGGAAAAAGGCCAGTCTGTTTTGGAGTTCTCTTCCAAACTCAGTCTGTGGCGCAATAAGAGGTACTGTAACCATGAGTTCCTTTCTGTCTGCATCCCTGTAGTCCGCGGCCGCCGCCTCCTCCTCATGATGGAACGCTGTCCGAAAACTAGCCGGTTCCATCCTGCTGTAGCCTGGGGCGCTGTACGGATACTAGCGTTGCCCTCAATTTGTACTCCACGGAATGGTGTCTCCTGTAGCTGTCCTTCTGACCGTGGGAACAATTCCGCCACTTGCCACCAAATGTAACGGAGTTGGAACACGCAGTCCAATATCTCCGCTGGTATACGGTAAAATACCCAAGAGGCACTACAGTTTCACCATTCCCGACCTCCCATATTTGACTCCCAAATTGTTTGTCGTCCAATATGGGAGGTCGGGAATGGTGAAACTGTAGTGCCTCTTGAGTATTTTACCGTATACCAGCGGAGATATTGGACTGCGTGTTCCAGCTCCGTTACAGGCAGATGAGCTAAATAGGTTCTTTTCTTCGGTATACACAAGGGAGGTACCAGTGGTTGGGACACGGCAACATAATGGGGCTACACTACCTTTGGCAAATAATTGGTTAACACAGGAAGTAATCCAAAAGAGGTTGGAAAAAATAAATGTTAATAAAGCCCCGGGTCCTGATGGAATACATCCAAGGGTACTAAGGGAACTGGGTTCTGTAATAGCCAACCCATTATATTTAATTTTTCAAAATTCACTCAACACAGGGTCTCTACCAGATGACTGGAGAAAAGCTGATGTGATACCTATATTTAAAAGGGGAGCAAGAGCAAATCCGGGGAATTATAGACCAGTGAGCCTCACTTCTGTAGTGGGGAAGCTTTAGGAAGGGTAATAACGCATAATATACAAGAATATGTCTATTTGAACAGGATTATAAGTAGGAGTCAACATGGATTTATGAGGGATAGGTCATGTCAAACAAATCTAATTAGTTTCTATGAGGAGGTTAGTAGGAACCTGGATCAAGGCAACTTAATGGATGTAGTCTTTTTAGATTTTGCAAAGGCTTTTGATACAGTGCCACATGGGAGACTATTGTGCAAACTAAGAGATACAGGAGTTGCAGTAAATATCTGCTCATGGATTGAGAGCTGGCTAAAAGACAGGAAGCAAAGGGTTGTTGTAAATGGAACATACTCCGATTGGACTAATGTGGTAAGTGGGGTTCCTCAGGGTTCAGTATTAGATACTCTCCTTTTTAACATATTTATTAATGACTTAGAGGTAGGATTGGAGTGTGGTGTCTCCATTTTCGCCGATGACACGAAGTTGTGCAACGTAATTAAATCAGATAGTGATTTGCTTTCCCTCCAAAGGGATTTACATAAAATTGAGGAATGGGCATCTAAATGGCAGATGAGATTTAATACAAATAAATGATAAATTATGCATCTGAGAAGGAAAAATAGCCATGCAATTTATAATCTTAATGGAGCAAATCTAAGTTTATCAGATATTGAAATGGATTTGGGAGCTTGTGGACAACCACCTAGGTAACAGCGCTCAAAGCCAAGCAGCCGCTGCAAAGGCAAATAAAATATTAGCATGTATTAAGAAGGGTATAGAAGCCAGGGAAGCAAATATAATTCTGCCACTATACAAATCTCTAGGACGCCCTCATTTGGAATATGGAGTACAATTTTGGGCACCACTTCATAAAAAGGACATTTTAGAGCTGGAAAAGGTACAGAGGAGGGCAACAAAACTAATAAGGGGAATGGAGGGGCTAAGTTACGAAGAAAGACTATTCAAATTAAGCTTATTTTCTGTAGAAAAAAGGCGTCTAAGAGGGGATATGATTACCTTATATAAATACATCCAGGGTCAGTATAAAGATTTGTCAAGGGAATTTTGTGCCAAGAGGTTTTCAACTGACAAGAGGACATCCCTTGAGGTTAGAAGTAAAAAGATTCCACCTTAAACAAAGAAAAGGGTTCTTCACAGTAAGGGTGGTTAATCTGTGGAATTCTCTACCGGAGGAGGTGGTGACAGCGGATTCGATAGATAACTTTAAAAGGGGACTGGATTTATTTCTAATTAAAAAGGGAATTCAGGGCTATCATGGATAATTAGAGAGGCAGTATTGATCCAGGCAGAAGTCCGGTAGTCGGTGTCTGGGATCAGGAGGGAATTGATTATTTATTTATTTTTTATTTTTATATACAACTAATTAATTAATAGTTAATCCGCATATTGCAGATCAGAGGAGATCTTAAAAGATTGAACTTGATGGACTGAAAGTATTTTTTCAACCTTAAATACTATGTTACTATGTATTGTATTGTATGTAATTGTATTGTATGTATTATATTGTATGTATTGTATTGTATGTATTATATGTATTTCCTTTTCAAGTGTGTAATTTTTTTTTTTCTGTAGTGGGGGGGTTGTAATGTATTTTTTTTTTCTGTAATGTACACTTTTTGTTTTTGGTGATTTTAGTTTTTTTTATTTTATGTAATGTAGATTTTTGATTTTAGATGACTTTAGTTTTTTGGATTTCTGTAATAACAGTGGTGGGGAGAGGTTATTAGGGGGTAGGTACGTAGGTAGTGTAGGTGTTAATAGGTTAGTGTAGAGGGTGTTTAGTTTTATGTTTTATTGGCGGGGTATAGTGCAGTGTAGTGTTTATACTTAGTATCATGATGGTCCTTGAGGACTGTCATGGCACTTATGTGGTTAATGTTGGGTTGTAACAGGCCCATAATGGTCATAATATACCCTTATGGGACTGATGCGTTAAATAGAGGCTTATGAGGGTCTGTATGGACCCCCATGAGTGACAGGGTTAATTAGCGGTTTATGGGGGTCTGTATTGACCCCCATTAGTGAGGGGGTTAATAAAGGGCTTATGGGGGCCTGTATTGACCCCCATGAGTGAGGGGGTTAATGAAGTGCTCATTTTGGTCTGTATTGACCCCCATGAGTGACAGGGTTAATGAAGGGCTTCTGGGGGTCTGTATTGACCCCCATGAGTGACAGGGTTAATGAAGGGATTATGGGGGTCTGTATTGACCCCCATGAGTGACAGGGTTAATTAGGGGTTTATAGGGGTCTGTATTGACCTCCATGAGTGACAGGGTTAATGAAGGGCTTATGGGGGTCTATATTGACCCCCATGAATGACAGGGTTAATTAGGGGTTTATGGGGGTCTGTATTGACCCCCATGATTGACAGGGTTAATGAAGGGCTTCTGGGGGTCTGTATTGACCCCCATGAGTGACAGGGTTAATGAAGGGATTATGGGGGTCTGTATTGACCCCCATGAGTGACAGGGTTAATTAGGGGTTTATAGGGGTCTGTATTGACCTCCATGAGTGACAGGGTTAATGAAGGGCTTATGGGGGTCTATATTGACCCCCATGAATGACAGGGTTAATTAGGGGTTTATGGGGGTCTGTATTGACCCCCATGATTGACAGGGTTAATGAAGGGCTTATGGGGGTCTATATTGACCCCCATGAGTGAGGGGGTTAATGAAGTGCTTATGGTGGTCTGTATTGACCTTTATGAGTGACACAGTTAATGAAGGGCTTATGGGGGTCTGTATTGACCCCCATGAGTGACCGTGTTAATGAAGGGCTTATGGGGGTCTATATTGGCCCCCATGAGTGACAGGGTTAATGTAGGGCTAATGGGGGTCTGTATTGACCCTCATGAGTGACAGGGTTAATGAAGGGCTTATGGGGGTCTATATTGATTTATAAGTGACCGGGTTAAAATGGTGTAGTGCTTACACTTTGGGTCATGAGGGTCCTGGATGACCCTCATGGCACTTATAGTGTTATTATATGCGTTCATTAGGGTGTTAGAGGGGTCTATATAGTTGAGGCACACAGTACACTCACATTGTGTGGCAAACAGCATTTCAACACTTTATTTTATTGACAGTCATTTTTTGACGGGCAAGTCGCTAGTAAGAAATAAATCTGGATTGCCATATTTAGTTAGAATAGCCATGGCATCCTTGTATCTTTTTCGCATATTGCGAGGAGATCCTTGGAAAGAAGATGGTAAAATGATGACTTTGCCAGCTGGCAGCTCTCTGGTTGTAGCAACCTCAGCAACATAATCCATCAGTCCGCAATACTGTTCTACACGTAGTTTATCATGTTGATATTTGATGAAGTTTAAATTATTTGCCTCAACTTGCAAATATGAATCAATGATCCATTGTTGTGTCAGTTTTCCGCTGCATAAAATGGGGTTGAATCCATCTTGAATGGCAATTTGAGTCACTTTAAATTCAAGCATGGAAATATTATTTCTCACACGTACTTTTGAATTTGGGTAACTCTCAAGGGTTAATTTGGGTTGCCAACCCGCTTCCCCATGTGGAAAAAATATGGGATATGTCATTGGATATACAAATATTTTGTGAGGAATTTCCAATTTCCCCAGGGTGTTTCCCACCCTAAATCCAAGATTGCAAAATTAAGGGGATATAATACGTCTAAAATGTATTATTTATTATTTATACAAAACAGCGATGAATAAAATTATTAAAAGATAAGGGAAAAATAAGGGTAAAAATAGGGCAAATGTATGGAGTACAGTAATCCTATTAACATACATAATTTCTGTGTTATAGATATTCTCCAATTGGAGGGATACTGTTATTCCAACCTTCAGTCAAAATTGTATTAATTCAAATGGTAAATCCATATGTACTAACCCAATGAAATGAAAAAAATACCAATGTAGCTGTACTATCAGCAAGCTTATACTAAAGTATATTGAGTTTGGCTTTCTTGATGAAATAGAGGTTCTAGAAGTGAACCTATTAATATATAAATATTAATTCCTCATTGGATTGTAACACCCCTGTAGAGATATATGTGGAGGTGTATATATATATAGCACAAATTCATGAAGGTAGTTTCAAATGCTATCAATCATGAATAGAGAGTCACTCTATCCACTATATAGCAATAAATATCTAGTGCTTCAATCTCCCAGTAACAAACTTCGATATTCACTAGTGCAATTCAATTTAGATCTAGGACTTAAATGAGCAAACCGCATAAGCAGGGAAACGAGGGGCATTAAACTAGGCCAGAAACTCAGAGCGTTCGCAGGCTGCACATTACTTTACTTCCGCGTTCGTACTACGCATGCGCACGTCTAACGTGATGACGTGCGCAGCGTGGTTACTACGGCCTGACGCGTTTCGACGTGAGACGTCTTTGTCAAAGGTAAAATCACAAGATGCTGTTTAGAAGAGGCCATTTATAGGTGGTGGTTGCCTAGGTAACATTGAACAGAGGCGCAATCGCATGATACCAAACATATAGATCGCCATCCACTGGAGGCATGTTGAATATATTAATGAAGGATAATAAGAAAACTTATAAGGGCAATAATTAAATATGCTATTCCTCAATACGGTTTACAGAGCAACATATGTAAAGAGTAGCAATGTCATCAAGCACAATTCAAATCCTAAAAATTAAATGAGCTGATGCTCATAATATATCTAGCCTTGGCTAATAATATAGAACCTCCAGGGGTAACCAGAGTCCCCAATGAATAAGCAAGGAGATGACATATTTCCTGGAAAAATAAAAATAAATACATGTGATACTGGACACAGTAAATGTCCAGCAAAATGCTATACAAAAGTGAAAACTGTTACTGTGTTAGACTCCTGCATAGTACTTAAATGTGGATATTTTTTACAAGTGTAAGAAGACTAGATGAGACCACCCTGGGTCCAAATACAACCAGAGATATGTTAGGAATCAGTGTATGAACAAAACACAACAAGAGTGCTAATCATAACAAAAGTGTATAAGTGATAACTAGTATAATCACTGGTTACATGAAAAAAGATACATATATGTATGTAAGAATATAATAAGCAAGTGAAAAAAAATGAATATGCTCATATATCACATAGCATATAATAAAAAAGTGAGAATTGTGTTATATAAAAAAAATAAGTGGAGCTAAATGGGTCTATACAAGACCAATAATGTGCCCACACTGGGTGTGTGATGGAAATGGCATTGTATAATAAGAGTGCCTCAGGAAAGTTATAATTTCCATGCTTTAAAAGAATAATAATGAATAAGATACTTCCAAGCTTGTCAGATAAATGGTGTAAAAGTGAATCCTTCGTTTAAACCATTGGGAGTTTGTGCTTTGAGTTTGTATATCCACCTTGCCTCACATTGCAGTCATTTCTTCTCTAGTTCCCCTTGCCTGGGTCCTGCATACACTTTTTCTACTGCACAGAAGGATAAAACCTCACTACGATTATCATGATAGTATTTTACATGGCGAGCAATTGGTGTGTCCAGTGTATTTTTAATGCTGTACACGTGTTCTGCCACTCTTCGGCGCAGTTGGCGCCTAGTTTTACCCACATAGATCTTCCTGCAAATGCAGGAGGCCACATATATTACTCCTGTAGAACAACAGTTCAGGAATTCCTTTATTATAAATTTTTCTCTCGTTATTGGGTGTTCAAATACTTTGGTTGGTGTAATATACCTGCAAAATATACATTTGCTACATCTGAAACACCCTGCCAGTGGTTGTAGCCAGGTTTTGGGTTTATATTCCTGAAATGAGCTATGGACTAGCATATCTCTGAGGTTTTTACCTCTACGGTATGTAATAGAGGCCTTTGATGGTAAAAACTCTTTTAGATCGTCATCACTCTTTAAGAGGTGCCAATGTTTTGAAAGAATCTCCCTGATGATGTCCTAACCAAAAGTCATTATACATGGTGGTTGTTTACTTTTTTTGTCCATTTGCTTCTTTTCATTTAAGCCATTGAGTAATTCTGTTCTGTTGCAGCTTGATGCAAATTTAAAAGCAGATTTGAGGCATCTATGGGAATATCATCTTTCCAGAAATCTCATTCGTAATTTATCTGCTTCAAGTTTAAATTCCTCATCAGAACTGCAATTTCTTTTGATTCGTAGGTATTGTCCTCTGGGAATTCCTCTTTTGAGAGGTTCAAAATGTTGGCTACTCCAATTTAATAGGGAGTTAGTGGCTGTGTCTTTTCTGTAGGTAGTGGTAGATAATCTTCCATCACCATCACCATATGTCATTGGATCCAAATTGGTACTTAAGATACTTATATTAATGAAAGGTTGCTCCTCATTTCTGGGATATGTTCTTATATCTCTCTGAAATGGTGGTTCTCGTTCGTCATTTTGAAAGACCATTTTAACCTCATTTGATGTTGGCAAGTTATAACGGCGTTTATCAGTATGTCTGTCTCTTTAAAGCACCATATTCACCTTTGGGATTGGCAATTGATGTATTTCTGCATGAATTTGTTGTTCCTTTTCTACTTCTGCCAATTTTATATAGGTTGAGATTGTAGGTTTTGGGCAATCATTTTATCAAGCTCTATAAAAACACTGGGTAAGCATTGTTTATTTTCTTCCATCTGCATACGTCGGTCAACAGCTTCCATTGTATCTAGGACATATAGTTGATCAAATTTTCTTTGCTCTCCTTCCTCTGGATGTAAATGAGAAGTACGATGGTAAATTTGTCCTCATATTTTAAAACAGTAAGGACCATGTCCTGGTACATTAGCAGGTAATGTTGCCCCCATAGATGCAAAGGATATGGCACTATTATAGGATCTTATGTTTGTTTTGAAATGTTGGTAGTTGGGGAAAATAGGCTCAGTCATAATGTTTTGTAGTGGGAATTGTTGTCTTTCTGGAAGTCTTACCTTGCCTTTTTGACAGCAACTAATGAACTGGCCATCTCTGGGTCTTTCCTGTTTGAAATGATAAGCCCAACAAAACTGACAGACAATATTCATATCACCACAATTATGAACCTCTACTGGTAAAGATTTAAGTAAAGGACAATTGTGAGAATATCTATCAATCTGACTCTCTAAATCATCATTAGAAATCGTATCTGATTGTTCAGCAACATTTTCTAAATGCTTTTGTTTTTTAGTTGCCTTCTTGGGGTTGGATGTTAGTTTGTCAGCTGATAGTCTTTTGCTTGCGAGTCTCTCCCGTTCTTTTTGTCGTCAAATTTCCTTCTGCTCCGGCGTCTGATGCTCTGCCCATGTATTTTGACGATCTCTAGTTTGACCTCTTTTCTTTTCCTGTTTCTTGTCAGTATCTGCCATATTAATCTGTAAATAAAAATATGATATTAGTATTTTTTTCTCCTTATTTTATCTATTTGTTTGAACTGCATATTTTTTTCTACTATCCTGTTTTGTGTGCAGCACTGTTTCCATTATGAGGTTAGCTTTATGAGGTTGGAGTTAGCAACGTAGGGCCTTATTCAATTGCAATTTTGCCAATTGAATAAGGTTCTATATAAGCAGCGAGTATATATTTTTTACAGAAGTTTTTAGCTAGTGAAGACCTTACTTTTGGATAGAAGTTCAGTAACTACAAAGTTCTGTAAAATAAATATGCTCTGTGCTTATATAAAGCTCTATTCAATTGGCAGAATTGCAATTGAATGAGACCCTTAGTTAGGTTGCAGTGTATTTTGTGAAAGTGGCACATGAAAGATGATAGTTCCTTCTATTTTCTATGTGTTTTATATTCATTTTTGTGCTGTCATGTCACGTGTTTAGGGTTGGACTTGGGCTCATACGTTTGTGCAGGTAAAAGCGTATATATCTTTAAATTGTGTATATGTTAACATAATTTTGTTTTCGTATTTTGTGTGCAACAGTGTTGGCATTAGGGTATTATTTTTTTGTTGTTGTTGCTCTCCTGTTTTGCATGTGGCAATGTTGTTATTAGGGTTTTCCGGTTATGGGGTTACACTTATATTGTTAGTTAGGTTGCACTAAGTTTCCACAAAGTCAGACAAAAAACAGGATAGGTCCTTCTATTTGATATGTGTAAGTATTAGTATTTTATTTGTAGTTTAACGTGTAATACTGTACCTCTTTGCTTGAAAGCTGTTGTGTGGAAATTGCTGTAGCGATGCAGAGAGTCTTCAGGCAGTGTCTGCTGAGACTGAAAGACATGCAAATGTTGCACTAAAATGTAAGTATTTATTTTTGTACTAAGAGCATGCAAAAGAGGATGTATATATTTATTTTGTATGTATTCAGCGAGGTTTAGGTTATGGGGTTAGGCCTAGAGAGTGGAGCATGTTTAAGAGGATAGCTGGTTGCATGTGTTATGTTTTAAGAACATTTGTTGTACTATCCTGTTTTGTGTACACCACTGTTGTCATTATAAGTTTAGGTTATGGGTTAGGCTTAGAGGTTTGTGCAGAGAAAACAGGATTTGTTCTTCCATTTTGTACGTGTTTTGAATCTTTGTTGTACTTTCCTGTTTTGTGTACACCACTGTTGACATAAATTGTTTAGGTTCTGGTGTTGGGCTTATAGGTTAGGGCACAACAAACATAAATTGTAATAGCATTTTGTATCTTGTAACAATATTTGTTGTACTATCCTGTTTTGTGTACACCACTGTTGACATGATATGTTTAGGTTCTGGTGTTGGGCTTATAGGTTAGGGCACAACAATAGCATTTTGTATCTTGTAACAATATTTGTTGTTCTATCCTGTTTTGTGTACACCACTGTTGTCATTAGAGGTTTAGGTTGTGGGTTCAGGCTTATAGGTTAGGGCACACAAAACAGGATTTATTCTTAATTTTGTATGTGTTACCAATATTTGTTGTACTATCCTGCTTTGTGTCCGCCACTTTTGGGATTAGAGGTTTAGGTTATGGGTTGAGCTTAGAGGTTGGTGTAGACAAAACAGGATTCATTCTGGCATTTTATATGTGTTAACATTTGTTGGAGTATCCTGTTTTGCGTGCACCATTATTGACATTAGGGGCTTCTGTGTTTGTTTTTTCATTTTGACATTGGCGCACAGCAAACAGGATAGTTTATTTTTTTAGTAAGAGCATATTATTTTGGTGAAGCAAATGCATTTTTGTTTATTACCTGTTCTGTCTTTGTCGTGTGTAAAATTCTGCAGATTTCGGAGTGCGTGTGACACCGCGCAGCGCTGCAAATTATTCAGTGACGCTGCTGAGGCCGAGTCTGTTGGAAATGAAAAAAAAAGTGAAATATTGAAATGCAGCATAAATATATATATGTGTCTATTTTTGGGGTAAAAGCATAAATTATGTTTTAAAATAGATATGAATAGAAGCTATGTTATTTTTATTTATTTATTTATTTTTTTAAATTGAGATTATTTTCGGGCACGTACACAAATTTACACATGAATACGGTTGTTGTTGGCAATATTTAAAAACATATATATATATTTTTATTATGGATTAATTAATTAATTAATGCATTCTAGCTTACCTGTTTGGTGTAATTTGCAGATTGTAAACTTCTAAAGTGATAACGAAGTTGCGTCAGAAGTAACGCCGCCAGCGACATGTCCAGTCACACTGCTCATCACCTGAGGAGAAATAAAGACATTTCTGGAAAGTCTTCAGTATTTATAGACTTGGAGCTGAAGTAGAAACTGCAAGAACGCAATACGCATGCGCTATATGCGTTTCAGTCGCCATTTTGCGGATAGTATTTACTTGTTGCATGTGAAATGGTGGCGATTTTATGTGTGTTACGCGCCGCATAATGTGTGTTACGCGCCGCAAAATGTGTGTTACGCGGCGCATAATGTGTGTTACGCGCCGCATAATGTGTGTTACGCGCCAGCAATTTTTTCTCTCGCTGAGGGAATTTGAGTGTGTAAACTTTTTAAATTGTACTGAAATCGAGGTGTAACGTGACTTCCAGACGTCCTGTGGTTAATGTTTTTATTTTAGTTTTGTGTTTATTTTGTGTTTTTTTAATGTTTGCCGCTGTGCGCGGGTTGTCCGTTAAGGTCGTATTTTGGAGTCGTAATTGTTTTTGTGTAAGTCCGTAGTTAGTCATTGCGTGTTTGCTGTATTTTTTCAAAGCCCCGCTTCTGTGGGCGTTTGTAAGCGGTTGTGAGGCGCTATAGAGCCTCTACCTCCGCAAATGCGGCCCCTCGCTTCACGAGAGTCCGCATTTGCTGGCCGAAAGTCGTAGGGGGTCATAGGGATGAGCGCCTATGGCACTCATCTCCACCAGCGCAAGGAGCGTCTTTAGCAACAACCCGTATTGCTGAGAACTATATATGTGATTCTCACACATTACACTCATGACAGCAACTATACTCACACATTACATCCATGACGGCAACTATACTCACAAATTACACCCATGAAAGTAACTATACTCACACATTACACCCATGGTAAAACTATACTCACACATTACATCCATAAAATAATGTGAGAATGTAAGGAGCCGGGGACAGATTATTGAGGGCCGTTATGTAAGCCATAGGCTGAACTGCTCCTTGTATACAGCTCTCAGAGAGTTAACACTTAAGTTCACCTGGTCCAGTGCTTCACTATAAAAACCCCAGGAAGCCCCAGTGAAGGGGAGGGGGTGCTGCTGATTAGGCTCTGTCCTGAGTAGTTTGGAAGCTGAAGCCAGAAGTTGGGGCCCTGCCTAAGACACAAGCTGGAAGGAGCCTGTAAAGTACAGCTAGTTGAGAGGACTGACAGCTGCCTGAATTGCTGCGGGGATGACCAAGGTGAATCGTATGGAGAAGCAATATGGTGAGTGAGATCCTGCGGTTTCTTGGAGCTGAAAGGTACCAGACTGATTATGTCTCAGGGAAGTTGCTGAGTGTGGAACTGACAGGTACCAGACTGATTATGCCTCAGGGAAGTTGCTGAGTGTGGAACTGACAGAGGCCCTGTTTGAAGGTACCAGACTGATTATGCCCCAGGGAAGTTGCTGAGAGTTTGACCGGTACATATGCAATAATTTAATACTGCTGTATCAAAGGGTCCCTGGGGTGAAGCATACGGGAGAGACGGGCGGGCCCTATGCTTCATCCGCGGCTACTGATGTAGAAACGTGGAAAAGATTACCGATATACAAGAGACTGTATCCTGGCCACAAGGTGACAAATTATAAGGTTTAAAAGACTGTCTTTGTCCTTGCCACTATTCCTACGAAATTACTCCTTCCCGAGTACAACGGAGTGGGAGCTCCGTCCTGAAGACACCGGGGTGTAGTCTTTTTTTGTCCCTGTTGCAGGTAAGCTGCACTGGTATAGTCAGGGCGTTCCTGTGTCACAGTCAGTCCGTATATGTAGATGTTTATTTTCGTTATTTAAGCAGAGTTACTGCTCCTGTTTGTTTTTGTTATTTCATATTAAGCATGTTTGCTGCCTCACCAGAAGGTATCCGTTTCTAACTCAAGAAAGCAAAGCTCTACACGGCCATCCTGGTCACAATAACTATACTCACACATTACACACATGACAGTAACTATACTCACACATTACACCCATGACGGCAACTATACTCACACATTACACCCATGAAAGTAACAATACTCACACATTACACCCATGACGGCAACTATACTCACACATTACACCCATGAAAGTAACAATACTCACACATTACACCCATGATATAACTACTCACACATTACACCCATGACAGTAACTATATTTACACGTTACACCCATGATATTACTATACTCACACATTACACCCATGACAGTGTTAAGGTACAACGACCTATATGTCCCAGCATTTGGGTAGTGTGCGCTTGGCAGCCTGGATAGTAAGTCTGACGATCTTTACTACCAGCATGTGTCCTTTGGTAAATAATACATCTTTACTCAAGTTGTGATGAAAATTAAGAACACTTTATTGAATCGGTTCAGATTATTTAAAACCTTGCCCAACACATTATAGAGAGTGGCTACCTTTAGCCAAACCCCCATCCCCCTCTGGGCCAATGGAGTAACTCTTAGAATCAGCTAATTACCTCTGTCTAATCAGACGGGGCTAATCCGTGGGAACTTTTAGTCTCCTCCCCCAGGGCCGCCTTTAGGGGCGTCAACCTAATTTATTCTTGCACAGGTAGGGGGAGGGAGAACATGTCTCTCTGTCTCTCTCTGCCCCTGCTTCTGGGGCAGAGAAACCCTGTAGACGGGCCATATAGTTGGTGCCTATATGTCTGACCTACTGCTGTGCATGTTAGATAACCTTTGCCCTCCAACCATCTGGCACCAGTGACTATCACCTGATTCTCATTAACATGAGTATAAACATCATGCATGGGGGGACATTGTAAGGGGTATACAGTATCCATGTCTAGGGGTACATACACGTTTAATACTTTATCTATACAGATGGATCTGTCACACGGCTCCCTTTGGCGGGTCAACTTGGGGATGACCGGACTAGGAGGTGATGCCGGGACAATCCATCAGCATTCCTATTCTGCTTACCGGGTCGGTAGCTGATGGTGAAGTTATAAGGTTGTAGGGCTAAACTCCACCGCAGCAGTCTACCATTGTCGGATGCACGTTAAACAGTATGTGTGATTGCAGTTGGATAAGATCCCGAAACTTCTCTCGGATGGTGATGGAGGTTCTTGAGTAGTAAACAGCCCCACCACCGCAGGGTTTCACATGGTCATACCTGCAACGGGTGCCAGCTGGTTTCCGCTGGTGGGTCTCCTCCAAGACTGGGCCTGGTTAGCGGTATTCAGCGGGCACTCCTGACGTTTTTGCCCGAGCTGCTTGCACCCAAAACACCGGATGGGCGTTGAGTAGTCTTGTGAATTAGGCCGGGGCAGCTGAGGGTAGTCATTAGCTGGAGGGGGTGCTGCTGGTCGGTACTCCACTCTGGCAGGAGTCTTAACAATAGCACTGTCCAGTTTACGGGCATCCGTGTACTCATCTGCCAGGCGGGCCGCTTCATGCAGGGTGGAGGGTTTACGGTCCCTTACCCACTCTCTGACGTCTGGGGATAATTTCTCAAAACAATGTTCCAGCAGGAACATCTGCAGCACCTCTTCCCCGGATACGGCTTGACACCCCGTAATCCAGTGAGCGGCTGTGCGGTGTACTTTACATGCCCATTCGACGTTGGAATCCCCAGTTAGTTTGGCAGTGTCTCTGAACCGCCTCCGGTATGCCTCCGGTGCAACGGCATACCGGGAGAGCAAAGCTTCCTTTACAGCCACATAGTCCCCTATCTCCTCATCAGGAATGGCCCGAAAAGCGTCACTGGCCCGGCCGGATAGCTTTCCGGACAATATAGTAACCCAGTCTTCTGCGGGTACCTTGTGTAGCGCACATTGCCGCTCAAAATCAGCAAGGTACCCATCAATCTCCCCTTCTGTTTCAATGAAGGATTTAAAAGCTGCAAACGGTACCTTCCTTTTCTCCACCGGGGATGCTAGAACTGGAGCTGCTGCAGCACCGCTTTGGCGTCGCAGGTTGGCATCTACAGCGTCCATGACCCGGCTGATGATCTCTGGAGACGGGTTGGGACCATAATGAGCCAGTCTGATTCTTACCGCCCGGTCAAAGCTTGCCTCTTCGGGGGTTCTGTCAGCTGTGCTGGGCCCATTGGTTCCTTCATCCATTTCGTTTAGCAGTACAATAATGTCCCCTTTTTTGAGATTACTGGCTTGTCTGCCTCTTTGTTCCAGTAGGTCTTTAAGTGTAGCTCTTTTCAGCCCTTGGTATTGTCTTTCCATTAATCTTGAATATAGTTGTCTCTCTGGGCGATGAGGATCATCCCGTCACTAGCCACCAGTGTTAAGGTACAAAGACCTATATGTCCCAGCATTTGGGTAGTGTGCGCTGGGCAGCCTGGATAGTAAGTCTGACGATCTTTACTACCAGCATGTCCTTTGGTAAATAATACATCTTTACTCAAGTTGTGATGAAAATTAAGAACACTTTATTGAATCGGATCAGCTTATTTAAAACCTTGCACAACACATTATAGGGAGTGGCTACCTTTAGCCAAACCCCCATCCCCCTCTGGGCCAATGGAGTAACTCTTCGAATCAGCTAATTACCTCTGTCTAATCAGACGGGGCTAATCCGTGGGAACTTTTAGTCTCCTCCCCCAGGGCCGCCTTTAGGGGCGTCAACCTAATTTATTCTTGCACAGGTAGGGGGAGGGAGGACATGTCTCTCGGTCTCTCTCTGCCCCTGGTTCTGGGACAGAGAAACCCTGTAGACAGGCCATATAGTTGGTGCCTATATGTCTGACCTACTGCTGTGCATGTTAAATAACCTTTGCCCTCCAACCATCTGGCACCAGTGACTATCACCTGATTCTCATTAACATGAGTATAAACATCATGCATGGGGGGGACATTGTAAGGGATATATCCATGTCTAGGGGTACATACACATTTAATACTTTATCTATACAGATGGATCTGTCACAGACAGTAACTATACTCCCACATTACATCCATGACAGTAACTATACTCACACATTACACCCATGACATCAACTATACTCACACATTACACACATGTTATAAGTATACTCACACATTACACACATGTTATAAGTATACTCACACATTACATCCATGACAGTAACTATACTCACACATTACATCCATGACAGTAACTATACTCACACATTACACCCATGACATCAACTATACTCACACATTACACACATGTTATAAGTATACTCACACATTACACACATGTTATAAGTATACTCACAAATTACATCCATGACAGTAACTATACTCACACATTACATCCATGACAGTAACTATACTCACACATTACACCCACGGCAGTAACTATATTCACACATTACATCCATGACAGTAACTATATTCACACATTACATCCATGATGTAACTATACTCACACATTACATCCATGACAGTAACTACTGTAACAGAGCCCCCTCTTCTAATGGGGTTCGCGTCCTGCTCTTTCATGTTTTTAGGGAGGAAAACACAGTAGGCTTGTCAGAGGCTTAATTTTACAGCTGTTTATTTGTAAGCGCCAACAGAAAGAAAAACAGTGCTTATCCTCAGCAATGAAATAAAATTCTACATAAACAGGCTCACTATAACCTGGAACACCCTGACTAGCCCTGAGACCGCTTCTCAGCCTGCAGTCATTATACAGTCCACAGTGTAGGCTCTCTGCTTGATTCTTGGATCTCTTGAGGACCTTTTTCCTCTTCTCTCTCTGGCAATAGTGGGTGAAGCATAGGGCCCACCCTTCTCCCCCTTATGCTTCACCCCAGGGACCCTTGTCACCCTCTTGTGATGAGGGACTATTACTCTCTCTTAATACTCTCTTCTCCCTGGGGGAATTGGTAATCCTTTGCTGGGTATGATGACAATAATATGTGTTGGGCACCAACCTTTCATCCCTTATTGTAATCCGGCTTCTTAGGAATGGGGTCTTCAGATAAATCTAACAGTGGATTATATTCTATAGCACAGCAGTCTTCTCTGTGAGCAATCTCTGAAATGCAGCAGCCTTCTTGCTTCAGCACAAATCCCAGCTCTCAGGATCCAAACAGCAGCTGAGTTGTCCAGGGTTTTCTTCTTTAAACACACTGCAGCTACACACAGCTACACACAGCTACACACAGCTCTTAGGCCCAAGCCTAAGTGAGAGAGATTCCACCCCATCTCTCTGCTGCTCTTAAAGGCAGTTCACAGCTGGGCTTCCATTAGCCTCTGATAACTGCCTGGAGTTAACTCTTTCCTTTCTCAGGGGAGAAGTCTTACAGAGCTCTCTTGTGACCCCTGGTGGCCCTCCATTACACTACTCACACATTACACCCATGACAGTAACTATACTCACACATTACACCCATGATATAACTATACTCACACATTACACCGATGACAGTAACTATACTCACACATTACATCCATGATATAACTATACTCACACATTACACCCATGATATAACTATACTCACACATTACACCCATGATATAACTATACTCACACATTACACAGTAACTATACTCACACATTACACCCATGATATAACTATACTCACACATTACACCCATGATATAACTATACTCACACATTACACCCATGACAGTAACTATACTCACACATTACACCCATGATATAACTATACTCACACATTACACTGATGACAGTAACTATACTCACACATTACACCCATGATATAACTATACTCACACATTACACCCATGATATAACTATACTCACACATTACATCCATGATATAACTATACTCACACATTACACCCATGATATAACCATACTCACACATTACATACATGACAGTAACTATATGTACACATTAATTATTTAAACATGACACATACATGAAAGATAATTGTTATAATCATTAGAGCACATCCCGTGTCCATTTGATCATCTTTATGTTATCAATAAGATGTGTAAGAGTCCCAGATAAAAGAGATACTTGTGGGGTGCAGGGCTCATGACAGCTGCCCCCCAGTTTTATATGCATGGCGGGATTTCTGTGGCTTAGAGAGACGATCCCAGGAGAAGCATTCTGTGGCCCCCCATTTTCCTGTGGCTGGCAGTGGCATCCTGGACCCTCCTTGTACTCCATCCAGGCTAGTAGGGTGAAATAAGAGTACAAGCCCCCAAGCAGTGACCCAATCTGCCCTGCCAAAACAGGAGGGTCCCCCAACTCCATTTGGGCAAAGGAGGAAAACAATATCTGCCGGCTGCCCCGGCGCGGGCTCTGAGTCTGGGTGCGCTGGGCAGATTTGTGCCATAACTTTCATGTCCAGCTTTCCTTGGGCACAATATGGAGATATCACAGTGTGGGCCCCATATCCCATTTCTTGTACCCACACTGCATAGTACGGTCCTCATCTGGCCCCGCCATAGAAACAATGATCTCGGCCCTTTTGTACGTCATAAACTCCTGGAATAAAGCAAAGGGAACACAGTGATAACACGGCTTAAAATGTTATTGCCGGGCAAGTCGCTAGTTAATAATAGTGATGAAGAACTAAGATTCTGATTGTGTCTTGTCTACCCATCAAGGAAATGGTTACATCAGCCAGGCGTCTCAGATGAGGATGAGCACTGGACAGGACAGTTCCCTCTGGTCAGTCAGAAATGGGCATGATCCACACTGCAGATCCACACATGACCCACACTGCAGATCCACACATGACCCACACTGCAGATCCACACATGATCCACACATGATCCACACATGACCCACACATGATCCACACATGACCCACACTGCAGATCCACACATGACCCAAACTGCAGATCCACACATGATCCACACATGACCCACACTGCAGATCCACACATGATCCACACTGCAGATCCACACATGATCCACACATGACCCACACTGCAGATCCACACATAACCCACACATGACCCACACTGCACATCCACACATGATCCACACATGACCCACACTGCAGATCCACACATGACCCACACATGACCCACACTGCACATCCACACATGATCCACACATGACCCACACTGCAGATCCACACATGACCCACACATGACCCACACTGCAGATCCACACATGATCCACACATGACCCACATTGCAGATCCACACATGATCCACACTACAGATCCATGAGAGTGATCATAAAGCCAAGCTAGTGTCACCACAAGGTCACAACAGCAAGGAATACTCAAGTGCTCGGGCATCCTCGGGGGTTGGCAGTGCCCACTGGATGCTCAGATATCATGAAAATATTAGAAGGAATTTGCAACAATGAATTAACGAAGTTTAATCCCAACATCCCCCAAATTATAATCCAAAGTGAGACCTCCAATGGTTCTCAAGACCCTTTACCCGTCTTTTGATCTCTGTGGTCTAGTTAGGTGATGACTGGCCGCCGTGTAAAGGCCCAGAGGTCCCTTTCTGTAAATTACAGGGTAGAAAATAACTGTCTGGTGAAACAAGAGGCCCTGCTCCACCAGCTAGCAAGAGGTCATCCGACTGCTTCTGTATGTTATGGGGGCAACACTGTAAATAAGACCCCTCCCTCTCTCTCTCTCTCTGTCTCTCTTGGGCTTTCAACAAGCAGTCTCTAAAGACCCAGCATGAAAGTCTCAAGATAAAGCTGAGAATCAGTGGGTGCAATACTCTGCAGTTGACAATTAATGGATATAATACTCTGCCTGTGAGAATCAATGGGTGCAATGCCCGGTAATTAAGAATGATTAGGAACAATGAGTCATGCTCTACTATTGAGTATTTATGGGTATACTGTTGTGCGCATGAAAACCAATAGGTGGAGTCGATGCAATGCTCTGCATATGAGAACCATTGAGTCCTATGCTCTGGGAATCTGCGGATGTTATGCTCTGCAGATGGGAAGATACTCATGGGAAACTGTCTGTGATGGCACAGAGGGCGCCGCCATGATCAGTTCTCATCACACAGAAACAAAGAGAAAATCCACAGGCACCGGGCCAACAAACCGAGCCTGGGCACCAAGCACAGAGCCTGGGCATAAGGCCAACAAACCGAGCCTGGGCACCAAGTACAGAGCCTGGGCATAAGGCCAACAAACAGAGCCTGGCCACTGAGTACCGAGTCTGGAAACATGGACACCTTACAGAGCCTCAACAGTTTGATCAGTCTGAGGGCATAGGGGCACCAAACAGAACCTGGGCACCAATTACAGCACCTGGGCACTGTAATCAGAGTCAGGGCATTTGGGCACCTAACAGAGCCTGGGCATTGTTCTCACAACCAGGACACAGGGACAGTATGATCAGAGTCAGGGTATAAGGGCAGCTAACAGAGCCTGGGCACCAATTACAGAACCTGGGCAAATTAATATCCAACAAACCCTGGGTACTACAATCATAGCCAGGGCATAGGGGCACCTAACAAAGCCTGGACAGTGTGACATAGGATGACTCACCTAACAGAAGCTCTGCATCATCTCTGGGTGACCTAGACATACTATGGGTCACCTAACAGAAGCTCTGCACCATCTCTGGGGGACATGCTCATACTATGACTCACCTAACAGAAGCTCTGCACCATCTCTGGGTGACCTAGACATACTATGGGTCACCTAACAGAAGTTCTGCACCATCTCTGGGTGACCTAGACATACTATGACTCACCTAACAGAAGCTCTGCATCATCTCTGGGTGACATGCTCATACTATTGGTCACCTAACAGAAGCTCTGCACCATCTCTGGGTGACCTAGACATACTATGGGTCCCCTAACAGAAGCTCTGCACCATCTCTGGGTGACATGCTTATACTATGACTTACCTAACAGAAGCTCTGCACCATCTCTGGGTGACCTAGACATACTATGGGTCACCTAACAGAAGTTCTGTACCATCTCTGGGTGACATGCTCATACTATGACTCACCTAACAGAAGCTCTGCACCATCTCTGGTCGACCTAGACATACTATGACTCACCTAACAGAAGCTCTTCACCATCTCTGGGTGACATGCTCATACACTGGGTCACCTAACAGATATTCTGCACCATCTCTGGGTGACATGTTCATACTATGACTCACCTAACAGATATTCTGCACCATCTCTGGGTGACATGTTCATACTATGACTCACCTAACAGAAGCTCTGCACCATCTCTGGGTGACCTAGACATACTATGACTCACCTAACAGAAGCTCTGCACCATCTCTGGGTGACCTAGACATACTATGACTCACCTAACAGAAGCTCTTCACCATCTCTGGGTGACATGCTCATACACTGGGTCACCTAACAGATATTCTGCACCATCTCTAGCTGACATGCTCATACTATGACTCACCGAACAGAAGCTCTGCACCATCTCTGGGTGACCTAGACATACTATGGGTCACCTAACAAAAGCTCTGCACCATCTCTGGGTGACCTAGACATACTATGGGTCACCTAACAGAGGCTCTGCACCATCTCTGGGTGACCTAGACATACTATGGGTCACCTAACAGAAGCTCTGCACCATCTCTGGGTGACCTAGACATACTATGACTCACCTAACAGAAGCTCTGCACCATCTCTGAGTGACATGCTCATACTATGGGTCACCTAACAGAAGCTCTTTACCATCTCTGGGTAACATGCTCATACTATGGGTCACCTAACAGAAGCTCTGCGCCATCTCTGGGTGACCTAGACATACTGTACTAAGGCTCACCTCACAGTTCTAATTGGTTTTCCATTTCTGATCTTTGATTAGGACTCTGTTTCCTTTCTCATTGTCACCTGCCGCAATGTGCTGTTTGTGACCCAAAAAATGTCCTTCATATGACTTCAGATGTGTTCAAAACCCTTGTGCCTACCAGACCGGGAACCTTGAAGGACAGCCTTATAACCCTGCCTTAATTCTGTGGTCCACCTTGAAATGAGCAGCACTCTGAGTTACGGGTTATTCAAGTTGCACAATATGGTTTCATTGAGGTAGAGAAGGCTCCGACCCATCAGAACCAGTTACTAGGGTTCCAGAGTACACAGAATAGAGACCCCACGTCCACTCTCACTCCCACTTTGCTATACTGTAGATATGTTGGATTACGCTCTGCAGGATATTAGCTCCGACTATTGCAGACACCTAGCATAATACATAATCCTATTAGGGTCTCCTAGAGGGAGGAGAGCCCTATTGTGTGAAGTGTTCACATTGTGAAAGATGGAACAAAGGGAAGGATGATCTAATCAATGTCTGTATTGTATAAAAGTAGCCAGGTAGCCTCAGGGAGGTGTGACCACACCTATTGTCTCTCTATGTGTATTGTGTGGCCAAATAGGGGGATGTGTATTACCTGTGGGAAGATATGTATATATACTTCTGGATAACCAAATAAAGGCAGTATTCTTTGACTCCCAATTGAGTGTCGTCCAATCTGGGAGGTTGGGGCTTGTGAGACTGCAGTGCTTCTTGGATATTTTATCGTATACCAGCGGAGATACTGGACTTCGTGTTCCGACTCCGTTACAATTGATGGCAGCGATAGGATTCAAACCTCACAGCAGACCGTTGTTCGGCAGTTACAGCCATTTGGGAAATTTGCTGTGACGAAGTGCCCTTCGCCACTTTGTCTTGGAGAGGACTGTTTGCCAGCCTCCTGCCCTGCGACTATGGCCCTGGTACATATTGCCCTTCAAACACAGTATTCGGCCATACCAGAGTGTATGTCCCTCATTCTGGCACTTTACATACAGGGGGGTCATTCGGTACTTGCCCTGTGTGAACCATGATACCATAGATAACTATGCCATGGAGCCCATTCATATAATGAAAGACTATGGGAAAGACTTTAGCTACATGGCAATTGAACTGTGTGAAGATGATCTGAGCGCTATTCGGTAGTTTTGTGCGCTCAGATCCCAGCTGTAACGGAACCCATCACTGTTTTACCCTGTTTATGGTTATTTAATTCTTGGTTAAAATATGATCACATTGCTGTACTGTAGATATGTTGTTTTATGTTCTACAGAATATATTGGCTCAGAATATCACAGCTACTAGGCTAATAGATAATCCTGTTACAGATAAGAAAGTCGATTGTATAAACTGTTTTCATTCTCAGATAAGAACAAAGAAGGATGATCTAATTAATGTCTGATTGTATCCAAGTTGCCAGGGAGGTGTGACCCACCTATTGTCCCTCTATGTGTATTGTATGGCCAACTATGGGGGATGTGGATTGCCATGCTGCCAGTCAGATACTTTTACTAACTTTTGAACCCCTGGTCTGATTCATGCCATTTTTTAATATGTTGTTCCCCTGGGTGAGAGCTATTGAACGGTGCTGGACTTAAAGGTGTAACCCCTGTTTTTGGGGTACATCCAGAATGTGGTTAAAATTGTGTCTGTTTTAATTGTGTTACCTGTTATCTGAGGGGAGGAGACATGGGGGTTGAACCATGTATATAATTGGCTGTGATAATTATGTGGGTGTAGCCCTTCAGAGGGCACCATTGCATAAAAGGAGATTCCCCTGTCATTAAAATATAGTTCTACTTGACCCTTCAAAACGTAGTCTCATCTCGTTATTGGAGGGGATCGCTATATCATACTGGGGATTGCTATGCTTTTGCATACTCCCTTGAGCTGTAACTACTGAACGCTTGTTCCTGATGTGTCCTCCTTGGAGGAGAGGTCTTCCCCACATGGTCCTGGATGCTGGAGATTCATACAGGGTGGAAGGAAGACGGCGCCTCCAGCTAAACTACGGCGGTTGTGGAGTCTGTGGTGGTTGAGGTGTCCAGTGCGGTGCTTGTAGGCCTCGGCGCAAACTAGGACGCGTCTATCAATGGAGGTACCCGGTCGGGGTGCCAGGAGATCCGTTACATTTGCTATTTCGTATGGAACCGAAAGGAAAGGATATGTGAATATACCCGAACGGATAGTGAATGGGGACAGACTATACCAACTTGAAACGGGCCACGCTAAAAGAGCTATTGGAAGCAAGGGGAATTATTGCCAGCAATAAAACCAAAGCTACCCTTATTGCTGAACTCATGGAGGGAGACCGGGCAGCTGCTGCAGCACCTCTTACGGACAGCACACAGAATGAGTTTGGAAGAGAACTCCAAAGCAGACTGGCCTTTTTCCCAGGTACGCCTCCCACAGAAACCTTGGAAAGGATTATGGCAGATGTCCACTAATACATAATGTAAAAGCAGCGGGCACGGGCACGGTCCATCTTGGGAGCTGCTAACCCACCTCCCACCATTAACCCCACCCCAGCACTGCGTCCGGGTGGTGGGAACTACCAAACCCCTCCACGGTACATCAGGTGCCACACGTGTAACCAGCAGGGCCACATGCAGAGAGACTGTCCCAGAAACAGAAACCGCTCCACGTGGAATACTCCAACTAATTCCCCTGCAAACCGGGCAGCAGTACACTGCTACCAGAGTGAGCTTCGACAACCTTTCTTTGGGACCCGGTCTAATGAAACATCTTTGAGCACCCTCCACGAGGTTAACCCAGTACAAGCAGCTGCAGACACAGAGGCAGAGGAAGCAGAAGTATCTCAGAGATGGCTAGAGGAGCTCTCTGAGGATGACTTAACAGAGGATCAGGAGGAGGATCACTGGGATCTACTTGTGAATGAGGTACAGGAGGTGTGTGAAGGGGTAAATGATGGCACTTTACCAACTCCTGGGGATGGAAAATGTTTTCCCCTAGAAGAGGCAGCGACTGTGTCAGGGCTTAGTCACCTGCCAGTGGCAGCAAGCGTGCCAGCCATGTCAAAGGAGCTGTGGGTGCAGTGTGGCACCACAGTGGAGAGTGTACCAAGTGGGAAGATGCCCTGGTTAACCAGTGTCCAGGGGCCCACTGGAACAGACACCAATCCAAAGACCCAGTTAAACATGGAAGACTGGGATAAGGTTGCTAAGCAAAAAGCAATAGAGGTAGAGGAAGAGGCTCAACTGAGGGCCCTAAAGAACAGTCTGGGTTGGAATTGCGAGATTCCCCAGCCTGCGTCAGAGAGCCAAAGCGCAGTTGCTCAACCAAAGGCAATGGATGAAGTACAGGAGGATTGCACGCACAGCCTGGCTTTGAGCAGCATAGATCTCCAGGCTGCAACAGAGACAGACCCTGAGGAAGGAAACCAGGAGCAGCTGTCCAAAAGTACAGATGCCCAGGAGCCAGAGGGAAGGGAGAATCCAGGTCAGGATTGCATCATGGATGCTGGAGCCCAGCATAGACCGGTATGTACTTTCCTACAGTGGTTATATTATTGGCCTCCCAACAATAATATGTTTTCTAAGAGGGGTACTGAATTACCCCCTTGTGGTCACATAGGCCCAGAGACTGTGTTAGAAATCCCAGCCCAGCTGTGGGGACTGGCTGGGTGGAAAGGGGTTTCTATGGGACAGAGATTGTGGTCCACCTTTTGGACCCTGGGATCCTGGACTGTTGGGATGGGATCCTGGACTTTTTGGGTGGGTGTACAGGGGAAGAACAGTGGGCCCTGTACAATAGGGGACCGACCACGAGCTGGGGGAGGAATGTACTCTGCAACTTGGGACGGTTTTGCTAAAGGACTTCAGTTCAATTGGAAGGCTGATGCTTTTCTGCCTCATTATTTAATTGTTTGAAACCAGTTTGTAAAATGTATTTTCCTCTCCTTGAAATGTCTATTGCTGGGAATACTGTATAAAGTGTGCGTTTGTTTGCTCTTGAAATGTGAATCAATGTGAACTGCAATAATGCTGATGGGTTGTCTAGGCAAACTGAACTAGAGAAGTGACAAAAAAACAAAAGTTTTGACCTGACATCCCCAGGCCGATCCGTTGGGATCAGACCGTGTATGCCGGCTTATGGTCACGGGGGAGGTGTGTAACGGAACCCATCACTGTTTTACCCTGTTTTATGGTTATTTATTTCTTATGGTTAAAATATGATCACATTGCTATACTGTAGATATGTTGGTTTATGCTCTGCAGGATATTAGCTCAGACTATTGCAGACACCTAGCATAATACATAATCCTATTAGGGTCTCCTAGAGGGAGGAGAGCCCTATTGTGTGAAGTGTTCACACTGTGAAAGATGGAACAAAGGGAAGGATGATCTAACCAAAGTCTGTATTGTATAAAAGTAGCCAGGTAGCCTCATGGAGGTGTGACCACACCTATTGTCTCTCTATGTGTATTGTGTGGCCAAATAGGGGGATGTGTTTTACCTGTGGGAAGAGATGTATATATACTTCTGGATAACCAAATAAAGGCAGTATTCTTTGACTCCCAATTGAGTGTCGTCCAATCTGGGAGGTTGGGGCTTGTGAGACTGCAGTGCTTCTTGGATATTTTATCGTATACCAGCGGAGATACTGGACTTCGTGTTCCAACTCCGTTACACACGCTATCTCCTTCTCACATTCCCACTCTCATTCTTTGTGAGGAATTGACTCTGCTGGGTTTTGAACCCTGGTCCCCAGGCTGCTATACCTCTTCCCTACCACTGCGCCAGCCTGCCTGTTGTGAATTCCATTGAGACCTTATAAGCTTGACTCTGCTAGCAATTGTATCAGTACCTAAGTCTCTTCAGCTGTGTCTGGTCAGGTGTCTGGTCCTTGGCCTATATAAGGCACTTCCTGTCTATTGATCCTTGCCAGATTATTGTGTGGTTTCTGATCACTTCAATAAACCTTGTTCCTGTTTTCACCTACAAGTTTGCGGAACTGGATTATTGCTGACCTTGGCTACTGGTCTCCACAACTTTGTGATTTCTGTATCATTACAGAATAATCTGGCCCTTTCATGGAGACCGCTGGGACAGATTCTGCATTGGCCCAGCAGGTTGCTTTATTTGCAAGAACTGTGCAGACCCAGGCACAGACCATCAAAGGGCTGCAGGACCAGGTAGCTGAACTGCAAAATAAATTTCAGTCAATGTACAGTGAGTATACCAGCTACAGGGCACGTGATGCTGCGGCTTCTACTGTTACACCTGCTCAAGAGGCCCGCTTGCCCCTGCCAGAAAAGTTTGGAGGAGATCGCAAAAAATGTAGGGGTTTCCTAAATCAATGCCGTTTGCACTTCATGATGTTACCTCAACGATTTCCATCTGAAAGAGAGAAGGTGAGATTTATTTTTTCCTTATTCAAAGATGAAGCCCTGGCTTGGGGCTCCCCTCTTCTGGAACAAGACAGTCCAGTCTTGGGTAATCTAAATGACTTTCTTGAGGCCATGTGCCTAGTTTTTGATGACCCCAATCGATGTGCTACAGCAGAAGCCACTCTCCTTCATTTGCATCAAGGGAGGCGCTCAGTGGCTGAATATGCTGCTGAATTCAGACAGTGGGTTGCTGATACTACCTGGAACCAATCAGCCCAGAGGTTCCACTTCAGAAAAGGTCTCTCAGAAGCTATAAAAGATGAGCTAGCTCGTGTTGATCTTCCTGCTGACTTTGATGCATTTGTGCGTTTGGCTATCCGTATTGATCGGAGAATTTCTGAAAGAAGAGTGGAAAGACAGGGCTCTTTTAGACCAAGTACTACTCCAATTTCCTATTCAAGAACTTCTACTCCGATCCCACAAACACCTACAGACTCTGAGCCAGAGGCTATGCAGGTAAATCTAATAAGAGGGCCATTATCCAACGAAGAAAAACGCACTCACAATTTATGCCTGTATTGTGGTAGTGCAGGGCACTATGCCATCAATTGCCCTAGCAAATCCAAAAGAACAATAGCTATGGCGGCCGAGGGTGCACAGATTCGACACCAATCCCAGATTTCGGATCAACTGGATTCTGTCACACAACCCTTGTTTTCTCTGGCTCATGGTGAAGAGAGTATGTTGACTCAACATCCTCATTTTGTGGTGCCTATCACGTTGCAATGTGGTGATCGTAAAATTTCAACTATCGCTATGATAGATTCTGGAGCAGGCGGAAACTTTATGGACATTAAATTTGCAGCAGGAAATAGAATTCAGTCTATCCCTAATTCTTCACCTGTGTTAATGGAGACAGTTGATGGTTCTCCACTTACGTCAGGACCGGTTACACATGAGACTGTGCCCTTAAAGTTGACTGTGGAAGTGAATCACCATGAGGCTATCTCTTTCCACCTAATTTCCTCAACACAGTTTCCAGTGATTTTGGGGGTACCTTGGCTTGCTCTGCATAACCCACAGATTGATTGGAAGATCAGAACTTTGTCCTTTCCTTCAGAACACTGCTTAATGAATTGTCAACCCTCTAAGGTAACACCTGTTGCCACAACAATTAATGAAATGGTTGCTACAAACTTGACTAAGCTTCCTCTACAATATCGGGATTTTGCAGATGTCTGTGATAAGAAGAATGCTGATCAGCTTCCACCCCACAGGCCTTATGATTGTCCAATAGAGCTGTTGCCTGGGCTGCTATCCCATTTGGCCGTATATATTCCCTTTCTGAGCCTGAATTGAAAGCTCTTCGTGAATACCTACAAGAAAATCTTGCCAAAGACTTTATTCGACCATCTACTTCTCCAGCAGAAGCTCCTATTTTCTTTGTAGAAAAGAAAGATGGCAGCCTACGGCCATGCGTTGATTACAGGGACATTAATAACATCACTGTTAAAAACCGCTACTCCTTGCCTCTGATTCCTGAACTTTTGGAGAGACTCCGCTCAGCTAAAATATTTACGAAGCTTGATCTTCGGGGGGCATATAATCTGGTTCGCATAAGACCCAATGATGAATGGAAAACAGCTTTCAGAACCAGGTACTGGCATTACGAATATCTAGTAATGCCTTTTGGGCTGTGTAATGCCCCTGCAACTTTCCAGCATCTTATCAATGATGTACTACGAGATCTCCTGGATCAGTTTGTTGTGGCATATTTGGATGATATCCTAATATTCTCTGATAATCTTGAAAACCACAGAAAACAGGTCCGTATAGTTCTAGAGCGCCTTCGTACCCACCGCCTATACATTAAACTAGAAAAATGTGAGTTTGAACAAACAGAAATTCAATTCCTGGGGTATGTAATAGCTCCCAAAGGTTTAAGTATGGACGCAAGTAAAATTAAAGCTGTGCTGGACTGGCCCATCCCCAAGAATGAAAAAGATGTTCAGAGATTTGTGGGGTTTGCCAATTTTTACAGGCGTTTCATTAAGAATTTCTCTGCCGTTATTACACCGATCACTGAACTCACACCTAAAGGGACTCCTTTTCAGTGGTCCGATAAGGCGGATACCGCATTTTCCTGATTGAAGACTCTGTTTACCTCTGCCCCCGTCCTGGTACATCCTCTGCCGGAATTACCATTTATTGTGGAAGTTGATGCTTCTGATTCAGCTGTTGGTGCTATACTGTCTCAAAGGACTGGACCTAAGATGCTGTTACATCCATGTGCCTTCTATTCCCGCCAGATGGTGCCAGCAGAAAGAAACTATGACATAGGGAATAAAGAACTATTGGCTATAAAAGCTGCCTTCACCGAATGGAGACATCTCTTGGAGGGAGCTACCCATCCAATTACTGTCCTCACAGATCACAAAAATCTGGAATGTTTTCGATCAGCTAAGAGACTGTCAGCCAGACAAGCACGCTGGTCCCTATTCTTCTCGAGGTTTAATTTTTTGGTTACATACCGTCCTGGCTCCAAGAATGGTAAGGCGGATGCCTTGTCTAGAATAGCTGACCCCCTCCATACTACCGTAACCAAGACCACCATCTTGCCAGAGGATATATTTATAGGAGTTACATTTCCTTCTGATCTGATGTCTCGCATTAAAAAGGGCTATGCTGAAGACCCAGTTCTTCGTGATCCTCCTCGTGACCTCCATATGACGATGCGTAATGGGTTTTGGATTTTTCAACAACGTCTGTTTGCTCCGGAGTCAGTGCGACTGGACCTTTTATGTCTTTACCATGACTCAAAACCAGCAGGTCATCCAGGAATCCGAAAGACACAAGAGCTACTTGCCCGATCCTTTTGGTGGCCGAAGTATCATGAGGATGTTAAGAAGTACGTGTCCTCTTGTGATGTGTGTGCCAGACATAAGACTCCTAGCTCATCCCCTGTTGGCTTGCTTCAGCCTCTTCCGATTCCTCATCGTCCCTGGGGATCTATATCCATGGACTTTATTGTGGAACTACCTCCCTCTAAGGAACACACTACCATTCTTGTTGTTGTGGACAGGTTAACTAAGATGGGTCATTTCATACCAGCTCGTGGTCTCCCTTCAGCTAAACAGACGGCTGACCTGGTTATTCGGGAAATATTTTGCTTGCATGGTGCGCCTGATGAAGTAGTTTCTGACAGGGGAGTACAGTTTACGTCTCGTTTTTGGAAACATTTTTGTTCTAATCTAGGTATTAATGTAAATCTGTCGTCAGCTTTTCATCCGCAAAGTAATGGACAGACTGAGCGAACCAACCAGACTTTGGAGCAATATTTGCGGTGCTATATTAGTTACCTGCAGGATGACTGGCTGGATTTTCTACCCACGGCGGAGTTTGCCTATAACAATGCCCAACACTGCTCCACTTCTTTGAGCCCATTTTTTGCCAACTATGGTTACCATCCGACCTTTCTAGTCAGTCTCCCAATTACTACCTCCATTCCTGCTGTCGCTGACCGGCTAACGGCCTTACGTGATTCCCAAGCACTGTTGAAAGAGACTCTTTTGGAGGCTCAGGAATGTTACAAAAGAGCTGCTGATAGGCATAGAAAGGAGGCCCCAGTCTATCACGTTGGTGACAAGGTGTGGCTGTCAACAAGGAATCTCAAGCTTCGGATTCCTTCTCATAAATTGGGTCAAAGGTTCATGGGACCTTTTGAGATCATTGCTCAGATCAATGCTGTCACTTTCCGTTTACAACAACCCGAATTCCATGAAAATACATCCAGTGTTTCACGCTGCACTGCTTAAACCTTTTCATGAAAACACTTTCCCTGGCCGAGCCCTGCCTGCCCCAACTCCAGTCCTCGTGGATGGTGAGGATGCGTACGAAGTGGACAAAATTCTTGACTCCAGGATCTTCCGTGGCAAGCTTCAGTATGTGGTTCGCTGGAAAGGCTATGGTGAGGAGGAGAGTTCGTGGGAACCAGTGGACAATATTCACGGTCCTGATCTCCTTCGGTCTTTTCATGTGCAGTACCCTGCTAAACCAGGTAATAGGGCATCCAGAGGCTACACCTATAGAGGCGGGGGTAATGTGAGGAATTGACTCTGCTGGGTTTTGAACCCTGGTCCCCAGGCTGCTATACCTCTTCCCTACCACTGCGCCAGCCTGCCTGTTGTGAATTCCATTGAGACCTTATAAGCTTGACTCTGCTAGCAATTGTATCAGTACCTAAGTCTCTTCAGCTGTGTCTGGTCAGGTGTCTGGTCCTTGGCCTATATAAGGCACTTCCTGACTATTGATCCTTGCCAGATTATTGTGTGGTTTCTGATCACTTCAATAAACCTTGTTCCTGTTTTCACCTACAAGTTTGCGGAACTGGATTATTGCTGACCTTGGCTACTGGTCTCCACAACTTTGTGATTTCTATATCATTACATTCTTATTCTCACTTTTAATCCCACTCCCCTTCTTACTCATGCTCTCACTCCCACTCTCACACCTGTAACTCTCCGCAACTGTAATATTTAAGTAGTAATTAGTTACTTGTAACTGTACCTGTAATATGTGAGTAGGACCACTCCCCCGTCTAGAGACCCCCTCTTGAGGACAACAAACCCAAAATTACTTATACCTGTAATATCCTTTTTTTTAGAATATATTTCTGGTCGCCTCTAGTATAATATCTTTCACTTGGTTACATTTTTGATGTTACTGGAACAGGCCTAGGGCAGCACATTTTAGTGGGCTCCAGACTGCCTGAAGATCCACAGATAAGTCTATATGCAGTGACACTAGCAAGGGGAATAGGAGGTAAGACACGTTTCTTACCTACTCTGCTCTTACAGTCATGGTTTGAACTTATATATGATAAGAGGACAGAGCTTCCTGAGAGATTAACTCTAAAACAGATTTGTAGTCGCTCAGTAACATTTCGCTCCAGCTTCTCCAATACTGACAGATGAGACCAAGAGAACAGAACGATGTCCAGAGAGAAGTCTTTCAGTCGCCATGTGTGGACATATGAGAGGTAACAGAACAGCCCTGGTCTATATTGTACCTGGTGAACCAAGTGAAACGAGTAAATGGGCAGTCTCAACGAGGGTGGGGGAGATAAACCTGGTTGGCCAATAAGTGCAACATTGGACATCCTTCAATGCAACTGTGAGAAATGCGTGTGGTGCAACATGAAGCAGCTGAATGACTCCACCGCTCTCTCTCAATCCAGCTCTTGCGGAATTATAGTTAACTATAAAATAAATTCCGTGGAGGAGACTGGAAAACACTGGAAAGAGTATATTCTGGGGCTAAAAATGCTGAAAAGGAAATAATGATCACATATATAGTTGTGAGCAATATGAGTTGTTGCTAATCCCTACGACCCCATATGACTTAGGCAGGGAGCGCCAAAGGTGCTCACTGTGCTGGTGTGAAAGATGAGCGCAGTAGGCGCACATCTCTACGACCCCATACGACTTAGGCAGGGAGCGCTGAAGGCGCTCACTGCACTGGTGGAGATGAGCCCCATAGGCGCACATCTCTACGACCCCATATGACTTAGGCAGGGAGCGCCGAAGGTGCTCACTGCGCTGGAGGAGATGAGCGCAGTAGGCGCACATCTCTACGACCCCATACGACTTAGGCAGGGAGCGCCGAATGCGCTCATTCCTACGACCCACAGGACTACAGTTCAACAGAAACCTTCATTATTGAATTCACACTGCAAGACCCATAGCAGTTTAAAAAAAAATCGAGTTTACAAATTTACGACCCATAACAAAGGAAAGCAACAGGAAAGCGGGACCTAGAAAGAAAATACGACTTACATATAAAAAAAAAAAGAATACGACCCGGGGGATTTAGAAAAAAAAATATGAGGTGGAAAAAATACGAAGTTAATGGCCGAAGATCCCACATCGAAAAACACAAAAAATAAAAACAGAAAAAAACATCACACACAGCACTGAGGGACAGTCAGGACGTCTGTCAGTGAGGTTGCTTGCTAATTTAAGACGCATTTCACCAGTTTCGCGATTGAAAAATCGGCTATGCGACAAAAAAAATGGCAGCTGAAAAAAAACAAAACGAGGCTAAGCACGTAAAATTAAAACACGTACTCGGAAAACTTACCCAAAATCAATAACACTCCATGCGGCATGTGACACACATCCTGCGGCACGTAGCACGTACTAAATCGAGGCCATTTTATATACAACAAGTAACTACGTTGCGCCAAATGGCGGCTGGAATGCAAATTGACTACTGGAACGCAAATAGCGCATGCGTATTCCGTTCTAACGGTTTCTACTTCAGCTCAAAGTCTATAAATACTGCACACTTTCCGGAAATTTCTCCTCAGGTGATGAGCAGTGTGACTGGACATGTCGCTGGCGGCGTTACTTCTGACGCAACTTCATTATCACTTTAGAAGCTTACAATCTGCAAATTACAACAGATAGGTAAGCTATAATACATGAATTAATTAATAATTAATAAAATAATATATATATATATATATATATGGTTTCATTGCCTGCGAACCTTGCGAAGCGAGGCGAGCCATTAAACCACTAAAACGTGCAGCACAGGCGATGAGCGCCAAAGGCAAGGTAATGAAACACGCAGGACTTAGTCCTATAAACGCTTACAAAACGCGGGATCACCTTAGACTGCAAGGAGTTAACAAACGTGGGATTTAGGAAAAAAAATACGAGACGCAGGACTTCGAAAAAAATATACGACATAGGAAAAATACAAAGTTAACGGCCGAACTGCGCAAATAAAAAAACAAGAAAAACACAAAAACAACACACATAGCACGGGAGGACAGCCAGGACGTCTGGAAGTAAGGTGGAACCCGAATTTAGGTCAAATTTAAGCAGTTTCGGCACTTGAAAATCAGCTAAGCGAGGAAAAAAAATGCAGCAGAAAAAAATTGAAAACGAGGCTACATGACCCCGAACCGTGCAAAACACAGCCAGCGACATACGCGGTAGAAAAATACTAATAGGAAGGATGTAAAATGAGCGCAAAATGCGTAAAACATAGTCTAACGCCGCCATTTTACAATACTAACTTTCAAATTTACACATTAAGATTCTGAAATGGCGGATTTCCCGCCTAAACCATTGGTTTTGTCTCGCGCACGCAGCCTATATATAGGGCACACTTGCCACAGAACAGGTGGATATTTTCTGCTGCTGGAAAATCCAAAGAGATTGTTAGCTCTTCAAGATACTGATTGCTGAATATTAAATACAAATAGGTAAAGTAGATTAATAATCATTAATAAATCATAAAAAAATGTATTATTAATAAAAATATATATATGATTAGTTAAAAAAATTTAGCAACAAAGTTATAATTTAATCTTGCTTTAGTTTATCAATACTTTCATGCTTAGCTGTTTGTAATATATTAATTAATTGAATAATTAATAATGTACTTTAATTTATAAATTATTAATTAGTAATCATTAAGAAAAAAAATATAAAATTGTAAACTGCGTAAAATGTATTAATACATTAATGCTTAACTATTTATAATATATTTAGACATTGATTCATTAATTATTAATGTACATTATTTTATTAAATAATTATTTCTAATCATTATGAACAACAAATATTCTATATTTTACAATGTGTTTACTTTATTAATATATTAATGCTTATCTCTTTAGAATACTTTTAATTATTCATTAATTGATTATTATTGTACATTAATTTATTCAATATTAATTAGTAATATTACCACACAAAAAAAGCGTTTATGTTTTGCATCTATGCCAATATATCTGTGTTGCTGCTGATTGCCTGATAGGGATGAATCCAAATATTATAAATGCTTTCCATCTTATTTCACAGTTTCATCGTCTCTGCAGCTGACTGAACACAGAGAGTGATGTTTGCAGCCTTCCAACAGCATAAAGATCACAGGTATATCATTTAGTTATGTTCCTATGGAACAAAAAAGGATTAAGTCTTTTTATTTTGAATTGATGACAGTTATTTATTAATTAACGTATCTTAATATTTTAATTAATAATTAATAAGCATTGCAAAAAAAAAAATACATTTTATACTGATATAAAAAGTAATAATGATTTTTAACCTGCACTCATATCTTCCTTACTGCTCATTTATGTACATTGCTTTTGGAACTATTAATTAATAATATCATAAAAAATAAACAATATATTTTTATAATAGTTAAAAAAATATGTACATTTTACAAAGCACTTACATATCTGGAGTGCTTATAATTGCCTGACAGGGATAGGACCTTCAAAGCACTTAAGTATTTAAAGCACTTTCTTACGTTTTGACATGTGCTACATTTTAATATTTAAAAATTATTTTATTTAGGAATATATTGATAAATATGCGTTTATGTTTTACATCTATGCCAATTAAACATCATAGTTTAAATGAGTTACAAACATTAAAAATTATTTTCATGTTATTTCACAGATTACTCATCTCTGCACCTGACTGAAGACAGAGAGTGAATTCTCAAGGATTTTTTCTCAAAGAACATCATTTTCACAGGTATATGATTTCATGATGCCCTTATTGTTTTGTAATGCTAACTGATCACTGAGCAGGGACCCCTCACGTGAACTGATTGTACATATAATATCTGAGCAGGAACCCCACATGTTTACTGGCTGTATATGTAATATCTGAACAAGGACCCCTCACATGTACTGGCTGTACATGTAATATCTGAGCTGGGTACCCTCACGTGTACTGGCTGTACATGTAATATCTGAGGTGGGACCATTCACATGTACTGGTTGTACATGTAATATCTGAGCAGGGACTCCACATGTGTACTGGCTGTACATGTAATATCTGAGCTGGGACCACTCACATGTACTGGCTGCACATGTAATATCTGAGCTGGGAACCCTCATGTGTACGGGCTTTACATGTAATATCTGAGCTGCGACCCCTCACGTGTACTGGCTGTACATGTAATATCTAAGCAGGGACCCCTCACGTGTACTGGCTGCACATGTAATATCTAAGCTGGGAACCCTTACGTGTACCGGCTTTACATGTAATATCTGAGCTGGGACCCCTCACGTGTACTGGCTGTACATGTAATATCTGATCTGGGACCACTCACATGTACTGGCTGCACATGTAATATCTAAGCTGGGAACCCTACGTGTACCGGCTTTACATGTAATATCTGAGCTGGGACCCCTCACGTGTACTGGCTGTACATGTAATATCTAAGCTGGGACCCCTCACGTGTACTGGCTGTACATGTAATATCTGTGCTGGGAACCCTCACGTGTACTTGCTGCACATGTAATATCTAAGCTGGGAACCCTCACGTCTATTATTATTATTATTATTATCTTTATTAATATAGCGCCAACATATTCCATAGCGCTGTACAGGGGTTTAGTACATGGCAAAAAACAAACTTAACACCTTAAAGAATGGAGGGCCCTGTTTTTGCGCATATAATCAAATGTACATAGAGCTAATTTCCAAGACACAGACACACAATTGAAAACTCGCAAACTTACAATCTAAGGGTTTAGGTGCGATACAAGAGGGTGACAAATACAAAATGGCGGCGTGAAGGCAATTTGTTTAGTCAATTGGAGGGGTCTGTGAGCTGTACTGTAGAGTGTGGGTGTAAGTGTTATTACGCTGTGGCGTGCGCAGTTGTAATTATAAAGGCTGAAGGTGATATAATTTTTTAAACAGGTGAGTTTTTAGTAATTTTTTAAAGGTTTTGAGGCAAGAAGTTAATCTAATGGAGCAAGGCAAGGAGTTCCAGAGAGTAGGGGCTGCACGAGAAAAGTCCTGAAGAGAGTCCGGGAGAGAGAGGAGGTGATGAGAGAGGAGGAAAGAAGGTTGTTAGCACAATGGAGGGGGCAGTTGGGAGAGTATTTTGAAACAAGAGCAGAGATATAAGGGGGTGCACTGTTGTTAAGGGCTTTATGTGTTAGGGTCATGATTTTAAATTTGATTCGGGAAGCCATGGGAAGCCAGTGGATTGACAGAGAGGGGCTGCAGACACTGAGCGTTTGGTATTGAAGATGAGTCTAGCGGAGGCGTTCATTATGGATTGGAGGGAGACAGACGAGAGATGGGGAGGCCAGCAAGGAGGGAATTGCAGTAGTCGAGTCGAGATATGATGAGAGAGTGTATTAGAATTTTAGCTGTGTCTTGTGTAAGATAATGACGAATTTTGGAGATGTTTTTTAGGTGAAACTGACAAGATTTAGTTATCGATTGGATGTGAGGAATAAAAGAGAGGGCAGGATCCAGTAGAACCCCAAGACAACGGGCCTGGGAGGTGGGAGTGATGATGGCGTTGTCAACAGTGAGAGATATTTGAGGAGTGGAAGCTGTAGTAGAGGGTGGAAAGTCTACTGGTTGTACATGTAATATCTGAACAGGGACCCCTCACGTGTACTGGTTGTACATGTAATATCTGAGCAGAGACCCCTCATGTGTACTGGTTGTACATGTAATATCTGAGCAGGGACCCCTCACGTGTACTGGTTGTACATGTAATATCTGAGCAGAGACCCCTCACGTGTACTGGTTGTACATGTAATATCTGAGCAGAGACCCCTCACGTGTACTGGTTGTACATGTAATATCTGAGCAGACACCCCTCACGTGTACTGGCTGTACATGTAATATCTAAGCAGGGACCCCACACGTGTACTGGTTGTACATGTAATATCTGAGCTGGGACCCATCACGTGTAATGGCTGTACATGTAATATCTGAGCAGGGACCCCTCACGTGTACTGGCTGTACATGTAATATCTGAGCAAGGACCCCTCGCATGTACTGGCTGTACATGTAATATCTGAGCTGGGTCCCCACACGTGTACTGGTTGTACATGTAATATCTGAGCTGGGACCCTACACGTGTACTGGTTGTACATGTAATATCTGAGCTGGGACCCTACACGTGTACTGGTTGTACATGTAATATCTGAGCTGGGACCTCACACGTGTACTGGCGGTACATGTAATATCTGAGCTATGTCCCCTCACATGTACTGGTTGTACATGTAATATCTGAGCTGGGTCACCACATGTGTACTGGCTGTACATGTAATATCTGAGCTGGGACGCCACACGTGTACTGACTGTACTGACTGTACATGTAATATCTGAGCAGGGAACAATCACATGTACTGGCTGTACATGGAATATCTAATCAGGGAACCCTCAAGTGTACTGCCTTTACATGTAATATCTGAGGTGGGACCCCTCACGTGTACTGGTTGTACATGTAATAACGTGGCGGGGCCCCCTCACATGTACTGGTTGTACATGTAATATCTGAGCAGGGACCCCTCACGTGTACTGGTTGTACATGTAATATCTGAGCTGGGACCCCATACGTGTAATGGCTGTACATGTAATATCTGAGCTTGGACCCCTCACATATACTGTCTGTACATGTAATATCTGAGCAGGGACCCCTCGCATGTACTGGCATTACATTTAATATCTGAGCTGGGTCACCACATGTGTACTGACTGTACATGTAATATCTGAGCAGGGAACCATCACATGTACTGACTGTACATGGAATTACTGAGCAGGGACCCCTCACGTGTACTAGGTGTACATGCAATCACTGAGCTGGGACCACTCATATGTACTGCCTGTACATGTAATATCTGAGCAAGGACCCCTCACGTGTGCTGGCTATACAGGTAATATTTGAGCTATGACCCCTCACGTGTACTGGTTGTACATGTAATAAAGGAGCAGGGACCCCACACGTGTACTGGTTGTACATGTAATATCTGAGCTGGGACCCCACACCTGTACTGGTTGTACATGTAATAAAGGAGCAGGGACCCCACACGTGTACTGGTTGTACATGTAATATCTGAGCTGGGACCCATCACGTGTAATGGCTGTACATGTAATATCTGAGCAGGGACCCCTCACGTGTACTGGCTGTACATGTAATATCTGAGCAAGGACCCCTCGCATGTACTGGCTGTACATGTAATATCTGAGCTGGGACCCCTCACGTGTACTGGTTGTACATGTAATATCTGAGCTGGGACCCCTCACCTGTACTGGTTGTACATGTAATATCTGAGCTGGGACCCCTCACCTGTACTGGTTGTACATGTAATATCTGAGCAGGGACCCCTCACGTGTACTGGCTGTTCATGTAATTACTGAGCAGGGGCCACTCATATGTACTGCCTGTACGTGTAATATCTGAGCAGGGACCCCTCACGTGTGCTAGCTATACATGTAATATTTGAGCTATGACCCCTCACTTGTACTGGCTGTACATGTAACATCTGAGCAGGAACCCCTCACGTGTACTGATTGTACATGTAATATCTGAGTTGGGACCCCACACGTGTACTGGTTGTACATGTAATAACGGAGCAGGGACCCCTCACGTGTACTGGTTGTAGATGTAATATCTGAGCTGGGACCCATTACGTGTAATGGCTGTACATGTAATATCTGAGCAAGGACCCCTCGCATGTACTGGCTGTACATGTAATATCTGAGCTGGGACCCCACACGTGTACTGGTTGTACATGTGATAACGGAGCAGGGACCCCTCACATGTACTGGCTGTACATGTAATATCTGAGTTGGGACTCCAAACGTGTAATGGCTGTACATGTAATATCTGAGTTGGGATGCCTCACATGTACTGACTGTACTGGCTGTACATGGAATATCTAAGCAGGGTTCCCTCAAGTGTACTGCCTTTACATGTAATATCTGAGGTGGGACCCCTCACGTGTACTGGTTGTACATGTAATAACGTAGCGGGGCCCCCTCACATGTACTGGCTATACATGTAATATTTGAGCTGGGACCCCTCACATGTACTGGTTGTACATGTAATATCTGAGCTGGGACCTCACATGTGTACTGGCATTACATGTAATATCTGAGCTGGGTCACCACATGTGTACTGGCTGTACATGTAATATCTGAGCTGGGATGCCTCACATGTACTGACTGTACTGACTGTACATGTAATATCTGAGCAGGGAACCATCACATGTACTGACTGTACATGGAATTACTGAGCAGGGACCCCTCACGTGTACTAGGTGTACATGCAATCACTGAGCTGGGACCACTCATATGCACTGCCTGTACATGTAATATCTGAGCAAGGACCCCTCACGTGTGCTGGCTATACATGTAATATTTGAGCTATGACCCCTCACTTATACTGGCTGTACATGTAATATCTGAGATGGGACCCCAGACCTGTCCTGGTTGTACATGTAATAACGGAGCAGGGACCCCACACGTGTACTGGTTGTACATGTAATATCTGAGCTGGGACCCTACACGTGTACTGGTTGTACATGTAATATCTGAGCTGGGACCCTACACGTGTACTGGTTGTACATGTAATATCTGAGCTGGGACCCTACACGTGTACTGGTTGTACATGTAATATCTGAGCTGGGACCTCACACGTGTACTGGCGGTACATGTAATATCTGAGCAGGGACCCCTCGCATGTACTGGCATTACATGTAATATCTGAGCTGTGTCCCCTCACATGTACTGGTTGTACATGTAATATCTGAGCTGGGACCTCACACGTGTACTAGCTGTACATGTAATATCTGAGCTGGGACGCCACACGTGTAATGGCTGTACATGTAATATCTGAGCTGGGAACCATCACATGTACTGGCTGTACATGGAATATCTAAGCAGGGACCCCTCAAGTGTACTGCCTTTACATGTAATATCTGAGGTGGGACCCCTCACGTGTACTGGTTGTACATGTAATAACGTAGCGGGGCCCCCTCACATGTACTGACTGTACATGTAATATCTGAGCAGGGACCCATCACATATACTGGCTGTACATGTAATATCTGTGCTGGGACCCCTCACGTGTACTGGCTGAACATGTTTTATCTAAGTAGGTAACCGTCACGTTTACTGGCTGTACATGTAATTACTGAGCAGGGCAACCTTTTACGTGTGCATTTATATACTGAGCAGGGAATCCTTTACATCTACTTGGTGTGCATATAAGTTCTGAGCAGGGACCCCTCATGTGTACTGCTTGTACATGTAATAACTGAGTAGCGACCCCTCACGTGTACTGACTGTACATATAATAACTGAGAAAGGACCCCTCCCATGTACTGACTGTACATGTAATATCTGAGCAGGGACCCCTCATGTTTACTCGTTGTACATGTAACATCTAAACTGGGACCCCACACGTGTACTAGCTGCAAATGAAGAGTTAAAGAAGAAAAAAGCGGCAACTAATGATATACATATAGAAAACACAATGATGTCAAGTGCGGAGAGAGGGGCCGCTGATAAATACATCAGCTCATACGGTTTGACCCCAAGGTTGTAAAAATGTTACAATCATAAAAAGGTCAAGGACATACAAATCATTGCTGATCATGTGAGGCTAATATGATAATGGCATAAAAGATAAAACTTAGCCTTTAATAAGGTACATATTAAAACAACTAATATGAAAAAAAAAAGAAATAAAAAGAGATGAATATGGAAAGTATATGCAATGATAAAAAATGTGTCATAAGAAAGACACAAAAACCTAAGTGTGTGGTATGCTGAAGTACTAAATATAGGGCATGGCAAAGGTAAATGTCCTAAATAGCCAAAAATAGGCGTATAGGACCCCTATGCCCTAAGGGGAGACATGGGACAACTACAACAGGAGGCACACAAATACAAAGTCGTGACAAGAGTCAAAAACAAAGTATGTACTAAGTCCTAAAAATAGGCAGACTCAAAATGATGAACAGATGTGACTCACTGTTGAGGAGGTCCCAAGTCTCTGCTCCCAAGATACGCCGGCTGTAAGCTTGCAGTCTCACACACTGCGCGCTGTTGGTTGGCGTGGTGTAGCGCTGTGTCACTCGTCAGTGACGTATTCGCGCGTTACCCGCGATTGGAGCCAACCAAACGTGCACGCGCCTGCGCTTGCGCGTGACCTGGCCTGTTAGAGCCGAGAACGGTCGGGCATGCGCTTCTGAATCACCCAACGCGCGTTTCGCACCAAATTGCTTCTACTGGGGCTGTGTTGCCAATGATTCTGCCTCCTTTATATACCTGAACAGGGATCTCATTAACCCCTCATGGGTCACTTCTTTCAATTCCACAAGTCTGATCCTACAAAACTGCAACATATCTCATTGGGCATAAGAGGAGGCAATTTGGAAAACGCCCTCTTAAAAGCAAAAAGTAAATGGATCTTCCTGCTCAATACAATGGCCCTGTCAGGTCTCAATGAGGCAATCAATTATACTGTATTCTTATAAATAATTCCCTTTTCTCATTTATATTAAGCTAATTGCTTATTTTTTTCACACATATTACTCATGTTCTCATCATTTTTTAAGTGCTCTATCTTTTTGAGTGGATTCGTGGCATCATCATCTGGCCAGCATGTCGTCCGTGGTGGTTCATTAATACCATCCATATTCTTCTTCCTTTTTTTTTTTTTTCTTTCCTATATTCTCTTATATAGTAATCCCTATTCCTTATCAGCCACTTATCATATGGACTGATTTTCACATTTTTTCCTTTTACTGAACCTTTTAGCAATCATGCATTACTCTTTGACCACTTTATAGTGTTTAGCAAACTAGATTTAGTTTTCATCAGTTCTATTATCACATTTTATTACAAATCCATGTATTCATTTCTATTTTTTCTTTATTGGTTATTGATATCTAGTAATAGAAACACTACTGTATAAAACAGCACATGGTTGTTTATCATTATCAACCTTATTTTTTGTTTTTTCCTTTAAGGACATACAAGACCCATGAGGGGTTAATGAGATCCCTGTTCAGGTATATAAAGGAGGCAGAATCATTGGCAACACAGCCCCAGTAGAAGCAATTTGGTGCGAAACGCGCGTTGGGTGATTCAGAAGCGCATGCCCGACAGTTCTCGGCTCTAACAGGCCAGGTCACGCGCAAGCGAGGGCGCGTGCACGTTTGGTTGGCGCCAATCGCGGGTAACGCGCGAATACGTCACTGACGAGTGACACAGCGCTACACCACGCCAACCAACAGCGCGCAGTGTGTGAGACTGCAAGCTTACAGCCGGCGTATCTTGGGAGCAGAGACTTGGGACCTCCTCAACAGTGAGTCACATCTGTTCATCATTTTGAGTCTGCCTATTTTTAGTACATACTTTGTTTTATGACTCTTGTCACGACTTTGTATTTGTGTGCCTCCTGTTGTAGTTGTCCCATGTCTCCCCTTAGGGCATAGGGGTCCTATACGCCTATTTTTGGCTATTTAGGACATTTACCTTTGCCATGCCCTATATTTAGTACTTCAGCATACCACACACTTAGGTTTTTGTGTCTTTCTTATGACACATTTTTTATCATTGCATATACTTTCCATATTCATCTCTTTTTATTTCTTTTTTTTTCATATTAGTTGTTTTAATATGTACCTTATTAAAGGCTAAGTTTTATCTTTTATGCCATTATCATATTAGCCTCACATGATCAGCAATGATTTGTATGTCCTTGACCTTTTTATGATTGTAACATTTTTACAACCTTGGGGTCAAACCGTATGAGCTGATGTATTTATCAGCGGCCCCTCTCTCCGCACTTGACATCATTGTGTTTTCTATATGTATATCATTAGTTGCCGCTTTTTTCTTCTTTAACTCTACATTTATTAGCAACTACATACATATATTAGCACATTCACCAAGTCCTTTTCCTGTACATGTTCAGTTCTATCTTTTGAACAGACTACCCTAGTGGACCCCCCCCCTTTTTTCTTATATATTTATAGCTGTAAATGTATTATCTGAGCAGTTACCTCTCACATGTACTTGTTGTACATGTATTATATGAGCTGGGACACCACACGTGCACTGGTTGTACATGTAATATTTGAGCTGGGACCCCTCACTTGTACTGCTTGTACATGTAATATCTGAGCAGGGACCCCTAACGTGTACTGACTGTACATGTAATATCTGAGCAGGGACCCCTGACGTGTACTGGCTGTATATGTAATATCTGAGCTGGGACCCCACACGTGTACTAGTTGTACATGTAATTAGAGATGTCCCGAATAGTTCGCCGGCGGACTGTTCCCGGCGAACATAGCATGTTCGCGTTCGCGGCGAACTGCGAACATATGCGAGATTCGACCCGCCCCCTATTCTTTAACATTGAGCAAACTTTGACCCTGCATGTCACAGTCAGCAGACACATTCCAGCCAATCAGCAGCATACACTCCCTTCCAGAGCCTTCTAACTCATGGACAGCAGCCATTTTGGAATCATAACTAACTTGCAGTCTTACTGAGAGGAGGCTGAGTGTAGGTGATACTGCATCAATAGGGAAAACCATAGCTAGGCTACTGTACACAGTGTGCAATACAGTCCTGAAGGACTCTTTTGATCTCTGCTGCAAGGACACCCCTGTGTCTCTTCCCCCCTTATCATCATCCTCCCCTCACCTTAGCACCCAACCCTAACACCCCTCACACTTATCCATAACACCCATCAACCTAGCACCAAACCCTAACACCACTCGCACTTATCCGTAACACCCCTCACCCTAACACCTATCCCTAACACCCCTCACCCTAACCCTAACACCCCTCACACTTATCCCTAACACCCCTCACCCTAACCCTAACACCCCTCACACTTATCCCTAACACCCCTCACCATAACACCTATCCCTAACCCCCCTCACCCTAACCCTAACCCCCCTCACACTTATCCCTAACACCCCTCACCCTAACCCTAACACTCCTCACACTTATCCCTAACACCCCTGACCCTAACACCTATCCCTAACACCCCTCACCCTAACCCTAACCCCCCTCACACTTATCCCTAACACCCCTCACCCTAACCCTAACACCCCTCACACTTATCCCTAACACCCCTAACCCTAACACCCCTCACCCTAACCCTAACACCCCTCACACTTATCCCTAACACCCCTTACCCTAACCCTAACACTCCTCACACTTATCCCTAACACCCCTCACTCTAACACCTATCCCTAACACCCCTCACACTTATCCCTAACACCCCTCACACTTATCCCTAACACCCCTCACCCTAACCCTAACACCCCTCACACTTATCCCTAACACCCTAACCCTAACACCCCTCACCCTAACCCTAACATCCCTCACACTTATCCCTAACACCTAACCCTAACACCTAACCCTAACACCCCTCACACTTATCCCTAACACCTAACCCTAACACCTATCCCTAACACCCCTCACCCTAACCCTAACACCCCTCACACTTATCCCTAACACCCCTCACCCTAACCCTAACACCCCTCACACTTATCCTTAACACCCCTCACTCTAACACCTATCCCTAACACCCCTCACCCTAACCCTAACACCCCTCACACTTATCCCTAACACCCCTCACCCTAACCCTAACACCCCTCACACGTATCCCTAACACCACTAACCCTAACACCCCTCTCCCTAACCCTAACACCCCTCACACTTATCCCTAACACCTAACCCTAACACCTAACCCTAACACCCCTCACACTTATCCCTAACACCCCTCACACTTATCCCTAACACCCCTCACCCTAACCCTAACACCCCTCACACTTATCCCTAACACCCCTAACCCTAACACCCCTCACCCTAACCCTAACACCCCTCACACTTATCCCTAACACCTAACCCTAACACCTATCCCTAACACCCCTCACCCTAACACCCCTCACACTTAGCCCTAACACCCCTCACCCTAACACCTAATTCCCTCACCCTTATCCCTAACACCCCTTAACCTAACACCCCTCACACTTATCCCTGTGTCTCTTCCCTCCCTTATCATCAAGGGATGGGGGGAGGATGATGAGGGAGGGAGGAAGAGACACAGGGGAGGATGACGAGGGAGGGGGGAAACAGACACAGTGGAGGATGATGAGGGAGGGGGTAAAGAGATACAGGGGAGGATGATGTGGGAGGTGGGAGGATGATGAGGGAGGGGGGATGAGACACAGGGGAGGGTGATGAGGAAGGGGGCAAAGAGACACAGGGGAGGATGATGAGGGAGGGGGGAAGAGACAAAGGGGAAGATGATGAGGGAGGGGGAAAAGAAACACAGGGGAGGATGATGAGGGAGGGGGGAAGAGACAAAGGGGAAGATGATGAGGGAGGGGGAAAAGAGACACAGGGGAGGATGATGAGGGAGGGGGGAAAGAGACACAGGAGAGGATGATGATGGAGGGGGGAAGAGACACAGGGGAGGATGATGAGGGAGGGGGTAAAGAGATACAGGGGAGGATGATGAGGGAGGTGGGAGGATGATGAGGGAGGGGGGATGAGACACAGGGGAGGGTGATGAGGAAGGGGGGGAAAGAGACACAGGGGAGGATGATGAAGGAGGGGGGAAGAGACACAGGGGAGAATGATGAGGGAGGGGGTAAAGAGATACAGGGGAGGATGATGTGGGAGGTGGGAGGATGATGAGGGAGGGGGGATGAGACACAGGGGAGGGTGATGAGGAAGGGGGCAAAGAGACACAGGGGAGGATGATGATGGAGGGGGAAGAGACACAGGGGAGGGTGATGAGGAAGGGGGCAAAGAAACACAGGGGAGGATGATGATGGAGGGGGGAAGAGACACAGGGGAGGATGATGAGGGAGGGGGTAAAGAGATACAGGGGAGGATGATGAGGGAGGGGGGAAGAGACACAGGGGAGGATGATGATGGAGGGGGGAAGAGACACAGGGGAGGATGATGATGGAGGGGGGGAAGAGACACAGGGGAGGATGATGATGGAGGGGGGGAAGAGACACAGGGGAGGATGATGAGGATGATATAACTTCTGCAAGTGCACAGTGCCACTCATATCTGTTGTCACAGTAGCTTGGACGCATAGTACCGATCTGTCAAAACCTGTAATGATGAATGAGGTCTAGAGTAGCCTGGTTCCCTTATCCTCTACAGGTTGAGACCTAATGTTTGGGTGACTCCAGACCAACACATGAGTACAAGCAGCACACAAACTCAAAGCCGCCCATCCTCCTCCTGGTCCAGCATCATAAGCCACATCAACCACTGCTGTCCTCCTTGCCCCCTCTCAACCATCCGCCACTCCGTCTCTCGCCTTGAGCAGTTCCTGCTCATCTGCCCATAGTCAGGTGCCTGTAAAGGACATGTTTGAGCGTAAGAAGCTAATGTCACAAAGTGCCCCAAAATTGAAGTGATACGATCAACAAAGCATCTTTTTCCATCTCCTGGTTCTAAAAATCCAGGCCTTATACACGCCCCCTGATATGTGCTGTAACGGGTATTAAACTGATAAGAGTAGTACTACTTAACACACCTTATAATAATGCAGAGAGAGGCAATGCAGTGAGAGGAGTCTGAAGAAGAGGAGTCAGAGGAGGAAGGTGGCTTTGAGGAGGTGGAAGACCAAACACAGAAGGCGTCTCAGGGGGCTTGTTGTCACCTTTCGGGGACCCTTGGTGGCTGGGTGGAGGAAGAGACCTTCAATGACATCAGTGAGGACAAGGAACGGGACATGGCTAGCTTGGTATCCAACCTTGTGCAAATGGGGAGTTTGCGGTTGTGCAAATGGACTGTTTGCGGTTGTTTGCGGTGCGTTAAACGGGGAGATTGGTCTGTTACTGTGAAGCGGGTGTAACCCTTACACTACCTGATCGATACAACATCATACCTGATGTTTTAAAGCATTTTATTCCAAACAATTTAGGAATGTTAGGTAATTTATGCCCTTTATGGCTTAAAACCAGACTCTGTATCAACTATGTAATTTTCCGTGGGAGTTTTGCCATGGATCCCCCTCCGGCATGCCACAGTCCAGTTGTTAGTCCCGTTGAAACAACTTTCCCATCACTATTGTGGCCAGAAAGAGTCCCTGTGGGTTTTAAAATCCGCCTGCCCATTGAAGTCTATGGCGGTTCGCCGGGTTCGCCGGTTCGCCGGTGCGCGAACATTTGCGGCGGTTTGCGTTCGCAAACCGAAAATTTTATGTTCGCGACATCACTACCTGTAATATCTGTGCTGGGACCCCTCACGAGTACTGGCTGAACATGTTATATCTAAGTAGGTAACCGTCACGTTCACTGGCTGTACATGTAATTACTGAGCAGGGAATCCTTCACATGTACTAGGTGTACATATAAGTTCTGAGCAGGGACCCCTCATGTGTACTGACTGTACATGTAATAACTGAGTAGCGACCCCTCACGTGTACTGACTGTACATGTAATAACTGAGAAAGGACCCCTCCCATGTACTGACTGTACATGTAATATCTGAGCAGGGACCCCACACGTGTACTAGTTGTACATGTAATATCTGAGCAGGGACCACACACGTGTACTAGTTGTACAAGTAAAATCTGAACTGGGACCCCACACGTGTACTGGCTGTCCATGTAATATCTGAGCTGGGACCCCTAACGTGTACTGGCTGTACATGTAATATCTAAACTGGGACCCCTCACGTGTACTTGTTGTACATGTAATATCTAAGCAGTTACCTCTCACATGTACTTGTTGTACATGTATTATATGAGCTGGGACACCTCGCGTGTACTTGTTGTACATGTAATATCTGAGCAGTTACCTCTCACATGTACTTGTTGTCCATGTAATATTTGAGCAGGGACCCCTCACATGTACTGGCTGTACATGTAATATCTGAGCTGGGACACCACACGTGCACTGGTTGTCCATGCAATATCTAAGCTGCGACCCCTCCTGTGTACGGGCTGTCCATGTAATATCTAAGCTGGGACCCCTCATGTGTACGGGCTGTCCATGTAATATCTGAGCTGGGACCCCTCACGTGTACTGGTTGTCCATGTAATATCTAAGCTGCGACCCCTCATGTGTACGGGCTGTCCATGTAATATCTAAGCTGGGACCCCTCATGTGTACGGGCTGTCCATGTAATATCTAAGCTGGGACCCCTCATGTGTACGGGCTGTCCATGTAATATCTGAGCTGGGACCCCTCACATGTACTGGCTGTACATGTAATATCTGAGAAGGGACCCATCACGTGTACTGGCTGTGCATGTCATATCTGAGCCGGGACACATCACCTGTATGTCAAATGTACTGACTTTATATGTAATAATGGAGCAGGGACCCCTCATATGTACTGGTTGTACACGTAATATCTGAGCTGGGACCCCTCACGTTTCCTGGCTGTACATGTAATATCTGAGGTGGGACCCCTCCCTTGTACTGGCTGTAAATATAATAACCGAGCAGGGACCCCTCATGTATACTGGTTGTACATGTAATATCTGAGCTGGGACCCATCACGTGTATTGGTTGTACATGTAATATCTGAGCTGGGACCCATCACATGTTCTGGCAGGACATATAATATTCGAGCAGGTACCCCTGACGTTTAGTGGATGTATATGTAATATCTGAGTAGGGACCCTCATGTGTACTGACTGTACATGTAATACCTGAGTAGGGACCCTCACGTGTACTGACTGTACATGGTATATCGAAGCTGGGAATCCCTCACGTGTACTTGATGTACATGTAATATCTGAGCTGGGACCCCTCACGTCTACTGGCGGTACATGTAATAATGGAGCAGGGACCCCTCAAGTTTACTGGCTGTACATGTAATATCTGGGCTAGGACCCCTCACATGTACTGGCTGTCCGTGTAATATCTGAGCTGGGACCCCACACGTGTACTGATTGTACATTTAATATCTGAGCTGGGACCCATCATGTGTACTGGCTGTACATGTAATATCTGATCAGGGACCCCTTGCGTGTACTTGTTGTACATGTAATATCTGAGCTGGGACCCCACTCATGTACTGGTTGTACATGTAATATCTGAGATGTGACCCCACACGTGTACTGGTTGTACATGTAATATCTGAGCAGGGACCCCTAACATGTACTGACTCTATATGAAATATCGAAGCTGGGACACCTCACGTGTACTGGTTGAACATGGAATAATGGAGCAGGGACCCCTCACGTGTACTGGTTGAACATGTAATAATGGACCAGGGACCCATCACGTGTACTGGCTGTACATGTAATATCTGAGCAGGGACCCCTCGCGTGTACTTGTTGTACATGTAATATCTGAGCTGGGACCCCACACATGTACTGGTTGTACATGTAATATCTGAGATGTGACCCCACACGTGTACTGGCTGTACATGTAATATATGAGCAGGGACCCCTTACGTGTACTTGTTGTACATGTAATATATGAGCAGGGACCCCTAATATGTACTGGCTGTACATTATTATTATTATTATCTTTTATTTGTATTGCGCCAACATATTCCGTAGTGCTGTACAGGGGATAAGAACAAGGGAAATACACGTTTAACAAAATTTAAAAAAGTTGAAGAGCCCTGTTTTGAGTTTAGAATCTTAGCAGAAAGTGCTTTATCCCAAAGCACCCTACAAGACTGGAAACTCGCTACTTACAATCTAAAGGGGAATTAAAGGGCAGAGAACTGGGGAAGAGTAACAAATAAGGAATAGCAAGTGCAAGGAAGTAAGTGAAAGATAGAAAGAGTTTTATTTTAGAGGGAGAGGGGATGGATCTGAGGTGAAAGACTAGTATGTTGGCTGACCCCTAGTGTTGAGATGATATATCTGCAAGTAGGAAGTCAGGTGTTTTCTATGGCTCTATAAATTTAATCTGAGTTGGGGTGGGTGGGTGAGGGGAAGGGAGGGAGGGCAATATTCTGAGAATCACAGATGAAGTAGGCCTTAAAACCAGAGTAAATTTGCACTGAAAGAAAGAGAGAGAATGGATTGGGGTCAGACAGTACAGGAAGATAGGAGAGTTAGGAAGGAATGAGAGAGAGACCATAGAATAAAGGTATTTGAGGAGGGGGGAGGAGATTTGAGGTAATTATGCCAGCCATAAATGGGGGAAGGATGGGGGGGAAGGTGGGGACAGCAGAGCAGGGTATAGGAAACAGTTAAAAATTGAAAACAAAAAGTCAGAATATTTCTATCTGCCAAGATATAATAACATGCATACAGTACATGTAATATCTGAGCAGTTACCTCTCACGTGTACTTGTTGTACATGTAATATCTAAGCTGGGACCCCTCACGTGTACTTCCTGTACATGTAATATCTGAGCTGGGACCCCACACGTGTACCGGCTGTACATGTAATTTCTGAGCAGGGACCCCTCACGTGTACTTGTTGTACATGTAATATCTGAGCAGTTACCTCTCACATGTACTTGTTGTACATGTATTATATGAGCTGGGACACCACACGTGCACTGGTTGTACATGTAAAATCTGAACTGGGACCTCACATGTGTACTGGCTGTACATGTAATATTTGAGCAGGGACCCCTCGCGTGTACTTGTTGTACATGTAATATCGGAGCAGTTACCTCTCACATGTACTTGTTGTACATGTATTATATGAGCTGGGACACCACACGTGCACTGGTTGTACATGTAAAATCTGAACTGGGACCCCACACGTGTACTGGCTTTACATGTAATATTTGAGCAGGGACCCCTCACATGTAATATCTGAGCTGGGACCCCTCACGTGTACTGGCTGTCCATGTAATATCTGAGCTGGGACCTCACACGTGTACTGGCTGTACATGTAATATCTGAGCTGGGACCCCTCACGTTTACTGGCTGTACATGTAATATCTGAGGTGGGACCCCTCTCATGTACTGGCTGTGCATGTCATATCTGAGCCGGGACACATCACCTGTATGTCAAATGTACTGACTTTATATGTAATAATGGAGCAGGGACCCCTCATATGTACTGGTTGTACACGTAATATGTGAGCTGGGACCCCTCACGTTTACTGGCTGTACATGTAATATCTGAGGTGGGACCCATCACGTGTACTGGCTGTACATGTAATATCTGAGCTGGGATCCCTCACGTTTACTGGCTGTACATGTAATATCTGAGCTGGGACCCATCACGTGTACTGGTTGTACATGTAATATCTGAGCAGGGCCCCCTATTATGTGTACATGTAATTACTGATCAGGGACCCCTCACGTGTACTAGGTGTACATGCAATCACTGAGCAGGGACCGCTCATGTGTACTGACTGTACATGTAATTACTGAGCAGGGACCCCTCACGTGTACTGGCATTACATGTAACATCTGAGCAGGAACCCCTCACGAGTACTGATTGTACATGTAATATCTGAGCTGGGACCCCACACGTGTACTGGTTTTACATGTAATAACGGTGCAGGGGCCCCTCACATGTACTGGTTGTACATGTAATATCTGAGCTGGGACCCATCACTTGTAATGGCTGTACATGTAATATCTGAGCAGGGACCCCTCACGTGTACTGGCATTACATGTAATATCTGAGCCGGGACCCCTAACATGTACTGGCTGTACATGTAATCTATGAGCTGGGACACCACACGTGCACTGGTTGTACATGTAAAATCTGAGCTGGGTCCCCTCACATGTACTGACTGTACATGTAATATCTGAGCTGGGGCCTCACACACGTACTGGTTAAAAATATAAGAACCGAGCAGGTACCCCTGACTTTTAGTGGATGTACATGTAATATCTGAGTAGGGACCCTCACGTGTACTGACTGTACATGTAATACCTGAGTAGGGACCCTCACGTGTACTGACTGTACATGGAATATCGAAGCTGGGACCCCTCATGTGTATTGGTTGTACATGTAATATCTGAGCTGGGTCCCCTCACATGTACTGACTGTACATGTAATATCTGAGCTGGGGCCTCACACACGTACTGGTTAAAAATATAAGAACCGAGCAGGTACCCCTGACTTTTAGTGGATGTACATGTAATATCTGAGTAGGGACCCTCACGTGTACTGACTGTACATGTAATACCTGAGTAGGGACCCTCACGTGTACTGACTGTACATGGAATATCTAAGCTGGGTCCCCTCACGTGTATTGGTTGTACATGTAATATCTGAGCTGGGTCCCCTCACATGTACTGACTGTACATGTAATATCTGAGCTGGGGCCTCACACACGTACTGGTTAAAAATATAAGAACCGAGCAGGTACCCCTGACTTTTAGTGGATGTACATGTAATATCTGAGTAGGGACCCTCACGTGTACTGACTGTACATGTAATACCTGAGTAGGGACCCTCACGTGTACTGACTGTACATGTAATATCTGAGCCGGGACCCCTAACATGTACTGGCTGTACATGTAATCTATGAGCTGGGACACCACACGTGCACTGGTTGTACATGTAAAATCTGAGCTGGGACCCCACACGTGTACTGGCTGTCCATGTAATATCTAAGCTGGGACCCCTCATGTGTGCTGGCTGTACATGTAATATCTGAGCAGGGACCCCTCACGTGTACTGGCTGTCCATGTAATATCTAAGCTGGGACCCCTCATGTGTCCTGGCTGTACATGTAATATCTGAGCAGGGACCCCTCACGTGTACTGGCTGTCCATGTAATATCTAAGCTGGGTCCCCTCACGTGTATTGGTTGTACATGTAATATCTGAGCTGGGTCCCCTCACATGTACTGACTGTACATGTAATATCTGAGCTGGGGCCTCACACACGTACTGGTTAAAAATATAAGAACCGAGCAGGTACCCCTGACTTTTAGTGGATGTACATGTAATATCTGAGTAGGGACCCTCACGTGTACTGACTGTACATGTAATACCTGAGTAGGGACCCTCACGTGTACTGACTGTACATGGAATATCGAAGCTGGGACCCCTCATGTGTACTTGATGTACATGTAATATCTGAGCTGGGACCCCTCACGTGTACTGGCGGTACATGTAATAATGGAGCAGGGACCCCTCAAGTTTACTGGCTGTACATGTAATATCTGGGCTAGGACCCCTCACATGTACTGGCTGTCCGTGTAATATCTGAGCTGGGACCCCACACGTGTACTGGTTGAACATGTAATAATGGAGCAGGGACCCCTCATGTGTACTGGCTCTATATGAAATATCGAAGCTGGGACCCCTCACGTGTACTGGTTGAACATGTAATAATAGACCAGGGACCCCTCACGTGTACTGGCTGTACATGTAATATCTGAGCAGGGACCCCTCACGTGTACTGACTGTCCATGTAATATCTGAGCAGGAACCCCACACATGTGCTGGTTGTGCATGTAATATCTAAGCTGGGACCCATCACATTTTCTGGCTGTACATGTAATATCTGAGATGTGACCCCACATGTGTACTGGCTGTACATGTAATATATGAGCAGGGACCCCTCACGTGTACTTGTTGTACATGTAATATCTAAGCAGGAACCCCACACATGTACTGGTTGTACATGTAATATCTGACATGTGACCCCACACGTGTACTGGCTGTACAAGTAATATATGAGCAGGGACCCCTTACGTGTACTTGTTGTACATGTAATTACTGAGCAGGGACCCCTAACATGTACTAGCTGTCTATGTAATATCTAAGCTGGGAACCCTCACGTGTACTTCCTGTACATGTAATATCTGAGCTGGGACCACACACGTGTACTGGCTGTACATGTAATATCTGAGCAGGGACCCCTCACGTGTACTTGTTGTACATGTAATATTTGAGCAGTTACCTCTAACATGTACTTGTTGTACATGTATTATATGAGCTGGGACACCACACGTGCACTGGTTGTACATGTAATATTTGAGCAGGGACCCCTCATGTGTACTGGTTGTACATGTAATATCTGAGCAGGGACCCCTCACATGTACTGGCTGTACATGTAATATCTGAGGTGGGACCCCTCACATGTACTGGCTGTACATGTCATTTCTAAAAAGGGACCCATCACGTGTACTGGCTGTGCATGTCATATCTGAGCCGGGACACATCACCTGTATGTCAAATGTACTGACTTTATATGTAATAATGGAGCAGGGACCCCTCATATGTACTGGTTGTACACGTAATATCTGAGTAGGGACCCATCACCTGTACTGGCTGTACATTTAATTACTTTGCTGGGACCCATCACGTGTACTCCTTGTACATGTAATATTTGAGCATGGACCCCTCACGTGTACTGACTTTACATGTAAAATCTGAACTGGGACCCCACATGTGTACTGGCAGTACATGTAATATCTGAGCAGTTACCTCTCACATGTACTTGTTGTACATGTATTATATGAGCTGGGACACCACACGTGCACTGGTTGTACATTTAAAATTTGAACTGGGACCCCACACGTGTACTGGCTGTACATGTAATATCTGACAAGGGACCCATCACCTGTATGTCAAATGTACTGACTTTATATGTAATAATGGAGCAGGGACCCCTCATATGTACTGGCTGTACATGTAATATCTGAGCTGGGACCCCTCACGTTTACTGGCTGTACATGTAATATCTGAGCAGGAACCCCTCACATATACTGACTTTACATGTAATTACTTTGCTGGGACCCATCACGTGTACTTCTTGTACATGTAATATCTGAGCTCGGACACCTCACGTGTACTGGTTGCACATGTAATATCTTGTCAGGGCCCCCTCCCCTGTATCTATAATATCTTGTCAGGGCCCCCTCCCCTGTATCTATAATATCTTGTCAGGGCCCCCTCCCCTGTATCTATAATATCTTGGCAGGGCCCCCTCCCCTGTATCTATATTACCTTGGCAGGGCCCCCTCCCCTATATCTGTATACATGTAATACCTTGGCATGGCCCCCTCCCCTACATCTGTATACATGACATACCTTGGCAGGGCCCCCTCCCCTATATCTGTATACATGTAATACCTTGGCAGGGCCCCCTCCCCTACATCTGTATACATGGCATACCTTGGCAGGGCCCCCTCCCCTACATCTGTATACATGGCATATCTTGGCAGGGCCCCCTCCCCTATATCTGTATACATGTAATACCTTGGCAGGGCCCCCTCCCCTACATCTGTATACATGGCATACCTTGGCAGGGCCCCCTCCCCTATATCTGTATACATGTAATACCTTGGCAGGGCCCCCTCCCCTACATCTGTATACATGGCATACCTTGGCAGGGCCCCCTCCCCTACATCTGTATACATGGCATATCTTGGCAGGGCCCCCTCCCCTATATCTGTATACATGTAATACCTTGGCAGGGCCCCCTCCCCTACATCTGTATACATGGCATATCTTGGCAGGGCCCCCTCCCCTATATCTGTATACATGTAATATCTTGGCAGGGCCCCCTCCCCTATATCTGTATACATGTAATACCTTGGCAGGGCCCCCTCCCCTACATCTGTATACATGGCATATCTTGGCAGGGCCCCCTCCCCTACATCTGTATACATGGCATATCTTGGCAGGACCCCCTCCCCTACATCTGTATACATGGCATATCTTGGCAGGACCCCCTCCCCTACATCTGTATACATAGCATATCTTGGCAGGGCCCCCCTCACCTTTTCCTATATTACCTTTGGCAGGGCCCCCGTCCCCTACATCTGTATACATGGCATACCTTGGCAGGGCCCACTACCCTATATCTGTATACATGTAATACCTTGGCAGGGCCCCCTACCCTATATCTGTATACATGTAATACCTTGGCAGGGCCCCCTCCCCTACATCTGTATACATGGCATATCTTGGCAGGGCCCCCTCCCCTACATCTGTATACATGTAATACCTTGGCAGGGCCCCCTACCCTATATCTGTATACATGGCATATCTTGGCAGGGCCCCCGTCCCCGCAGGGTCAGACTGAGGTATTTGCTGACAGTGGATGAGATCACGTCTCTCTGGATAATCCCCCCGTCTCTGTGTGAGATATATAAGGGGGAGGTCGGAGGGGTGCCTCTCACAGCTCGTGCCGCTCTCACCATGGACATCACCATCCAGCACCCCTGGTTCAAGCGCGCCCTGGGGCCCTTCTACCCCAATCGCCTCTTTGATCAGATCTTCGGGGAGGGCATGTTCGACTATGACCTGTACCCCTTCTTGTCCTCCACTGTCAGCCCCTACTACAGACAGAGCCTCCTCCGTGGGTATATGGACTCCGGCATCTCAGAGGTGAGGACCTCTAGGACTAGTATCACCAGCAGGGCCACGCCAGTAACAGACCTCTAGGACTAGTATCACCAGCAGGGCCACTAGTCCAGGTGCAAAGTCAGTAACAGACCTCTAGGACTAGTATCATCAGCAGGGCCACTAGTCCAGGTGCCACGCCAGTAACAGACCTCTAGGACTAGTATCATCAGCAGGGCCACTAGTCCAGGTGCCACGCCAGTAACAGACCTCTAGGAGTAGTATCATCAGCAGGGCCACTAGACCAGGTGCCACGCCAGTAACAGACCTCTAGGACTAGTATCACCAGCAGGGCCACTAGACCAGGTGCCACGCAAGTAACAGACCTCTAGGAATAGTATCACCAGCAGGGCCACTAGTCCAGGTGACACGCCAGTAACAGACCTCTAGGAGTAGTATCACCAGCAGGGCCACTAGTCCAGGTGCAACGTCAGTAACAGACCTCTAGGACTAGTATCATCAGCAGGGCCACTAGTCCAGGTGCCACGCCAGTGACAGACCTCTAGGACTAGTATCACCAGCAGGGCCACGCCAGTAACAGACCTCTAGGACTAGTATCCCCAGCAGGGCCACTAGTCCAGGTGCCACACAGGTAACAGACCTCTAGGACTAGTATCATCAGCAGGGCCACTAGTCCAGGTGCCACACAGGTAACAGACCTCTAGGACTAGTATCATCAGCAGGGCCACTAGTCCAGGTGCCACACCAGTAACAGACCTCTAGGACTAGTATCACCAGCAGGGCCACTAGACCAGGTGCCTCGCCAGTAACAGACCGCTAGGACTAGTATCATCAGCAGGGCCACTAGTCCAGGTGCCATACCAGTAACAGACCTCTAGGAGTAGTATCATCAGCAGGGCCACTAGTCCAGGTGCCACGCCAGTAACAGACCTCTAGGAGTAGTATCATCAGCAGGGCCACTAGTCCAGGTGCCACGCCAGTAACAGACCTCTAGGACTAGTATCACCAGCAGGGCCACTAGTCCAGGTGACACGCCAGTAACAGACCTCTAGGACTAGTATCCCCAGCAGGGCCACTAGTCCAGGTGCCACGCCAGTAACAGACCTCTACGGCTAGTATCACCAGCAGGGCCACTAGTCCAGGTGACACGCCAGTAACAGACCTCTACGGCTAGTATCACCAGCAGGGCCACTAGATCCAGGTGCCACGCCAGTAACAGACCTCTACGGCTAGTATCACCAGCAGGGCCACTAGTCCAGGTGCCACGCCAGTAACAGACCTCTGGGACTAGTATCATCAGTGGACACACAGCTACGACTAGTGGTACAATATAGACTCCTAGGACTAGTGGCACAGTATAGACTGCTAGGACTAGTGGCACAGTATAGACTCCTAGGACTAGTGGCACAGTATAGACTGCTAGGACTAGTGGAACAGAATAGACTGCTAGGACAAGTGGTACAGTATAGACTCCTAGGACTAGTGGTACAGTATAGACTGCTAGGACTAGTGGTACAGTATAGACTGCTAGGACAAGTGGTACAGTATAGACTCCTAGGACTAGTGGTACAGAATAGACTGCTAGGACTAGTGACACAGAATAGACTGCTAGGACTAGTGGCACAGTATAGACTGCTAGGACTAGTGGCACAGAATAGACTGCTAGGACTTGTGGTACAGAATAGACTGCTAGGACTAGTGGCACAGTATAGACTGCTAGGACTAGTGGAACAGAATAGACTGCTAGGACTAGTGGTACAATATAGACTCCTAGGACTAGTGGTACAGTATAGACTGCTAGGACTAGTGGAACAGAATAGACTGCTAGGACTAGTGGTACAGTATAGACTGCTAGGACTAGTGGAACAGAATAGACTGCTAGGACTAGTGGTACAGAATAGACTGCTAGGACTAGTGGCACAGTATAGACTGCTAGGACTAGTGGTACAGTATAGACGGCTAGGACTAGTGGCACAGTATAGACTGCTAGGACTAGTGGTACAGTATAGACTGCTAGGACTAGTGACACAGAATAGACTGCTAGGACTAGTGGTACAGTATAGACTGCTAGGACTAGTGGCACAGTATAGACTGCTAGGACTAGTGGTACAGTATAGACTCCTAGGACTAGTGGTACAGTATAGACTGCTAGGAATAGTGGCACAGTATAGACTGCTAGGACTAGTGGTACAGAATAGACTGCTAGGACTAGTGGTACAGTATAGACTGCTAGGACTAGTGGTACAGTATAGACTGCTAGGACTAGTGGCACAGTATAGACTGCTAGGACTAGTGGTACAGAATAGACTGCTAGGACTAGTGACACAGAATAGACTGCTAGGACTAGTGGCACAGTATAGACTGCTAGGACTAGTGGTACAGTATAGGCTGCTAGGACTAGTGGTACAAAATAGACTGCTAGGACTAGTGACACAGAATAGACTGCTAGGACTAGTGGTACAGTATAGACTGCTAGGACTAGTGGTACAGTATAGACTCCTAGGACTAGTGGTACAGTATAGACTGCTAGGACTAGTGGTACAGTATAGACTGCTAGGACCAGTGGCACAGTATAGACTGCTAGGACTAGTGGTACAGTATAGACTGCTAGGACTAGTGGTACAAAATAGACTGCTAGGACTAGTGACACAGAATAGACTGCTAGGACTAGTGGTACAGTATATACTGCTAGGACTAGTGGTACAGTATAGACTGCTAGGAGTAGTGGTACAGTATAGACTGCTAGGAATAGTGGCACAGTATAGACTGCTAGGACTAGTGGTACAATATAGACTGCTAGGACTAGTGGTACAGAATAGACTGCTAGGACTAGTGTCACAGAATAGACTGCTAGGACTAGTGGCACAGAATAGACTGCTAGGACTAGTGGCACAGAATAGACTGCTAGGATCACTTTTGACGTTCCACCAGTATGTCTGGACGAGTTGGGTGTTTTTTCTTGATTGAGGAGTCTTTATGGGGGAGCCAAGAAGCGATTGAGATCTTTTGTGTATTTGTTCTGCGCGGTGCGATGGAGTCGATAACACGTGTTGTATGGAGAATGCTTAACCACAATGTCTGGCTCAATAGTATATTTTGTTCCTGAAGAACATGTCTTTCTATGTCCACCATACTGGAGGGGCGTCTTTGATAAACCATTTGGTTAGTTGGGCTCGTCTAGCAGTCTTATGGCATCTTACAATATCCCCCTTCCTTTTTTGAGGCTGACACGGTCAGTTTGTTTATCCGGGGCATTTTATTGCTAGTCCTTCTGTATATTTGTTAAATCGTTTAATTTAATTGCTGTTGGAATAGTCCTGAATAGGTTTAGTAATATAGGGAGAGTTCTCATTTTAATATATTCTGAGGGTGGACTATGTTTGGAGATCCTTGAATATTCCTTTAATGATAATAGGAGAGTTTACCTCATAAACTAACTTAGTTAAATTTGTCTTTTATTTCAAACAAGCTGGGAAGGCTAATTAGTGGGTCAATGGTAATGGCTTTCTTCTGGGCACTCTGCCATAAAGCCCAACTCTATAGAGCGTACGGCTTATTGTCGCCCTATGTACAGATACTCCAGTCTCCACTGTGGATCTCTGCAGCTCCTCCAGGGTTACCTTAGGTCCCTGTGCTGCCTCTCTCATTAATGCCCTCCTTGCCCGGGCCGTGAGTTTTGGTGGGCGGCCGTCTCTTGGCAGGTTTGCTGTTGTGCCATGTTCTTTCCATTTGGTTATGATAGATGGTGCTCCTGGGGATTTGGATATTTCTTTATAACCTAACCCTGACTTCTCAACAACATTGTCCCTTACTTGTTTGGAGAGTTCCTTGGTCTTCGTGGGAGTGTTTGGTTAGTGGTGCCTCTTGCTTAGGTGTTGCAGCCTCTGTGTATATGTAATGACAGATCATGTGACACTTAGATTGCTCACAGGTGGACCTCATTTCACTAATTATGTGACTTCTGAAGATAATTGGTTGCACCAGAGCTTTTTATGGGCTTCATAACAAAGGGGGTGAATACACACGCACATGCCCATTTTCTGTTTTCTATTTCTAAAAAAATTGTTTTATGTATATATTATTCTCATTTCACTTCACCACCTTAGACTATTGTGTTCTGATCCACCACATAAAATTCAGATTAACAAAACATTGAACTTAAGGATGTAATGTAACAAAATAGGTAAAAAGTCAACAAGGTGAATACTTTTGCAAGGCACTGTATAACTGTAGGTCTCTCTCTCTCATATCTCCCTCTCTCCTCTGACCTTCAAACGATATATATTCACGTCAAATCTGACTTAAATTTTTTTTCTTTTAACCAATTCACCTTCTTTGACTTGTCTCTAATTTGTTAATATATTTTTAGAGATCTCCATAACCGGACACAGTATAGAGGGACATTAGCACTGACATTTATCTGACTGGGGTCTATAGAGGGACATTAGTACTGACCTTTATCTGACTGGGGGTATATAGAGGGACATTAGTACTGACCGTTATCTGACTGGGGTCTATAGAGGGACATTAGTACTGACCTTTATCTGACTGGGGGTCTATAGAGTGACATTAGTACTGACATTTATCTGACTGGGGGTCTATAGAGGGACATTAGTACTGACCTTTATCTGACTGGGGTCTATAGAGGCACATTAGTACTGACCTTTATCTGACTGGGGGTCTATAGAGGGACATTAGTACTGACCTTTATTTGACTGGGGGGTCTATAGATGGACATTAGTACTGACCTCTATCTGACTGGGGGGTCTATAGAGTAACATTAGTACTGACCTTTATCTGATTGAGGGGTCTATAGATGGACATTAGTACTGACCTTTATTTGACTGGGGGGTCTATAGATGGACATTAGTACTGACCTCTATCTGACTGGGGGGTCTATAGAGTAACATTAGTACTGACCTTTATCTGATTGAGGGGTCTATAGATGGACATTAGTACTGACCTTTATCTGGCTAGAGGGACATTAGTGACTGGAAAACCAAGACGGTAGGGGGAGGGAAGCGCACCACCTCCTAGTGCAACATAAATGATGGTATTTCAGAACAGTAAAAAAAAGCAAGAGTCAACTCACCTTTTCCAACCTTGTTTAATGAAGTATGGAACACGCTATTAACGTCGTTTTCCTCACATAAATCACCAACCAGGATCTTTGTCTTTCAGGTATCCAACCCCGGGGGTCCTGTGAATACTTTGGTTGAATGATAGTTGTTTTGGCAGTATGGGTGTATAGTGAAAAGAGTGTCAAAACTATGTTAAAATATAGTGTTTCTTTATTCGACTTGTAAGTGGTGCTATGCACAAGAACAGTACAATGTACACTGTCAATGCGGTTAATGAGACCATATAGAAATTAATAATACACGTGAACATACTAAGATGTTAGTGAAATAAAAAGAGGAGCATCAATAATGCTCAAAAAGAAATATAAAAACAAAGTAAAAGAAAAAAACAGATGCTTATTCATATAGCATACTGGTGTATAGTAGCTACTATACATTGTGACAAGGATGGCTGTTTACCACAGGGATTTTTATAACAAAAGGTTCCGCAACACGTAGATTTATGATGCAGGAGACTTGTTTATGATAGGGCTCATAAACAAGAGTCCAGAAGTAGTAATAAACTTTAAGGAAAAGAAAAGAAAAATCTTTGTAAACGTTGTGACTAAACATTCAGCAACCCCCCCCCCCCCCCCCCCCAAACGGTCTCTGATATAGGGGGCAAACGGTCACACACCCTCCCCCTCAGCTCAACAACATGGGGTTGAGCAACATGCCAAAAGGCTGGAAAACGATGCACAGGGCAACCACATGGCGTAGAAGGCACTGTTGTTCCAGACCGAAACACTGCCATCTCTCGTGCAGTAACCCCTGCAATATGTAGAGCCACTCAAGAACTCTTTGCCATGCAAAGCATTCCTCCTCAGTGCCATCTGCATTGATGTATGAGGCTGCGATTGAGCTGCCACTTGTAAATCCATCTTCTCTTTATCCTCACATTTAACGGACTCTACTACACAGCGGCTCACAAGGTCTGTCACTACTGCCTGGAACACCATGGCACGCATCTCATCCTGAACTATGAAAAAGTCCCCTGTTTTGTTTTGACCGTAGGCGTTCAAGAAGCAAGGCTTGAGATACTCCTCAAATCGATTGCCAGTGACTTCTTCCAAGGTGTCTTCTATGGGTAGCCCCTGGACGTGTTTGCCATCCTTCACATCAGGACATGGCTGGATACTGATAATATTTCCAAGCTGCACTCTAAGGTTGTTTTCTACAACTCTGTTCTTCCAGGCATTCTCATATGAGCAGGTGTCATCCGAAAGAACAATACAAAGAGCTTCTCGTCTTCTTCCCTTTCAGAAGAACCGTGTCTGCTCGGAACAATTGAAGCTCAGCTGTCTTGACCTGAGACAGAGACACCAGGCTGTTATCCTCATAGATAGCGTCATCTATAATGAACCAATTGGGAAGGTGCTTCCATTTCAACATTGTTGTGGAGAGGTCATCTGTTTTGGAATCTGAGTCCGAGGTCATGGCCGGCCTAGACTGGTCTCGTTTGGGGTCTCCCTATCACGTGCTGGCGTCTCCGCACTCCCCAAGAACTCTGAGTTCTCCACTTCTTGCGGTCCCAAGTCCCCCTCACAAACTTTGGGGCAACTCCAGACACTCTGATTCTTTTTGAAGCTTTGGACTAGCTTCTGCGCCTCATCTTGCCTACGGACATCTTTATCGTTCTGTGCTAACGTATGAGGTTTGACTTCTTTTTTTCTCTCCAACACTTCCACATTTCTTTGTGATTCCTCTAATGTCTCTAGATGGGGGTTGGTGTCTGGCTCAGGTAACAACTGACTCTTTAGTACCACTCGGTGTACCCCTTGGTCAAGCTCTGTGACATTCTGAGCTGGTTGGGCTCCTTTCCTCTGCACTTTAGGGAGAGTTTCTAACTCTCTCTTATTAGGTTCCCCATCTTCATTGTTATAGTTGTTATGAGATGGCAACTTTTCAGGCTGTTTCGCTTCCAGCTTTTCCTCCCAATTAACTTTGCAGTTTGACAAGCTGTCTGGTGCCCAGGATTTAGGCGGAGAGATAATCTGGCTCTTCCTGTTCCAGGTGGTCCTATTGACTGGTTGGAAATTCTCACCAGACTGGATCAGCTTCCTATTGACATCTTGTTTCTGTTCTAATATGGTTTCCTTAATAAACTCCACCACCATATCCCTTCCCAGGGCTGCGTCTACCTCTTGGATCAGCACCTCAACCATCTCATGGTTCGAACCGGGCATCCTCGATATCACAATGCCTCCAATTGTATAAGGTCTGTGTCTCTCTAACTCTGCCAGGACATATCTCTCAAATTTGTGAACTTGCTGGAACATCTCTAGTGGTACAGCAACTTCAGGTTTGCACTCAACACATAGGCTAGTACACTTTTTAGAAGCCTTTATAATAATCAGTTTCTTAGAAAAGCTGGTAGTTTCAGCATCCTCAGCTTTCACCCATAATACATCTGCTTTTGTTTCTCTTCAGCTTTTCTCTGTTTTTCTGCTCGCTTTGCCTCATTCCTTACTTGCTTCCACTGTATTTTCCCCTCATTAGCTTGTAAATCCCATTCACTCTGCGGACACTGGATCCCTGACTGTATATGCAAATGAAGAAGTTCTTCTCACTGTTCTTCTCAGGTCCTCCCAGGACATCTTTGGCAGCTCTGCCACCCACCTGGTCTCTTTCTCCTGGTCTCTTCTAGGTAAGGTTTGGTTTGTCTTCCTTCAACAGGGAAACTGCATTTTGAACTTGGATAGACAAGTATGTCCTTTGTGTAGCGATAAGCCTGTCTGTCGAAAAAAAATCCAGGGGTGCGCTCTCTGTACCTGGACACCCCGGTTAACTCCAACTCAGCCAAGGATTACCGCTTTCAGGTCGTCATAGTTCATCGCCTTTTCTTCATCCGTGTGTAGGTAAGCTTTCTGAGCTTCACCAGTCAAATATGGGGCGATGAGGCTGACCCAGTACCTTTTGTGCCACGCCTCCCTTATGGCCGTCCTGCGGAGGTATATTTCCACATCATCCTCCTCAGTCAGTTTTAGGAGAAGTTCATCCGCTCTAACTCTAAATCTTCCATTCGTTTCTCCAGGTTAGCGTGTGTCTGGGCCCCTTTTCTGTTGATCTCTTGTTGAGCAGCTACAGCCTGCTTCAAGGCTTTTAACATGTCCTCCATGTTGCGCTGTGGGTCGTCGTCTTAATCACAGACAAAAGGAATCCCACTTCTCCAGTGTGACAAGGATGGCCATTTACCACAGGGATTTTTATAACAAAAGGTTCCGCAACACGTAGATTTATGATGCGGGAGACTTGTTTATTATAGGGCTCATAACAAGAGTCCAGAAGTAGTAATAAACTTTAAGGAAAAGAAAAATCTACATAAACGTTCTGACTAAACATTCAGGAACAGAATCCTGTCGTACTACTTCCAGCGGAGGTTAGCAGGGTTTGCCTTTTCCCAGAGTGTCTTTTTGGAGAGCGGGCACATCAGTCTCTTGAATTTGGTAGTGTTAGTATCGCCACCTTGTAGCCAGGGTACAAACAGTCTCTGATATATGTGGTATAGTGCCACCTTGTGGCCAGAATACAAACAGTCTCTGATATATGTGGTATAGTGCCACCTTGTGGCCAGGGTACAAACCGTCTCTTATAAGTAGTATAGTGCCACCTTGTGGCCAGGATACAAACAGTCTCTGATATATGTGGTATAGTGCCACATTGTGGCCAGGGTACTAACAGTCTCTTTTAGCAGGTCTGTTCCACGTCTTTAAATAAGTAACAGCGGATGAAGCATAGGGCCCGCCTCTCCCATGAAGCGTAGGGCCCGCCCGTCTCTCCCATGAAGCGTAGGGCCCGCCCGTCTCTCCCATGAAGCGTAGGGCCCGTCCGTCTCTCCCATGAAGCGTAGGACCCGCCCGTCTCTCCCATGAAGCGTAAGGCCCGCCCGTCTGTCCCATGAAGCGTAGGGCCCGCCCGTCTCTCCCATGAAGCGTAAGGCCCGCCCGTCTGTCCCATGAAGCGTAGGGCCCGCCCGTCTCTCCCATGAAGTGTAAGGCCCGCCCGTCTCTCCCATGAAGCGAAAGGCCCGCCTGTCCGTGCCATGAAGCGTAGGGCCCGCCCGTCTCTCCCATATGCTTCACCCCAGGGACCCTTTGATATTGCAATAATAACAGGACAAGCGCTCAGCCTCCTCCCTGGGGTATAATAAGTCTGGTACCTTCATCCAGTGCCTCGGACAGCCTTGGCAGCTCCACACTCACCTAGACCTTGTCTTCTTAGGCGACTCTGCCTGGGGATCCTCAGTATTCACTTCCCTTACTTGGTGCCTTTGTAGTGTGACCTCCTGAGTCTGTAGCCGCTCTGTCGGCTCTGTTAGACCAGTGACCGCATACAGCCCACACTCCTTTCTGTTGTCCAAAACTTGCAGCCCCAGTAAACAAGGTGATCTCCTTCAGGTTTGCTTTCAAAGTTCAGAATGTAACTCCCCACAGGACCGGCCAGCGCAGGACCGGCCAGACACAGGACAGGCCAGACACAGGACCGGCCAAGACAGGAACGGCAAGCACAGGACCGGGCAGCACAGGACCGGGCAAGACAGGACCGGGCAAGACAGTACCGGCCAGCGCAGGACCGGGCAACGCAGGACCAGGCAAGACAGGACCGGCCAGCACAGGACCCGCAAGCACAGGAACGGCCAGCACAGGACCGGGCAGCACAGGACCGGGCAAGACAGGACCGGCCAGCGCAGGACCGGGCGACGCAGGACCAGGCAAGACAGGACCGGCCAGCACAGGACCCGCAAGCACAGGACCGGCCAGCACAGGACCGGCCAGACACAGGACCGGCCAGACACAGGACCGGCCAGCACAAGACCAGCCAGACGCAGGAATGGCCAGCGCCGGACCTGCCAGCAGGCTCCTCTCCGTGGCTTGCACTTAGCAGCGGCACACAACGTGGGCTAGAGCCTAGTCACCACCCCCTCCCATGTCTGCTTCATATGAATATGAATCATATGAATTGTTCTGTGATTAATGAAGATTAGGAGTTCTCCAGGAGTTTAACTCCGTCACTCCTGCCAAGAACTCTTCACCCTCTGTACCTGGCACCATCCTCTAGGGGGCAAGTGGTCACAACATACATATTTATATCAGGCGCACACCACGTGAACAGCGCCCCAAGAGGAAGCTGCAAACCTCAGCAACCAAATACTCCTTCAAGACTTTGCTAAGCTCTTTTTTTGGCCGGGACTCTGGACTTTGAAGGTATACCCTCTTTTGGTACAAGAAGTAGATTGGGTTGAACAGCGCTGCCCACTCAGTGTCATACCACATTAGTACTGACCTTTATCTGTCTAGGGGTCTATAGATGGACATTAGTACTGACCTATTTCTGACTAGGGTACAACAGAATGACAATAGTACCTCTCAACTTCTGCTCCTCTCTGGTCAAGATTACATCCAAAAAGTCAATTAGATCCAACAGCATCGTCCTACACTAAGTCCAAGCTGACCTGTGATCTTTCTATTTGTCTGTCGATTCTATTTGGACCATGTGTTATGTTACTGACTTGTGCTCCATATGGACCATGTGTTATGTTACTGACTTGTGCTCCATATGGACCATGTGTTATGTTACTGACTTGTGCTCCATATGGACCATACGTTATGTTACTGACTTGTGCTCCATATGGACCATGCGTTATGTTACTGACTTGTGCTCCATATGGACCATGCGTTATGTCACTGACTTGTGCTCCATATGGACCATGTGTTATGTTACTGACTTGTGCTCCGTATGGACCATGCGTTATGTTACTGACTTGTGCTCCATATGGTGTTATGTTACTGACTTGTGCTCTGTATGGACCATGTGTTATTTCACTGACTTGTGCTCCATATGGACCATGTGTTATGTTACTGACTTGTGCTCCATATGGACCATGTGTTATTTCACTGACTTGTGCTCCATATGGACCATGTGTTATGTTACTGACTGGTGCTCCGTATGGACCATGCGTTATGTTACTGACTGGTGCTCCGTATGGACCATGCGTTATGTTACTGACTTGTGCTCCATATGGACCATGTGTTATGTTACTGACTTGTGCTCCATATGGACCATGTGTTATTTCACTGACTTGTGCTCCATATGGACCATGTGTTATGTTACTGACTGGTGCTCCGTATGGACGATGCGTTATGTTACTGACTTGTGCTCCATATGGACCATGTGTTATTTCACTGACTTGTGCTCCATATGGACCATGCGTTATGTTACTGACTTGTGCTCCATATGGACCATGTGTTATGTTACTGACTTGTGCTCCATATGGACCATGTGTTCTGTTACTGACTTGTGATCCATATGGACCATATGTTATTTTGTCACTGACTTGTGCTCCATATGGACCATGTGTTCTGTTACTGACTTGTGCTCCATATGGACCATGTGTTCTGTTACTGACTTGTGCTCCATAAAATGCTTATTATTTCTCGGCCGTCCGGTCTCGCTGCCACTTTATATATTTGTACCAGTAAAAAAAACTGAATTAATCTCTAATCAATCCGTTTCCAGGCAGAGCTATCAAAGATAAAAAATGTACCAAAGCTCCCCGGTCAGCTACAGCGTTTAGGGGACCAGATTACGTAGAATATAAAAGAATATTGAGGTTGAAATACGTTTTTTTCTAAATCTAACACATTTATGGAAAACATTCACGCTTGAATTTAAGATACTTTTTATATTGGGTCAACTTTAATTTCATTTTCACAACCTCTCCCTCGTATCCCTCTTTGCCTCTACTACACGTAGGTTAGTTATTAGTTACTGATGGCGCGCGTGTATTAGTTGCTGATGGCGCGCATGTATTAGTCGCTGATGGCGCGCGTGTATTATTCGTTGATGGCGCGCGTTTATTAGTCGCTGATGGCGAGCGTGTTTTAGTCGCTGATGGCGCGCGTGTATTAGTCGCGGATGGCGCCCGTGTATTAGTCACTGATGGCGCACGTATTAGTCACTGATAGCGCACGTATTAGTCACTGATGGCACACGTGTATTAGTCACGGATGGCGCATGTATTAGTCACTGATGGCGCGCGTGTATTAGTCACTGATGGCGCGCGTGTATTAGTCACTGATGGCCCACGTGTATTAGTCACTGATGGCGCGCTTGTATTAGTCACGGATGGCGCGCGTGTATTAGTCACTGATGGTGCGCGTGATCATCTGCTTGGCCGGCCCTTCTGTCTTGATATCCTCTGTTATTATTCTTATTCTTCTTCTATATTGTCTGCCCTGAAAAAAACTGCTTACATATTTTCATACATACAAGACATATATATATATAGTAAATAATTAGTACATCTGTGTCACACCTGAGTGTCTTAAACAAGTTTAAAAACCGTCTTACAGCTCAGAATTTCGAGAAAATCAGTTATTACACTGCATTCTGGGAAGCTGAGCCGGGACATGCAAATGTGCCCACAAATGCCTCGCCTCTTCAATCCATAGCCATTATCAAACATGGCTTAGTTTAGACCACATTGGTTGGAGATCACAAGATCCCACAGATATATCCGACCCCATACCAGGATCTGTGAGGCTCCATTAGCTTCTCTTTCGTATCATTGTCAGGAACGCTTTATTGGGCGCAAGATTCGTGAACGCAAACGGATTAAGCACCAAACTGCGCTTTTGTTTAATAAATAAATCTCTCAGGATAATTGTTGGGAGATGAAAGTAGGGCTCGTGGCAGCTTTCGTTTCCTTTACGTGATATTTTCAGATATTTTCTATTATACATCACTTCCGAAACTCTTAGATAACTTTCTCCTTTATACAACTTGATATCAGGACGTCTTCTCCAAGTCTGTAAAACATCTCACAGGATTATTTTAGATTATTGTAAAAATAAAAATAATTTCAGTGGAAGCAGCTAGAAGCTCCCACGCATTCCACTCGCTCTGCTGATCACTAGTTGTGGGTATGACCTTATGACCTTTGACCTCTCCCTCCCAGGTGCGTTCAGACCGCGATCGTTTTGTCATTAATCTGGACGTGAAGCATTTCTCCCCAGAGGATCTGAGTGTGAAGATGCTCGATGATTTTGTGGAGATTCATGGGAAACACAGTGAGAGGCAGGTGAGTTCGGAGGTCGGGCCGTTTAGTCTCTACTTCATTTTGCTGTTAATCTGACAACGTTTGACAACTGGAAACATATTCCTTGGGCACAATTTCTGAATAACAAGGCTGATTTTGAGTTTTAGTTTATGGAATTATGTGAACAAAATTCATTTTTTACAAATACATTTTATTTTATGGTTAAACTGCAAATAAAAGGTCAGCAAAGTGATACCAGGAAAGGGCAAAGCATTGGTTTTGGGCAAGGGAGACCATGAGGAACGAGGATGATAAGGGTGTTCATGAAGAGGTAAGTAAGACAGATAGAGAGCAGAGGAGGCCGAGTAGAGATTAGTTAATGTGGGATAGACATAGTGGCTGCCATATAACACTGATCCTCTCTCTCCTCAGGACGATCACGGATATATCTCCAGGGAGTTTCACCGCCGTTACCGCCTCCCATCCAGTCTGGACCAGTCTTTGGTCAGCTGTTCTCTCTCTTCGGATGGGATCCTGACTTTCTCTGGCCCTAAAATGCTGTCCAGCCTGGACTCCAGTCACAGTGAGAGGCCCATTCCTGTTACCCGAGATGAGAAGCCCACCTCAGCCCCCTCCTCCTAAAGCTCCTTCAAAATCTGCTACTACCCTATGCTGCAGACTCCTCTATATGGAGAGTAGTTATAATAAACTCGCAATAAAGATGTCTGAACATCAGTCAATGAGTCTGTACCAATCATACTAAACACTGGCGAATGAGTGTGTGCATGACATAATGAACTATGGGTAATGAGAATCTGACGGTTATAATAAGATTGTGATCTAGAAATACTGAACATCAACCAATGAGTATGTTTCTGTCTTAGCTAACATTGGCCAATGAGTGAATGGGCATCAACCAATGAGTAAGTCCATGTAATAGTGAACATGGTCAATAAGTAAGTAAACATAACACAACAAGATTGTATTTATCATACTATACACTGAGTAACTGGACGTATGTGAGTCCGTGCGGTTCCTACTGAGCAGGTTGATAAGTCCATATAATACTGTACATAATCCAATGAGTCTGTGCCCTGAACATCAGCCAAAGACCATGAGCCTGTCATCCTGAATGGCTGCTGAGTGCGTATGTATCATGTTGAACACTCTCCAATGAGTATTGGCCATTGACTATGAATATGTATATGTTATATTTTACTGTTCATGAGAATGACCAGTGAGTATGAGCCTGTCATACTGAGCATTACCAATGATGGTGCCGGTCAAACCTATTTTTCCAGTGAATGAGTTTAATGAACATTGACCAATGAGTTTGTGCCATATGAAGCTTGGTCATTGAGATTCTGTTATCATTTAATTCGTCCAATGAGTGCTCAGCTGTCATACTAAACAATGGACAATTAGTGGGTCTTTCATACGGAACATCAACCAATGATTCTTTTATACTGAACATCAACCAATGAGAATGAGAGTGGGTCACTGTCATACTGAACATAGACTAATAACTGTTAACTTGTCATACTCAGCTTTGTTTCATGACGGCTTCTGTCAAATTGAACATTCGCTAATAAGTCTGTGACACCCAACAATTACTAATTGTGTATATCTGTCATACTGGAAAGGGGGTGCACCTGGTATAATAAACAAAACCCCTGCTATGCACATGGCTATTACGTTTTCTAAATCCGCTGTTGCTCATCCATGAATACCACATAGGAGATATTGGCAAGTTTCAGGACAATTTGGAAAGGACCCTCCCAAATCACCTGGAGCTTGTTCTGGGGATTGGGTAACACCATTAATACCTACTGGCCTAACTCGAATAGCCTAACCATGGCTATATGATCATGGTGTGAGCTACAAGCAGATGCTCCTTGGCTAGCCCAACCAGTGTTTCCAGCCTATCTCTGAGCTACAGCACATTTAGCACTACAAGGAGTTCCTCTCCCTTGTAGTCCCCTTCCCAAAACTTCCATAACAGGTCAATGGCCCCTTATTCACTTCCTGTGTGGGAGTTCATAGGGGAATAACCCTATGGACCCATGATGCATCTCTCTGAAGGCAAAACGGAGGTAGGGAACAGCTTTTCCAAATTCTTCTCCTGGTCCACAAAGATTCTAAACATAGCCTTCAGGGCGCCATTGAACCTCTCACACAAGCCATTAGTCCCATTTCTGCCACAGCTGCTGGGTCGGCTCAGCCATAAATCGGAGTAACCTGATATGACAACATTTCACTGGGGAGCCCACCTTTGGTGAAACTGGCTGCCATAATGTGGCCAAGAACTACAGGCTCTAGATACTGGGTGCGAAAATCTATCGCTGTGAGGATGTATCACTTGCCCAACTTATTAGGCTTAGCAATGGGGCAATGATATTTACAGCCACTCGGTGGAAGGGTATTCCTGTAATGGGCATGGGGTGAGGGAGACCAGGTCACTCGCCTGCAGCCACCAAAGCAATGACAACTATCACATGAGGCACAGAAACTAGTAACATATCATGATACTCCGGGCCAATAAAGGACCAGAGTCAGGCGTTGGTCAGTGTGGCATTTGCCCTAGACCCTGCTAAGGAAAAGCCATGGGCAATGGCTAGCAGGGCTGCTCAATACCACCCAGGGGCTACCAGCTGTTGTAGCACCCTCCAAGGCTGCTCATTGGGCCAACAGAACATGCTTCATTTCGTGGTAGTCCTCTGTGAGATAGTAGGTAATGGCCCTCAAGGCTATACTGGCTTGCCCACTAAGCAAACCTACCCAGTCCTCTGGTTCAACTTATTGGATTATCACTGCAACTCAAAGTCCCGTGTGTTGGGTCAGAATCAAAAAAGCTTTGTCTGTGACAAGGTGACTGGTTGGCTTGATCTCTGGCGACCTCTGTGCTGACTCATCACCTCCATTTTATGATCCAGGGACAGCCCTTCTCCTAATAAGGCAATCCAGTGGCAGTACATCCATGCCACCTCGAGGTCCTTACCATGGGACAGAGAAGTCTCATAATTGGCTTCTTCTTCCCTGGGGGATTCCCGTTGCTCCTCTTCCAGATGGTGTATCTCTGGCACAATGGCATTTTGAGTCTGGGGGCTGGCATTTTGAGTCTGAGGGCTGGCATAGACACTCCCTGCTGCAGATCAGCTTTCTTCGTTTTGCTCATCATACTGGGCCATCTTTACTCTGTTTCCTGTTGCTTGTTATTTCCCCTTGATAGATAGCACCAACTCTGCTGCTGCCACCAGTTTGTCAAGACGATGGACCAGATGGAGCAGCCAATAAAAAAATCACACCGGTTAGGTATGGTCCTCTATAGTTTTCTATGTCATTTTGCTAGAGATTCCCTGGATAGCCTCCTTCAGGTTCTGGGAAAGATGGCAGTTAGTAAGTGACTCTGTCCCAAGCACTGAATATGGAAATGGTTTTAGTGCATCATGTTTCCTCACTACGTCACAAGCCACAGCAATAAATAGTGAATAAATATTAGGTATCCATAATGTTCGGATAATGTTCTTCTCCCATTCCTCTGAGCTCAGGGGCCAAACAGCACTTTGTCACATGAAGTAAGCTAAAGTTCTGTAAAGATCCCAAAAGTGGGGGTATTTAGCTACAGACAATCCCTGCCTTTGGCTACAGGAATTCCCCTCTAAATAGGCGATCTTTGTTGAAGGAATGGGCTGCTCAGTACCTGGCTAACGGATCAGTGACATGTACATGTGCTTTAGCTCAGGAAAATAATAAAGCCTTCCCGTTAAATGAAACACACCGTCCTTTGTGCGTTCCAAGTAACAACCACCCTTATTTTTTACAGCAATCTCTACATCACATTGGGTGGTAGGACCTTTTTAAAATCCCCTCCTCGATCTGGATCTTCCAGTAAGAGAACGGCAGCTGGGGGGGTATGGGCAGACGTGGGTGATTAGAGCCAATCAGGGGAGGATGGAAATGGGGCTTGGCTTGTTCTTACCAGGATGGGTCTAAAGGGGGTACTTCCCAGTGCAGGGAACTAATTTGCAAGTCCCACAAAGGAAAATCAGTACCATGTCATGGCTACAAGATGTCACTACTGGGCACACGTGGAACTGTCCCAGATCAGCCGTGATTAGACAAATGGCCGCGCAATTACAGAGTCTCCTGGTCAGAGAACAGACAGTCCCAAGTGATATTTACAAGTTCAATTTGCAACTGTCATTGTTGCCATGGCAATCAGCAACACCACAACACTTCACCTCAGAATTCTAACCCAAATGGTAAATGTTTGGATTTCTGGCCAACGTTTGGTAAGACGATTTGGTAAGGTGTGCATCAGAACATGAGTGTGTACCTGTCAAAGACATTTGTGAGATTTTGCCTGGTGTTCAGTAGTGATTAGTAACAGCCGGAAGAAAGACCAAAGCGGCTAAGGTGTGAAGATCGATCTGAACCCAGGAGTCCAAAATGGACTTGATAGATTAGGACTGGTTTACATGTTTTCTGAAGTTTCATGGCTGGTGATCAGGGAGGTATGTTAAGATGGATTGCAAAAGATATAACTGGGAAAAACCTGAAGTTCAAGATGGGGGGGTCAGAAGCCATATCATGTCCAGACAAGTGGCCAAATCCAGGAATCAAACAAACCAAATAAAACAAGAACATACAGTGCCTTGCAAAAGTATTCACCCCCCTAACTACCTATTTTGTTACATTACAGTCTTAAGTTCAATGTTTTGTTAATCTGAATTTTATGTTGCAGATCAGAACACAATAGTCTAAGTTGGTGAAGTGAAATGAGAAAAATATATAAAATAAAACTATTTTTTAGAAATAGAAAACAGAACATTGTCCTGTGCGTATGTATTCACCCCCTTTGTTATAAAGCCCATAAAAAACGCTCTGGTGCAACCAATTACTTTCAGAAGTCACATAATTAGTGAAATGATGTCCACCTGTGTGCAATCTAAGTGTCACATGATCTGTCATTACATATACACCTTTTTTGAAAGGACCCAGATCCTGCAACACCTAAGCAAGCGGCACCACTAACCAAACACTGTCATGAAAACCAAGGAACTCTCCAAACAAGTAAGGGACAATGTTGTTAAGTAGTACAAGTCAGGGTTAGGTTATAAAAAAATATTCAAATCTTTGATGATCCCCAGGAGCTCCATCAAATCTATCATAACCAAATGGAAAGAACATGGCACAACAGGAAACCTGCCAAGAGACGGCCGCCCACCAAAACTCATGGACCGGGCAAGGAGGGCATTAATCAGAGAGGCAGCACAGAGACCTAAGGTAACCCTGGAGGAGCTGCAGAGATCCACAGCAGAGACTGGAGTATCTGTACATAGGACGACAATAAGCCGTACGCTCCATAGAGTTGGGCTTTATGGCAGAGTGGCCAGAAGAAAAAAACAAAATGGCACATTTTGAGTTTGCGAAAAGGCGTGTGGGAGACTCCAAAAATGTATGGAGCAAAATCTGTACCACTCTGCGTGATTTGAGGCTAGGACGGAGGGTCACCTTCCAGCAGGACAATGACCCCAAACACACTGCTAAAGCAACACCTTGGGGGTTTATGGGAAACGTGTTGGAATGGCCGAGTCACAGCCCAGGCCTCAATCCAATAGGAAATATGTGGTCAGACTTAAAGATTGCTGCTCACAAACCATCCAACTTGAAGGAGCTGGAGCAGTTTTGCAAGGAGGAATGGGCAAAAATCCCAGTGGTAAGATGTGGCAAGCTCATAGAGACTTATCCGAAGCGACTTGGAGCTGTGATTGACGCAAAAGGTGGCTCTACAAAGTATTGTCTTTAGGGGGTGAATAGTTATGCACATTTACTTTTTCTGTTATTTTGTCCTATTTGTTGTTCGCTTCACAATAAAAAAAAAAAAAAAAACTTGTTCCAAGTTGTGGCATGTTCTGTAAATGAAATGACGCAAATCCCCAAACACTCCATGTTACTTCCAGGTTGTGAGGCAACAAAACACGAAAAATGCCAGGGGGGTGAATACTTTGCAAGACACTGTATATAGAGGTATACAAAGCAACTTAATGCTTAACAAGCATCATCTGAAAAGGCATGTTCCACACACATCCAAATCTTATTATTCCTCAAATTATATTTTTATTTCACTCTTTTTCTTTCATTAAATTACATTCATCCAGTAAATATATTTAAATATCTAATGATTTTGCAATTATTATCATTTCCAATTATTACAAATTTTCTTTGGAAAACCTAGGAGCTATATCGCTAGACCATCTTTGTGACCCAACAGCAAAAAAAGCATTGCCACAGAGGTATGGAACATAAGGATCAACCACAAGAAGCACAAACCTCTCCTCTGGGCTAAATCCCTTACAATGTGCGACTTAGGATACGCAGACTCTCCTACAACAATCGAGCATTTTCTCATCAAGCTCCTCTTGGACATCAATAACAATAGGTTGGTAAGGTGGTTGGTGGTTTCTAACAAATATTTTGCGATTCATGAATGTGCCCAGACACCCAACGAAAATCTGAATGTTTTCTTTAAATTGTCAAAGGCTGCTACAGTTTGTAATTATGTATTCTTGTGATTGGAGACAGAATCTTAGAGAAGTTCTGGTCTTCCTTTCATTACCCTCCCAGATTCTTAAGGAAGTGTGTGCGCCTAGTCTGGTGATGTTGGGCATACGGAGAGTTTGGTGATGTAGGGCATCCGGAGAGTTTGGGGAGGTAGGCATTCAGAGAGTTTGGGGAGGTAGGCATACGGAGAGTTTGGTGAGGTAGGCATTCGGAGAGTTTGGTGATGTAGGGCATTCGGAGAGTTTGGTGAGGTAGGAATTCGGAGAGTTTGGTGATGTAGGGCATATGGAGAGTTTGGTGAGGTAGGCATTCGGAGAGTCTGATGATGTAGGCATTCGGAGAGTTTGAGGAGGTAGGCATTCGGAGAGTTTGGAGAGGTAGGCATTCGGAGAGTTTGGTGAGGTAGGCATTCAGAGAGTTTAGTGAGGTAGGCATACGGACAGTTTGGTGAGGTAGGCATACAGAGAGTTTGGTGAGGTAGGCATTCGGAGAGTTTGGGGAGGTAGGCATTCAGAGAGTTTGGGGAAGTAGGCATTCAGAGAGTCTGGAGATGTAGGCATTCTGAGAGTTTGGTGAGGTAGGCATTCAGAGAGTTTGGTGACGTAGGCATACGGAGAGTTTGGTGAGGTAGGCATTCGGAGAGTTTGGGGAGGTAGGCATTCAGAGAGTTTGGGGAGGTAGGCATTCGGAGAGTCTGGAGATGTAGGCATTCGGAGAGTTTGGAGATGTAGGCATTCAGAGAGTTTGGAGAGGTCGGCATTCAGAGAGTCTGGAGATGTAGGCATTCGAAAAGTTTGGTGATGTAGGCATTCGGAGAGTTTGGTGAGGTAGGCATTCGGAGAGTTTGGTGAGGTAGGCATACAGAGAGTTTGGTGATGTAGGGCATTCAGAGAGTTTGGTGATGTAGGGCATTCAGAGAGTTTGGTGAGGTAGGCATTCAGAGAGTTTGGTGAGGTAGGCATACGGAGGGGTTGGTGAGGTAGGCATTCGGAGAGTCTGGAGATGTAGGCATTCGGAGAGTTTGGAGAGGTAGGCATTCGGAGAGTTTGGTGATGTAGGCATTCGAAAAGTTTGGCGATGTAGGCATTCGGAGAGTTTGGTGAGGTAGGCATTCGGAGAGTTTGGTGAGGTAGGCATTCAGAGAGTTTGGTGATGTAGGGCATTCAGAGAGTTTGGTGAGGTAGGAATACGGAGAGTTTGGTGATGTAGGGCATTCAGAGAGTTTGGTGAGGTAGGCATACGGAGAGTTTGGTGAGGTAGGCATTCAGAGAGTTTGGGGAGGTAAGCATTCGGAGAGTCTGGTGATGTAGGCATTCGGAGAGTTTGGAGAGGTAGGCATGCAGAGAGTCTGGTGAAGTGGGCATTTGGAGAGTTTGGTGATGTAGGGCATACAGAGAGTTTGGTGAGGTAGGCATTCAGAGAGTTTAGGGAGGTAGGCATACGGAGAGTTTGGTGACGTAGGCATTCGGAGAGTTTGGGGAGGTAGGCAGTCGGAGAGATTGGTGAGGTAGGCATTCGGAGAGTTTAGGGAGGTAGGCATACGGAGAGTTTGGTGACGTAGGCATTCGGAGAGTTTGGTGACGTAGGCATTCGGAGAGTTTGGTGACGTAGGCATTTGGAGAGTTTGGTGATGTAGGGCATACAGAGAGTTTGGTGAGGTAGGCATTCGGAGAGTTTAGGGAGGTAGACATACGGAGAGTTTGGTGACGTAGGCATTCGGAGAGTTTGGTGACGTAGGCATTCGGAGAGTTTGGGGAGGTAGGCATCTGGAGAGTCTGGTGATGTAGGACATACCAATCCATAACTGTGATCGAACTAAGACAAAATGTTTTGGAAACTTTGAGTTGGTGACAAGATCTTTATTTGGTAACCTGTTTATCTATTTGAATCTGTCAATTAAAGGGTCAGTTTAGTAGTCTATAATTCCATTCGTTGTGACCATGCTGCACATAGCTGCCCCAGGGAGGTTTGTTCCGATTGCTTTCCATTTGCCACAGTTTTCTCTCCCAGATTTGTAGTAAGTCACTGGATCATCCATAGCTGCAGCAATGTACTCGGGAACACGATGTGATATCCAAGGAACCGAAACTCACACGTCAGGAGAGACCGAGGATCGTCCTGCTCACAATCCATACATGGGGGGCTGTTTTTGTCAAATTAGTAAAAAGTATGTAGAAGCGTCTCCAGTCCAGGGTAAGGGATGAGATTATCAAGAAAGTCCAGTGGGAGCCAAACTGCAGGCGTGAAGGCAACATAACCTCTGTCCTCATACAGCTTTAGCGCTATTTGTACACCCGTCGGGTTACGGGTGGTTTGTTCTTGATCTGATTAATGGATAAGTTGTTGATGGCCAGGTGTGGAATGACATGGGGAGGACAGGCATATCTGAGGGGGGTGGGGGTTGATAGGTTCAAAGGGGGCCTTATTTTAAATTTGAGGCATTAGGCAGAAATGTCTAGGTCCGAAAGAAGCCGGCTACTGACACTGGTACGGTTGCCCTGAAAGAATCTGATTTAGGGACAGCTGGTCTGATCAGGAGAGGAATGGGAAGACTTGATTTGTGGGTATGTCAGAGGTGGTAGACATGACACAATGCCACCAGACATAATCTAGAAGTGGAGAAAGTGCCTCAAAGTTTCCATTTCTATGCATTCTATATATGCATCCCCCGTCGGCACATGTGCCAGTACAACACACAAAGCACATGCACCATGGCAGGTGCAATCTCCTCAGTTGTCTAGGGTTGTAAAACATTACAAAACATTTTATTGCTCTGAAAGTAGCAAAAAACAAACAAAATAAACCTCATAACAGGAAGCTGCGGGGGAGAAATGTTCAACAGAATGCAAATGAGTGTAGGCGGGGCCTGCTGACGCTATCCCTCGGCCTTGAGGACTCTCATGTCTTCTAGCAGCTCACATGCCAGGCTCTCGACTTGAGGGTTTGTGCTCTGGGACAGCTCAACAATCCTTGGCAGAGACTCCTGGAGCTTGGACCACATCCATCGTAGAACATCTGGCTCCAACAACACCGACTGGAAGAGTCGCAGAGCATGCAGACATACTTCAAGGTCGGGGTCTGTGGAGAGATCACGTAATACACATACATGCACCTAATGTCATGGCCGAAGTAAAAAACATAAAACAGACAGACCACCTCCCTCAATGGCAATAAAGGACATCATGTGTAGACGGGTCTACGGGTAGCTCCTCAGAGCATTCAATTTTATTTTAGACAACAATAAAGCTTAAAGTTTCAATGGCGTGTTGTGTGAGAGACCGAAATACCCAGCCTTGGTACATCCACATTGGCCCATGTACAGGTAGAGTGCTTGAAGCTCTTACATACATGCTCCAGTAGACATGTGTAGGGCTTCTGTATATATGTATAAATAAAGATTAATAATATGTATACACAGATCTCCTGGCTCTCCCTGGATTGGTCTATAGGTTCCAGGGTCCAGTGTTATCTGGGTATGTCTCAAGCTTGTGTATATATCTAGTCTCCAGTACAAAGGACTTATCTAAATCTCACCTGTAATGAGTCTCTGCAGCTGTGAGATAAATAAGGAGCTCTGACCCAGCCAGGCGAGACCACTCCGATTGATGGAAACATTGTATAGAGACATCAGTATAAGACTGCCAGAGAGAGAGAGAGCAGCATTAGACTAAAAGAGAGGGGCATTGGACTAAAGTAGAGTGATATCACAACTGAGAGAGAGATGATCTTATAAACCATGCGATTTTGGAAATCCAGTATTTCTTTCTTTCATACGACTTATGTCAGACTCACTGGCCTGTAGTTACTGTACTGCATTAGCAATTCTCCAGTCATCTGGAACGGCTCCTGCCAATAATGGCTGAATAAACAGCGCATATAAAGCTGCTGCAAGTAGCCATCTAAGCTGGGACCATTGGATGTACGTTGTCTGGGCACACTCACTTGTTCATTTTTATCTATGATAATATCAGTAAAATAACTAATGTAAAAGACAACATCAGACTGAAAGAGAAGAAAGTCATGATAGAGAGTGAAAGATAAATACCAGCAGAGAGAGAGAGATCAGCAAGACAGCCTGAGAGAGACGCCTTAGCACGAGACTGCTGGAGAGAGACGTAAACATTACAATGCCTGAGAGAGATATAAAGGAGACTGCCAGACAAACGCATAAACATGACTGTGAGAGACACATCAGGAAGAGACTACACGAGAGAGCTCAAGGAAGCCCTCACATTCAGTGTAACACTCCGGACATACCCCTCCAGGTTGTGAGGTTAGTCTCACGCCGGGAGAATCTCTCAGGTAAACTCACCATTGGATTAGACTTTATTCTTTCAGGTCCATTTTAAAAACCAGACAATAAACCCACGTCTCCCCCTCCCCACTTTCTTTATCCAAACCTCCTCTGGTTTTGCTCTGCTGTGAAGAGTGGTGGGGTCATCTATTCGGGGGTCATCTATTCGGGGGTCATCTAGTCGGTCAAGCTTATCAACTTTTATGACTTTCTGCCCAGAGACAAAGCAACTGGCCAAAATATCTCGGCTTCCCCCACCTGGAAACCTGGGGGGTTCCCAATACATATTATTACTATCATATTATATTACTCGCTTCTGTTCCCTTATCAGCAATAGGCATACCATATGATTTACAGGATTAGTAAACACATAGACATAGTCCTCACCCTGGCTGCCCCCTCTGAGAGAACTGAAACATGGAAGGTCCTGGCTACAAACTCCTGTTTATCTTAAGTAATAAATGGCTCTTGTAGGGCCATTAAGCCTGATCAGAAAATAGTAAAAGGGGCCATAAAAAATACCAGACGACAAGTGTCATGACAGAACAACATAGATCATGCGAGTTAACTCCTTCCAGTCCATGGCCATGACACAAATTACACTGCACTGAAGAGACTGATGGTGTCCGGTCGTGGCATATTCTGACCAACAAATTACTAAAGTGGTGGCTCAAAGCGTTAGGATTTTATCCAAAAATGTTTATTGACACAGTTAATATTGCAAAAGATCCCTATTGTTGGGGCACACCCAATACCTAATCTCTTTGAAGAGAGTACATTGTAAAATATAACTTTTATTGGTATAACTTGAAATAAAGACACTATCTATCCGATCTATCCCCCTCTCTTTTAGCTCATGTTGCCAACTGCCTCTCTAGCATATCCTCCTGGATGTCCGCCCGTCAACTCAAACTCAACATGTCTAAGACTGAACTTCTAATCTTTCCACCCTCTACTACAGCTTCCACTCCTCAAATATCTCTCACTGTTGACAACGCCATCATCACTCCCACCTCCCAGGCCCGTTGTCTTGGGGTTCTACTGGATCCCGCCCTCTCTTTTATTCCTCACATCCAATCGATAACAAAATCTTGTCAGTTTCACCTAAAAAACATCTCCAAAATTCGTCATTATCTTACACAAGACACAGCTAAAATTCTGATACACTCTCTCATCATATCTTGTCTCGACTACTGCAATTCCCTCCTTGCTGGCCTCCCCATCTCTCGTCTGTCTCCCTCTAATCCATAATGAACGCCTCCGCTAGACTCGTCTTCAATACCAAACGCTCAGTGTCTGCAGCCCCTCTCTGTCAATCCACTGGCTTCCCATAGCTTCCCGAATCACATATAACATCATGACCCTAACATATAAAGCCCTCAACAACAGTGCACCCCCTTATATCTCTGCTCTTGTTTCAAAATACTCTCCCAACCACCCCCTTCATTCTGCTAACGACCTTCTTCTTTCCTCCTCTCTCATCACCTCCTCTCTCTCCCGTCTTCAGGACTTTTCTCGTGCAGCCCCTACTCTCTGGAACTCCTTGCCTCGCTCCATTAGATTATCTTCCTGCCTCAAAAACTTTAAGAAATTACTAAAAACTCACCTGTTTAAAAAATCTTATCACCTTCAGCCTTTATAATTACAACTGCACACTCCACAGCTTAATAACACTCCCACCCACAATCTACAGTACAGCTCACAGACCCCTCCAATTGACTAAACAAATTGCATTCACGTTGCCATTTTGTATTTGTCATCCTCTTGTATCACACACAAACCCTTAGATTGTAAGTTTGCGAGTTTTCAATCGTGTGTCAGTGTCTTGGAAACAAGCTCTATGTACATTTGATTATATTCTCAAAAACAGGGGCCCCCATTCTTTAAGGTGTTAAGTTTGTTTTTTGCCATGTACTAAACCCCTGTACAGCGCTACGGAATATGTTGGCGCGATATAAATAAAGATAATAATAATAATAATAATAATAATATATGTGCCCCTTAGGTCAATAACCATTTATTTAAACTCTGTGAAACAGAAGAACTCTGGACATAATCATTTAATATAATCATTATCAGCGCTACAGAACATGTTGGCGCCTTATAAATGAACAATAATAATTATAATATTGCTCAGTGCTGGATGTAACCTCCTCTTAAAGTGACAGCGCTAAATAAACTTCTAATATTAAATCATGAACAAGTGAATTATAAAGTGCTAATGTGCTAAACAGTGAACCAATTGGTCAAAGGAGAGTAGTTTTTCCACTACTAATAGTTATGTGGATTATAGATAATGTCTGTATCTTTTATATAGTACTAGGTTGTGGCCACTAATGTTATAATATTTATCTATTCCTTAATAAAGGATCCCCCATACAAGGACACTATAGGGCCTGTGTATTTCATCTCTGTATTCTGAGGAGAGGATGCGCGCTATCACTACCGCATGTCTCTACTGTTAGACGCCATCTAATGATGTCATTAACGTGGGACGCGTAGTCCGGCATGTATAGCGGGGTTACGCGCCGCAGTTACTAGTTAATGGAAACACCACCTTAGGTTAAAACCAACATACGAAGCGATTACACGTTAAAAACCATCAATCTCTTCCAAATATTAACAATATGGACTGTTATTGATAATAGGGATCCTTGGACCTGCACATAATGATGGGTATAACTGTTCCTTGGAATATTGCTTATTGAGACTATGTAAGGGAACTAAATAATAACATTATAAAAGACTTCTAACATCTGATAAGAAAGAGTAATTAGGGAAAGAAGAAGTTATTTTACATAATCTCTGGATTGTTATTAATATCAGTGCAAATGTAGTGGTTATTGAATTGCATTTATCATCTAATGTGAATAAGACAATGAGTATAAAGGGAAATTGGTTCTATGGTCTTGTTATTGGTAATTGGTTGGTTGGTGTTTTGTGAAAATGAAGTGATGACATTTTTTTCTGCATTAACCACTGTTTTTTTAACATACCTGGACTTTTATATCTATGGCACCGCAATCTGTACTATCTCTTGGTAACATATAACAGCATATGTGGATGTTTTCATCCACCGCATTGGACTCTGTCCTTGTTATATGGACATGGTCAAACAGGTGCTCACTTATTTTTATGGACTTTTCATCCGGACTTGAATTTTCTTCTTACTTGTGCTTTATAATTACAAATTGTAAAGCTTTCATTCAACGAACTTTAAACATTTGGACCGTAAACTTTGTGCTATGGACTCCATTAATGAGAGACTTTTCAATTTTTCCACAAAACATATCGGACTATTATAAATTGCTTTTTAATTTGTATTTTTTTTTAAATGTATAATTGTGTTTCCTTTTGCAATGCTCTTGTTGGGAGGAGATTGAGGTAAAAGGTGCAAAGGACTCTGTGAGATATAATATCTCCATGTTGTAGGAAACTCATCTGCACTGGATCCTTTAGGGGCCTTGAGTCTCTTTAGGAGCCAGTCGAAAGATCATGCCTTTACTTCCTATTATATTTATCATTTTTATTTACGTTTCTTTTAGTTGCATGTTTAAAACATTCACTAAGATTGCACCCTGGGTTGAGATATTTGTATTTGTCTAGTGTTACCTTCCTTGGATGACACTTTGCACTGTCATGGGGTGCAGTGTTGGGCAAAAATACAAATAACCATAATTATTTAGTATATATATATATATATATATATATATATATACACACAGTATATAGCATTTATTACCTATGTGGCACTTTTTATATTGCTGAATGTAAGCTCTGAAACAGTTAATTATGCTTTTCTCTAACTCAGCTGTTTTTACGAGGAGACAATAACATCTCTAACCCAATCTCTAACCCATAACAAAATGTTCTGTGAGAAGGCCAAGTGAAGGCTGAAGATAAGGTGTTTACCAGGAGCAATGGGATAAAGAGGGTAAGTGTGGGACCAGCATAAAAAAACACACTGTAGCACAGAGAACAAAGGATGCAGTGGACAAGAGTGTGTAGGACCAACAAGGAGGAGTTACACAGGGTGGTACCATAACTACTAGGAGATGTAGAAGGCAAGGATGCACCCAGCAACAGTAAAACCAAGCACAATGGAGTAGGGCGACAACTGTACAGAAGGCAGAGCTTTACAGATGTGAAATTGTACCACAAGGCATAAGAGTAATATATTTGTGCACATCCTATAGGTAGGTGATGTCTGTGCCTTTAGGTGTGGTTGTTCAGGACAAGACCAACAACAAGACCAGACTGTTGGAAATCATATTGCTTAATAATTATATTAGATTTGATATTTTTCTTCATGGCTAAGGAACTGCCATTGGGGTCAATACGTCTTCATGTTAAAAATGTTTCAATAGAGCAGAGTGCGGGAGTATAAAGTTAAACAGTTGGCAGAAGGTAAAGAGTAAGATTTAGTGTGATGCTGAAATTGAAGAACAAGCCGGAGGCTGCATGACCTTTATGGGAGAAGCTATAAGGGAGGTGATGGAAGTAGATCAGGTTTGGAATAGTACGCAGTTGATCACTAGTACATTATGTAGTGGTAGAACCAACAGGTAAGGGTGACATATTTAAGTTACCCTGCCACCCAGCTATAGAGGGCATTCTGGAGTCTTATGATCATCCATATGAGACACCACACTAAGGAGTTGCTTCTTTTGCCTGGATCTACATATGTGCTATTCTGTCTAAGTCTGGGATTTCTGTATAACTTGCCTTGCCATTATGGAGAAACATTGTTCTTGTGTTTTGTAATGGAAGACACGTACGTCAGAGACTTGAAACTCTACATGTTTAATATGTTTTGTATTGTTTTGTGCACACAGTGTATATAGTATTAATATGGGCATTCCGAGTGCTTTATTAGTACAGACCCATAATGTGTATAGACTTATAGGGGATTTTTATGGTAATAACCAATGGTTTCATATGTCCTATGTGTATTGTAATAGAATCATACAAGGGGTGTATGTAAGTAGCAGACTTTACCAGAGCCCTTTTCCCCCATGGGAGTGAAAGAGTTAAGCCTCCTGCAACAGACTAATCAAGCCCAGCTGCATTCTGCCTTTAAAAGGACTACTACTGCCTTTAAAAGGACTAGCACTCAGCAGGGGGGTTCAGTCTGGACTGAGAGCCAGGAGAGACAGCTCGTCACGCTGAAGCAAACCCACAGACTTTTGCAATAGAAAACTTACAGGCCTGTATACATGAACGCTTTATTTTTGCATTAGTTGATGCTAGTGAGGAAAACTGCTATTTCAGTTTAGTTAGTGCTTCAAGGAAAGCTAGGCTTTGTTTTGTATTCTTCTTGTTTGTACCTGCTGACAAAGTTTTAAGTAAAGCTCCTTAAAGCTACAACGCCTCCTGAGATACTTCATTACAGAGACGGTCAACAGGGCATTGACCCCGGAAGTGGCAGCCAGCCTGTCACATTTTGGTGGCAGTGGTGGGATATACATTGTCTGCGCTTAAGAAGACAGCCCACAGTACAAAATGGAGGGGCTAGTGAAAGCCTTAATACAGACCACTACCCATCAGCAGGAGACTACACAACAGTTCCTAAGGCAACAGGCCCAGGCGACACAAGCACTGGCGGAACAACAAGCTAGAGCCACCCAGGTCCTGGCAGAACAACATGCCCAAGCCATGGAAGAGCGGAAGCTGCAGCAGGAGACCAACCAAATACTGTTGGCCCAGCTACAGCAAATGTGTCACCAGAGACCTGTATGAGAGGCAAGCCAAATCAGTTTCTACAAAAAATGAGTCCTGAAGACGATGTGGAAACTTATCTATTGAGCTTCGAAAGAACTGCCGTCAGAGAAGCCTGGCCCCAAGGGCACTGGGCCAGCATAGTTTATGTGGAAAAGCGCAAAAAGCATACCTCGACCTGGACAGTGAAAAAGCCCTGAATTATGCCACCTTGAAAGCAGAGATCCTGGCCAGATCCGGAGTTACCCGCAGTGTCAGAGTACAAAAATTCCATTCATGGAAGTTTGGGGAGAATAAGCCCCCTTGCCCTCAGATGTTTGAGTTGCTGCACTTAGCCCAAAGGTGGCTACAGCCGGACAGCAATGGACCAGGGAGAATTGTAGAATTGCTGATCATGGACCGCTACTTGCGAAGCTTACCACCAGGCTTAAGAGAATGGGTGGGGCAAAACGAGCCAGAGACCCCAGACGAGTTTATCTCCCTAACACAAAGATATCTCGCCATGAAGGAACTAACCCGTTTCTCAAAAGAGGAGACCTCTGGTGTTCAAAGGCGGCCTAACAACCCTAAGGTTCAAACTCCTAACTGGATGAGAACCAGACCAAGACTCATGAAGCCAGAAGTTAGAAGACACTCGCTACAAGGGAACCCAGAAAGGTTATCAAATGCTTTTACTGTGGGGGATTAGGACACATAGCTGTCTATTGCCCAAATAATTAGGAACCCATGCAGTGCAATCTAGGGGAACATACGTACCACTGCAATATGATCAACCTGGTAGGAGTGGCTGGAAAACTACATCAGTTCGTCAAAGCCATAAAAGTGAATGGAAAGGAAACCATAGCTTTAATTGACTCTGGGAGTGCGGTGACCCTATTTTCGGCCAAAGTTATAAAATCCAGCAAAATACAAAACTCAAGGAAGGTGGGCATCACCTGTGTACATGGGACAGTGAACCTGTACCCTACTGGTACCGCAGCACTGGAGGTTCAGGGGAAAAAGATGTTGCTCACCGCTCCTGTAATAGCCAATCTACCCTACCCTGTTGTATTAGGCAGGGATTTTCCACAACTTGAAGACCTCCTCCAAACAGAAAAAGGTGAAAACCAAAGACAATACGAACAGAGTGGCCCAGAGGCCAAGGAAACCCTGTGGTCACTCCCACCATTTGTGGACCAGGATCTATTCTCCGGATCCGGGAAAACCCACAAAACGAAGCGGGAGAAAAAGAAAGCTAAGCGCTTAGGCACAGAGATAAGAAGGAAAGCCATTGAGGAGGCTTTAGCAGCCTGCCAGACAGGAGAAAGGAGGGAGACCGTCCATAAAGGTCCCACGGCTCAACCTGATGAAGAAAGGGCCCAAACGGGAGAACATGTAGAAGAGGAACTTACTCCACTGCAGTGTTTCCCTGACAAGTATGACTTTGCACGTGACCAAGCTGTGGATCCGATCCTACAGAACATACGTCGTCAGCTTGTGGAAGTGAACGGGACTCCGGTCACCGGGAGAGAGAGGAGACAGGGCCTTTATTTCATACTGCGGAATAACTGGCTGTACAGGGTCGTTCCTTCGAAGGAAGAAACACTGGAGCAGCTCTTAATTCCCCGAGCACAAAGGAAGAAAGTCCTTGATCTGGCCCCCGTAACCTCCTTGGGGGCCACCTTGGGAAGGATAAAACCCTGGGAAAGATATTGAAACGTTTTTTTTCTGGCCTGGCATATTTGCTGAAGTAGCCCAGTACTATGCATCTTGCCCTGAATGCCAATTGACAGCTCCCCACTCCGATCTAAGAGCTCCACTGGTATCTTTACCCATAATTGAGGAGCCGTTTTCAAGAATAGCAATGGATCTGGTGGGTCCACTAGAAAAATCAGCACGAGGGCACCAATACATCCTCGTAATAATGGACTATGCCACCAGATACCCGGAGGCCATACCCTTACGCACCGCAACCTCGAAAAATATAGCAAAAGAGCTCATTCAACTATACTCAAGGGTGGGGATACCTAAAGAAATTCTAACAGACCAAGGGACCCCTTTTGTGTCAAAGCTGATGAGAGACATGTGCCAGCTTTTACAGGTTAAATCACTCAGGACCTCGGTTTACCATCCGCAAACAGATGGACTGGTAGAACGGTTCAATAAAACTTTGAAGAGTATGCTAAGAAAAGTTGTAGCACGAGATGGGAAAAATTGGGACTTACGCCTACCCTATTTACTCTTCGCCATAAGAGAAGTCCCCCAAGCTTCCACAGGATTTTCTCCTTTCCAGCTCCTCTACGGCCGCCATCCCAGAGGAATTCTGGACATATTAAAGAAAGAATGGGAGGAGCAAATAGTGCCGGGCGAAAATATTGTGGATTATGTAAGGAACATGAGAGAAAGAATTGCCAAAGTTATCCCTCTGGTGCAAGACCATATGGAACGAGCTCAAAGTAACCAGCAAACCTATTACAACCGCTTGGCCCAGGTGAGGAAGTTTCAACCCGGAGACAGGGTTCTAGTGTTAGTGCCAACAACCGAAAGCAAATTACTGGCCCGATGGCAAGGCCCCTACGAAGTTATTGAAGCTATCGGTGAGGTGGATTACAAAGTCAGTCAACCTGAACGTCGCAAGAGAGAGCAAATATATCATATAAACCTTCTAAAACCCTGGAAAGAGCAAACAAAAGTGATGGATGTCACTTGTCTGGCTGAGGAGTCAGAAGATGCCAGCGAGTCCAAAATCTGTGTTGAACCTCCGAAAGCCTATGTATCACAAGAGTTGTCCCCCGCACAAACAGAGGAAACCCACAAAATGCTGAAGCGGAATGCGGATGTGTTTTCCACCAACCCAGGTCGCACCACTGCCATTTACCATAATATTGTCACTAAACCAGGCGTGAGAATAAGGATTAAACCATACCGCATACCTGAAGCGAAGAGAACCGAAATAAGGGCTGAGGAGAACAAAATGTTAGAACTTGGAGTGATCAAGGAGTCTCAAAGCAAATGGTGCAGCCACATTGTCCTGGTTCCAAAACCTGATGGAACTGTCAGATTCCGCAGCGATTTTCGCAAGCTAAACGCTGTATCAGAGTTCGATGCATACCCTACACCTAGAGTAGACGAACTAATAGAGCGACTCGAAAAAGCGAGGTTTCTAACAACGTTGGATTTGACTAAAGGGTACTGGCAAATACCCTTGACGCAAGCGGCCAAGGAGAAAACTGCCTTTTCAACACCTGACAGGCTTTTTCATTACAAGGTACTACCATTTGGATTGCACGGAGCACCGGCTACTTTCCAGAGACTGATGGATAAGCTGTTATGCCACCATTCAGAGTACTCAGCCGCTTACCTAGATGACATAATCATCTATACTGACGACTGGGAGACACATCTGCTGAAAGTGGAAGCAGTTTTGGAAGCCCTAAGGCGCGCACACCTTACAGTAAACCCCGGCAAGTGTGCCATCGGTCTGAGTGAAGCCAAATATTTGGGTTATACGGTAGGGAGAGGAGTTGTTCGACCCCAGCTCAACAAGGTGAAGGCAATTCAGGACTTGCCACAACCTCTGAATAAGGAACAAGTAAGGGCCTTCTTAGGGATAGTAGGGTATTATAGGAGATTCATACCCCATTTCTCTACAAGAGCTGCCCCCCTGACAGACCTTACAAAAAACAGAGCGCCCAACATGGTTAAATGGGGTTCAGAGGCTGAAGCAGCGTTCACGGATCTAAAGTCGGTCCTATGTCGGAATACTGTGCTAGTGACCCCAGATTTTGGGAAGGAATTCATCTTGCAAACGGATGCTTCGGGAGTAGGACTGGGCGCTGTGTTGTCGCAAGTAGTGCAGGACGAGGAACATCCCATTTTATTCCTGAGCTATAAACTGTTGCCACGAGAACAGAAATATTCCATCGTGGAAAAAGAATGCCTGGCCATCAAATAGGCCACTGAGGCGCTTCGTTACTATATCTTAGGGAGGAAGTTCACTCTGGTGTCTGACCATGCACCCCTGCAATGGATGCAGCAGAATAAGGAAAAGAACAGCCGGGTAACGGGATGGTTCCTGTCCCTGCAGCCCTACTGTTTCCGTGTCCTCCATAGAGCCGGCAGCCTACATGCTAATGCAGATGCTTTGTCTCGAATTCATTGCCTCACAGCGTTGGCCGCTCAACCCTGTGGTGTCGAGCTGGGGAGGGGGATGTGTAATAGAATCATACAAGGGGTGTATGTAAGTAGCAGACTTACCAGAGCCCTTTTTCCCCATGGGAGTGAAAGAGTTAAGCCTCCTGCAACAGACTAATCAAGCCCAGCTGCATTCTGCCTTTAAAAGGACTACTGAGCACTCGGCAGGGGGGTTCAGTCTGGACTGAGAGCCAGCGCTGCACACGCTGCACACGCTGAAGCAAACCCACAGACTTTTGCAACAGAAAACTTACAGGCCTGTATATATGAACGCTTTATTTTTGCATTAGTTGATGCTAGTGAGGAAGGAACTGCTATTTCTGTTTAGTTAGTGCTTCAAGGAAAGCTAGGCTTTGTTTTGTATTCTTTTTTTGTTTGTACCTGCTGACAAAGTTTTAAGTAAAGCTCCCTAAAGATACAACGCCTCCTGAGATACTTCATTACAGAGACGGTCAACAGGGCATTGACCCTGGAAGTGGCAGCCAGCCTGTCACAGTATATTAATTATTATTTTTCATATAATATATTTTTAAGGTTTTTTTGTGAATATGGATACTGGTATATTGGTATCTATATATGTTTATTATAGGTTTCAACCTAACCGAGAAAGCTACAGTACAAGTAGCGAAACACGTCCTACTTTTTATGCATATACATTTTATTGGTATATTACTGTTATTTATTTTTTGTTGGGGAATTAATAAATATTCATATTTTCCTGTTACAATAAATGCATAGGGCCTCATTCAATTGCGATTTGGCCAATTGAATAGGGCTCTATATAAGCACAGAGCATTTTTTTAGTTAGTGAAGACTAAAAACAAACTAAAAACTTCTGTAAAAAAATGCTCTGTGCTTATATAGAGCCCTATTCAATTGGCCAAATTGCAATTGAATGAGGCCCATAGTGTTCTTAGTAGAGTGTCAGCTCTAAGTGCATGTATGACACTAGTTGTATACTGTCAGCACAAACAATTATATAGAACATACACTAGATCTTCAAGAAAGAAGATTGTCCATTGCATTAAGACACAGACTTTGAGGACTAATTATCACAAGTGATTGTAATACCTCATAAAAAGGTGAGAGTCTCTATTATTGTACATAAATACAAGAAGTGACCGGCACTAGGTTTGAGCGCTCTCTCTCCCCATCCTTCTTTTTTTTGTAACTACGCTCCGGACGCTACAGTGACCAGCAGCACAAGACACATTTACACACTAACCTATACAAGACCTTGAAATTGTCACAAAGACACTGCCCGTCAAGAACTACATCACGAGTCCCATTTGTAGGAAGTCGCTCAGCTGTCATTAACCCTATTTTTACCGTCTATTTTAATATGTTTGTAACTTCATCTAATATAAATTTTCAGTATTTTTGTTTCATTTCAGCTTATTTATTTTATTCTATTTTACTCTGAAAATGAGCACATTAATCTACAATAACATTTTCCAAACTATAACAGTTAAAGGGACACTTAATTCAGCACAAATCGGACCATATCATGTTGAACATTTCCTAAAAACATGTTGAAATACTTTTAGCATTTTTGAAATATGTGCATTTTCACTGAGAAATAAAATGTAAAAAAAAATTGTGTTTACATGTATAACAGACTGCCCACAGGCTGCTCCATGTCTGCTTCATTACAGCAACTAATAAGGGGCTGTGTACCTCATTTAAAACAATGGTAAGGTTTTTGTAAGACTACTTATATTTCCAGTTTGAAGGGGTTAATTTTTTAGAGAAACCAGAAAATTCAGCACTCTGAGCTATGGAAGGGGGAGGGTTAGTGGTTTGTGCAATGATCCCAACAAACAAAAATGTAAGTCTTGCAACATCTATCTGTTTAGGTAAGGAATACTGGCTGGTACTTACCTAAATCAGGAAAGCTATGGGTTAACTGGTCAGTGCATGCAACAGCCAGTGGGCAGGATATACTGTACGTAAACAATGATTTAAAGCTTATGATTTTTTAGCTGTTATTAATGTAATAATAAAAAATAGATCATTTTAGCACACAGTGAGTTCAGTGGCCATTTAAGCAACTTTTTTAGTAACAAAATCCAGAGACCACAACATGAGCCCCCTATAACCACTCTGCATGATCCCAACACCTTCAAATGCCCTACAAAGTGACCCATTTACCATCTCCACGGGTCTCCGGCTGCCTCCCTGGAGCCAGTAACATGGGGTCCCCAGTGTGTAAACCTTTTGATAGACCCTCGTTACACCCCATGGAGCTCCTGGGCTACAGGGAACAATGTAGAGAAAAAACTGATCTAGGACATATTGATATAAACGTTAGTGCATATCTGGGTATATTTTGATGGCCAATTTACTATTGTTACCTTATAGAGGTATTAGCACTACATATATCTCGGCATAGTCTTTGCAGACTCTTAGGGGAGCTGCGGTTAATATAGTCCATCAGCTTGGCCATTTCCATCAGTTGATCTCCCCTAGGGATATAGATGAGATCATCTCACTTATATATGGATATAAATGAGTGTTAATCCCACCCAGCATTCACGGACACAGCCCCTGTTCCTGTGACACTTTCCCCAGACAGCACTTTCTCCATATTTAAATACAATATTAAATGTCCCTCACACTCTGAGCCGACTACAGGTCCCCAATCTGATCTCTCCCAACAAACGGATCCAGGTCTCCAGAAGATCTTTGCACAAGGATACCAGGAAGTCACGTCCATGTGAGACAGCTGCCACATCTGTAGGAAAAACAGAGATATATACCATACAAAGTCATACATACATACATACTGTACTGAGAGACATCCATGTATACAGGCATGTACAGATAGATACATTTCAAGAGATACTTCAAAAGAGACAGCTAATGGGGATATCCACAAAAATCAGTTTGGATAACAGGAAGAACTTTAAAGAGACATCCAAGGAGAGATAGCTACAGTAGATATTTACAGTAACAACTGTCGTAAATCACCAACGAATCTACTGGAAAGCATTGCCAGGTCGTGAAAGGCACCAAATGGAGATGAGAAAGAGAGAGAAATTCAGAAAAATCTAGGAAAAGGCAAATGTACAACAAACGATAAGGCAGAGAATCCCAGAGACAGGAGTGAAGCGCGTCAGAGAAACTATATCCAGAGTCAGGTAGGTGAGGTCTGGTTCCTGCATCTCAATGGCTCTGGGTTGTGTCTATATCTCATAGTTTTAATCGATTTGTTTTAAGTTTGAACTTTTTAATTTGGATGAAAAGTCTTATCCAAAGACCAAGTTACCATGATACATATGTCCAGCAACAGAGAGAGACGGAGAAGTAGAAACAAATCTAGACAAAGGAGAATGAAATACACTCAAAGGCAGAAAGATAAATATGACCCAACTCATCATGCAAGGGCTTCTATAATCGGTACTTCTAAGTCAAATCTCAGTCCTGCTCCATGTCTTCAACGCCTGCAAAATAAGGCCTTAAAAAATATAGAGACTGCAGCTTCTCTTCTCAACAACGGTGACCATTGATGAAATGTTAAATGTTAAATAGAACCCTACGTGTCCACAGAGAAGTGGATCATGGACCGTGTGATGGGAGGTAGCCATCTGCGTACAAAATGTCATCATAACATACTCCAAGGTCCAAGACTCTGTAGCCACGCTAGATTAGGTTAACAATTGGACCAATAGATTGTCACTGAGGAGTGCTGTTGAGAAGACACAAAAATATGTGCAGCCCCTACATCTTCCTCCGCCTAGCATCAGGGCCCCAATGCGCCGTCTCACAGGTGCTGGGGGTGGGCAGGGGGAAGGCATCCCCTCGTGAGGCAGTGGCACAAGCAGTGGCGGTGCTGGTGGTGGAGGCATGTGGGGAAGAGAGGAGGGGCGGGCTGCTGGTGAGCGGGGGAAGCCTCTGGGTGGATGAGGTGGGGCTAGGGACCAGCGAATAGCTGGACTGCGCTGTGGCCTGCCCCATGTTGAGCAGCCCGGCAAGGTACGACTCATGGGGTGGCATACGGTCCTGCAAGTGTCCCCACAGCCCAGGTGAAGTCCACCTCCTCTTCCTCGTCACCAGGGTACTGGGCTTGTGCTGGTCCTTCCTCCCCCTATGCCGGGTCCTGCTGGGCCCAGACCTCTGTGAAGCTGAAAAAAAGAAACGAGAAAAGAAAGGGATATGAGTTAATGGTGTTGAAGAAAACATTGGTTTCTGTTCTTTTCTAACCATCTGACATCTAGGCTTGAACCTGGATGAATCACTTACAGGGCTATCGACCTCATTATCAGTGCTCTTCCTTGTGTTAAACCATAATATGTGAAACGTTCGATGAGGCAGAGGCTGTTAATCATCACTGTGTCTGTAGACAAACCTTAGACTGAATATGTTTAACTGTTCTTACAATAAGGCAATAGATCGCTTTAACACAGAATCTTGTGCCCTGTCACACAATGGATATCATCTGTAGTGAGGTAACTGTCCCTTTGAGTGCAACCCTGAGTAGCTATCATTTGCTAGCTGTGATCTTTGTTGGGTTCTTGATCTTCATTGTTCTTGGCTCCTAATGTTCTCTTGATTCTGGCTGCGGTCTGTGACTGCATACGCTGCAGTGGTCACACCCATACGTGGACTGTCTATTGGTTGATTAATGTTGTTGTGCCCACTGAAGACAGTGATTTGGCAGCCTCATGGATTTAATGACGCATTACTGATCCATCTATCCCTTGTAAATAATTCCTTGTTGGTCATCCTGTACATGTGTAGTGTGTGTGATGTACATGTGGTGGCATGTTGGTGTATGTGATATTCACCTGACGTGGAGGCTGGATCCTGCTTGGCCACCAGGCCTGAAGCTCCAGCGGCGGGCACCTGGTTCAGTAGGTCCTTGAGGTCCCTACCTCACTCATTGTAGGCGACAGTCACTCTGGGGACACCAATTGACGCCGAGGCTGCGGCCATCTTCCTCCTCACCAGGACCTTGACGTCAACGAACCTGTGCTTCACAGACCTCACATCCCTTTCCGCCGTGCCCACAGCTGTTACTGCGGCCGCTTCCTCCTTCCATGATGGGGCCTAGATCCGGGCCTTACTTCCCTACCTCCTGAAAGGATGGCGGGCCGCTCACGGATGGCACACAGGAGTACCACCACCTCCTGGGGCGAGTAATTTACGGTTGCGTGCCTGCCCCCAGCCTCTTGTTGCCCTCCCGACTGTGGGTGGGGATCCTGTCCTTCCTCAACTGTCCATGGAGTTTGTCCCTCATTTGCTCCTCCCCTGTTGGGATAAGGTCCCTCCCCCTCTGACCCTGAGGATGATATGCCTATCAATATAGGAACTTGCCCACCCACCTCCCCTCTACACTATGTCCCATCTCCTCCTCTCCCATGCTCTCACCCTCCTCCACTCACCTCCCCCTCCTCTCCAACAATCCCCGTGGCCACCACTCTCTCCTCCTCGGCACTCCCCCACTTCTCCTCCCATCCTCTCCCCTCCTACCTCAATTTCAATCCCAAAAACAAAATAAGGATAAATGGGGAAAAAAATATTTGTGTATATAATAGAAATTAATAAAAGGGGAAGATCCTGCTCTCCAATATCACCTACTCTCTCTCTATCCAACCTCAAACTCCTGTTCCTCCGTGCTACTTCGGAAGAATTTACAACACAGTCAACGCATGTGCGTGTGGAATGCAGCTTTGTTATCTCCCCCTGTCAATCATTTTCCAGGATCCCGCTTTTCATTGGCTCTGAGGCTTGTGTCGCACTCCATAATAACGGGATTGGATTGTAACCGCGGACCGCATCTATTCCAGCCCACTTGCTGCTTGCGGTGAACTGGAAGAATTTACGGGTTTGCGACTTTGGCCCTTTGGTTGCGGCTTTGTTCAATTTAATCACTCTGTAACTCAAATTTGAAGCCCACAGACATATACAGGCTAGATGACGGCCACTTGGACGGGCTTGGAATTTAATAGTGCTGTACGTCTATTCAAACAGGATTATAAGTAGGAGCCAACATGGATTTATGAGGTATAGGTCATGTCAAATAAATCAATCAAATCAGTTTCTATGATGAATTTAGTAGGAACTTGGATCAAGGCAACTCAGTGGATGTAGTCTTTTTGGATTTTGCAAAGGCTTTTGATACAGTGCAACATGGAAGACTATTAAGCAAACTAAGGGATACAGGAATTGCAGTAAATATCTGCTCATGGTTTGAGCGCTAAAAGACAGGAAGCAAGAGTTGTTATAAATGGAAAATACTCAGATTGGACTATGTGGTAAGTGGCGTTCCTCAGGGTTCAGTATTAGGTCCTCCCCTTTTTAACATATTTATGAATGACTTGGAAGTGGGATTGGAGTGTGGTGTCTGTGTAATTAAATCAGATAATGATGTGCTTTCCCTCGAAAGGGATTTACATAAAATTGAGGAATGGGCATCTAAATGGCAGATGAGATTTAATACAAATAAATGTAAGGTTATGCATCTGGGAAGGAAAAATATCCATGCAATTTATAATCCTAATAGAGCAAATCTCGGTGTATCAGATATTGAAAGGGATTTGGGAGTTTGTGGACAACCACCTAGGTAACAGTGCTCAATGCCAAGCAGCAGCTGCAAAGGCAAATAAAATATTAGCATGTATTAAGGAGGGTATAGAAGCCAGGGAAGCAAATATAATTCTGCCACTATACAAATCTCTAGTACGCCCTCATTTGGAATATGGAGGACAATTTTGGGCACCACTTCATAAAAAGCACATTTTAGAGCTAGAAAAGGTACAGAAGAGGGCAACAAAACTAATAAGGGGAATGGAGGGGCTAAGTTATGAAGAAAAACTAACCAAATTAAACTTATTTTCTCTAGAAAAAAAGGCGTCTAAGAGGAGATATGATTACCTTATATAAATACATCCAGGTTTTCAATAGAGATGTCGCGGACAGTTCGCCCGCGGACTATTCACGGCGATTTTGGCTAGTTCACGCTCGCAGCGGACGGCGGACACATGCGCTTTTCGGTTCGACCCCTATTCTTTATCATTGAGGAAACTTTGACCCTGCACCTCACAGTCAGCAGACACATTTCAGCCAATCAGCAGCATACACTCCCTTCCAGAGCCTTCCATCTGAAGGACAGCATACATTTTAGAATCATTCTGAAGCTGCATTCGTTGTGATAGGACAGATAGTGTAGCTGCTGGAGATTTAATAGGGAAATAGATAGCCAGGCTGTGTATTTAGCTTTCACTACAGACCTGAAGGACTCATCTGATAACTGCTGCAAGGACAGCAACCCAAAAAGCCCTTTTTAGGGCTAGAACATCATTTATTTTATTTTATAATTTTTTTCTGTGTAATCTATTTGCATATGCCTGCCTACAGGCGTGTGTGTGAAGCCTATTGCATCTACTCTGCCAACTTTTGCCAGTGCACAGTGATACGTCATATCTGGGGCAACCGTAGTGTACGGTGAAATAAAAGAACCCTTTTTTTACTGTAATCGATTGAATATCAGTTGCCTGCCTACAGGCGTGTGTGTGAGGCCTACAGCGCCTACTCTGCCAACTTTTGCCAGTGCACAGTGACACTCATATCTGGTGGCATCTTAGATTGCACGCGCAGTGCCCCAAATTTGAAGTGGGAGGACCGTCCAAGCATCTTTTTACATCTCCCTGTCCCAAAAATCAATGCCATATACACGTCCCCTAATAGTGGACGTAACAGGGATTAAACCGATAGGAATAGTACTACTTAACAGTACACACCTTATAATAACAGAGGCAACGCAGAGAGAGGAGTCTGAAGAAGAGGAGTCAGAGGAGGAAGGTAGCTTTGAGGAGGTGGAAGACCAAACACAGCAGGCGTCCCAGGGGGCTTGTTGTCACCTTTCGGGGACCCTTGGTGGCTGGGTGGAGGAAGAGACCTTCAATGACATCAGTGAGGACAAGGAACGGGACATGGCTAGCTTGGTATCTAACCTTGTGCAAATGGGGAGTTTGCGGTTGTGCAAATGGACTGTTTGCGGTGCGTTAAACGGGGAGTTTGGTCTGTCACTGTGAAGCGGGTGTAACCCTTACACTACCTGATCGATACAACATCATACCTGATGTTTTAAAGCACGTTATTCCAAACAATTTAGGAATGTTAGGTAATTTATGCCCTTTATGGCTTAAAACCAGACTCTGTATCAACTATGTAATTTTCCGTGGGAGTTTTGCCATGGATCCCCCTCCGGCATGCCACAGTCCAGGTGTTAGTCCCCTTGAAACAACTTTCCCATCACTATTGTGGCCAGAAAGAGTCCCTGTGGGTTTTGAAATTTGCCTGCCCATTGAAGTCTATGGCGGTTCGCGAACCGAAAATTTTATGTTCGCGACATCACTAATTTTCAACTGACAAGAGGACACCCCTTGTGGTTAGAAGTAAAAAGATTCCACCTTAAAGAAAGAAAAGGGCTCTTCACAGTAAGGGTGGTTAATCTGTGGAATTCTCTACCAAAGGAGGTGGTGACTGCAGAATCGATAGATAACTTTAAAAAGGTGTTGGTTGGATATATTTGTAATAAAAAGGCCATTCTGGGCTATCCTGGATAATTAGAGAGGGAGTATTCATCCAGGGAGGAGTCCGGTCCGTATCTGAGGTCAGGAAGGAATTCGTTTTTTCCCCCTTTTGACACAATTGGCGGTATCACTGGGTTTTATTCTGTTTGCTTCCTCTGGATCAATTAACAATTAATCTGCAGATTAGAGGAGATCTTAAGTTTAACTTTATGGACTAAAAGATTTTTCAACCTCAATGACTATGTAACTTTCTACAAAGAGATTATTCTAAATAACATGAATCCAGACGGCTTTATGATGCACCCGCATGTCCTACCGCTCAGGGACTTTACTACTCTGTGATCCCGACGCTGCCACCTTATTAATAATTAGGATATAAATCATTCCAAAATATCAGGGATGGCTGGTAAAGTCAGATACAATTAGTGAATACAAGAAACAGCTCGATACAACCAAGACGTGGCGCTTATATGTGGAGCTCCCGTACAACCAAAGGATTTTTCATAAAAATCCAAGGATTCTGCCAATCCTGTTGAGGACCAGAGTACCAAGGTACCCCAGTATCTAACATGCCAAGGTACCCCAGTATCTAACATGTCAAGGTACTAATCACATATATAGTTGTGAGCATGCGGGTTGTTGCTAACGCTGCGGGCTCGCCAAAGGCACTCCTTGCCAGCAACTGCGGACCTCGCAAAATGTACAGACTTCCGAGAAACAAATCCAAGACGCGGGACTTAGAAAAAAAAAATTACGTCCTCACAAAAATACAACTTTAGCACCCGAAACCCGCGCACATGAAAACATTAAAAACACAAGAAATACACACAAGAAATAGATAAAAAGCTTACCCACAGTAAGGAGGGGCACTCAGGACCTCGGAAAGTGAAGTTACACCTCAATTTAAGTCGAAATATAAGCGTTTAGACACCAAAAATCCCCTAAGCAAAAGAAAAAATGGCCGCCGAAAAAAAAAAAAAAAAGGCTACAGGACCCTAAAGACGCAAAACACCACCAAACACATACGGATTTTCCGAAAAAGACTGACTTGATCCAAGAACAAGGACGCCAAATCAGCCACAGCCGCGTCCCACACCTTAGGCGCCATTTTACAACACTAACTTACACAATCCGGAAGTACACAGCTACCCTAACGGCTTCCCCTCGCGCACGCAGCCTATTTACACTACACACTGCGCACATTGCTGACACTTACACAGCAGCTCCACAACACTGAAAACACACATTGTATGCTGCAGGAACATCAAAAACAGATTGTCAGCTCTTCAGCACAATGCTTCCTGCATATATTACTTCCAAATAGGTAAAGTATATTCATGTATTATTTTATTAATTATTCATTAGCATACAAAAAAAACACAACGCTGCTCATAGCACACGAACAACCAACAGCCACGCAATGAGCGCCGAAGGATCTCGGAACACAATGAATGTCTGAACCAAACACCATTACCTGCCTTACAACCCTTTTGCCGTCTTTTTTTGACGGGCAAGTCGCTGGTGTTGTTATATTGTCCAAAGCTCGTGTACTAAATATTCATGTCTACCCACAGTATACGGACTCATGAATGATTATTATCTAGTCTTTATAATGCGCCAACATATACCTCAGCGCCATACATGGGATGAAGCAGAAGATAAAAACAACATCGATAACGATTAAATGAACAGAGCGCCCCATGTTTGAGCGTAGAATCTGCATTTAGAGGACTTTTTCAAGCATCCGATATAATGAAAAACTCACAAACTTCCAATCTACGGTATCAGGAGGGCGACAGATACATGGGGCATATAAAGGCGCAGGCGATGAGCTTCATTATATTAATGTGTTTTAATGAGGTTTTGAAGGATTTGAGGCCAGTTAGATAGTCTAGCGGCGCGATGTAAGGAGATCCAAAGAATAGGGGCAGCACGAGAAAAGTCCTGAAGGTGGGAGTGAGAGGAGGTGATAAGAGAAGGTCATTAGCACAACGCAGGGGGCGTATTTAGAGATGAGAGGAGATATAAGAGGGTGTATTATTGTTGTATTACGGGGCGCCAGCGGAGAGACCGACGGAGACGATAATAACACAATAATAAAATAGTAGGCGAGGATCTAAATACGGATTCAGTGGCTTCACACTTTAGAGTCTTATCCTACTCCGAGAGGAGATGACGGTGGTACTGAGACACATAGAAGTTTGTATTACTTGGACTGGACTAAATAAATCTTCCTTTCGTGCTTCTTATGAATCTCAGTATGTTGGGTGGTGGTAGCCTCGTTCTAAATGGTTTCCATTGGTTGGGATTTTTGGTCACATTAATTATATTTTCTATTCAATAAATGGGGAGTCACATACAGTATATTGTCTGGTGAACGTTAATAATTTGGTGATGAAGGCTCAGATTTCTGAAGTGAAACACTGGAGTCATTACAGATTAATAACCATGTGCTGGCCATATGTCCTCCAACTCCCCCAGACAAAACGTACCTCCTCCCAGACCCACAATGCAACAGGCTTTCTCCTGTAACCTACCACATGTGAGGAGATATCTTAGTACATGAGTATAGTTCCTGAGCACCCAGGAACGTAGGAACTCGGGGGCGGGGGGGGGCAAAATGAATAGGGTACACACAAAATAGCTAAATTACCAGATTTGTAATATAGATGGAGCAGTATGCCTTCCCCATGAAAGTGTTTGAGGGGCACTGCCGCAATGGGGCTCCCCACAGCAGGGCCCCAGTGCATTGCACCATGTCCAATCCCTCAGATTTCTTTGGGCTCCTATGCCCACGTGAGCACCCCATGTAGATTGTCATTGCCATCACATATTGCACTACATATTGTTTTTATTTTAGCTCCATCACTTTTCTGATATGGATTGGATCATTTGGGTGATAATCTGCAAGTTATTAAATAACGGCAATATTTATACAGGATTTGTTTAGCAGCCTGGCGTGTTTTTAGTTAACCTATTTGCATGATGGACATTGAGGTCCCAGCTCATCCCTATCAATCTGGAAAAGGTATTTGATACTATGTCTGGTGATCCATCTGGAGGAAGTGGTTGTTCTCATGAGGTGAGGTAGAACTGGAACTGGAGGAGGTCCTAGATACTATATCTGGAGAGGGGAGGTATCATTTTCCTCTTCTCACCATGCTGTAATATTCACAATATCTACAACAAATGTCTGGGGCAGTGAGTACTGGGTGATCACACGACCCGCCTATGGAGAGATATTCTGAGAGATAATAAAGGGGTGTAACATGCCAAAATACTGAAGACATAAAAGATGCAAGTTAGAGTCTGGTCAATGTGTGCCAAGCACAGTGTACTTATACTCCCGACTCCTCTGATTGGCTAGCTACTTACTGGTTATGGTTCCAGCCAGTCCTAGTACAAATTGGCTCTCTTGGCTCTCCTCGTCCTGTGGCTGCTGTTCCCCCAGAGTCTCAACAAAACTGGAAACCGTCTGAGCGGCCAAGGTGAAAAACATGCTCGCCTGACTCTGCAAAAAGAAGAAGCCGGCAAAGACCTGAGGAAGCATATAGTGGATACGGGGATCAAGAGCTTGACATTACTCCCACGCCTGCCCAGTCTACGAATGTATTTACTATATATATATATATATATATATATATATATATATATATATATATATATACACACTAGCGACTTGCCAGTCAAAAATGGCGGTCAGTAATATTTTCGAGCTGGGAATCCTGTTTGCCACACAATGTGAGTCTGGGACACTCTTAACCTTTTTGTTATGTAGAAATAAGTACAGTAATTATAATAACTTTTTTATTTTGTTAACATTCAACTTGTCTTTCAACAACTGGTAAAAGATCATTTTTTAACCGTATTAATCTGTTTAATCGTCATGTATGCAGAAATAATGTAACGATGGATGGAGTTTGTATGAATAAATTGTTGTAAATGATTACATAAAGCTTTGCAACACGCAACTTATAATGGAAACATTAGTGAACCATTTTATTAACAATACTAATATTTTTAAATCTGAGGTATGGATGAGTAATTTATTTTTATTATTATGGGACTATTAAAAATGAAAAAATCGCCGCTACTTCAGGGAGTTAAAATTGATAATAGATGATGTGTTTGATACTGAAATTCTCAGCTGCAAGAAAATGATAATGTCAGATTATCTCACATTTATACTGCTTACAAGGAAATCATCATTATGGCATATAATCCAGATTTTCAATATGTCATATTCACAGACACTGTGACCATATTTTAAAGATAATCCTCATATTTGCAGAAACTCATTGGATTATATGGTTAGCCGTTTTAAATAATCCACGTCAATATCAAAAAACAAAAACAAAAAAGTGATGACATTTTTTTAAACAGAGATGGAAGGAGAGGTTTAAGGTAGAAGGAGGCCAAGGCAGTAAATAGTTAATTGCTGTATGAGCAGTTCCACAGCACAATATGCCCTATATTTAAATAAACTGATACAGGCAAACCCAATGCTTCTCAGACTTCAACACATTTCTGCAATATACTTGCTGTTTCATTCAAGAAAAAGGGGGTTGCTAGTGACTTGTTGCCTTCCTTAGTCCTTCCTCTCCTTCAGAGTCCCGACGGCTACCGTTTCACCCCTACACAGGGCTTAGTCATGGGGTATGGATTAGTAACATAACATTAGGTCAACTTTATATCAATGAGTATATTAATCCATTACATAATGGTTTGTAGCATGCAACTTTTATTTTAAGTCCTGTTACACCACATAGGTATTGAATCCAGGGGAAGGAAAACCGTAAGAAAAAAAAACATGAAAATGTAGCCAATTGTATCAAAGGAGTGGAAAAATGAATTCCTTCCTGACCACATTAACTGGCGGTCGGATTACTCCCTGGATCAATACTCTGTATTTAATTATACATTAAATTTTTACAACAAAAGATCATCCTCCTAATAACATGACTCCTTAATTATATACAATGAAACAACTTTTGTGACCTTTGCAAAAACAATTCTAACATTACAAACATAAAGTTAATGTATTAAACTTTAAACACTATAATAGTAATAAAAAGCAACTTAACTGTTTTGTGGGGCCAATCCTGGTAAAAGGCCACTTCCAAGACATTCCAATACTTTTTGTTTTTGCATGTCCAAGTGGTTCCCTTAAAAAGCCCAGCAGACTTTTAATTTTGTCTATGGGATATAAAAACTGTTTATTGTTGTTGTTGTTGTAGTTTTGTAAAATTGTACATTGAGTTTTGTACGTGAAATAGTGGTCCTCTAAAAAGAGCCCAAGTGACATTAAATTTCATCCTGGAAATGAAACCACTATTCTCTAAGTTTACAAAACCTCATAGTACACAATGTTTTTTGTAAAAATGAGTCCATCGTGTAATAGATCACCATGACTTGGCTTCTCTTCAATTGAAACTTTAATATCATCTGGATTTTTGCACCTTGAAAAAGCAACATAGAGTTGTCCACAAACTTAAAAGTATGTCCTTGGGATTTATTGATGGTCATGGCAAATGCCATGATAACTGGAAATTGTCTCCTTTGAAGGACAAAAGGCAACCACTCTCACTTGCAGCCAAATCAATTCTTGGTATAAAAACTTGTTCACCTTTATGGGTACCAGTCATCATTTCTGCATGTATGAAATTATCTTTCAAATCGTGCACAATTAATCTGGTCCCATTACAAAGGCTTTTTTTTTTCAGATTTCCCAATAGCATGACAATTGCCCATTTTTCAATTGCAAAACATGTGGTGGCATTCCAGATGGGGTTAAAGAATTAATAAATTCTATACTAAAATTAGATTTACTTTCTTTATCGTCAGCCAGAACTGAATCTGCACTGTAATAATTATTTTGTGGTGCGTTGATGAATTCTAAAATTTCATTATTTAGATTCAAGGCATCTATATTTTTTTGATATTAATATCTCTTTGTTTGCAATGTCTGAGTAATCGTCGTTATTTGAGTGTTTAGAAAGATTGCTGATATGAGTGATTCCTTGCAAACCATTGTTGATGGAATTTCAATGGTATCATTGGGTAAATCATGTGTTTGTGGATGTTTTCCTTCTCCAATTTGAATGAGCCAATCATTGAATTAATTTTGACCTTCAGATCTCATATTTAATTCTAATTTGAGATGCGTAAATATTTTCCACAGTTTACTTGTCTTCATACATGTTTCAATGATATCAGTTCTATTTCCATGTGGCACAACAGGTAATGTTTGCCTAAAATCTCCTCCTAAGAGCATCACATTTCCACCAAATGGCAAATTATTATCCATCACTTCTTTTAATAATCTGTCAATACATTGCAGTGCATGACATGACATCATTGTTGCCTCGTCTATGATAATTAATTTACTTTTTATTTTATTTTTGGGCTTGTAAAGAATTGAGTTGGATATCTGACACTGATGTTTCTAAAATGTGAACTGGCAGTTTAAATCTACTATGCACAGTTCTGCCACCTTCTAACAAAAGTGCGGCAATTACAGTTGTTGCAAATGGCATTGCTATCTGGCCCTGTGCTCAAATACAACTCATCAAACAATTGAACAGATAAGTTTTTCCTGATCTACCAGGGCCATCTAGATAGAAATACCGGTCTTTGACCATTTCATCATTTGTAGCATTCGTGATGGCAGTAAATGCTTGCAATTGTAAATTATTTAAAGTTGCCAGTTTTTCTTGTGTTTTTTGTTTTTGAAGCTCTGTGTCATAATCATCAAAGTTGATGTCATCTATAAGTCCTGGATCAGGAAAATTAAAACTTGCACTATTTAATCCATGAGCAAGAAATATTTCTTGAATTTGCATTAATGCTTTTAAGAGTGCAATGGGCTCATTGTAAAGTTACAAGAAGTCTTCACACATATTTAATGTAAATGTTTCCCACAAAGCAAATGCATCAGGTACATTGCAAAATATGCAAATGAATGCAAATTGTTCTCTCATTTGCTTTGGTTTTGATGTCTTGCAGCTAATAGGAAAGTATTATAAACTGTGTCATTCACTGTGCGTAAGTGTTCATAACTTTGTGCACCGGGAACATGTAAAAGAAGTAATGTTAAACTTAAATGTTTAATGTTTCTTGGACTGAAGGTATAAATTTGTGGTATCATTTTATGAGTATCTCTTTTTCATTGTCGCCATTGGCCATTTACAAATACATAGTGATATGGAACCTCAATGTATAAAAATTGTCTGGCCTCAGTGTCCTGGCAGATTAATTGAAACCAAGCAGTGAGTGTCGTTTCTTGATGTTCACTTTGTGCTAAGGCAGTTCTTTCATTGCCTGCAGTAAAGCAAACATACTGACCTTGTGGCAAATGTACAGCTAATCTATAGCTGATCATGCATCTCAAATTTCTGATCATGCATCTCAAATTTCAGAAGACGCCACATTGCTTCAGGAGCACTGACATATCGAGCATCTAACTAACATGAAAGTTTGTCATGTAAAATTGTATTTTCCTTTTCGTTTTGTGCACCTTCCACAACAACAGTTGCTATATCATATCCTTTGTATATAGATTTATACACATATTTGATGGATTTAATAGAAGTGCAAGCTTCCACATTTATGTGTGCATTGTACTTCATCAGCAAATGTGGATTGTATGGAACTACATATCTATTATCGACCTTTTGGCCACGGATAATAGCTGTTTGTCCTTCTCTTCATTTATACAAAGGGTATCCATCACAATTAGCATACGTTTGCATTTTAAATTGTTTTTTGTACATTTTTTATTTTCCATACATGGTGAATTTGGATTGATATCTCCACATGGCCCATGAATCATTCTGTGTGTTACAATCTCATAATGTTTTGAATATTTTTCTGAATGTGGCAATTCAGCAGTAATGACTGAATCCACTCTTTCTGCAGTATTCAATGAATCTTTTTCCTGCAGGATTAAAAGTATGTGTGCATGTGGCAGTCCTCTTTTTTTAAATTCAATGGTATAATCAAAAGCCACACATTTTCCAAATAACTGTGCTTTAGTTGTAGCATGTAATAATTAATTGAGTTTTATTTTGAATACTCTTGCCAAACAAATCTGGCGGGTCAGAAGTATTTTGGCCAAGATTCAAATTTTCATTGATCTCTGGCCATTGTGGATTACATGTGAATGGAATGAATAAATCTGGTTTTCCAAATTTTGTTACAATAGCCATGGCATCATTATATCTTTCTCACATATTGCGAGGAGATCCTTGGAAAGTGGATGGCAAAATGATTGCTCTTCCAGCAGGAATGTCTCTGTTGGTAACCAATTCAGTGACATAATCCATCAATCCACAATATTGTTCAATGCGAAACTTGTTTTGTTGAAATTTGATAAAATTTAGATTATTTACTTCGACCTGTAGATAGGAATCAGTAATCCATAGTTGTGTGAGTTTACACCCACATAAAATAGGATTAAAATGATCCTGAATAGCAGTTTGTGCCACTTTATATTCCAGCATAGGAATATTGCTTCTAACACAAACTTTACGATTGGGATAACTTTGCAATTGTAATTTTGGTTCCCATCCTGGCTCACCATTTGGAATGAATATGGGATATGTCATTGGACCCAAATTACAACTTAATATATTTATGTTTATGAAAGGTTGGTCTTCATTGCATGGACATATTCTGATATCCCGCTGAAAAGGTGGTTCACCATCCTCATTTTTAAAGACCATGGCAACCTAATTTATTGTTGGTAAATTATACTGTCTTTGCGATCTCTTTTTAAAACCATATTTACTCTTGGCACTGGCAATTGATGTATTTAAGCATGTTTCTGTTGTTCTTTTTCAACCTGTGCTAATTGTTTGTATGCTTTACTGTATGGGTTGTTGGCCATAATTTTATCCAGCTGTTCAAAGACGATGCGCAAACACTGTTTATTTTCTGGAAGCCTCACCATTGTTCAACAGCTTCCATTGTATCCAAAACATATAACTGTGCAAATTTCCTTTGCTCTCCTTCTTGTGCATGTAAATGTGAAGTGCGGTGGTAAATGTGTCCTTGAACTGTAAAACAGTAAGGACCATGTCCTGGGGCATTTTCTGCTAATGTAGCACCCATAGAAGCAACTGAAATCGCACTGTTATAAGACCTGATGTTTTTTTAAAAATTGGTATAATTTGGAAATGTTGGATCGCTCATGATACTTTGTAAGTAATCTGGAAATGGGAGTGTTTGTGGAAGTCTTACCTTGCCTTTCTGACAGCAACTAATGAAGTCTCCGTCAGTTGGTCTTTTCTTGAGAAAATGATAGGCTCCAAAAAACTGACCAAAAACATTGAGTAATCCACAATAATGAGTGTCTACTGTTAGTGCTGTAATGAAAGCAGTATCCTGAGCTTCCTCAACATAGATATCACTACAACTTTCTATATCTACAATCGGTGTCATGAGGCAATATTGGATATTTGGCAATGTTTACTTTTTATTTTCTTTGAAGCTCCAGCACACTCACTTTGTGCTTTCTTACTCATTTTTCTTTTATATAAAAGTCTCTGTCGTTCTTCTTCTCTTACGCGTTGGGAAGTCTCTGGGAACTGTGCATCTCTCCACCTTTGCTTCCTTTCCCTTGCCGCTCTTCTTTTGCTTTCAATCCTGTCTTCTCCGTTGTCCGCTATTGTAATCTGTAATAGTAAATACAGGTGTAAGATGTAATGTTTTTTTTGTACTGTACATATTGTTTGTAGCTGCTCTCAATGCAAAACCTAAATAGCATTAATGAAAGAATGAAATGATTTAAAAAGCATTTTGAATTTTTCCATGAAATAAATTAATCCGTTCATTTTTTTTATTTTTTATTGGCATACATTAAAATGTAAAGCGCTGCATATATATATATATTGATAAATAAGATTGTTTTTGTAATAATTAATTATTAAGTCATTAATAAATGAATATATGTTAATTAATTAATCAATAACTGAATGGTAAACCTTAAGAGGTAATTATGTTTTCCTAAAGAAGTACAAGCAGAAAGAGCTATGAGCAAAGTATAGATCGGGCTTAAAAAAATGTGCAATTTTGTAATTTTATTAATGTTGAAATCAATTGATTTATGAGGTGTAATTTGCGTTGTTTAAAAGTTAATTAGGTAAACATATATGTAAGCCTAATTTTTTTTGTTATTATGAATGAATGATTAATTAAAAACTAAGGGCCTCATTCATTTGCAATGTGTGCAATGCAATAGGGCACTATATAAGCACAAAGCATATTTTTTATGGACATTTTTAGCTGGTGAAAACCTTGGTTTTGGATCGATGTTCATTAACTAAAAAGTTATGTAAAAATAATATACTATGTCCTTATATAGAGCCCTATTTGGCAAATTGCCATTGGATGAGGGTCTAAATGAATATAGGTTAATTAATCATTAACTGTCATCAATGCAAATCAAAAAGGGCATCATGAAATCATATACCTGTGAAATTGATGTTATTTCAGATAAAATCCTGCAGAATTCACTCTCTGTCTTCAGTCAGATGCAGAGATGAGTAATCTGTGAAATGACACGAAAATCATTTTTAATGTTTGTATTAAATTAATTAGTGACTCTATGATGTTTAATTGGCATAGATGCAAAACATAAATGCATAATCATCAATATATTCATAAATAAAAGCAGTATAAAATATTAAATATAGCACATGTCAGAATCTAAGAAACTGCTTTAAATATTGAAGTGCTTTGAAGGTCCTATCCCTGTCAGGCAATTATAAGCAGTCCAGATATGTAATTGCTTTGTAAAATGTACACATTTTTTTTATCTATTATGATTTTTTTTATCATTATTATTATTATTATTAATAGTTCGAAAAGCAATGTACATGAATAAGCAGTAAGGTTAAAAGGTGTAGGTTAAACATTGTTATTATTTTTATTGCAGTATAAGATGTAAGCTTTTTTTTTTGTAATGATTACTAATTATCAATTAATTAATATATTAATATACGTTTATTAATCGATAACTGTCATCAATCCAAAATAAAAAGACTTAATAATGTTTTGTTCTATAAGTACACAATTAAATTATATACCTGTAAAGGTGATCTTTATGCTGTTCAAAGGCTGCAAACGTTACTTTCTGTGTTGAGTCAGATGCAGAGATGATGAAACTATCAAATAAGATGGAAAGCATTTGTAATATTTGGATTCATCCCTTTGAGGCAATCAGCAGCAACACGGATATGTGAGTGCATAGTAAAATATACATATTGTTTGTGGTCCTTTTTTTATTTTTTTGGTAATACTACTAATTAATAATTAATAAATGAATGTACATTAATAATCAATTAATCAATGACTAAATGTATTCTAAAGAGCTAAGCATTAATATAGTAATAAACTAAAGGCATTGTAAAATATAGAATATTTGTTGTTTATAATGATTACTAATAATTAATAAACTAATGTACATATTAGAAAGAGGTAAGCATTAATGTATTAATAAACGTTAGGCATTTTAACATTTTATATTTTTTGGTAATGATTACTAATAACTAATTAATAAATTAATGTACATTACTAATTAATTATTCAATGAATTGATATATTACAAACAGCTAAGCATGAAAGTCTTGCTAAACTAAAACAAGGGTAAATTATAAGTGTGTTGCTCATTTTTTTTAACTGATAATACATACATTTTTTTAAGAAAAATAAATGTATTCATTATTTATTAATGATTATTAATATAAATTAATATACTTTACCTATTTGTATTTAATATTCAGCAATCAGTATCCTGAAGAGCTAACAATCTCTTTGGATTTTCCAGCAGCAGAAAATGTCACCTGAGGAGAAAGTGTCAGTTCTGTGGCAAATGTGCCCTAAAAATAGGCTGCGTGCGCGATACAAAAACGTTGGTTTAGGCGGGAAATCCACCATTTCAGAATCTTAATGTGTAAATGTGTAAGTTACTGTTGAAAAATGGCGGCGTTAGTCTATGTTTTACGCATTTCGCAAGCATTTTGCATCCTTCCTATTAGTATTTTTCGACTACCTCGTACGTCTCTGGCTGTGTTTTGCATGGTTCGGGGTCGTGTAGCCTCGTTTTAATATTATTCGGCCACCATTTTTTTTTCACTTAGCCGATTTTCAAGTGCCGAAACTGCTAAAATTCAACTTAAATTTAAGTTCCACCTCACTTTCAGACGTCCTGGCTGTTCTCCCGTGCTGTGTGTGATGTTTTTGTTGTATTTGTTTTTGTATTTTTCTTGTTTTTTGGTTTGCGTGGTTCGGCCATTAACTTCGTATTTTTCCTATGTCATATTTTTTTTTCTAAGTGCCATTCTTATAAAAAAAAAATTCTAAGTCCTGTGTTCGTCAACTGCTTGCAGCCTAAGGCAATCCCGCATTTTGCAAGTGTTTGGAGGCCAAGTCCCGCGTGTTTCATTACCTCCACTGCTCGCCTCGCTTTGCGAGGCTCGCAGGCAATGTGCGCCTTTGGCGCTCATCGCCTGTGCTGCGCGTTTTAGAGGTTTAACGGCTCGCAGGCAATGAGCGCCTTTGGCGCTCATTGCCTAAGTGCTCCGAGATAATGGCTCGCCGGCGATGAATGCCTTTGGCGCTCATTGCTAAGTCGTACGCACAGCCGTGACGACATCTCGTTGTTCGACAATTATATGTGATATATTTCTCACATTCCTGCAGTCTGTCTATCTGATCTTATTATGAGCAGTGTCTCCAGATACCGATTCGAGCCCTCCCGTTACTCACCCATTCAGACTAAACAATACCCACCATGTTCTTAATGACCCCTCTGAATATTCATCCATCCCAGCATGCACCTCTGTACCTTTAAACCTCCCAGAGACAGATGGTAACGAATGATAGGAAAATTTATATTTTTACCAAAATGGCACATGTTAAAGTGTCTTGTAGTTGTAGGTTTCATCTAGAATTAGGACAAATAGCTAAATATTTGAGTGCATAATTGTGCATATTTCGATGTTAGAGCATATTATAACATATTTACAGGTCCCGGGCCTGGACATTATATTTATAGCAACCTCCGTACCCCTAGTTCAGCAAAACTGTCCTAAATCCATGAGATTATTAGAAGCGTGTACGAGAACCGGACCGGATATACACTGCTGGGAGCGTCCTCCGGGATGAGTATGAACTAGCAGTTTGGATCTTTTTGTTTTGCTGCACAGAGGTAGAAAAAATGTTCTGGTTCTAGACAAACTAAAAGAAGATCAAGAGATGGGGGAAGATTACTATAAGATCAGTAATCTACGTATTCGCATATAGTACATATAATAGACGTGATGCAGGTGTTGTGGAGAGCAGAGATTTACATGTAAACATATATGGGTGTACTGTGTGTATCACATGTAATAAGTGTCAAACTGCGACTTGTCATCACGCTAGAGCGCCTCGCAAAGGCACACGGGACTTAGGCTACAAGCAGTTAAGGAACATGGGACTTACTTAGGCTGCAAGCAGCTGAGGAACGCAGGACTTACTTAGGCTGCAAGGAGTTGAGGAATGCAGGACTTACTTAGGCTGCAAGGAGTTGAGGAACACGGGACTTACTTAGGCTGCAAGGAGTTGAGGAACGCGGGACTTACTTAGGCTGCAAGCAGCTGAGGAACGCGGGACTTACTTAGGCTGCAAGGAGTTGAGGAACGCAGGACTTACTTAGGCTGCAAGCAGCTGAGGAACGCGGGACTTACTTAGGCTGCAAGGAGTTGAGGAACACGGGACTTACTTAGGCTGCAAGGAGTTGAGGAACACGGGACTTACTTAGGCTGCAAGGAGTTGAGGAACGCGGGACTTACTTAGGCTGCAAGGAGTTGAGGAACGCGGGACTTACTTAGGCTGCAAGCAGCTGAGGAACGCAGGACTTACTTAGGCTGCAAGCAGCTGAGGAACGCAGGACTTACTTAGGCTGCAAGCAGCTGAGGAACGCGGGACTTACTTAGGCTGCAAGGAGTTGAGGAACGCGGGACTTACTTAGGCTGCAAGGAGTTGAGGAACGTGGGACTTACTTAGGCTGCAAGCAGCTGAGGAACGCGGGACTTACTTAGGCTGCAAGCAGCTGAGGAACGAGGGACTTACTTAGGCTGCAAGGAGTTGAGGAACGTGGCACTTACTTAGGCTGCAAGCAGCTGAGGAACGCGGGACTTACTTAGGATGCAAGCAGCTGAGGAACGAGGGACTTACTTAGGTTGCAAGCAGCTGAGGAACGTGGGACTTACTTAGGCTGCAAGCAGCTGAGGAACGAGGGACTTACTTAGGCTGCAAGGAGTTGAGGAACGCGGGACTTACTTAGGCTGCAAGCAGCTGAGGAACGCGGGACTTACTTAGGCTGCAAGGAGTTGAGGAACGCAGGACTTACTTAGGCTGCAAGCATCTGAAGCACGCGGGACTTACTTAGGCTGCAAGCAGCTGAGGAACGCAGGACTTACTTAGGCTGCAAGGAGTTGAGGAACGCGGGACTTACTTAGGCTGCAAGGAGTTGAGGAACGCAGGACTTACTTAGGCTGCAAGGAGTTGAGGAACGCAGGACTTACTTAGGCTGCAAGCAGTTGAGGAACGCGGGACTTACTTAGGCTGCAAGGAGTTGAGGAACGCAGGACTTACTTAGGCTGCAAGCAGCTGAGGAACGCGGGACTTACTTAGGCTGCAAGGAGTTGAGGAACGCAGGACTTACTTAGGCTGCAAGGAGTTGAGGAACGCAGGACTTACTTAGGCTGCAAGCAGTTGAGGAACGCGGGACTTACTTAGGCTGCAAGGAGTTGAGGAACGCAGGACTTACTTAGGCTGCAAGCAGCTGAGGAACGTGGGACTTACTTAGGCTGCAAGCAGCTGAGGAACGCGGGACTTACTTAGGCTGCAAGGAGTTGAGGAACGCGGGACTTACTTAGGCTGCAAGGAGTTGAGGAACGCGGGACTTACTTAGGCTGCAAGGAGTTGAGGAACGCGGGACTTACTTAGGCTGCAAGGAGTTGAGGAACGCGGGACTTACTTAGGCTGCAAGGAGTTGAGGAACGCGGGACTTACTTAGGCTGCAAGCAGCTGAGGAACGCAGGACTTACTTAGGCTGCAAGCAGTTGAGGAAAGCGGGACTTACTTAGGCTGCAAGCAGTTGAGGAACGCGGGACTTACTTAGGCTGCAAGGAGTTGAGGAACGCGGGACTTACTTAGGCTGCAAGCAGCTGAGGAACGCGGGACTTACTTAGGCTGCAAGCAGTTGAGGAACGCAGGACTTACTTAGGCTGCAAGCAGCTGAGGAACGCAGGACTTACTTAGGCTGCAAGGAGTTGAGGAACGCGGGACTTACTTAGGCTGCAAGCAGCTGAGGAACGCGGGACTTACTTAGGCTGCAAGCAGCTGAGGAACGCGGGACTTAGATAAAAAAATCTGACCATGGAAAAATACGAAGTTAACGGCCGTACTGCGCAAATCAAAAAATATGAAAAAAAGAGAAAAATAATAAAAAGTAAATTCCAAAACACTCACGCACAGCACAGGGGGAGAGCCAGGAAGCCTGGGAGTGAGGTTGCTAGAAATAAGCTGAAATGCTCTCCCAGGACATCCTTATATCACAGCTCCATCTACTAGAAAGACTGGTGGCCACCAAGGATGCTCTAAGGAGCATGCCCAGATGGATGATTGTGTTGAGCGGTGAGGCACTACACTAAATGGTGAATATCTGAAGAGCCGGAGGGGCAAGCACCGAGAGGATCCTGGGATGAGTGATTATCTTTGTGAAGCTGTCATACATTACACATTCTCCAGTCACCCGGAGCTACTCCAGACAATAACGAATGATTGGCAATCGGAGCTAATGGTGCCGCAGGTACAGATGGCGCAGACACTCACCCCTCCCAGCATGGTCTTCACTGCCTCTTCTCTATTGGACACTCCCCAGAGAAGAGTGCAAAGTGTGGCCCCCATGTGAGTGCAGTATTCAGCTTGTTGCAGTGACTGTGCCTGAAGAGAGCTCAGCTGGCCGAAAAGAGACAGCTTCTCCTGCGGAGAGGAACAAACAACTTCAGGAGTCAAAATGCAAATAGTTATACGACATAAAGGTGGACATACCGTATCATAATGATCGCACTTTGGAAATCTTACATTCATGTCATGAGCAATTCTTTATAAGGGTCCGTGTGGTATGGAAGAGGCGAGGGGCATTTACGTTTATGGGGTTAGCTGAAGTCAGTTATGTTGCATCAGGTGTCATGTCATGGGATATGGTATCTATATCATGGCGGATGGACAAGATAGACACCATATCCATTGGCCACTTCCCTCTCATCATATCTAGTATTTAATATAGTGGAATAGTCTTTGAACCATCTGTTGGAGGTGATGTTGGAGTTAATAAAGATGGTCCAGGTATTTAGACATCTTATTGCTAATGATTCCTTTCTAAGTTGGGACGACCGAGGTTGCCATGTGTAGTGTTGGAGGAGATGGGTAACTCCATTGACTTGGCATGGCTTGGCAGTGTTACAACTTGTTTCAGTTCTGGTGGTAGCTCACGGGGTATCCAGTAATTTGTGTTATCAAAGACACAGGAAGCAACTGAACGCCAGTAATATTAGAAAGGTCGGACATTGCAATATTCCAGAACTTTCTGATAAGATGAATCAGCCAGAGATTGTGAATTAAGATGAAATTTGTCAATAATTGAAGATATTTTTCGGAGGAGGTTAGGTCACGTTCAGGAAATAGGTCCCGCGTAGCAGATAAAACTGTATTGGGCTTCATGTTCGTATAACGTTGTATCCATCTGCCAATGGAATGAGGCCCATTAATTCTCACAAATCTTTGATCCAAGAAATATTCCTTGGTGCCCAGTCATTATCTCTTTGGATTCAGCCAACAGTTGTCTTAAGAATACAAGTAAAAAACTATTTTAACAAAATTACAAAAGAATGGAGAGCCCTGTTATTAAATATTGAAGTCAAGCAAACAAAGTGCTCTCTAAAGCACCAACAAGCCAGAAAACTCCCAAACTTACAGTCTAGAGGGTATAGGTGAGGTATAAAAAGCTGAGGTGCAATATATTGTGCATATAAAGGCTGAGGGTGATTCATTTCTTTAAATAAATTAGTTTTTTTGTGGAATTTTAAAGGATTTAAGGAAGGAGGATAGGTTAGTGGAGCGAGGCAAGGAGTTCCACAGAATAGGGGCAGCACGAGGAAAGTCCTGGAAGCGGGAATGAGAGGAGGTGATAGGAGAGGAGGAAAAAAGAAGGTCATTAGCAGGGGGAAGTTGGGGTTGTATTTGGTTTTGGGGGAGTATTTAGAGATATAAGATGGGGCATTATTATTGAGGGACCCTGAAGAAAATGCTGATTTTTGGGGTAGTATTTAGTAACATTCTAAGAAAATATACCTTGCTATAGAAATGTAGTATATATAATAAGTAACTTTTTGTAAATATAGTTTTATCCCTATTGTCTATCTGTTTCTCTAAAACCCATTGTGTAACCGTATCTTGATTTATGTAAAATATATATTTTGAATTATTCTTTATTGGTCTGCTCATTTATTGACCTTTCAAAAATAACTTATGATTTATGGAATTGGAAATTATATATTAATTTCTTACAGAATGAAATCATTTTTTGCATGAAAAAATTTGAGTAAACTACCCGTAGAAACAAAGGCTAAATTAGCATAAAATTCATAATTCATTTTGGCCAATCAAGCAAAGGCCCAAATATTTGAATTAAACTCTGAGGTTCCTGGCTGTGCCTCAAAGCAGCCTGAGATATGTAGTGAAGTACCATGTTAGAAGGTGCTATGTATTTTCATAAGGGTCAGTCTAAATAATATTGGGTTTTCTGCATAATATTGGGTCATTCTACATAATATTGGGTCATTCTGCATAATATTGGGTCATTCCGTACTCTACATAATATTGGGTCATTCTGCATAATATTGGGTCATTCTACATAATATTGGGTCATTCTACATAATATTGTGTAATTCTAAATAATATTGGGTCATTCTAAATAATATTGGGTCATTCTAAATAATATTGGGTGATTCTACATAATATTAGATCATTCTACATAATATTGGGTGATTCTACATAATATTGGGTGATTCTACTTAATATTGGGTGATTCTACATAATATTGGGTGATTCTACATAATATTGGATCATTCTACATAATATTGGGTCATTCTACTTAATATTGGGTGATTCTACATAATATTGGGTGATTCTACATAATATTGGGTGATTCTACATAATATTGGGTCATTCTACTTAATATTGGGTCATTCTACTTAATATTGGGTCATTCTACATAATATTGGGTGATTCTACATAATATTGGTCATTCTGCATAATATTGGGTCATTCTACATAATATTGGGTCATTCTGCATAATATTGGGTAAGACTACATAATATTGGTCATTTTGCATAATATTGGGTCATTCTGCATAATATTGGTCATTCTGCATAATATTGGGTCATTCTACTTAATATTGGGTGATTCTACATAATATTGGGTGATTCTACATAATATTGGGTCATTCTGCACAATATTGGGTGATTCTACATAATATTGGTCATTCTGCATAATATTGGGTGATTCTACATAATATTGGTCATTCTGCATAATATTGGGTCATTCTGCATAATATTGGGTGATTCTACATAATATTGGGTCATTCTGCATAATATTGGGTCATTCTGCATAATATTGGTCATTCTGTACTCTACATAATATTGGGTCATTCTGCATAATATTGGGTGATTCTACATAATATTGGTCATTCTGCATAATATTGGGTCATTCTGCATAATATTGGTCATTCTGTACTCTACATAATATTGGGTCATTCTGCATAATATTGGTCATTCTGCATAATATTGGGTCATTCTGCATAACATTGGGTCATTCTACATAATATTGGGTCATTCTGCATAATATTGGGTCATTCTGCATACCATTGGGTCATTCTACATAATATTGGGTCATTCTGCATAATATTGGTCATTCTGCATAATATTGGTCATTTTGCATAATATTGGGTCATTCTACATAATATTGGGTCATTCTGCATAATATTGGGTCATTCTGCATAACATTGGGTCATTCTACATAATATTGGGTCATTCTACATAATATTGGTCATTCTGCATAATATTGGGTCATTCTGCTTAATATTGGTCATTCTGTACTCTACATAATATTGGGTCATTCTGCATAATATTGGCTCATTCTGCATAATATTGGGTCATTCTGCTTAATATTGGTCATTCTGTACTCTACATAATATTGGGTCATTCTGCATAATATTGGGTCATTCTGCATAATATTGGCTCATTCTGCATAATATTGGCTCATTCTGCATAATATTGGGTCATTCTACATAATTTTGGGTCAATCTGCATAATTTGGGGTAATTCGGTACTCTACATAATATTGGATCCTTCTGTACTCTAGATAATATTGGGTCATTCTACACAACATTGGGTCAATCTGCATAATATTGGGCCATTCTATATAATATTGGGCCATTCTATATAATATTGGGTCATTCTGTACTCGGTACTACACAACCCAGCACATGCTGCTGAGACACAGTCCCTGATAGGATAGGACACGACACCGCACATCCAGTACTACATGCAGGCAATATTTGTCTGATTTTAGGCAGTAACATCTAGTAATGCAATGATACCCGCTACACCCACATAGACACCAGGAGTTACACAACGATCCCCAGAACACCATGATAGTGAATTCTGCCCCACTAGGACCCTCAGCGAGGCCCCCCGAGAACAATCTATCCTAAGTCGGTTAGTTCTAAGGACGCAGTAATGCACTCTGAGAGCAGCCCCTTCTAGCAGGGCAAATCTGTTTGGTCTCACTAGAGTGATCCAGCCCTAAAATACCAGGCAATCTACCCTGGACAGGAGAAACAGCAAAGCCCAGATGTACGTTTCGGCCTCTATGGGCCTCGTCAGTGAGGTCTATCTGCACCCGGCACTATGGAGAGGGCTAATCTCTGAGTAATCAGGCCCAGCTGGGTTCTGCCTTCAAGACTTTGCTGAGCAGTCTGGGCCAGGACAGAGGTCCTGAGACAGCTCTAAGGAAAGATCTGTTTGGAGACTGCCTGAGGAGCTGCCAGGATGGGTGAGGTCTGAGGAGCTGCCAGGATGGGTGAGGTCCCAGAGTCGCCCGGGACTGTTTTCTTAGACTAATGTTTGGCCGTGGGGGGCTTCACTCTAAGTCCAGTCAGAGCTTCACGGAGAAGCCGGGTCTTTATTTTTTAATGTTTATTTCTGTTGTACGCTAAGAAATATACAGTAAAAGCGTCCGCCATTATAGTGCGAGACCCTCACGTGGACCTGTCACACCCTGTGTATCTGTGTATTTTTTTTTATGTACTTTATGCATAAAATCAAACAAATAGTCCCTGTCTGGGTCTGCCCTCTGCAGCTCACATAGTACTGACTGCGCATTGTCTTGTACTAGTCAATCAGTGATGTACGTTAGAAACACCCTGGAGCATACTGCCAAGACGTGATCACTGTGTATGCCACTGATGTGTGTGTGTGTGTGTCTGTGTGTGTGTATGTATGTGTGTATGTGTATATGTGTGTGTGTGTATGTATATGTGTGTCTGTGTGTGTGTGTGTGTGTATGTGTATGTATATGTGTGTGTGTGTGTGTATGTGTATATGTGTGTGTGTGTGTGTCTGTGTGTGTCTGTGTGTGTATGTGTATATATGTGTGTGTCTGTGTGTCTTTGTGTGTGTGTGTGTGTGTGTGTGTCTGTGTGTGTGTGTGTGTGTGTATGTATATGTGTGTGTGTGTGTCTGGTTGTCTGTGTGTGTGTGTGTATGTATATGTGTGTGTGTCTGTGTGTGTGTGTATGTGTGTGTGTGTATGTGTGTGTGTATGTGTGTGTCTGTGTGTGTGTGTGTGTGTGTGTGTGTGTGTGTGTGTGTGTGTGTCGCTCACCTCCTTCTCCTGCACGTTCTCACTCTGCGCAGCTTCCATTCGAGATCTGAAATGTTCGCAGTCCTGATCCTTCACCTCTAGAGCTGAGAATAAAGATGGACACAGACACAGGACATAATTACAATCTGACGCACAACTATACTACATCACAGTCGGAGAGGACATAGACACAACCAGACACAGAGACAGAGACACAACCAGACACAGGGACATAGACACAACCAGACACAGGGACAGAGACACAACCAGACACAGGGACATAGACACAACCAGACACAGGGACATAGACACAACCAGACACAGGGACAGAGACACAACCAGACACAGGGACAGAGGCACAACCAGACACAGGGACAGAGACACAACCAGACACAGGGACATAGGCACAACCAGACACAGGGACATAGACACAACCAGACACAGGGACAGAGACACAACCAGACACAGGGACATAGGCACAACCAGACACAGGGACATAGACACAACCAGACACAGGGACATAGACACAACCAGGCACAGGGACAGAGACACAACCAGACACAGGGACAGAGACACAACCAGATACAGGGACAGAGACACAACCAGACACAGGGACATAGAAACAACCAGACACAGGGACAGAGACACAACCAGACACAGGGACAGAGACACAACCAGACACAGGGACATAGACACAACCAGACACAGGGACAGAGACACAACCAGACACAGGGACATAGACACAACCAGACACAGGGACAGAGACACAACCAGACACAGGGACAGAGACACAACCAGACACAGGGACATAGACACAACCAGACACAGGGACAGAGACACAACCAGACACAGGGACATAGACACAACCAGACACAGGGACATAGACACAACCAGACACAGGGACAGAGACACAACCAGACACAGGGACAGAGACACAACCAGACACAGGGAAAGAGACACAACCAGACACAGGGACATAGAAACAACCAGACACAGGGACAGAGACACAACCAGACACAGGGACAGAGACACAACCAGACACAGGGAAAGAGACACAACCAGACACAGGGACATAGAAACAACCAGACACAGGGACAGAGACACAACCAGACACAGGGACAGAGACACAACCAGACACAGGGACATAGACACAACCAGACACAGGGACAGAGACACAACCAGACACAGGGACAGAGACACAACCAGACACAGGGACAGAGACACAACCAGACACAGGGACAGAGACACAACCAGACACAGGGACATAGACACAACCAGACACAGGGACAGAGACACAACCAGACACAGGGACATAGGCACAACCAGACACAGGGACAGAGACACAACCAGACACAGGGACAGAGGCACAACCAGACACAGGGACAGAGACACAACCAGACACAGGGACAGAGACACAACCAGACACAGGGACAGAGACACAACCAGACACAGGGACAGAGACACAACCAGACACAGGGACAGAGACACAACCAGACACAGGGACATAGACACAACCAGACACAGGGACATAGGCACAACCAGACACAGGGACAGAGACACAACCAGACACAGGGACAGAGACACAACCAGACACAGGGACAGAGACACAACCAGACACAGGGACATAGACACAACCAGACACAGGGACATAGACACAACCAGACACAGGGACACAACCAGACACAGGGACAGAGACACAACCAGACACAGGGACATAGACACAACCAGACACCGGGACAGAGACACAACCAGACACAGGGACAGAGGCACAACCAGACACAGGGACATAGGCACAACGAGACACAGGGACAGAGACACAACCAGACACAGGGACAGAGACACAACCAGACACAGGGACAGAGACACAACCAGACACAGGGACAGAGACACAACCAGACACAGGGACAGAGACACAACCAGACACAGGGACAGAGACACAACCAGACACAGGGACATAGGCACAACCAGACACAGGGACATAGACACAACCAGACACAGGGACATAGACACAACAAGACACAGGGACAGAGGCACAGCCAGACACAGGGACAGAGGCACAACCAGACACAGGGACAGAGACACAACCAGACACAGGGACAGAGACACAACCAGACACAGGGACAGAGACACAACCAGACACAGGGACAGAGACACAACCAGACACAGGGACACAACCAGACACAGGGACATAGAAACAACCAGACACAGGGACAGAGACACAACCAGACACAGGGACACAACCAGACACAGGGACAGAGACACAACCAGACACAGGGACATAGACACAACCAGACACCGGGACAGAGACACAACCAGACACAGGGACAGAGGCACAACCAGACACAGGGACATAGGCACAACCAGACACAGGGACATAGACACAACCAGACACAGGGACATAGACACAACCAGACACAGGGACATAGACACAACCAGACACAGGGACACAACCAGACACAGGGACAGAGACACAACCAGACACAGGGACATAGACACAACCAGACACCGGGACAGAGACACAACCAGACACAGGGACAGAGGCACAACCAGACACAGGGACAGAGGCACAACCAGACACAGGGACATAGGCACAACCAGACACAGGGACAGAGACACAACCAGACACAGGGACAGAGACACAACCAGACACAGGGACAGAGACACAACCAGACACAGGGACAGAGACACAACCAGACACAGGGACAGAGACACAACCAGACACAGGGACATAGACACAACCAGACACAGGGACACAACCAGACACAGGGACAGAGACACAACCAGACACCGGGACATAGACACAACCAGACACCGGGACAGAGACACAACCAGACACAGGGACAGAGGCACAACCAGACACAGGGACAGAGGCACAACCAGACACAGGGACATAGGCACAACCAGACACAGGGACAGAGACACAACCAGACACAGGGACAGAGACACAACCAGACACAGGGACAGAGACACAACCAGACACAGGGACAGAGACACAACCAGACACAGGGACAGAGACACAACCAGACACAGGGACAGAGACACAACCAGACACAGGGACATAGGCACAACCAGACACAGGGACATAGACACAACCAGACACAGGGACATAGGCACAACCAGACACAGGGACAGAGACACAACCAGACACAGGGACACAACCAGACCCAGGGACAGAGACACAACCAGACACAGGGACAGAGACACAACCAGACACAGGGACATAGACACAACCAGACACAGGGACAGAGACACAACCAGACACAGGGACAGAGGCACAACCAGACACAGGGACATAGGCACAACCAGACACAGGGACAGAGACACAACCAGACACAGGGACAGAGACACAACCAGACACAGGGACAGAGACACAACCAGACACAGGGACAGAGACACAACCAGACACAGGGACATAGGCACAACCAGACACAGGGACAGAGACACAACCAGACACAGGGACAGAGACACAACCAGACACAGGGACAGAGACACAACCAGACACAGGGACAGAGACACAACCAGACACAGGGACAGAGACACAACCAGACACAGGGACAGAGACACAACCAGACACAGGGACAGAGACACAACCAGACACAGGGACATAGACACAACCAGACACAGGGACATAGGCACAACCAGACACAGGGACAGAGACACAACCAGACACAGGGACATAGGCACAACCAGACACAGGGACAGAGACACAACCAGACACAGGGACAGAGACACAACCAGACACAGGGAAATAGACACAACCAGACACAGGGACAGAGACACAACCAGACACAGGGACATAGGCACAACCAGACACAGGGACAGAGACACAACCAGACACAGGGAAATAGACACAACCAGACACAGGGACAGAGACACAACCAGACACAGGGACATAGACACAACCAGACACAGGGACATAGAAACAACCAGACACAGGGACATAGGCACAAATCAGACACAGGGACATAGACACAACCAGACACAGGGACATAGGCACAACCAGACACAGGGACATAGGCACAACCAGACACAGGGACATAGACACAACCAGACACAGGGACATAGGCACAACCAGACACAGGGACAGAGACACAACCAGACACAGGGACAGAGGCACAACCAGACACAGGGACATAGACACAACCAGACACAGGGACATAGGCACAACCAGACACAGGGACATAGACACATCCAGACACAGGGACATAGGCACAACCAGACACAGGGACAGAGACACAACCAGACACAGGGACATAGGCACAACCAGACACAGGGACAGAGACACAACCAGACACAGGGACAGAGGCACAACCAGACACAGGGACAGAGACACAACCAGACACAGGGACATAGACACAACCAGACACAGGGACATAGACACAACCAGACACAGGGACATAGGCACAACCAGACACAGGGACACAGGCACAACCAGACACAGGGACATAGGCACAACCAGACACAGGGACACAGACACAACCAGACACAGGGACACAGACACAACCAGACACAGGGACACAGGCACAACCAGACACAGGGACATAGGCACAACCAGACACAGGGACATAGACACAACCAGACACAGGGACATAGACACAACCAGACACAGGGACAGAGGCACAACCAGACACAGGGACAGAGGCACAACCAGACACAGGGACAGAGACACAACCAGACACAGGGACATAGACACAACCAGACACAGGGACATAGACACAACCAGACACAGGGACAGAGACACAACCAGACACAGGGACATAGACACAACCAGACACAGGGACAGAGACACAACCAGACACAGGGACAGAGACACAACCAGACACAGGGACATAGACACAACCAGACACAGGGACAGAGACACAACCAGACACAGGGACAGAGTCACAACCAGACACAGGGACAGAGACACAACCAGACACAGGGACATAGACACAACCAGACACAGGGACAGAGACACAACCAGACACAGGGACATAGACACAACCAGACACAGGGACAGAGACACAACCAGACACAGGGACAGAGACACAACCAGACACAGGGACATAGACACAACCAGACACAGGGACAGAGACACAACCAGACACAGGGACATAGACACAACCAGACACAGGGACATAGACACAACCAGACACAGGGACAGAGACACAACCAGACACAGGGACAGAGACACAACCAGACACAGGGACATAGGCACAACCAGACACAGGGACAGAGACACAACCAGACACAGGGACATAGGCACAACCAGACACAGGGACATAGACACAACCAGACACAGGGACCGAGACACAACCAGACACAGGGACATAGGCACAACCAGACACAGGGACAGAGACACAACCAGACACAGAGACCGAGACACAACCAGACACAGGGACATAGACACAACCAGACACAGGGACATAGACACAACCAGACACCGGGACAGGGGCACAACCAGACACAGGGACAGAGACACAACCAGACACAGGGACAGAGACACAACCAGACACCGGGACATAGACACAACCAGACACAGGGACATAGACACAACCAGACACAGGGACAGAGACACAACCAGACACAGGGACATAGACACAACCAGACACAGGGACATAGGCACAACCAGACACAGGGACATAGACACAACCAGACACAGGGACAGAGACACAACCAGACACAGGGACAGAGACACAACCAGACACAGGGACAGAGACACAACCAGACACAGGGACATAGACACAACCAGACACAGGGACAGAGACACAACCAGACACAGGGACATAGGCACAACCAGACACAGGGACATAGACACAACCAGACACAGGGACATAGACACAACCAGACACAGGGACAGAGGCACAGCCAGACACAGGGACAGAGGCACAACCAGACACAGGGACATAGACACAACCAGACACAGGGACAGAGACACAACCAGACACAGGGACAGAGACACAACCAGACACAGGGACAGAGACACAACCAGACACAGGGACACAACCAGACACAGGGACATAGAAACAACCAGACACAGGGACAGAGACACAACCAGACACAGGGACACAACCAGACACAGGGACAGAGACACAACCAGACACAGGGACATAGACACAACCAGACAACGGGACAGAGACACAACCAGACACAGGGACAGAGGCACAACCAGACACAGGGACATAGGCACAACCAGACACAGGGACATAGACACAACCAGACACAGGGACATAGACACAACCAGACACAGGGACATAGACACAACCAGACACAGGGACACAACCAGACACAGGGACAGAGACACAACCAGAGACAGGGACATAGACACAACCAGACACCGGGACAGAGACACAACCAGACACAGGGACAGAGGCACAACCAGACACAGGGACAGAGGCACAACCAGACACAGGGACATAGGCACAACCAGACACAGGGACAGAGACACAACCAGACACAGGGACAGAGACACAACCAGACACAGGGACAGAGACACAACCAGACACAGGGACAGAGACACAACCAGACACAGGGACAGAGACACAACCAGACACAGGGACAGAGACACAACCAGACACAGGGACATAGGCACAACCAGACACAGGGACATAGACACAACCAGACACAGGGACATAGGCACAACCAGACACAGGGACAGAGACACAACCAGACACAGGGACACAACCAGACACAGGGACAGAGACACAACCAGACACAGGGACAGAGACACAACCAGACACAGGGACATAGACACAACCAGACACAGGGACAGAGGCACAACCAGACACAGGGACAGAGGCACAACCAGACACAGGGACATAGGCACAACCAGACACAGGGACAGAGACACAACCAGACACAGGGACAGAGACACAACCAGACACAGGGACAGAGACACAACCAGACACAGGGACAGAGACACAACCAGACACAGGGACATAGGCACAACCAGACACAGGGACAGAGACACAACCAGACACAGGGACAGAGACACAACCAGACACAGGGACAGAGACACAACCAGACACAGGGACAGAGACACAACCAGACACAGGGACAGAGACACAACCAGACACAGGGACAGAGACACAACCAGACACAGGGACAGAGACACAACCAGACACAGGGACATAGACACAACCAGACACAGGGACATAGGCACAACCAGACACAGGGACATAGGCACAACCAGACACAGGGACAGAGACACAACCAGACACAGGGACAGAGACACAACCAGACACAGGGACATAGACACAACCAGACACAGGGACAGAGACACAACCAGACACAGGGACATAGGCACAACCAGACACAGGGACAGAGACACAACCAGACACAGGGACATAGACACAACCAGACACAGGGACATAGACACAACCAGACACAGGGACAGAGACACAACCAGACACAGGGACAGAGACACAACCAGACACAGGGACAGAGACACAACCAGACACAGGGACATAGGCACAACCAGACACAGGGACAGAGACACAACCAGACACAGAGACCGAGACACAACCAGACACAGGGACATAGACACAACCAGACACAGGGACATAGACACAACCAGACACCGGGACAGGGGCACAACCAGACACAGGGACAGAGACACAACCAGACACAGGGACAGAGACACAACCAGACACCGGGACATAGACACAACCAGACACAGGGACATAGACACAACCAGACACAGGGACAGAGACACAACCAGACACAGGGACAGAGACACAACCAGACACAGGGACATAGGCACAACCAAACACAGGGACATAGACACAACCAGACACAGGGACAGAGACACAACCAGACACAGGGACAGAGACACAACCAGACACAGGGACAGAGACACAACCAGACACAGGGACAGAGACACAACCAGACACAGGGACAGAGACACAACCAGACACAGGGACAGAGACACAACCAGACACAGGGACATAGACACAACCAGACACAGGGACAGAGACACAACCAGACACAGGGACATAGGCACAATCAGACACAGGGACATAGACACAACCAGACACAGGGACATAGACACAACCAGACACAGGGACAGAGGCACAGCCAGACACAGGGACAGAGGCACAACCAGACACAGGGACATAGACACAACCAGACACAGGGACAGAGACACAACCAGACACAGGGACAGAGACACAACCAGACACAGGGACAGAGACACAACCAGACACAGGGACACAACCAGACACAGGGACATAGAAACAACCAGACACAGGGACAGAGACACAACCAGACACAGGGACACAACCAGACACAGGGACAGAGACACAACCAGACACAGGGACATAGACACAACCAGACACCGGGACAGAGACACAACCAGACACAGGGACACAGGGACAGAGGCACAACCAGACACAGGGACATAGGCACAACCAGACACAGGGACATAGACACAACCAGACACAGGGACATAGACACAACCAGACACAGGGACATAGACACAACCAGACACAGGGACACAACCAGACACAGGGACAGAGACACAACCAGACACAGGGACATAGACACAACCAGACACCGGGACAGAGACACAACCAGACACAGGGACAGAGGCACAACCAGACACAGGGACAGAGGCACAACCAGACACAGGGACATAGGCACAACCAGACACAGGGACATAGGCACAACCAGACACAGGGACAGAGACACAACCAGACACAGGGACAGAGACACAACCAGACACAGGGACATAGACACAACCAGACACAGGGACATAGACACAACCAGACACAGGGACAGAGGCACAACCAGACACAGGGACATAGACACAACCAGACACAGGGACATAGACACAACCAGACACAGGGACAGAGACACAACCAGACACAGGGACAGAGACACAACCAGACACAGGGACAGAGACACAACCAGACACAGGGACACAACCAGACACAGGGACATAGAAACAACCAGACACAGGGACAGAGACACAACCAGACACAGGGACACAACCAGACACAGGGACAGAGACACAACCAGACACAGGGACATAGACACAACCAGACAACGGGACAGAGACACAACCAGACACAGGGACAGAGGCACAACCAGACACAGGGACATAGGCACAACCAGACACAGGGACATAGACACAACCAGACACAGGGACATAGACACAACCAGACACAGGGACATAGACACAACCAGACACAGGGACACAACCAGACACAGGGACAGAGACACAACCAGAGACAGGGACATAGACACAACCAGACACCGGGACAGAGACACAACCAGACACAGGGACAGAGGCACAACCAGACACAGGGACAGAGGCACAACCAGACACAGGGACATAGGCACAACCAGACACAGGGACAGAGACACAACCAGACACAGGGACAGAGACACAACCAGACACAGGGACAGAGACACAACCAGACACAGGGACAGAGACACAACCAGACACAGGGACAGAGACACAACCAGACACAGGGACAGAGACACAACCAGACACAGGGACATAGGCACAACCAGACACAGGGACATAGACACAACCAGACACAGGGACATAGGCACAACCAGACACAGGGACAGAGACACAACCAGACACAGGGACACAACCAGACACAGGGACAGAGACACAACCAGACACAGGGACAGAGACACAACCAGACACAGGGACATAGACACAACCAGACACAGGGACAGAGGCACAACCAGACACAGGGACAGAGGCACAACCAGACACAGGGACATAGGCACAACCAGACACAGGGACAGAGACACAACCAGACACAGGGACAGAGACACAACCAGACACAGGGACAGAGACACAACCAGACACAGGGACAGAGACACAACCAGACACAGGGACATAGGCACAACCAGACACAGGGACAGAGACACAACCAGACACAGGGACAGAGACACAACCAGACACAGGGACAGAGACACAACCAGACACAGGGACAGAGACACAACCAGACACAGGGACAGAGACACAACCAGACACAGGGACAGAGACACAACCAGACACAGGGACATAGACACAACCAGACACAGGGACATAGGCACAACCAGACACAGGGACATAGGCACAACCAGACACAGGGACAGAGACACAACCAGACACAGGGACAGAGACACAACCAGACACAGGGACATAGACACAACCAGACACAGGGACCGAGACACAACCAGACACAGGGACATAGGCACAACCAGACACAGGGACAGAGACACAACCAGACACAGGGACATAGACACAACCAGACACAGGGACATAGACACAACCAGACACAGGGACAGAGACACAACCAGACACAGGGACAGAGACACAACCAGACACAGGGACAGAGACACAACCAGACACAGGGACATTGGCACAACCAGACACAGGGACAGAGACACAACCAGACACAGAGACCGAGACACAACCAGACACAGGGACATAGACACAACCAGACACAGGGACATAGACACAACCAGACACCGGGACAGGGGCACAACCAGACACAGGGACAGAGACACAACCAGACACAGGGACATAGACACAACCAGACACAGGGACAGAGACACAACCAGACACAGGGACATAGACACAACCAGACACAGGGACATAGACACAACCAGACACAGGGACAGAGACACAACCAGACACAGGGACAGAGACACAACCAGACACAGGGACATAGGCACAACCAGACACAGGGACAGAGACACAACCAGACACAGGGACATAGGCACAACCAGACACAGGGACATAGACACAACCAGACACAGGGACCGAGACACAACCAGACACAGGGACATAGGCACAACCAGACACAGGGACAGAGACACAACCAGACACAGAGACCGAGACACAACCAGACACAGGGACATAGACACAACCAGACACAGGGACATAGACACAACCAGACACCGGGACAGGGGCACAACCAGACACAGGGACAGAGACACAACCAGACACAGGGACAGAGACACAACCAGACACCGGGACATAGACACAACCAGACACAGGGACATAGACACAACCAGACACAGGGACAGAGACACAACCAGACACAGGGACAGAGACACAACCAGACACAGGGACATAGGCACAACCAGACACAGGGACATAGACACAACCAGACACAGGGACAGAGACACAACCAGACACAGGGACAGAGACACAACCAGACACAGGGACAGAGACACAACCAGACACAGGGACATAGACACAACCAGACACAGGGACAGAGACACAACCAGACACAGGGACATAGGCACAACCAGACACAGGGACATAGACACAACCAGACACAGGGACATAGACACAACCAGACACAGGGACAGAGGCACAGCCAGACACAGGGACAGAGGCACAACCAGACACAGGGACATAGACACAACCAGACACAGGGACAGAGACACAACCAGACACAGGGACAGAGACACAACCAGACACAGGGACAGAGACACAACCAGACACAGGGACACAACCAGACACAGGGACATAGAAACAACCAGACACAGGGACAGAGACACAACCAGACACAGGGACACAACCAGACACAGGGACAGAGACACAACCAGACACAGGGACATAGACACAACCAGACAACGGGACAGAGACACAACCAGACACAGGGACAGAGGCACAACCAGACACAGGGACATAGGCACAACCAGACACAGGGACATAGACACAACCAGACACAGGGACATAGACACAACCAGACACAGGGACATAGACACAACCAGACACAGGGACACAACCAGACACAGGGACAGAGACACAACCAGAGACAGGGACATAGACACAACCAGACACCGGGACAGAGACACAACCAGACACAGGGACAGAGGCACAACCAGACACAGGGACAGAGGCACAACCAGACACAGGGACATAGGCACAACCAGACACAGGGACAGAGACACAACCAGACACAGGGACAGAGACACAACCAGACACAGGGACAGAGACACAACCAGACACAGGGACAGAGACACAACCAGACACAGGGACAGAGACACAACCAGACACAGGGACAGAGACACAACCAGACACAGGGACATAGGCACAACCAGACACAGGGACATAGACACAACCAGACACAGGGACATAGGCACAACCAGACACAGGGACAGAGACACAACCAGACACAGGGACACAACCAGACACAGGGACAGAGACACAACCAGACACAGGGACAGAGACACAACCAGACACAGGGACATAGACACAACCAGACACAGGGACAGAGGCACAACCAGACACAGGGACAGAGGCACAACCAGACACAGGGACATAGGCACAACCAGACACAGGGACAGAGACACAACCAGACACAGGGACAGAGACACAACCAGACACAGGGACAGAGACACAACCAGACACAGGGACAGAGACACAACCAGACACAGGGACATAGGCACAACCAGACACAGGGACAGAGACACAACCAGACACAGGGACAGAGACACAACCAGACACAGGGACAGAGACACAACCAGACACAGGGACAGAGACACAACCAGACACAGGGACAGAGACACAACCAGACACAGGGACAGAGACACAACCAGACACAGGGACAGAGACACAACCAGACACAGGGACATAGACACAACCAGACACAGGGACATAGGCACAACCAGACACAGGGACATAGGCACAACCAGACACAGGGACAGAGACACAACCAGACACAGGGACAGAGACACAACCAGACACAGGGACATAGACACAACCAGACACAGGGACAGAGACACAACCAGACACAGGGACATAGGCACAACCAGACACAGGGACAGAGACACAACCAGACACAGGGACATAGACACAACCAGACACAGGGACATAGACACAACCAGACACAGGGACAGAGACACAACCAGACACAGGGACAGAGACACAACCAGACACAGGGACAGAGACACAACCAGACACAGGGACATAGGCACAACCAGACACAGGGACAGAGACACAACCAGACACAGAGACCGAGACACAACCAGACACAGGGACATAGACACAACCAGACACAGGGACATAGACACAACCAGACACCGGGACAGGGGCACAACCAGACACAGGGACAGAGACACAACCAGACACAGGGACAGAGACACAACCAGACACCGGGACATAGACACAACCAGACACAGGGACATAGACACAACCAGACACAGGGACAGAGACACAACCAGACACAGGGACAGAGACACAACCAGACACAGGGACATAGGCACAACCAAACACAGGGACATAGACACAACCAGACACAGGGACAGAGACACAACCAGACACAGGGACAGAGACACAACCAGACACAGGGACAGAGACACAACCAGACACAGGGACAGAGACACAACCAGACACAGGGACAGAGACACAACCAGACACAGGGACAGAGACACAACCAGACACAGGGACATAGACACAACCAGACACAGGGACAGAGACACAACCAGACACAGGGACATAGGCACAATCAGACACAGGGACATAGACACAACCAGACACAGGGACATAGACACAACCAGACACAGGGACAGAGGCACAGCCAGACACAGGGACAGAGGCACAACCAGACACAGGGACATAGACACAACCAGACACAGGGACAGAGACACAACCAGACACAGGGACAGAGACACAACCAGACACAGGGACAGAGACACAACCAGACACAGGGACACAACCAGACACAGGGACATAGAAACAACCAGACACAGGGACAGAGACACAACCAGACACAGGGACACAACCAGACACAGGGACAGAGACACAACCAGACACAGGGACATAGACACAACCAGACACCGGGACAGAGACACAACCAGACACAGGGACACAGGGACAGAGGCACAACCAGACACAGGGACATAGGCACAACCAGACACAGGGACATAGACACAACCAGACACAGGGACATAGACACAACCAGACACAGGGACATAGACACAACCAGACACAGGGACACAACCAGACACAGGGACAGAGACACAACCAGACACAGGGACATAGACACAACCAGACACCGGGACAGAGACACAACCAGACACAGGGACAGAGGCACAACCAGACACAGGGACAGAGGCACAACCAGACACAGGGACATAGGCACAACCAGACACAGGGACAGAGACACAACCAGACACAGGGACAGAGACACAACCAGACACAGGGACAGAGACACAACCAGACACAGGGACAGAGACACAACCAGACACAGGGACAGAGACACAACCAGACACAGGGACATAGGCACAACCAGACACAGGGACATAGACACAACCAGACACAGGGACATAGGCACAACCAGACACAGGGACAGAGACACAACCAGACACAGGGACACAACCAGACACAGGGACAGAGACACAACCAGACACAGGGACAGAGACACAACCAGACACAGGGACATAGACAAAACCAGACACAGGGACAGAGGCACAACCAGACACAGGGACAGAGGCACAACCAGACACAGGGACATAGGCACAACCAGACACAGGGACAGAGACACAACCAGACACAGGGACAGAGACACAACCAGACACAGGGACAGAGACACAACCAGACACAGGGACAGAGACACAACCAGACACAGGGACATAGGCACAACCAGACACAGGGACAGAGACACAACCAGACACAGGGACAGAGACACAACCAGACACAGGGACAGAGACACAACCAGACACAGGGACAGAGACACAACCAGACACAGGGACAGAGACACAACCAGACACAGGGACAGAGACACAACCAGACACAGGGACAGAGACACAACCAGACACAGGGACATAGACACAACCAGACACAGGGACATAGGCACAACCAGACACAGGGACAGAGACACAACCAGACACAGGGACATAGGCACAACCAGACACAGGGACAGAGACACAACCAGACACAGGGACATAGACACAACCAGACACAGGGACATAGGCACAACCAGACACAGGGACAGAGACACAACCAGACACAGGGACACAACCAGACACAGGGACAGAGACACAACCAGACACAGGGAAATAGACACAACCAGACACAGGGACAGAGACACAACCAGACACAGGGACAGAGACACAACCAGACACAGGGACAGAGACACAACCAGACACAGGGAAATAGACACAACCAGACACAGGGACAGAGACACAACCAGACACAGGGACATAGACACAACCAGACACAGGGACATAGAAACAACCAGACACAGGGACATAGGCACAACCAGACACAGGGACATAGACACAACCAGACACAGGGACATAGGCACAACCAGACACAGGGACATAGGCACAACCAGACACAGGTACAGAGACACAACCAGACACAGGGACACAGACACAACCAGACACAAGGACAGAGACACAACCAGACACTGGGACAGAGACACAACCAGACACTGGGACATAGACACAACCAGACACAGGGACAGAGACACAACCAGACACAGGGACAGAGACACAACCAGACACTGGGACATAGGCACAACCAGACACAGGGACATAGGCACAACCAGACACAGGGACATAGGCACAACCAGACACAGGGACAGAGACACAACCAGACACAGGGACACAGACACAACCAGACACAGGGACAGAGACACAACCAGACACTGGGACAGAGACACAACCAGACACTGGGACATAGACACAACCAGACACAGGGACAGAGGCACAACCAGACACAGGGACAGAGGCACAACCAGACACAGGGACGGAGGCACAACCAGACACTGGGACATAGACACAACCAGACACAGGGACAGAGACACAACCAGACACAGGGACATAGACACAACCAGACACAGGGACAGAGACACAACCAGACACAGGGACATAGACACAACCAGACACAGGGACATAGGCACAACCAGACACAGGGACAGAGACACAACCAGACACAGGGACATAGACACACCCAGACACAGGGACATAGACACAACCAGACACAGGGACAGAGACACAACCAGACACAGGGACAGAGACACAACCAGACACAGGGACAGAGACACAACCAGACACAGGGACAGAGACACAACCAGACACAGGGACAGAGACACAACCAGACACAGGGACATAGGCACAACCAGACACAGGGACATAGGAACAACCAGACACAGGGACAGAGGCACAACCAGACACAGGGACATAGGCACAACCAGACACAGGGACATAGGCACAACCAGACACAGGGACATAGAAACAACCAGACACAGGGACAGAGACACAACCAGACACAGGGACATAGACACAACCAGACACAGGGACAGAGACACAACCAGACACAGGGACAGAGACACAACCAGACACAGGGACATAGACACAATCAGACACAGGGACATAGGCACAACCAGACACAGGGACATAGAAACAACCAGACACAGGGACATAGAAACAACCAGACACAGGGACACAACCAGACACAGGGACACAACCAGACACAGGGACATAGACACAACCAGACACAGGGACAGAGACACAACCAGACACCGGGACATAGACACAACCAGACACAGGGACAGAGACACAGCCAGACACAGGGACAGAGACACAACCAGACACAGGGACAGAGACACAACCAGAAACAGGGACATAGACACAACCAGACACAGGGACATAGACACAACCAGACACAGGGACATAGGCACAACCAGACACAGGGACAGAGACACAACCAGACACAGGGACATAGACACAACCAGACACAGGGACATAGACACAACCAGACACAGGGACAGAGACACAACCAGACACAGGGACACAGACACAACCAGACACAGGGACACAGACACAACCAGACACAGGGACATAGACACAACCAGACACAGGGACACAGACACAACCAGACACAGGGACAGAGACACAACCAGACACAGGGACATAGACACAATCAGACACAGGGACATAGACACAACCAGACACAGGGACATAGGCACAACCAGACACAGGGACATAGGCACAACCAGACACAGGGACATAGACACAACCAGACACAGGGACATAGACACAACCAGACACAGGGACAGAGGCACAACCAGACACCGGGACATAGACACAACCAGACACAGGGACAGAGACACAACCAGACACAGGGACAGAGACACAACCAGACACAGGGACAGAGACACAACCAGACACAGGGACATAGACACAACCAGACACAGGGACAGAGGCACAACCAGACACAGGGACATAGGCACAACCAGACACAGGGACAGAGACACAACCAGACACAGGGACAGAGGCACAACCAGACACAGGGACAGAGACACAACCAGACACAGGGACAGAGACACAACCAGACACAGGGACAGAGACACAACCAGACACAGGGACAGAGACACAACCAGACACAGGGACAGAGACACAACCAGACACAGGGACACAGACACAACCAGACACCGGGACAGAGACACAACCAGACACCGGGACAGAGACACAACCAGACACAGGGACATAGGCACAACCAGACACAGGGACAGAGACACAACCAGACACAGGGACATAGGCACAACCAGACACAGGGACATAGACACAACCAGACACAGGGACATAGACACAACCAGACACAGGGACAGAGACACAACCAGACACAGGGACATAGACACAACCAGACACAGGGACATAGACACAACCAGACACAGGGACAGAGACACAACCAGACACAGGGACACAGACACAACCAGACACAGGGACACAGACACAACCAGACACAGGGACATAGACACAACCAGACACAGGGACACAGACACAACCAGACACAGGGACAGAGACACAACCAGACACAGGGACATAGACACAATCAGACACAGGGACATAGACACAACCAGACACAGGGACATAGGCACAACCAGACACAGGGACATAGGCACAACCAGACACAGGGACATAGACACAACCAGACACAGGGACACAACCAGACACAGGGACAGAGACACAACCAGACACAGGGACATAGACACAACCAGACACAGGGACATAGACACAACCAGACACAGGGACAGAGGCACAACCAGACACCGGGACATAGACACAACCAGACACAGGGACAGAGACACAACCAGACACAGGGACAGAGACACAACCAGACACAGGGACAGAGACACAACCAGACACAGGGACATAGACACAACCAGACACAGGGACAGAGGCACAACCAGACACAGGGACATAGGCACAACCAGACACAGGGACATAGGCACAACCAGACACAGGGACAGAGACACAACCAGACACAGGGACAGAGGCACAACCAGACACAGGGACAGAGACACAACCAGACACAGGGACAGAGACACAACCAGACACAGGGACAGAGACACAACCAGACACAGGGACAGAGACACAACCAGACACAGGGACAGAGACACAACCAGACACAGGGACAGAGACACAACCAGACACAGGGACATAGACACAACCAGACACAGGGACAGAGACACAACCAGACACAGGGACATAGGCACAACCAGACACAGGGACAGAGACACAACCAGACACAGGGACATAGGCACAACCAGACACAGGGACATAGACACAACCAGACACAGGGACATAGACACAACCAGACACAGGGACAGAGACACAACCAGACACAGGGACATAGACACAACCAGACACAGGGACATAGACACAACCAGACACAGGGACAGAGACACAACCAGACACAGGGACATAGACACAACCAGACACAGGGACAGAGACACAACCAGACACAGGGACATAGACACAACCAGACACAGGGACATAGACACAACCAGACACAGGGACAGAGACACAACCAGACACAGGGACACAGGCACAACCAGACACAGGGACACAGACACAACCAGACACAGGGACACAGACACAACCAGACACAGGGACATAGACACAACCAGACACAGGGACATAGACACAACCAGACACAGGGACAGAGACACAACCAGACACAGGGACATAGGCACAACCAGACACAGGGACACAGACACAACCAGACACAGGGACCGAGACACAACCAGACACAGGGACATAGGCACAACCAGACACAGGGACAGAGACACAACCAGACACAGGGACATAGGCACAACCAGACACAGCACGGCCAGACTCGCACTACAGCACAGCCAGACTCGCACTAAAGCACGGCCAGACTCGCACGGCCAGACTCGCACAGATACTACATTGTATGCATAAATGTCACCCTGAAAAACATACTAAATCCCTCCCAAGCACACTGACACTATGGATGACATATTAAACTGACACTAACCATTTTAGGAACTCACCACTCTCTGCCTGCTCCAGTCGCTGAACAGTCTCCACAAGCTCCTGATTCAAGATCCGAGGCAGGATATCTCTCATCTGCATCACTTCAGTGGTAAGACGCTCCAAGTCCCGCCTCCGAACACGGATAAACTCCACCCCCAAGGAGCTCGACATCTGAGACAGGAACTAGAGATCAGCATTTATGAAAACTAATAATAGGATAGAGCCCCGATCTACAGTTTCAGGCTCTATCGGAGGGGGCTCTAATCTCTATCATACAGGGGTCAGTCTGTCCTCCAGTCTCCATCATACAGAGGTCAGCCTGTCCTCCAGTCTCCATCATACAGGGGTCAGCCTGTCCTCCAGTCTCCATCATACAGGGGTCAGCCTGTCCTCCAGTCTCCATCATACAGGGGTCAGTCTGTCCTCCAGTCTCCATAATACAGGGGTCAGCCTGTCCTCCAGTCTCCATCATACAGGGGTCAGTCTGTCCTCCAGTCTCCATCATACAGGGGTCAGCCTGTCCTCCAGTCTCCATCATACAGGGGTCAGTCTGTCCTCCAGTCTCCATCATACAAGGGTCAGCCTGTCCTCCAGTCTCCATCATACAGGGGTCAATCTGAGCGGTGTAACAGATATCCCTTTTGATCAAGTACTGAGTAAACTAATAGGCCCTGGGTGGGTTACGGTTAACAGGACATAACTGATCCCTTTTCTTCCTGAGAGACATTGCCCCAGGCCTGGATATGTGGGTTGGCATTGCCCTGTTGCCATGTATTGGTTATAACTGTCCTATGGCTTGTGGAATCAAAATGACGGGCATATAATAAAGCATATTGCCTTGTAGAATAGGGTCAGAGTTATGCTGTACCAGGTTGGGGGAGACTTTAGAGGTTCAGGGAAGGCCAACAGACCCCTAGGAGCCCTGGTAATTCAGGTACATGACGGGTGAATAAGATCTAATTAATCGTTACATTTAGTTGGGTCCACTTTTGCCAAATAGGCCGCGCTGTCACGTCAAGCCCCCGCCAGGGGTGAACGCATGGTCGCTGGCAACACAGAGAGCTCAGGCTTCAATGGAGTTGTAGGGGGTGAAAGAGATATCTCAGGACGTGTCACTGCTGTCAAAACAGAACTTTTAAATCAAATGCTTCAACAAACTTCATCAAGTGATTGTCACCGGTATCGCCTTTGATCTAGTGTCTGGAAGTCTTATTGATTCAATTCAAAACCAACGACCCCACGTGTAGCCTATGAGCGATATTAATAAAGAATTCTCTGGAAGCTTTGACCGGCTTTTGACCCATCTGTTTTATTGCCCCCAAGGTAACTGGACCCAGTACGGGCAAAGCACCTTCCCAGTATCTGACTACAACAGGTACACAGCCAAGCCCGGCTCTAACAACCAACAACTTGGCCCCACACACTAAGGTTATTACCCAGTTCCCAGTTCTTCTGGCTCTATACACAAACACTGCCAGTTACAGAGAACCATAAAGGCGGATCCCCAGATATGTCCAAACCCCTACTTTAGGTAACTTGTCCCAGTCTGGAGCAATCACCATTAAGACAGAGTAATCAGCCGCTCATGGGGTACCAGAATAGTACCAAACACTCCCACTAGCATCCTCTAGGCTCCCCAAACAATGGCCCGATCATGGGAAGCAGGGTACCGATAAGTGCAGGACCATAATAATAGTTTAAAGGGACATGGGCCAGAGTAATGGGCAAAGGAAACAGAGTTACGTAGTGCGAAGTTCAGTTTTCCTCTTATGGATTAAACCCTGGTGCAGCCATATTGGTTGCTGAGGAAAGGGACATTTTCTATGATATTGTGTGTATTGTGCTTTTGCTGTAATCCATTTGTTGTCCACAAGATGGCACTGCAGGAGGTTGGGGTAATTACAGGTCTTTTTTCAATTTGCCGCTCTGATCCCATCTGGGATCGGTCCAGTGCCCCCCCACGGTGGGAAAGCCAAGCCCCCAGTTGTCCATTGGTCTTATTGGGAGATGCTAATCTGGGCAGGGAATCTTCACACGTAGGCAGCCAGTCAAGCGGTCTCCAAACTTGATTAGTCAGCTAACCCCCTTGACAGGCTGATCAAGAGAGTCCGTTATTAACTGTGGTTTCAAGCTCCAAAGTACCTGGCGGGTCATTAGGAACTTTGTCAGTCTTTGATGGAAAGATGGCCCTAGTGGTGGGGAAAATAGAGCTTGGGGATTGGTTAACAGAATGTATGCTAAGCTTGGGACCCAGTTCTGATTGGTCAATGCTGTATATAAATATGAGGTGTTCTTGCTAATAAACAGTTGTCAGTTTGGATATATATTTTTTACATGGGGAGGAATAATCCTATACATTGGGGTTATTGATGCTGCATCTGATTGGCTAGAGTTACAGTTGGTGACTCTGCTACCCGGCTATCTCGGTTCAGGTGATCCCCTGGTCCTGTTTGGTGGTTGATTCCTGGTCTGGGGTTATTCCTGCTAACTCACATTAACTGGTTGGTAGGTCAGAAGCCAAGTTCAGTTGAAGAAGCGGGACATGATAGTTACCCCTTTGATCCTTTTTCTGTGGTATTTGCACGTGTTCTATGACAGTTCTGGGGTTTAGACCCCGCACAGCTCACAGTACACATCATAACTCTAGATGAGGGAGCAGGGTCACTTTTTTTACCATTTGCTCATAGAGACTCCCTGTATAGCTGTGACGACAGTCCTTCAATCAGGATTCTCTCCAATCAAAACTGTGGTGTTGCAGGTTGCCGTGGCAACAGTGACCGTTGCAAAGAGAACTTTAGCTGTCTGCAGGAATCTGTTAGGTGCACTAGTAATATCTCCAGGCTATCTCCCTAACTCCCAGCCATAATATTTCTGACAAACTGAATGCTTATCCTGTCCTTGTCCAGTCGTAGAAGGCAACATCATCAACACACAAACACCCTCTTGACAAACTAGTGGTACTATTGCCCAAAGTGGGAAAAGCCAAACAAGAGAGACTGGAAAAGCAGATGTAAAGATGGCAGAGTGGCCCAGTATAAGAAGCTCAGCATGACATAACTCAGAGAGCGGATTCACAGCAGGGGGGTGTCTGTGAAAGCCCCTGGACCCAGAATGGGATGGAGAGCAAGGGGTATGCAAGGATTCTGGGGATGACCTCATGGAAGTACCCTGTCTATGAGGCTTCCCAGTTCCATGCTAAGGACCTAGAGCTGTAAAGGAGGTACCTTCACCAGATTGCCCTACTGGGAGAAGGGCTGTCCCCAGATCACAAAATGGAGGTGATAAGGACAGTCAGCGTGGAGGTCACAACTATACAGGCAGAGCTCAGCTAATACTGACCCACCACCCAGGAAGCTGCCCGATAGAGCCTTTCACGGATTTGAAGATGCTGGGGCAATTACGACAGTTTAATGTAGAACTTTGAGCTTCAGTGCCAGTTCAAACATGTCAAACCCGAGGATGGTCCGACTCCTGGTGGGCTTGCTTAGTGGGTCAGCCAGCACAGCCTACCTACCCCTCCATCTCAGAGAAGATCATCTATCTAATAATTGAGGGACCTTGTCTTGGATTAACAGGACTCATATGGGAAACTGGTGCAGAAGCTCCGCCATGCTTGTGATGGGCGGTGTAAGGGGAACTAGGTCAGACTATTATCCAACTTTGGCCTGGAGTATCACAAGATGTCAGTAGTTTCTGTGCCTCATGTGATACTCGTCAGCCCTTAAGTAGGGAAAGAGATACATCGTCACTGTGGTGGATTATACCAACCGGTAATCAGAGGCTGTGCCCTTGGATGCTCTACAGCAGCAATGGTTGTCATTTTCACCCAGAGTGATATTTTGTTAGATGCAGCAGTTGTAGAAGAATTGTGGAGTGACACAGCAGAGGTGGACTCTCCATCATCCCCAGAGCAAGGTTTGTGTGAGAGCTTCAATCGCACTCTGAAGGCTATGATTAGAGCCTTTGTAGACCAGGAGAAGGATTGGTTCCCTCCCTCATTTTTCCCTACAGTGAAGTCCCTCGAGTCTATAGGGTTCTCCCCCTTTGAACTCTTGTACAGGCGACGAGTGAGGGGACCATTGGACCTGTTACAAAAGTTTTGGGAGGGGGACCACTGGGGAGGAGCAACTTGTAGTGCCATTTGTGCTTTGGCTCAGAGATGGCTGGAGACACTGACTGGTTTAGCTAAAGAGCATCTACTTGCAGCCCAAGACAAGCAGAAGTTCTGGTATGATCGGAAAGCCAGCACTTTGGAATTCCAGGTAGGCCAGTAGGTATTATTGTTGGTACCAATCCACCAAAACATACTCCAGTCAATTTGTGAAGGTTCGGAAACTAGCCAACGCCACCTATGTGGTAGCCATTGATGAGCAAAAGCAGATTTTGAAGGTAATCCATGTGAGTAGGCCGAAACCATACCAGAGTCTGAATCCCTAAGTAATGGCCATATGCCTATCAAAGAGGGAAGATTCTGAGGATGGGGTACTGCCAGACATGTGCCCCCTGTTGCCCTTATCCTGACCAAATAGTCACCTAACTAGCAACAGCAGCTTGAGGGATATGCTGAGTCACCACCTAGGCTTATTTTTGATCCAATGGGGTAGGACTGACCACAAGGTCCTTCCCCACTTAAACAATCCTCGTATAGGGAGCCAGAGACTGTGAAGGGGAATATAAAGAGGGAGCTGGATGAGATGATAGAGCTAGCGGTCACTGAGACATACTTTAGTCCTTGGACGTCCCCTGTGGTGTTGGTCCCTAAGAAGTCGCTCTCCCCTCTTTTCCTCTCCCAGTTGCTCTCTCTTTTCCATCTGTCCCTCTCGCTTTCTCCTCTCCATTATTTATTTCTCATCTCTCATAGTCAGTATTCCTTCTTCTCTTCACATCTCCATTCCTTACGTCTCCTCTCTATTCCTATTGTATTATCTACCTCCACTCCTCACCCCCTTGTCCTACTGATCCTCTCAAATGTATTCTATTCTCTTTATTCCTTCCTTTCTTCTGCTCCTCTACATGTCTCATCATCCTCCTCTTCCTATCTCCCCCTATCATTTCCTTCTGTTACCATATTTATACTCCAAAAGTGCAATGAATATTGATAGAAAGCAAAAGCCTTCTGCCCCGCATATAGTGGTCCTAATGCAGTGCCCCCCATACCATGCCCCGGACACAGTGGTCCTAATGCAGTGCCCCCCATACCATGCCCCGGATACAGTGGTCCTAATGCAGTGCCCCCCATACCATGCCCCGGATACAGTGATGCTAATGCAGTGCCCCCCATACCATGCCCCGGATACAGTGGTCCTAATGCAGTGACCCCCATACCATGCCCCGGATACAGTGGTCCTAATGCAGTGCCCCCCATACCATGCCCTGGATACAGTGATCCTAATGCAGTGCCCCCCATACCATGCTCCGGATACAGTGATCCTAATGAAGTGCTCCACATACCATGCCCCGGATACAGTGGTCCTAATGCAGTGCCTCCATACCATGCCCCGGATACAGTGGTCCTAATGCAGTGCCCCCCATACCATGCCCCGGATACAGTGGTCCTAATGCAGTGCCTCCCATACCATGCCCCGGATACAGTGGTCCTAATGCAGTGCCCCCCATACCATGCCCCAGATACAGTGGTCCTAATGCAGTGCCCCCCATACCATGCCCCGGATACAGTGGTCCTAATGCAGTGCGCCCCCATACCATGCCCCGGATACAGTGGTCCTAATGCGTGCCCCCCATACCATGCCCCGGATACAGTGGTCCTAATGCAGTGCGCCCCATACAATGACCCGGATACAGTGGTCCTAATGCAGTGCCCCCCATACCATGACCCGGATACAGTGGTCCTAATGCAGTGCCCCCATACCATGCCCCGGATACAGTGGTCCTAATGCAGTGCCCCCCATACCATGCCCCGGATACAGTGGTCCTAATGCAGTGCCCCCCATACCATGCCCCGGATACAGTGGTCCTAATGCAGTGCGCCCCATGCCATGCCGCAGATACAGTGGTCCTAATGCAGTGCCCCCATACCATGCCCCGGATACAGTGGTCCTAATGCAGTGCCCCCCATACCATGCCCCGGATACAGTGGTCCTAATGCAGTGCCCCCCATACCATGCCCCGGATACAGTGGTCCTAATGCAGTGCCCCCCCAAACCATGCCCCGGATACAGTGGTCCTAATGCAGTGCCCCCCATACCATGCCCCGGATACAGTGGTCCTAATGCAGTGCCTCCATGCCATGCCCCGGATACAGTGGTCCTAATGCAGTGCCCCCCATACAATGCCCCGGATACAGTGGTCCTAATGCAGTGACCCCCATACCATGCCCTAGATACAGTGGTCCTAATGCAGTGCCCCCCATACAATGCCCCGGATACAGTGGTCCTAATGCAGTGCCCCCCATACCATGCCCCGGATACAGTGGTCCTAATGCAGTGCCCCCCATACCATGCCCCGGATACAGTGGTCCTAATGCAGTGCCCCCCCATACCATGCCCCGGATACAGTGGTCCTAATGCAGTGCCCCCCATGCCATGCCCCGGATACAGTGGTCCTAATGCAGTGCCCCCCATGCCATGCCCCGGATACAGTGGTCCTAATGCAGTGCCTCCATGCCATGCCCCGGATACAGTGGTCCTAATGCAGTGCCACCCATACCATGCCCCGGATACAGTGGTCCTAATGCAGTGCCCCCCATACCATGCCCTGGATACAGTGGTCCTAATGCAGTGCCCCCCATGCCATGCCCCGGATACAGTGGTCCTAATGCAGTGCCCTCCATACCATGCCCCGGATACAGTGGTCCTAATGCAGTGCCCCCCATACCATGCCCCGGATACAGTGGTCCTATTGCAGTGCCCCCCATGCCATGCCCCGGATACAGTGGTCCTAATGCAGTGCCCCCCATACCATGCCCCGGACACAGTGGTCCTAATGCAGTGCCCCCCATGCCATGCCCCGGATACAGTGGTCCTAATGCAGTGCCCCCCATACCATGCCCCGGATACAGTGGTCCTAATGCAGTGCCCCCCATACCATGCCCCGGATACAGTGGTCCTAATGCAGTGCCCCCCATACCATGCCCCGGATACAGTGGTCCTAATGCAGTGCCCCCCATACCATGCCCCGGATACAGTGGTCCTAATGCAGTGCCCCCCATACCATGCCCCGGATACAGTGGTCCTAATGCAGTGCCCCCCATGCCATGCCCCGGATACAGTGGTCCTAATGCAGTGCCCCCCATGCCATGCCCCGGATACAGTGGTCCTAATGCAGTGCACCCCATGCCATGCCCCGGACACAGTGGTCCTAATGCAGTGCCCCCCATACCATGCCCCGGACACAGTGGTCCTAATGCAGTGCCCCCCATACCATGCCCCGGACACAGTGGTCCTAATGCAGTGCCCCCCATGCCATGCCCCGGATACAGCGGTCCTAATGCAGTGCCCCCCATGCCATGCCCCAGATACAGTGGTCCTAATGCAGTGCCCCCCATACCATGCCCCGGATACAGTGGTCCTAATGCAGTGCCCCCCATGCCATGCCCCAGATACAGTGGTCCTAATGCAGTGCCTCCATGCCATGCCCCGAATACAGTGGTCCTAATGCAGTGCCCCCCATACCATGCCCCGGATACAATGGTCCTAATGCAGTGCCCCCCATACCATGCCCCGGATACAGTGGTCCTAATGCAGTGCCCCCCATACCATGCCCCGGATACAGTGGTCCTAATGCAGTGCCCCCCATACCATGCCCCGGATACAGTGGTCCTAATGCAGTGCCCCCCATACCATGCCCCAGATACAGTGGTCCTAATGCAGTGCCTCCATGCCATGCCCCGGATACAGTGGTCCTAATGCAGTGCCCCCCATACCATGCCCCGGATACAATGGTCCTAATGCAGTGCCCCCCATACCATGCCCTGGATACAGTGGTCCTAATGCAGTGCCCCCCATACCATGCCCCGGATACAGTGGTCCTAATGCAGTGCCCCCCATACCATGCACTGGATAAAGTGGTCCTAATGCAGTGCCCCCCGTGCCATGCCCCAGATACAGTGGTCCTAATGCAGTGCCCACCATGCCATGCCCCGGATACAGTGGTCCTAATGCAGTGCCCCCCATGCCATGCCCCAGATACAGTGGTCCTAATGCAGTGCCCCCCATACCATGCCCCAGATACAGTGGTCCTAATGCAGTGCCTCCATGCCATACCCAGGATACAGTGGTCCTAATGCAGTGCCCCCCATACCATGCCCCGGATACAATGGTCCTAATGCAGTGCCCCCATACCATGCCCCAGATACAGTGGTCCTAATGCAGTGCCCCCCATACCATGCCCCAGATACAGTGGTCCTAGTGCAGTGCCTCCATGCCATGCCCCGGATACAGTGGTCCTAATGCAGTGCCCCCCATACCATGCCCCGGATACAATGGTCCTAATGCAGTGCCCCCCATACCATGCCCCGGATACAGTGGTCCTAATGCAGTGCCCCCCATACCATGCCCCGGATACAGTGGTCCTAATGCAGTGCCCCCATACCATGCCCCGTATACAGTGGTCCTAATGCAGTGCCCCCATACCATGTCCCGGATACAGTGGTCCTAATGCAGTGCCCCCATACCATGCCCCGTATACAGTGGTCCTAATGCAGTGCCCCCATACAATGCCCCGTATACAGTGGTCCTAATGCAGTGCCCCCCATACCATGCCCTGGATAAAGTGGTCCTAATGCAGTGCCCCCCGTGCCATGCCCCAGATACAGTGGTCATAATGCAGTGCCCACCATGCCATGCCCCGGATACAGTGGTCCTAATGCAGTGCCCCCCGAGCCATGCCCCAGATACAGTGGTCCTAATGCAGTGCCCCCCATACCATGCCCCAGATACAGTGGTCCTAATGCAGTGCCTCCATGCCATGCCCCGGATACAGTGGTCCTAATGCAGTGCCCCCCATACCATGCCCCGGATACAATGGTCCTAATGCAGTGCCCCCCATACCATGCCCCAGATACAGTGGTCCTAATGCAGTGCCCCCCATACCATGCCCCGGATACAGTGGTCCTAATGCAGTGCCTCCATGCCATGCCCCGGATACAGTGGTCCTAATGCAGTGCCCCCCATACCATGCCCCGGATACAATGGTCCTAATGCAGTGCCCCCCATACCATGCCCCGGATACAGTGGTCCTAATGCAGTGCCCCCCATACCATGCCCCGGATACAGTGGTCCTAATGCAGTGCCCCCCATACCATGCCCCGGATACAGTGGTCCTAATGCAGTGCCCCCCATACCATGCCCTGGATACAGTGGTCCTACTAATGCAGTGCCCCCCATACCATGCCCCGAATACAGTGGTACTAATGCAGTGCCTTCATGCCATGCCCCGGATACAGTGGTCCTAATGCAGTGCCCCCCATACCATGCCCGGATAAAGTGGTCCTAATGCAGTGCCCCCCATACCATGCCCCGGATACAGTGGTCCTAATGCAGTGCCCCCCATACCATGCCCTGGATACAGTGGTCCTAATGCAGTGCCCCCCATACCATGCCCCGGATACAGTGGTCCTAATGCAGTGCCCCCCATACCATGCCCCGGATACAGTGGTCCTAATGCAGTGCCCCCATACCATGCCCCGGATACAGTGGTCCTAATGCAGTGCCCCCCATACCATGCCCCGGATACAGTGGTCCTAATGCAGTGCCCCCCATACCATGCCCCGGATACAGTGGTCCTAATGCAGTGCCCCCCATACCATGCCCCGGATACAGTGGTCCTAATGCAGTGCCCCCCATACCATGCCCCGGATACAGTGGTCCTAATGCAGTGCCCCCCATACCATGCCCCGGATACAGTGGTCCTAATGCAGTGCCCCCCATACCATGCCCCGGATACAGTGGTCCTAATGCAGTGCCCCCCATACCATGCCCCGGATACAGTGGTCCTAATGCAGTGCCCCCCATACCATGCCCTGGATACAGTGGTCCTAATGCAGTGCCCCCATACCATGCCCCGGATACAGTGGTCCTAATGCAGTGCCCCCCATACCATGCCCCGGATACAGTGGTCCTAATGCAGTGCCCCCCATACCATGCCCCGGATACAGTGGTCCTAATGCAGTGCCCCCCATACCATGCCCCGGATACAGTGGTCCTAATGCAGTGCCCCCCATACCATGCCCCGGATACAGTGGTCCTAATGCAGTGCCCCCATACCATGTCCCGGATACAGTGGTCCTAATGCAGTGCCCCCCATACCATGCCCCGGATACAGTGGTCCTAATGCAGTGCCCCCCATACCATGCCCCGGATACAGTGGTCCTAATGCAGTGCCCCCCATACCATGCCCCGGATACAGTGGTCCTAATGCAGTGCCCCCATACCATGCCCCGGATACAGTGGTCCTAATGCAGTGCCCCCATACCATGCCCCGGATACAGTGGTCCTAATGCAGTGCCCCCCATACCATGCCCCGGATACAGTGGTCCTAATGCAGTGCCCCCCATACCATGCCCCGGATACAGTGGTCCTAATGCAGTGCCCCCCATGCCATGCCCCGGATACAGTGGTCCTAATGCAGTGCCCCCCATACCATGCCCCGGATACAGTGGTCCTAATGCAGTGCCCCCCATACCATGCCCCGGATACAGTGGTCCTAGTGCAGTGCCCCCCATACCATGCCCTGGATACAGTGGTCCTAATGCAGTGCCCCCCATGCCATGCCCCGGATACAGTGGTCCTAATGCAGTGCCCCCCATGCCATGCCCCGGATACAGTGGTCCTAATGCAGTGCCCCCCATGCCATGCCCCGGATACAGTGGTCCTAATGCAGTGCCCCCCATACCATGCCCCGGATACAGTGGTCCTAATGCAGTGCCCCCCATGCCATGCCCCGGATACAGTGGTCCTAATGCAGTGCCCCCCATACCATGCCCCGGATACAGTGGTCCTAATGCAGTGCCCCCCATGCCATGCCCCGGATACAGTGGTCCTAATGCAGTGCCCCCCATACCATGACCCGGATACAGTGGTCCTAATGCAGTGCCCCCCATACCATGACCCGGATACAGTGGTCCTAATGCAGTGCCCCCATGCCATGCCCCGGATACAGTGGTCCTAATGCAGTGCCCCCCTTACCATGCCCCGGATACAGTGGTCCTATTGCAGTGCCCCCCATACCATGCCCCGCATACAGTGGTCCTAATGCAGTGCCCCCCATACCATGCCCCGGATACAGTGGTCCTAATGCAGTGCCCCCCATACCATGCCCCGGATACAGTGGTCCTAATGCAGTGCCCCCCATACCATGCCCCTGATACAGTGGTCCTAATGCAGTGCCCCCCATACCATGCCCCGGATACAGTGGTCCTAATGCAGTGCCCCCCATACCATGCCCCGGATACATTGGTCCTAATGCAGTGCCCCCCATACCATGCCCCGGATACAGTGGTCCTAATGCAGTGCCCCCCATACCATGCCCCGGATACAGTGGTCCTAATGCAGTGCCCCCCATACCATGCCCCGGATACAGTGGTCCTAATGCAGTGCCCCCCATACCATGCCCCGGATACAGTGGTCCTAATGCAGTGCCCCCCATACCATGCCCCGGATACAGTGGTCCTAATGCAGTGCCCCCCATACCATGCCCCGGATACAGTTGTCCTAATGCAGTGCCCCCCATACCATGACCCGGATACAGTGGTCCTAATGCAGTGCGCCCATACAATGCCCCGGATACAGTGGTCCTAATGCAGTGCCCCCCATACCATGACCCGGATACAGTGGTCCTAATGCAGTGCGCCCATACAATGCCCCGGATACAGTGGTCCTAATGCAGTGCCCCCCATACCATGCCCCGGATACAGTGGTCCTAATGCAGTGCCCCCCATACCATGCCCCGGACACAGTGGTCCTAATGCAGTGCCCCCATACCATGCCCCGGATACAGTGGTCCTAATGCAGTGCCCCCCATACCATGCCCCGGATACAGTGGTCCTAATGCAGTGCCCCCCATACCATGCCCCGGATACAGTGGTCCTAATGCAGTGCCCCCCATACCATGCCCCGGATACAGTGGTTCTAATGCAGTGCCCCCATACCATGCCCCGGATACAGTGGTCCTAATGCAGTGCCCCCCATACCATGCCCCGGATACAGTGGTCCTAATGCAGTGCCCCCCATACCATGCCCCGGATACAGTGGTCCTAATGCAGTGCCCCCCATACCATGCCCCGGATACAGTGGTCCTAATTCAGTGCCCCCCATACCATGCCCCGGATACAGTGGTCCTAATGCAGTGCCCACCATGCCATGCCCCGGATACAGTGGTCCTAATGCAGTGCCCCCCATACCATGCCCCAGATACAGTGGTCCTAATGCAGTGCCCCCCATACCATGCCCGGGATACAGTGGTCCTAATGCAGTGCCCACCATGCCATGGCCCGGATACAGTGGTCCTTATGCAGTGCCCCCCATGCCATGCCCTGGATACAGTGGTCCTAATGCAGTGCCCACCATGCCATGGCCCGGATACAGTGGTCCTTATGCAGTGCCCCCCATGCCATGCCCTGGATACAGTGGTCCTAATGCAGTGCCCACCATGCCATGGCCCGGATACAGTGGTCCTTATGCAGTGCCCACCATGCCATGCCCCGGATACAGTGGTCCTTATGCAGTGCCCCCCATGCCATGCCCTGGATACAGTGGTCCTAATGCAGTGCCCACCATGCCATGGCCCTGATACAGTGGTCCTAATGCAGTGCGCCCCATGCAATGCCCCGGATACAGTGGTCCTAATGCAGTGCCCCCCATACCATGCCCCGGATACAGTGGTCCTAATGCAGTGCCCCCCATACCATGCCCCGGATACAGTGGTCCTAATGCAGTGCCCCCCATACCATGCCCCGGATACAGTGGTCCTAATGCAGTGCCCACCATGCCATGCCCCGGATACAGTGGTCCTAATGCAGTGCGCCCCATGCAATGCCCCGGATACAGTGGTCCTAATGCAGTGCCCCCCATACCATGCCCCGGATACAGTGGTCCTAATGCAGTGCCCCCCATGCCATGCCCCGGATACAGTGGTCCTAATGCAGTGCACCCCATGCCATGGCCCGGATACAGTGGTCCTAATGCAGTGCCCACCATGCCATGCCCCGGATACAGTGGTCCTAATGCAGTGCCCCCCATACCATGCCCCGGATACAGTGGTCCTAATGCAGTGCCCCCATACCATGCCCCGGATACAGTGGTCCTAATGCAGTGCGCCCCCATACCATGCCCCGGATACAGTGGTCCTAATGCAGTGCCCACCATACCATGCCCCAGATACAGTGGTCCTAATGCAGTGCCCCCCATACCATGCCCCGGATACAGTGGTCCTAATGCAGTGCCCCCCATACCATGCCCCAGATACAGTGGTCCTAATGCAGTGCCCCCCATACCATGCCCCGGATACAGTGGTCCTAATGCAGTGCCCCCATACCATGCCCCGGATACAGTGGTCCTAATGCAGTGCCCCCCATACCATGCCCCGGATACAGTGGTCCTAATGCAGTGCCCCCCATACCATGCCCCGGATACAGTGGTCCTAATGCAGTGCCCCCCATACCATGCCCCGGATACAGTGGTCCTAATGCAGTGCCCCCATACCATGCCCCGGATACAGTGGTCCTAATGCAGTGCCCCCCATACCATGCCCCGGATACAGTGGTCCTAATGCAGTGCCCCCCATGCCATGCCCCGGATACAGTGGTCCTAATGCAGTGCCCCCCATACCATGCCCCGGATACAGTGGTCCTAATGCAGTGCCCCCCATATCATGCCCCGGATACAGTGGTCCTAATGCAGTGCGCCCCATGCCATGCCCCGGATACAGTGGTCCTAATGCAGTGCCCCCCATACCATGCCCCGGATACAGTGGTCCTAATGCAGTGCCCCCCATACCATGCCCCGGATACAGTGGTCCTAATGCAGTGCCCCCCATACCATGCCCCGGATACAGTGGTCCTAATGCAGTGCCCCCCATACCATGCCCCGGACACAGTGGTCCTAATGCAGTGCCCCCCATACCATGCCCCGGATACAGTGGTCCTAATGCAGTGCCCCCTGTGCCCCTGCTGCCCAGTCCCAGGTCTCTGTGTGCTGCCAGTCACAGACCAATGGGCGGGGTCAATAGGGCAGCAGTCACAGTCAGGTGGGCGGGGCCAATCGGGTGTAAGTCGTAGACCGGTGGGCGGGTCAAATCGGCTGTCAGTCACCGGCCGGTGGGCGGGGCTTGGTCAGTTCTCAGACTAGAGCTGTGAATTCAAAGGGAGTGTTCTGCATATCATGAGAGTGTTCAGGTACTAGCCAATCACCGACCTGACAGACCAGCCTATCACCGCACACAGGAAGCGCCACTGCAAAACAACGCCAACTTACCGGAAGTAACGCACTGACGTATTCGTGGAACGCACCGACGTAGCACGTTTACTTATGCTTGGAACGCAAAGCGCTGTCTCTTTTGACGTCATCAGTCGGCGACACAACGTGGGAGAGAGCGGCGTGTGAGGGAGCGAGGGACTGAAGCTGTGGAGGAAATTACTGACAAACTACTGAGAAATAGCGGAGAAAGGAGGGGGACGCGGAGACCACTGACACCCCAATAATATACAAAGAGCAACACCCAGAGAGAACCCCCCCACACACACAGGGGAGACAGGAGGGGCACTAACACCCCAATAATACAGAAAGAGCAGCACCCAGTGAGAGACCCCCACACAGGGGAGACAGGAGGGGCACCGACACCCCAATAATATACAAAGACCAGCACCTAGAGAGAGGCCCCCACACACAGATAGGGGAGACAGGAGGGCACTAACACCCCAATAATATACAAAGAGCCCCCCACATACAGATAGGGGAGACAGGAGGGGAACTGACACCCCAATAATACAGAAAGAACAGCACCCAGAGAGAGCCCCCACACAAAGGGGAGACAGGAGGGGCACTGACACCCCAATAATACAGAAAGAGCAGCACCCAGAGAGAGGCCACCACACACACAGGGGAGACAGGAGGGGCACCGACACCCCAATAATATAGAAAGAGCAGCACCCAGAGAGTGCCCCCCACACACACAGATAGGGGAGACAGGAGGGGCACTGACACCCCAATAATATAGAAAGAGCAGCACCCAGAGAGTGCCCCCACACACACAGATAGGGGAGACAGGAGGGGCACCGACACCCCAATAATATAAAGACAGGAGGGGAGAAAGACCAGCACCCAGAGATCACACACACCGAGCACCCCCACACAGAGAGCAAAGAGTACGCCCATGAAGGAGACCTCAATATAACAGAGAGACCACACACAGGGAGACCCAGCACAGACAGAGACCCCTCGCACAAGGATAACCCCCCACACACACAACCATGGCGCCCCTTGACCCTGCAGTGCAACTTGCCCAGAAACTGGCTGCAAACGAGAAGAAAATAAGAGACAGAGCTGTGAAGAAACTGAGAGCTTATCTGAGAGCCAGGAGTCTGGAGGAGAGTGGTGAGATTGGGGGGGGGGGGGGGAGAGATGCGAGGGGGTGGGATGAAGGGGGGAGAGGTGATGAAGGGGGGGATGGATGCAGGGGAGAGAGGTGAGGAAGGGGGGCAAGAGATGCAGCAGAGAGGTGAGGAAGGGGGCAAGAGATGCAGGAGAGAGGTGAGGAAGGGGGCAAGAGATGCAGGAGAGAGGTGAGGAAGGGGGGCAAGAGATGCAGGAGAGAGGTGAGGAAGGGGGGCAAGAGATGCAGGAGAGAGGTGAGGAAGGGGGGCAAGAGATGCAGGAGAGAGGTGAGGAAGGGGGCAAGAGATGCAGGAGAGAGGTGAGGAAGGGGGGCAAGAGATGCAGGAGAGAGGTGAGGAAGGGGGGCAAGAGATGCAGGAGAGAGGTGAGGAAGGGGGGCAAGAGATGCAGGAGAGAGGTGAGGAAGGGGGGCAAGAGATGCAGGAGAGAGGTGAGGAAGGGGGGCAAGAGATGCAGGAGAGAGGTGAGGAAGGGGGCAAGGGATGCAGGAGAGAGGTGAGGAAGGGGGCAAGAAATGCAGGAGAGAGGTGAGGAAGGGGGCAAGAGATGCAGGAGAGAGGTGAGGAAGGGGGCAAGAGATGCAGGAGAGAGGTGAGGAAGGGGGCAAGAGATGCAGGAGAGAGGTGAGGAAGGGGGCAAGAGATGCAGGAGAGAGGTGAGGAAGGGGGCAAGAGATGCAGGAGAGAGGTGAGGAAGGGGGGCAAGAGATGCAGGAGAGAGGTGAGGAAGGGGGCAAGAGATGCAGGAGAGAGGTGAGGAAGGGGGCAAGAGATGCAGGAGAGAGGTGAGGAAGGGGGCAAGAGATGCAGGAGAGAGGTGAGGAAGGGGGCAAGAAATGCAGGAGAGAGGTGAGGAAGGGGGCAAGAGATGCAGGAGAGAGGTGAGGAAGGGGGCAAGAAATGCAGGAGAGAGGTGAGGAAGGGGGGCAAGAGATGCAGGAGAGAGGTGAGGAAGGGGGGCAAGAGATGCAGGAGAGAGGTGAGGAAGGGGGGCAAGAGATGCAGGAGAGAGGTGAGGAAGGGGGGCAAGAGATGCAGGAGAGAGGTGAGGAAGGGGGGCAAGAGATGCAGGAGAGAGGTGAGGAAGGGGGGCAAGAGATGCAGGAGAGAGGTGAGGAAGGGGGGCAAGAGATGCAGGAGAGAGGTGAGGAAGGGGGGCAAGAGATGCAGGAGAGAGGTGAGGAAGGGGGGCAAGAGATGCAGGAGAGAGGTGAGGAAGGGGGGCAAGAGATGCACGAGAGAGGTGAGGAAGGGGGGCAAGAGATGCAGGAGAGAGGTGAGGAAGGGGGGCAAGAGATGCAGGAGAGAGGTGAGGAAGGGGGGCAAGAGATGCAGCAGAGAGGTGAGGAAGGGGGGCAAGAGATGCAGCAGAGAGGTGAGGAAGGGGGGCAAGAGATGCAGGAGAGAGGTGAGGAAGGGGGGCAAGAAATGCAGGAGAGAGGCGAGGAAGGGGGGCAAGAGATGCAGGAGAGAGGCGAGGAAGGGGGCAAAGAGATGCAGGAGAGAGGCGAGGAAGGGGGCAAGAGATGCAGGAGAGAGGCGAGGAAGGGGGCAAGAGATGCAGGAGAGAGGCGAGGAAGGGGGCAAGAGATGCAGGAGAGAGGTGAGGAAGGGGGGCAAGAAATGCAGGAGAGAGGTGAGGAAGGGGGCAAGAAATGCAGGAGAGAGGTGAGGAAGGGGGCAAGAAATGCAGGAGAGAGGTGAGGAAGGGGGGCAAGAGATGCAGGAGAGAGGTGAGGAAGGGGGGCAAGAGATGCAGGAGAGAGGTGAGGAAGGGGGCAAGAAATGCAGGAGAGAGGTGAGGAAGGGGGGCAAGAGATGCAGGAGAGAGGTGAGGAAGGGGGGCAAGAGATGCAGGAGAGAGGTGAGGAAGGGGGGCAAGAGATGCAGCAGAGAGGTGAGGAAGGGGGGCAAGAGATGCAGCAGAGAGGTGAGGAAGGGGGGCAAGAGATGCAGGAGAGAGGCGAGGAAGGGGGGCAAGAAATGCAGGAGAGAGGCGAGGAAGGGGGGCAAGAGATGCAGGAGAGAGGCGAGGAAGGGGGCAAAGAGATGCAGGAGAGAGGCGAGGAAGGGGGCAAGAGATGCAGGAGAGAGGCGAGGAAGGGGGCAAGAGATGCAGGAGAGAGGCGAGGAAGGGGGCAAGAGATGCAGGAGAGAGGTGAGGAAGGGGGCAAGAAATGCAGGAGAGAGGTGAGGAAGGGGGCAAGAAATGCAGGAGAGAGGTGAGGAAGGGGGGCAAGAAATGCAGGAGAGAGGTGAGGAAGGGGGGCAAGAGATGCAGGAGAGAGGTGAGGAAGGGGGGCAAGAGATGCAGGAGAGAGGTGAGGAAGGGGGCAAGAAATGCAGGAGAGAGGTGAGGAAGGGGGGCAAGAGATGCAGGAGAGAGGTGAGGAAGGGGGCAAGAGATGCAGGAGAGAGGTGAGGAAGGGGGCAAGAGATGCAGGAGAGAGGTGAGGAAGGGGGGCAAGAGATGCAGGAGAGAGGTGAGGAAGGGGGGCAAGAGATGCAGGAGAGAGGTGAGGAAGGGGGGCAAGAGATGCAGGAGAGAGGTGAGGACGGGGGCAAGAGATGCAGGAGAGAGGTGAGGAAGGGGGGCAAGAGATGCAGGAGAGAGTTGAGGAAGGGGGCAAGAAATGCAGGAGAGAGGTGAGGAAGGGGGGCAAGAGATGCAGGAGAGAGGTGAGGACGGGGGCAAGAGATGCAGGAGAGAGGTGAGGAAGGGGGCAAGAGATGCAGGAGAGAGGTGAGGAAGGGGGGCAAGAGATGCAGGAGAGAGGTGAGGAAGGGGGGCAAGAGATGCAGGAGAGAGGTGAGGAAGGGGGGCAAGAGATGCAGGAGAGAGGTGAGGAAGGGGGGCAAGAGATGCAGGAGAGAGGTGAGGAAGGGGGGCAAGAGATGCAGGAGAGAGGTGAGGAAGGGGGGCAAGAGATGCAGGAGAGAGGTGAGGAAGGGGGGCAAGAGATGCAGGAGAGAGGTGAGGAAGGGGGGCAAGAGATGCAGGAGAGAGGTGAGGAAGGGGGGCAAGAGATGCAGGAGAGAGGTGAGGAAGGGGGGCAAGAGATGCAGGAGAGAGGTGAGGAAGGGGGGCAAGAGATGCAGGAGAGAGGTGAGGAAGGGGGGCAAGAGATGCAGGAGAGAGGTGAGGAAGGGGGGGCAAGAGATGCAGGAGAGAGGTGAACAAGGGGGCAAGAGATGCAGGAGAGAGGTGAGGAAGGGGGGCAAGAGATGCAGGAGAGAGGTGAGGAAGGGGGGCAAGAGATGCAGGAGAGAGGTGAGGAAGGGGGGCAAGAGATGCAGGAGAGAGGTGAGGAAGGGGGGCAAGAGATGCAGGAGAGAGGTGAGGAAGGGGGGCAAGAGATGCAGGAGAGAGGTGAGGAAGGGGGGCAAGAGATGCAGGAGAGAGGTGAGGACGGGGGCAAGAGATGCAGGAGAGAGGTGAGGAAGGGGGCAAGAGATGCAGGAGAGAGTTGAGGAAGGGGGCAAGAAATGCAGGAGAGAGGTGAGGAAGGGGGGCAAGAGATGCAGGAGAGAGGTGAGGACGGGGGCAAGAGATGCAGGAGAGAGGTGAGGAAGGGGGCAAGAGATGCAGGAGAGAGGTGAGGAAGGGGGCAAGAGATGCAGGAGAGAGGTGAGGAAGGGGGGCAAGAGATGCAGGAGAGAGGTGAGGACGGGGGGCAAGAGATGCAGGAGAGAGGTGAGGAAGGGGGGCAAGAGATGCAGGAGAGAGGTGAGGAAGGGGGGCAAGAGATGCAGGAGAGAGGTGAGGAAGGGGGGCAAGAGATGCAGGAGAGAGGTGAGGAAAGGGGGCAAGAGATGCAGGAGAGAGGTGAGGAAGGGGGGCAAGAGATGCAGGAGAGAGGTGAGGAAGGGGGGCAAGAGATGCAGGAGAGAGGTGAGGAAGGGGGCAAGAGATGCAGGAGAGAGGTGAGGAAGGGGGCAAGAGATGCAGGAGAGAGGTGAGGAAGGGGGCAAGAAATGCAGGAGAGAGGTGAGGAAGGGGGCAAGAGATGCAGGAGAGAGGTGAGGAAGGGGGCAAGAGATGCAGGAGAGAGGTGAGGAAGGGGGCAAGAGATGCAGGAGAGAGGTGAGGAAGGGGGTCAAGAGATGCAGGAGAGAGGTGAGGAAGGGGGGCAAGGGATGCAGGAGAGAGGTGAGGAAGGGGGGCAAGAGATGCAGGAGAGAGGTGAGGAAGGGGGGCAAGAGATGCAGGAGAGAGGTGAGGAAGGGGGGCAAGAAATGCAGGAGAGAGGTGAGGAAGGGGGGCAAGAGATGCAGGAGAGAGGCGAGGAAGGGGGCAAAGAGATGCAGGAGAGAGGCGAGGAAGGGGGCAAGAGATGCAGGAGAGAGGCGAGGAAGGGGGCAAGAGATGCAGGAGAGAGGCGAGGAAGGGGGCAAGAGATGCAGGAGAGAGGTGAGGAAGGGGGCAAGAAATGCAGGAGAGAGGTGAGGAAGGGGGCAAGAAATGCAGGAGAGAGGTGAGGAAGGGGGCAAGAAATGCAGGAGAGAGGTGAGGAAGGGGGGCAAGAGATGCAGGAGAGAGGTGAGGAAGGGGGCAAGAAATGCAGGAGAGAGGTGAGGAAGGGGGGCAAGAGATGCAGGAGAGAGGTGAGGAAGGGGGCAAGAGATGCAGGAGAGAGGTGAGGAAGGGGGCAAGAGATGCAGGAGAGAGGTGAGGAAGGGGGGCAAGAGATGCAGGAGAGAGGTGAGGAAGGGGGGCAAGAGATGCAGGAGAGAGGTGAGGAAGGGGGGCAAGAGATGCAGGAGAGAGGTGAGGAAGGGGGGCAAGAGATGCAGGAGAGAGGTGAGGAAGGGGGGCAAGAGATGCAGGAGAGAGGTGAGGAAGGGGGGCAAGAGATGCAGGAGAGAGGTGAGGAAGGGGGGCAAGAGATGCAGGAGAGAGGTGAGGAAGGGGGCAAGAGATGCAGGAGAGAGGTGAGGAAGGGGGCAAGAGATGCAGGAGAGAGGTGAGGAAGGGGGCAAGAGATGCAGGAGAGAGGTGAGGAAGGGGGCAAGAGATGCAGGAGAGAGGTGAGGAAGGGGGCAAGAGATGCAGGAGAGAGGTGAGGAAGGGGGCAAGAGATGCAGGAGAGAGGTGAGGAAGGGGGCAAGAGATGCAGGAGAGAGGTGAGGAAGGGGGTCAAGAGATGCAGGAGAGAGGTGAGGAAGGGGGGCAAGGGATGCAGGAGAGAGGTGAGGAAGGGGGGCAAGAGATGCAGGAGAGAGGTGAGGAAGGGGGGCAAGAGATGCAGGAGAGAGGTGAGGAAGGGGGGCAAGAAATGCAGGAGAGAGGTGAGGAAGGGGGGCAAGAGATGCAGGAGAGAGGCGAGGAAGGGGGCAAAGAGATGCAGGAGAGAGGCGAGGAAGGGGGCAAGAGATGCAGGAGAGAGGCGAGGAAGGGGGCAAGAGATGCAGGAGAGAGGCGAGGAAGGGGGCAAGAGATGCAGGAGAGAGGTGAGGAAGGGGGCAAGAAATGCAGGAGAGAGGTGAGGAAGGGGGCAAGAAATGCAGGAGAGAGGTGAGGAAGGGGGGCAAGAGATGCAGGAGAGAGGTGAGGAAGGGGGGCAAGAGATGCAGGAGAGAGGTGAGGAAGGGGGCAAGAAATGCAGGAGAGAGGTGAGGAAGGGGGGCAAGAGATGCAGGAGAGAGGTGAGGAAGGGGGCAAGAGATGCAGGAGAGAGGTGAGGAAGGGGGCAAGAGATGCAGGAGACAGGTGAGGAAGGGGGGCAAGAGATGCAGGGGAGAGGTGAGGAAGGGGGGCAAGGGATGCACGGGAGAGGTGAGGGAGGGGGAGAGATGTGAAGAACGGGGGGTGGGATGCGATGCAGGGGAGGGGAGAGATGTGAGGGGTCGCTCTCCCAGCACACCCATGACACGGTTTCTCTTTATAGGGGGATTCACAGAGGTTGAGTTTACGAAGATCTGGAAGGGTCTGTTCTACTGTCTATGGATGCAGGACAAGCCCCTACTGCAGGTGATGGTGGGGAGGGGGCTGCGCTGGTATCGGGGGAGAAGTTACTCCACGTATCTCTGCCATGTTCTCCTCATCACATCCTTCTCACTCTCTGTAGGAAGAATTATCCCAGACGATCTCTCAGCTGATCCACTTTCTGCACACCAGAGACACACGTATGTTACTCTTTTTGCTCGCTGCGCTCTCTTGTTCTTTTCTTGTCCTCTCGTGTCGTTCTCGTCTCACCCTGTCGCTCTCATCTCTTGCAGAGGATCTCTTCCTGCGCACTTTTTGGCAAACCCTGAGCCGAGAGTGGAACGGCATCGACCGCCTGCGGATGGACAAGTTCTTCACGGTGAGTGGGCTGCATGTGACGGACCCTCACTCCTGGTAACGGGACCCTCTCCCTGGTAACGGGACCCTCTCCCTGGTAACGGGACCCTCTCCCTGGTAACGGGACCCTCTCCCTGGTAACGGGACCCTCTCCCTGGTAACGGGACCCTCACTCCTGATAACGGGACCCTCACTCCTGATAACGGGACCCTCACTCCTGATAACGGGACCCTCACTCCTGGTAACGGGACCCTCACTCCTGGTAACGGGACCCTCACTCCTGGTAACGGGACCCTCACTCCTGGTAACGGGACCCTCACTCCTGGTAACGGGACCCTCTCCCTGGTAACGGGACCCTCTCCCTGGTAACGGGACCCTCTCCCTGGTAACGGGACCCTCTCCCTGGTAACGGGACCCTCTCCCTGGTAACGGGACCCTCTCCCTGGTAACGGGACCCTCTCCCTGGTAACGGGACCCTCTCCCTGGTAACGGGACCCTCTCCCTGGTAACGGGACCCTCTCCCTGGTAACGGGACCCTCTCCCTGGTAACGGGACCCTCTCCCTGGTAACGGGACCCTCACTCCTGGTAACGGGACCCTCTCCCTGGTAACATGCACTTTCTGTGTCCTCACTGACTGACTCTTCTGTTTTCTCTCTTCTAGTTAAGTCGCTTCATTCTTCGCCAATCGATTGAGCTTCTGAAGAAAGAGAACTGGGAGGAAAGGTGAGGAGGGGTGTTATATGGAGGGGCGTAAAAGAGAGGAGGAGAATAGGGCCAGTTGTAATTTGGAGGAGTAAGATTGTTAAAATATGAAAGTAACACTTGGAATAGAATGGAGGGCGCCAGAGATGAAGAAGAAATGTAATCTGGAGGGGGGGGGGGAGCGTGGGATGTATTAGGGAGGAAGGATGAAAGGATGAAATATGGAGCTTGAGAGGTGAGAATGGACAGTGTATCTTTGGGGAGGCAATTGAAGTCTGGTTTGTAAAATGGAGTCCTCTGCTTACTCTTAGCTTGGTGGGCGAGTTCCTCTCCCTCTTGGTCCAGGAGGTCATGCAAGACACAACTCCTCGTGGGGTCCAGCTCCATCTTATTGACATTTATCTGGATGAACTTGCAAAAGTGGGATCAGCTGAGGTGAGTATGACACCACTTGACCCTGACCAACCTCTCCCGCCACTTAACCCTGACCAACCTCTCCCGCCACTTGACCCTGACCAACCTATCCCGCCACTTGACCCTGACCAACCTCTCCCGCCACTTGACCCTGACCAACCTCTCCCGCCACTTGACCCTGACCAACCTCTCCCGTCACTTGTCCCTGACCAACCTCTCCCGCCACTGACATTCACCAGCAGCCCCAACACATCTCACTATAGGAACTTGATCTCTACTCTCTCTAGCTCCAAGCTGATCTCAATCTCCGATTCATTGAACCGTTCTGCAAGATGGCCGCCCAAACAAAGGAGTAAGTCTATTAGTGTATGTCAATATCTTAGTGGGTGTATGTTTCTTTTTTGTGTGCATGTTAAAGCAGAAGTGGTCCCTTTGACTGTCCCATGCTTAGAGACCCACATACTCACCTTGCTGTATATCTGCCTGTCTGTGTCCTGCACAGTGAATATTGCTGGAGCTTTCTGTAGCACAGACCCCCCTCTCCAGGTCCAGTGTAAATGTCCACAAAGTATTCCATTCAATACATTTCACTTGCTTTTCCAGCTTACTCCCACAGGTATTATTCTCATCTCTCTACCTTACGCAGCTTTCTGCAGGTCCTGGAAGGAACATATATAGCAAATTGGGAAATGTATTTTCATTGGTTGATTTATAACTATAAGCCTCGCAGAGATGTTTAAGGAGGAGAGTGGAAGAAATGTATTGTACAGAATAAAGTGTTTGTGCATTTACACATCTCTGTGTGTTTAGAGCACTTTGAGGACCTGGCAGACTATACTAAGAGATCCAGTGAAGTTGTGTAGGACACATGAAGATCTAGAAGAGCAGGAGGAGATAGTTGGGGGCTATTTATGGGTAGTGGGCAATAATACCAGGAAGCCCAGTGTGTGGAGGTGGCATCTAGTTTCTGAGAGAGGCACGTCTAGCTAGTCTATAAAGATGCAACATCCAGAGGAGAGGAGGGTACAAAGGAAATGGGGAGACCATCCTCACACTGGATACAAACCTGCGCCCGTCTCATGGGACACCATTTTGCTGCAAGACATGATTTTATTTATTTGTAAAAAAATGTTGCTCCTCTGGCAGTCTCATCTCTCTCTTTTCTACGCTCTCTCAGCTATTTTCTCTCTCTCTGTCACCCCCTCCTGGCAGTCTCATCTCTCTCTTTTTTACACTCTCACTGTCTGTCTGACAGACCATAATTTCTCTCTCTCTGTTTTACGCTCACAGCTCCTTTCTCCCTTGCGCTCTCTCTGTCTCTCAGTCCCCTCCTCTTGCAGTCCACCATTTCTCTCTCACACTCTCTTTGTCTTGCAGTCCACCATTTCTCTCTCACACTCTCTTTGTCTCTCAGTCCCCTCCTCTCGCAGTCCACCATTTCTCTCACACTCTCTTTGTCTCGCAGTCCACCATTTCTCTCTCACACTCTCTTTGTCTCGCAGTCCACCATTTCTCTCTCACACTCTCTTTGTCTTGCAGTCCACCATTTCTCTCTCACACTCTCTTTGTCTCTCAGTCCCCTTCTCTTGCAGTCCATCCTCTCTGGAATATTTCAGACCATTCTGGATCAGGCTCCATATGCTATAGAAGATTTAATGAAGGAACTGAATCAGATGTCACATGACCAGGAAACCACCAATGGTAAGCCAGTCTGAAGCTCATCTCACATACCACTGGCTCTACTGTATGTGTATGGCCACCATTGGCCCTTTTTGTATGTCTATGTGGGCACTTTACATTATGTGGTTGCACCCTCCCATTACCCTATGTCCACACACTGACCTGGAACCTTTTGTGTATTCTGAACCAAGTCCTAACAGTTGTGTTGTTTAGGGGGTCCTGCTGGAGATCTTGTGACTGATGGATCAGAACCAGATGAGGTTCAGGATACTGATGATGAAGATATTGGACCTGTACTACAGGTATGTCACATAGTGACCCTCGTATGTCCTAGAGCCGTTACTGAGCATGTTATTAAATAATGATATGCTGCTGATTATTGTACTGGAAGCCTGTCACGACCCACAGACGAGGGGTACAAGTACCCATAATTCTACTGCTTTAGATTACAGGAGCAATATCTAGGGGCTGACTTTATATTCATCTCCGCGCCCAGCGATTCAGAAATCATATTATACAAGAAATACACATGTACCCTGAGTTAGTGCAGAAAACAGACTTTATGTTTCGCAGATATCATTATTATGTATTTGTACCGCACCAACATATTCGGTAGCGCTGTACAGGGGTTGCAAAGACAATATGGACACAATGCACAGAATGCGGGGGCCCTTATATAGAGATTTCAATCAGACAGACCCAGAACTTCCTCTAAAAATTTCAATGAATGACAAACTCCATGTAGATTACAGAGCTATGGAGGAGCACCCTTTTATAGTTCTACTTGTTGCAAATAGAGTTTTCCTCTGGGCATCCATGATAAATACTATTCCCTCAGAATCATATGTCTAAAAAAAATGAGGGTTCCAGATATTCAAAGGATTAAAATGAAATAAAGGGATTTCAAAACCTGCAGATTGCTTCTATAAGCTACAGTAGGAGAATTAGGGGTGTGCTGAGCCCTTAACCATACACCACATTAATACTTGTATTCCATGTGGAGGGTCAACGGACGGAATCTTTATTGCACTCGCATGGGGACATTTTGACAAGTTTCTTTTCTTTCAAATATTTTAACATAATATATATATTTATATATTAGTGCAAATACAGAGACTGTGCGGCCACACTCACGTTGTGTGTTTTTCAGTTTGATTACCAGGCTGTAGCTGAAAGACTGTTGGCTCTAGCCAGCCGGAAGACCACCCCAGCACACAACCGCAAGAGGCTGTACCGGCTGGTCAAACAGTGGGTATTTTATGCGCCCCAGGCATCCCCAACCGTGTGTGCTTCTGAATATCTCATGTACACCTCTACAGATCCTCATGTGTGCTCCCATATACCTCCTACACATCCCTCCCCCTCATGTCCTCCTCCTTGCACACCACCATATTTGTCTCTGCCCCCCAGGTGCAGTTGTCTCACTTTGCTTTTTCTCTCTCGCAGGTTTCAGGATCTGGCTGAAGGTTGGTTCCTCTTCTGTATGGACAGAGACCTCTGTGTTTGTCGCTACTCGGCCCTTCATTCGTGTTTATTAGTCTGTGTATCTCCTACTCTAATTCTGCCCCATCCTTGGCTTGTTTTATACATTTTTCTGCACCCTCTTTTGGTTAAATATTTATCTGCCCGGCGTGCTAGGAGGAGCTCGTTCACAAGATATTGAAGACTATTCCTTACAGAGTCTAAGCAGCTGGCATAGACTGTTGCAGCGCCTCAGAAGTAGATTTGTTCTTGTTATTTAGCCATTCGGTCGTGTCTGACTCTCCTTGACCCTATGGACTGTAGCACACCAGGCAAATGTGTTATGTCTCTGGTTGTGCTTATCCATACATTTTCTTGCCTAGGATTCTGGAGTGGGTTGCCAGTTCCTTTTGCAGTGGACTGCAATTTGTCTGAGCTGTCTTGGATGACCCTACATGGTCACCGCTTCATGTAGTACACAAACGCCTTCACCACTATAAGGAGGAGTAGATTTACTTAGAGTAAATTCTTATGGTTGGCCTCACTCCACTCAGACTGCCTAGCAGCTGATATTGCCCTGGAGCATGATGGGGCAGCAGTGACAATCACGTGAAATGCATAGAGCGCCAAAAAACATGATGGGGATTATTTAAACTCTTTCGTATTCTCTGCCACCTTGATCCCAAGTGGGTACAAGATGGAAACCCATTATCTAAGTCTCCCCCCTGGCAAATATTTGTATAATCCCAAAGTATTTGTCTTCCCTGTTCGGTCATGGTCAGACTAGACCCCAACCTTATGGCAATTTGCAGGCATTTGGTTCCAGATGCCGGGACAGGAGACACAATATGGTGGATGTGTTCCCACCTATAGCAATGTGGCCGAGCGTCACAGAGAAGATCAGACGACATTGACTATTGTGGCTCCACATTGGTGAGGTAGAACATGGTCCCCTCGAGTACTTGTAACCATTTTACTTTTGGCCCTTACCCCGGGCAGCGGGTTTCAAAGCTTTGGGTGGTATCATGTAAGTCACGTTTTCTATATATGTTCCTTACACATAAATCAGTGTCACAAGTCTCACCATTGCTAGGTGACTGAAGGTCACCACCTCTTATAGAGTTCCTTAAGGCCCTCTCAGGGATTCTGGTCTCGCAGCTCCCTGGGCCATCAGAGCAGTTAATGCGGGCCGCAGCTTGGGCTTCTTTGTCAGCTGACTCGCCTTTTAGGAGGAACCTTATCCTTCCGGTGTATTTTGGTCTGTGGGACGTCCCCATATTCACCTTAACGTGTCCAGTGGTTAGGCCGTCCAACTCTGCTTTTAACTTTAGTGTTAAAGGCTCGACCTCCTCCCCAAGCGTGGCTTATTACCCGATGTGATTGTCTTCAAATGTCTCCAAAATGTGTTGAGCATACTCTTCTTAACAAGTAGGACTTAGAGACTCAGATGACGGGGTGTCCTAGGAGCTGAAAGACTTCAAGCCCTATCCAGCAGTAGAATTAAGATTTAACCCCTAATCTTCTGCGTGGTCACTGAGATAAATTAATTTATTGGTGAATCAAGAACTTACATTTTCTGCCTGCTCCTTTTTCTGAGCCCTGCAGGGGTTAAATGATCAGTTTTTCTGCCCTCCTACTTGCGTTACATTATATTTTTTGCCCCAGGTGCATTCCCTCAGGATGACTACCCAGAAGAAGTCTCCACAGATGAGGATGACGATGAGTTCAGCAGCTGGAGATTTCGCAAGAGACAGAAGCAACTGGCAGCGAAGAGTGATGCCCTGGGTAAGTGCTGCGGGCGGTGGTGCCACGGCTAAGTAGGGGAGGGAAGCCATGAGTGAGGAGACAAGTGATGCCCTGGGTAAGTGCTGCGGGCGGTGGTGCCACGGCTAAGTAGGGGAGGGAAGCCATGAGTGAGGAGACAAGTGATGCCCTGGGTAAGTGCTGCGGGCGGTGGTGCCACGGCTAAGTAGGGGAGGGAAGCCATGGGTGAGGAGACAAGTGATGCCCTGGGTAAGTGCTGCGGGCGGTGGTGCCACGGCTAAGTAGGGGAGGGAAGCCATGAGTGAGGAGACAAGTGATGCCCTGGGTAAGTGCTGAGGGCGGTGGTGCCACGGCTAAGTAGGGGAGGGAAGCCATGAGTGAGGAGACAAGTGATGCCCTGGGTAAGTGCTGCGGGCGGTGGTGCCACGGCTAAGTAGGGGAGGGAAGCCATGGGTGAGGAGACAAGTGATGCCCTGGGTAAGTGCTGAGGGCGGTGGTGCCACGGCTAAGTAGGGGAGGGAAGCCATGGGTGAGGAGGGAAGTGATGCCCTGGGTAAGTGCTGCGGGCGGTGGTGCTACGGCTAAGTAGGGGAGGGAAGCCATGGGTGAGGAGACAAGTGATGCCCTGGGTAAGTGCTGCGTCGGTGGTGCCACGGCTAAGTAGGGGAGGGAAGCCATGGGTGAGGAGACAAGTGATGCCCTGGGTAAGTGCTGCGGGCGGTGGTGCCACGGCTAAGTAGGGGAGGGAAGCCATGGGTGAGGAGACAAGTGATGCCCTGGGTAAGTGCTGAGGGCGGTGGTGCCATGGGTAATGGGGGAAGGAGGCCATGGGTGACGAGACAAGTGATGCCCTGGGTAAGTGCTGCGGGCGGTGGTGCCACGGGTAAGTAGGGGAGGGAAGCCATGGGTGAGGAGACAAGTGATGCCCTGGGTAAGTGCTGAGGGCTGTGGTGCCATGGGTAATGGGGGAAGGAGGCCATGGGTGACGAGACAAGTGATGCCCTGGGTAAGTGCTGCGGGCGGTGGTGCCACGGGTAAGTAGGGGAGGGAAGCCATGGGTGAGGAGACAAGTGATGCCCTGGGTAAGTGCTGCGGGCGGTGGTGCCACGGCTAAGTAGGGGAGGGAAGCCATGGGTGAGGAGACAAGTGATGCCCTGGGTAAGTGCTGAGGGCGGTGGTGCCATGGGTAATGGGGGAAGGAGGCCATGGGTGACGAGACAAGTGATGCCCTGGGTAAGTGCTGCGGGCGGTGGTGCCACGGGTAAGTAGGGGAGGGAAGCCATGGGTGAGGAGACAAGTGATGCCCTGGGTAAGTGCTGAGGGCGGTGGTGCCATGGGTAATGGGGGAAGGAGGCCATGGGTGACGAGACAAGTGATGCCCTGGGTAAGTGCTGCGGGCGGTGGTGCCACGGGTAAGTAGGGGAGGGAAGCCATGGGTGAGGAGACAAGTGATGCCCTGGGTAAGTGCTGCGGGCGGTGGTGCCACGGGTAAGTAGGGGAGGGAAGCCATGGGTGAGGAGACAAGTGATGCCCTGGGTAAGTGCTGCGGGCGGTGGTGCCACGGGTAAGTAGGGGAGGGAAGCCATGGGTGAGGAGGCAAGTGATGCCCTGGGTAAGTGCTGCGGGCGGTTGTGCCACGGCTAAGTAGGGGAGGGAAACCATGGGTGAGGAGACAAGTGATGCCCTGGGTAAGTGCTGCGGGATAGTGGGGGGGACGGAAGCCTCAGGATAGTGGGGGGGAGCGGTGCCCCAGGTGAACTGGGAGAGGAGGTGTCATGGCTGAGTAAAAAGATTTAAGTTGGGTTACTAGTAACTGGTTACTAGAGATAATAATAATAATTTAAATGACTATTTGCTGTCACCTAGACCCTTCCAAAGATGTGGCAGAGCCTCCGAAGAGGAGGGAGAAAAAACGTCGCTGTGAGGTCACCATCACAGAGGGCTCCCAGGAACCTGACACGGCTTCCACCCCACCAGCCAAGAAGAAACACAGAAAGAAGGGGGTGGGGGTCGTCAAATGCAGGACTACCCAGGATCAGCCCGCACACCTAGCCGTAAACGGAGAGACACCGCAACCTTTCACAAAAAGGAAAGCTGACCTGGACCCAGCCTGTGCAACTGCCACCCTTTCTATGCCAGCCAACCCTACACAAGAAGACACCTCCATGCCTAATGCCTATTCCACCCCACCGCGAACACGGAAACTTACCTTAAAGAGGAGGAGACGAGGAGGTCTGCTCAGACTGGGCCTGAGTGTAATACCCCTCAGAACTGGGGGGCTTGCAAGAAGAAAGGTTCTTCTGGAGCGATACAGGATCAAGGTGAGATTGAGGGGGAGTCGGGGCTGGGTGGGCCATTGATGCTGTGCTCGGAGGATGTCTGGAGCTTGGCACACGAGCAATGTGTGGATTTCGTAGCATTACTCCCATTGTCTCTTTTGCAGAAATTGAAGGCCTCAGTCCTTCCGCCCCAGGACAAAATGACTTCAGCACAGCCAGAGTGCGTGCCTCACTGCAAGAAGGGCACCCCCACACCTGTATGTGCGAAAACGGAGAAAGCCAAAGGGGGGCAGGTAATAAAAAGGGAATGAAAGAAATGGAGGCAGTGGAATAAAACCATAATAATAATAGGGGGACTGGTAAAGATTTGTAGGGTTGGGGGGTGAATGGGGGAGGCAATGACTAGATGAAAGGAAGGTATCTGGTAATGACTGGGCAAAGGGTGGGTGGCAGGTGCTACCAGTAGAATGGAGAGGACAGGTGAGATGATCAGGATGACCAGGAGTATGGAGGGGAGTGCATGTAGAAGAAGGAAGATGAGGGAGTACAGGCTGGTGACGTCTAGGAGGGAGGGCGGATCGTAAATACAAGGAAACTTCAACTTGTGCTGGTACCTGGGTGAGGCAGAAGAAGAAGTGAGCAGCGGTTGTAAGTCTTACCATCCCCCATGTCTGATGCCCCTCATCTCTTTTTCAGAAACTGAGGATCACTGTCCCTCAACCCCAGGACAAGGTGACCCCCCCACAGCCAGAGTTTGTCTCTTTCTGCAAAAAGGGCTCCCCCAAAGCTGTATATGTGAAAACGGCAAAAGGCAAAGGAGGACAGGTAATGACCGGGGAAAAGGGAGGTGGGAGAGGGTGAAGACCATGGAGAGAGAAGCAGGTATTAAGATTAGGGGAGGTTGTGTGACCAAGTCTTGGGGGGGGTGGGGGTGCTGGGGGAGGGCCATCTAGCATGGAAAGCTTCAAATCATAATCATTCTAAACTAACCATAAGTTTTGTCTCTCCAGGTCCGCTCCAGGATTAACAACAAATCCAAAAAGGTTACGTTCAGCCTCAATAAAAACATGACAGCTGGTAAGAGGGAGGGTGGGGTGTATCATTAAACATGTCACGCGCCCGTCCCCCTTGGCTCTTCTCGCGCCCGGCCCCCTTGGCTCTTCTCGCGCCCGGCCCCCTTGGCTCTTCTCGCGCCCCGGCCCCCTTGGCGCTTCTCGCGCCCCGGCCCTCTTGTCACTTCTCGCGCCCCGGCCCCCTTGGCGCTTCTCGCGCCCCGGCCCCCTTGGCGCTTCTCGCGCCCCGGCCCCCTTGGTGCTTCTCGCGCCCCGGCCCCCTTGGCGCTTCTCGCGCCCCGGCCCCCTTGGCGCTTCTCGCGCCCCGGCCCCCTTGGCGCTTCTCGCGCCCCGCCCCCCCCTGGCTCTTCCCCCTGGCTCTTGTCTTGCCCGGCCCCTCTTGGCTCTTCCCCCTGGCTCTTGTCTTGCCCGGCCCCTCTTGGCTCTTCCCCCTGGCTCTTGTCTTGCCCGGCCCCTCTTGGCTCTTCCCCCTGGCTCTTGTCTTGCCCGGCCCCTCTTGGCTCTTCCCCCTGGCTCTTGTCTTGCCCGGCCCCTCTTGGCTCTTCCCCCTGGCTCTTGTCTTGCCCGGCCCCTCTTGGCTCTTCCCCCTGGCTCTTGTCTTGCCCGGCCCCTCTTGGCTCTTGCCGCGCCCGGCCCCCTTGGCTCTTCCCCTTGGCTCTTGCCACGCCCGGTCCCCTTGGCTCTTGCCACGCCCGGTCCCCTTGGCTCTTGCCACGCCCGGTCCCCTTGGCTCTTGCCACGCCCGGTCCCCTTGGCTCTTGCCACGCCCGGTCCCCTTGGCTCTTGCCACGCCCGGTCCCCTTGGCTCTTGCCATGCCCGGTCCCCTTGGCTCTTGCCATGCCCGGTCCCCTTGGCTCTTGCCATGCCCGGTCCCCTTGGCTCTTGCCATGCCCGGTCCCCTTGGCTCTTGCCACGCCCGGTCCCCTTGGCTCTTCCCTCTAGCCGCGCCCGGCCCCCTTGGCTCTTGCCGCGCCCGGCCCCCTTGGCTCTTGCCGCGCCCGGCCCCCTTGGCTCTTGCCGCGCCCGGCCCCCTTGGCTCTTGCCGCGCCCGGCCCCCTTGGCTCTTGCCGCGCCCGGCCCCCTTGGCTCTTGCCGCGCCCGGCCCCCTTGGCTCTTGCCGCGCCCGGCCCCCTTGGCTCTTGCCGCGCCCGGCCCCCTTGGCTCTTGCCGCGCCCGGCCCCCTTGGCTCTTGCCGCGCCCGGCCCCCTTGGCTCTTGCCGCGCCCGGCCCCCTTGGCTCTTGCCGCGCCCGGCCCTCTTGGCTCTTCCCTCTTGCCGCTCTTGGCTCTTCCCTCTTGCCGCTCTTGGCTCTTCCCTCTTGCCGCTCTTGGCTCTTGCCGCGCCCGGCCCTCTTGGCTCTTCCCTCTTGCCGCTCTTGGCTCTTGCCGCGCCCTGCCCTCTTGGCTCTTCCCTCTTGCCGCTCTTGGCTCTTGCCGCGCCCGGCCCTCTTGGCTCTTCCCTCTTGCCGCTCTTGCCGCGCCCGGCCCTCTTGGCTCGCCGCTCTTGGCTCTTGCCGCGCCCGGCCCTCTTGGCTCTTGCCGCGCCCGGCCCTCTTGGCTCTTCCCTCTTGCCGCGCCCGGCCCTCTTGGCTCTTCCCTCTTGCCGCGCCCGGCCATCTTATCTCTTGCCGCGCCCGGCCCTCTTGGCTCTTCCCTCTTGCCGCGCCCGGCCATCTTGGCTCTTGCCGCGCCCGGCCATCTTGGCTCTTACCTCTTGCCGCGCCCGGCCATCTTGGCTCTTCCCTCTTGCCCCTCCCGGCCCTCTTGGCTCTTCCCTCTTGCCCCTCCCGGCCCTCTCGGCTCTGGCCGCGCCCGGCCCTCTTGGCTCTTCCCTCTTGCCGCTCCCGGCCCTCTCGGCTCTTGCCGCGCCCGGCCCTCTTGGCTCTTGCCGCTCCCGGCCCTCTCGGCTCTGGCCGCGCCCGGCCCTCTTGGCTCTTCCCTCTTGCCCCTCCCGGCCCTCTCGGCTCTGGCCGCGCCCGGCCCTCTTGGCTCTTCCCTCTTGCCGCGCCCGGCCCTCTTGGCTCTTCCCTCTTGCCGCTCCCGGCCCTCTCGGCTCTTCCCTCTTGCCGCTCCCGGCCCTCTCGGCTCTGGCCGCGCACGGCCCTCTTGGCTCTTCCCTCTTGCCGCTCCCGGCCCTCTCGGCTCTGGCCGCGCCCGACCCTCTCGGCTCTGGCCACGCCCGGCCCTCTCGGCTCTGGCCGCGCCCGGCCCTCTCGACTCTGGCCGCGCCCGGCCCTCTCGGCTCTGGCCGCGCCCGGCCCTCTCGGCTCTGGCCGCGCCCGGCCCTCTCGGCTCTGGCCACGCCCGGCCCTCTCGGCTCTGGCCACGCCCGGCCCTCTCGGCTCTGGCCACGCCCGGCCCTCTTGGCTCTTCCCTCTGGCCGCGCCCGGCCCTCTCGGCTCTGGCCGCGCCCGGCCCTCTCGGCTCTGGCCGCGCCCGGCCCTCTCGGCTCTGGCCGCGCCCGGCCCTCTTCGCTCCTCTTGTACAGCTGTCCTGTAGCTTTGTGCTTTTATTTGCCTTTTACCCCTCTTTGACTCTTATTTTGTCTGCAGAGTTCAAGAGGACCGATCGCAGTCTCCTGGTTAGTCCATCTGGTTCCTCCAGAGTGCCCTTTAACCCACAGCAGAGACCCCAGTACAGTGTTTTGAAGACCCCCTCACCCAGCAGTGTCTCACGGCCCAGAGCAGCGGACTTCTTCTAACTACCCAAAGATGTGATGAATGCAGACCTTACCTCGAAGTGCAAACCCTGTAGTGTGTACATGGAGCTCTGTTTAGGGTAGTGCACCGTGTACATGGAGCTGTTTGTGGAATGAGTGTACATGGGGCCGTGTATGTAAGGACTGGCATTATGTACATGGGGCCGTGTGTTGGGCAGGTAGCTGTCTTCATAGACCTGTGTCTGTACAAGCTGTGGCCCTGTGTACATGGAGCCATGGGGTGGGGCACTGTTTTCATTGTGCTGTGTGCATGAAGTTGTGCGTGTGGCCTGGGGTGCTGTGTACATGGAATCATGGGGTGCGGCAATGTGGTCATGGTACTGTGTACATGGAGCCGTGTAAAGGCCGGGGCTCCGTGTATTGAGCTGATTGTGTACACTTTACGGGCCAGGCGTAACGTTCCTCACCAGCTCCTCTCTGTTACTATTTTGTATTCTCCCTTTGCTCTGTGATGGGACACAATCATAGGGTGGGAATGGACCAGTTCCTGGCTCCCACGGGTGACTCTGAATGTACAGGAGATCCTTTGTGGTTTTTGGTATTTTTGTGACCTGAAATAAATATTGCTCGTTTTCACCATGATATCATAGTCTGAGAGTGGGGTCTCATTTAAGTGGATCACAGAACCCACACACGAAGCTGACAACATCTTCCACTCCAAGGTTCCCCTCGTGACCCTCTATTTCCCCAACCCAAGATTTTGCTTTAAAGCTTCCCCTTGTGTCCCTCCTCCACCACTGCCCACACCCAGCTCTTCCTTTTCATATGTTGGGTTAGTTAATGGTGCACAAAATGGTGGATATCTCAATAATTATTTCATGTACAAGAAATGCTTGGAACATTGTGTCCAGCCAAACTAAATGTGACTAATGTCCATAAGAAGGTTTAAAATGGACTAAGCGGCTTTCAGCACCGAGATTACACCAATAAGAGGAGGAGATTGTAGACCATCCTCATATAACGAGTGTGTCTTAGGGAGTGCTCCAGTGAGCTTTAGAGATAGGTACAAAATAACACCATGTCGATACAAGTGACCTTTACACACAGACCACACGTGGGTCTGTCACAGCCCTGAAGTAAAATATTCCCGGAGCCTGGACCTTGATCGCCCGTTACACCACAGACTAGTTAATATTCCTAAGTACAGGGAGGTCCGGGATGTATAGAGGGGGCATCAGTAAGAGATTAACCAACGGCCATCCTTCCAACCAACACCAAGGTCAAAGTTCCAGAGTGTCTCTGGCAATGGCTCTTTTGGACACGTAAATTGTCTCTAAAATTTCAGACCCCAACATAATGAGTATGAGTTAGGCTAGATTGTATGCTCTGCAGATTTCGGACTATATGACCATGTACACTAGGCTAGTCTGAGCATTATCTCCGTAAATTGCTGCGCATATAGATGGCGTTCTACAAATAAGGTGGAAGTAGGAAGAGCATCGGACCTGGATTACAGTTGGTATCTCCGGGGACCTTTGATGTCACCGCTACTCCTTTTGTATAATATAATTATACCTACCATTTCCTGGGGTAGGAGGAGACTGCAGAGGAAGGTTCTATCTGCACAATGGGAATATGACGGCTCAAGCTGCCAGTGCTTTCAAAACTATGAACAGAAAGCTAAATAGTTTACTATATACTGGGATGAGGACACGGCATCACCAGGGATGGGAGGGTGAGCAAATGAAGGGCTTGTGGCAATTGTTAATACATAGTTATATGCCAAGGCATGCACTCCAGAACATGGTGTCACTGTGAATAATAAGATATAAGGAGGATCTGAACACCAGTGTGATATGGTCATTATATCAGTAAGAATGGTCAGCACTGCTGGGGTCAGGGGTCATTACCACATTATTATGCATTTCTGGTGTATTATTGACTCATAAAGACACATCTCAGTGTGACATCCGATAATCCAATAATAAGATATAAGGAGGATCTGGACACCAGGGTGACATGGTCATTATATCAGTAAGAATGGTCAGCGCTTGTGACATCTGAGAATCCAATAGTAAAACTTGTCATGGTATGGTCTGGACATGAATACATTTAATACGATAATGTGGTCTTCACTTGATGGTTTATCATCTTCTTCCTCATCCCCAATGAGGTCATTCGGATTCGATGATGATGCCTGTTATGATCCTACTGTCCTGTAGGATCTAGGGTTCTGTGGAAAAATCCCTCTTTGCAGTAATGATCCCAGGATAGCATACCAGAACCCGGGAATTGCAGTAATACCAGTCAGGAGTATCAGATAGGATCCATTGCAGTGATTCCCTTGTGTAGAATTAGTATCTTCCCAGAAATAAACCATACACAGTACTGCTATATGTTTACAGCTGTAACTTTCTTTATTGATCAACAACAGTGAATTTATTTCCATCACAGACCCCCCTCTTTATCAGCCCCACCCTGACCCCCCTGGGGGCACTGACACAAAATTAAAAACTTACAATCTAAGTGTTTGTGTGTGATACAAGAGGATGACAAATGCAAGATGGTGGCGTTAAAGCAATTTGTTTAGCTAAGTGGAGGTGTCTGTGTGTTGTACTGTAGATTGTGGGTGTCGGTGTTATTAAGCTGTGGAGTGCGCAGTTTTACACATTAAGACTGAAGGTGATAAGATTTCTTAAACAAATGTGTTTTTAGTAAATTTTTAAAGGTTCTGAGGCAGGAAGATAATCTAATGGAGCGAGGCAAGGAGTTCCAGATAGTTGGGGCAGAACGAGAAAAGTCCTGAAGCCGGGAGTGAGAGGAGGTGATAAGAGAGGAGGAAAGAAGAAGGTCGTTAGCAGAACAAAGGGGGCGGTTGGGAGAGTATTTTAAAACAAGCAGAGATATAAGGGGGTGCACTGTTGGGGAGGGCTTTATACATTAGGGTCAGGATGTTACATTTTATTCTGGAGGCTATGGGAAGCCAGTAGGGTGACGGACAGAGAGGAGCAGATACCGAGCGTTGTGTATGGAGTCTGGAGGAGGTGTCATTATGGATTGGAGGGGAGACAGACGAGAGATGGGATGCCGGCAATGAGCGAGCTGCAGTAGTCAAGTCGGGATATGATGAGAGCGTGTATTCTAATCTTAGCTTTGTCTTCTGTAAGATAGTGATGTTTTTTTAGGTGAAACTGACAAGATTTTTTTAGTGACTGTATGTGAGGATTAAAAGAGAGGGAAGGGTCCAGTAGACCCCAAGACAACGGGCCTGGGAGGTGGGAGTGATCATGGCGTCAACAGTGAGAGATATTTGAGGAGTTAAAGCTGTAGTAGAGGGTGGGAAGAAAAGGAGCTCTGTCTTAGACATGTTAAATATGAGTTGACGGGCAGAAATCCAGGAGGATATGCTAGAGAGGCAGTTGGAAACTTGAGCTAAAAGAGAGGTAGATTTGAGTGTCATCTGCATAGGGAGCACTTTATTAATATTGCCTGGGGAGAATGGAGTATTTTGATACTAAACATGGCTGGGTGCCATCCATACATCACATATTGACAAATATAACATGGCTCACACACAAGATGGCTGACAGCAAAACAACTCCCATGATTTTGTAGCCAATATTAAACACCTCATGCCAACAGGCCAATACCAGCCCATGTTAATTCAGGCCCTCCCAATAGTACAGTCCCCAAGAGTACAGTAGGCTCTTCTGAACATGACAACATCTCCTTCTTTTTCCTAGTGTACCCTAGGAAGTCAATAATTTTCGGATTACTTCCAAGGTACACTGATCACTCCTGCGTGGGTGCTGGGGGGTTGCAAGTACCCCACATGCCATATATCCGACCAAATTCCAGCAGACACAATATTTTGGGAATAGCCTCCATGAGTCAATTGCCACACGCCTCCCCCTGGCCTTGGCACAAAAACAATTTCCTTGAGCAGCTGCAGGAGAGACAACGCAGTGGGGGTAGGTGGTGAGCCACACCCTGAGGTACCCTCTTTTCCAATCCATGACAACTGGCACCCCCAGTCCATGGGCCTATGGGACCAACAGTGGGCATCACTTCCTCTGACCAGTGTTTGAGTCCCGGTGTGTCCTTTGGGCCTTCTAGTTTACCCAGTCCAAAAAGTCCCAGGGTGGTACCCAGTCCAGGTGACAGAGGATCATCACTTGTTTTCCGTAGTGGACATGGACTACTAATGGAGCCCTGAGTACAACCAGGAGACTGAACCAGTGACCATCTAAGCTGGTCTGCTGCTAGAGGCAAAGTCTCGCTCTACCTGCCAACTCTCAGCGTGACACCTACATGGAAGTGGTGTTACGGTGGAGGGGCAGTGCTTTTAGGGGCACTCTACTATGGCCCAAAGGACCTCTGCACCCCAGCAGCCGCACTTCATCCCCTCACCCCAAATATCTCTACTCTGTGTGTGAACGGTCTGATCCTTCTCCAGGTTACTCATTTGCTGGATTATTATTTTTTTTTTCTTCAAGACTTTACCCCACTCTATATCTGGCCTACAAAAGTTAGTAAAAGTATCTTTTACACATAACACACAGACATTTCACATATCCCCCATAGTTGGCCACACAATACACATAGAGGGACAATAGGTGAGTCACACCTCCCTGAGGCTACCTGGCAACTTGGATACAATCAGACATTAATTAGATCATCCTTCTTTGTTCTTATCTGAGAATGAAAACAGTTTATACAATAGACTTCCTTATCTGTAACAGGATTATCTCCCATGCCAAGGTCTGCACTAGTCTGGGCCAATATTCTGCAGAGCATAAACCAACATACATGCAGTATAATAGTAGGATCATATTTTAACCATAATAATCATAAAACAGGGTAAAACAGTGATGGGTTCCGTTACACACCTCCCCAGTGACCATAATCCGGCATACACTGTCTGATCCCAACGGATCGGCCTGGGGATGTCCGGACAAAACGGTTTGTTGGTCACTTGTATAGTTTGACAACCCATCAGCATTACTGCAATTCACATTTACTCACATTTCACATATCCCCAGATAGCTGGGATCTGAGCACACAAAACTACCGAATAGCGCTCAGATCCTCTTCACACAGTTCAATTGCCATGTAGCTAAAGTCTTTCCCATAGTCTTTCATTATATGAAGGGACTCCATGGCATAGTTATCTGGGGTATCACCGCTCCCACAGGGCAAGTACCGAATGACCCCCCTGTATTTAAAGGGCCAGAATGAGTGGCATACACTCTGGTATGGCCGAATACTGTGTTTAAAGGGCAATATGTCCCAGGGCCATAGTCGCAGGGCAGGAGGCTGGCAAACAGTCCTCTCCAAGACAAAGTGGCGAAGAGCACTTCGTCACACATCTCCCCTTTGGGGGGAAGTCTAACCGGGCACCTGACCTTCTGCCGGTCAGTGCCTCCGTTAGACGATCCACCAACCCACAATGAACCAGTGCTAGAGCAGCCCCCCCCACAACAACAAAGTGCAAGAGCAGCCCACCCACAACAAACGTTACTGCAACTGGATATTTTGCTGTGGTGATGAGGCAACACGCTGAGGGGACTTGAGGGGCAGAGGCCAGCGGCACTCTGCCCTGATGCCAGCTCTTCTGCTGGTATAACCTGCAGGACATCCTGCTCTGTACAAGGGACAAAGGGAGGGCAGAGGCCGACTGCACTCTGCCCCGCTGTCAGCTCTTCTGCCGGGGTACTTGGGACATATTCCGGCTCCGTAGCCAGGGAAACGTGGGGGTCAGTGGGGGTTAACATTTCCTCTGTTAACCCTGGGGCCACATTAGAAGTTAGCTGGGGAGGGGAATTTGTACTTACCCCCTCCTCCGGTTGTCCCAGTGAGGGTAGTTGGGGATCTGGACAGGCTGTGGGCGCAGAGACCACGGTCCCATCTGCACCATTTGGGAGATTGGTGTCTCCCCTTGTCAGGGTAAACTGTCGCTGGGTAGGAAGGACGACACCTTCTGCCCCCTGTGGTTCACACTGCAGCTGGGGGGGAAGGACGACACCTTCTGCCCCCTGTGGTTCACACTGCCGCTGGGGGGGAAGGATGACACCTTCTGCCCCCTGGGGTTCACACTGCCGCTGGGGGGGGGAAGGACGACACCTTCTGCCCCCTGTGGTTCACACTGCCGCTGGGGGGGAAGGACGACACCTTCTGCCCCCTGGGGTTCACACTGCCGCTGGGGGGGAAGGATGACACCTTCTGCCCCCTGGGGTTCACACTGCCACTGGGGGGGAAGGACGACACCTTCTGCCCCCTGGGGTTCACACTGCCGCTGGGGGGGAAGGACGACACCTTCTGCCCCCTGTGGTTCACAATGCCGCTGGAGGTCATCCCAGGACCAGTCAATGAGGTCTGGTTCTGCTTGTCGAGTATGCACGAAGCTGAGCAGGTGTTGGTAGTCCTGCTCCAGTTCCCACTCTCTCGTTACCAGGTGGGTCATGTCTTTGCTCACCTCGCCTTCGTCATCCCAGACATACATGCCCATCCGGTAGTCGTAGATGTCCCAAAACCTAGACCCCTCTGTGCTGCCAAGATCAATGTCGTCCTCCAAGGCATCCCATAATAATCCCTAGCCATCATAATCATCCCCCTCCGGTAAGTCGTGTTCAGCCGTCCAGGGGGTAAGTCGAACGGTATGCCACCAGAGGGCCTGGTATGCGTTGTCTAGCCAGAGCTCTCGCCATACCAGGGTCTCTAGTCTTGTCACCCACTCATCCAGGGGCTGCTCTCCCAATAGATACATCCGCATCGCCACACGCTTCTGTAGCCGCTGCTCATCACAAGGGAGGCTCTCACCTCGCCGCCATTGGGCATCTTCCAGGGCATCACACCAGAGTTCCTTTCTGTCTGCATCCCTGTAGTCCGCGGCCGCCTCCTCCTCCTCCTCATGGAAAGCTGTCCGAAAACTAGCCGGTTTCATCCTGCTGTAGCCAGGGGCGCTGTACGGATACTAGCGTTGCCCTCAATTTGTAACACCAAACGTTACCGGTGTCTCTGTGCTGCTTTTCCTCTTACTAGGACGCCATCCCACCACTGCCAGCCAATGTAACGGATCTACTGGCACCCCGACCGGGTACCTCCGTTGATGGACGCGTCCTAGCTTGCGTCGAGGCCTACAAGCACCGCACCGGACACCACAACCACCATAGACTCCACAACCGCCGTAGCTTAAAGCTCCCAGGGAGTATGCAGCGCATAGCAATCCCCAGTATGATATAGCGATCCCCTCTAATAACAAGACGAGGCTACGTTTTGAAGGGTCAAGTAGTACTCTTTAATGACAGGGGATCTCCTTTTATGCAATGGTGCCCTCTGAAGGGCTACACCGACATAATTATCACAACAGCCAATTATATACATGGTTCAACCCCTACGTCTCCTCCCCTCAGATAACAGGTAACACAATTAAAACAGACACAATTTTACCCACATTCTGGATGTACCCCAAAAACAGGGGGTACACCTTTAAGTCCAGCACCGTTCAATAGCTCTCACCCAGGGGAACAACATATAAAAAAATGGCATGAATCAGACTAGGGGTTCAAAAGTTAGTAAAAGTATCTTTTTTACATAACACACAGACATTTCACATATCCCCCATAGTTGGCCACACAATACACATAGAGGGACAATAGGTGAGTCACACCTCCCTGAGGCTACCTGGCAACTTGGATACAATCAGACATTAATTAGATCATCCTTCTTTGTTCTTATCTGAGAATGAAAACACTTTATACAATAGACTTCCTTATCTCTAACAGGATTATCTCCCATGCCAAGGTCTGCACTAGTCTGGGACAATATTCTGCAGACCATAAACCAACATACATGCAGTATAATAGTAAGATCATATTTTAACTATAATTATCATAAAACAGGGTAAAACAGTGATGGGTTCCGTTACACATCTCCCCCGTGACCATAAGCCGGCATACACGGTCTGATCCCAACGGATCGGCCTGGGGATGTCCGGACAAAACGATTTGTTGGTCACTTGTATAGTTTGACAACCCATCAGCATTACTGCAATTCACATTTACTCACATTTCCCATATCCCCAGATAGCTGGGATCTGAGAGCACAAAACTACCGAATAGCGCTCAGATCCTCTTCACACAGTTCAATTGCCATGTAGCTAAAGTCTTTCCCATAGTCTTTCATTATATGAATGAGCTCCATGGCATAGTTATCTGGGGTATCACCGCTCCCACAGGGCAAGTACAGAATGACCCCCCTGTATGTAAAGGGCCAGAATGAGTGACATACACTCTGGTATGGCCGAATACTGTGTTTAAAGGGCAATATGTCCCAGGGCCATAGTCGCAGGGCAGGAGGCTGGCAAACAGTCCTCTCCAAGACAAAGTGGCGAAGAGCACTTCGTCACACATCTCTTTCCCCCTCTTCTCTCCTCCCTCTTTTTCCCTCTCCTCACCCTCTCTTCTCTCCTCCCCCTTCCTCCCGCTCTCCCCTCCCTCCCTCTTTTCCCTCTTCACCCTTCAATCTTTCCCTCCTCACACCCAACTCCCTCTCTCATCCTCCCCTCCCTCTCTCTTCCCTCTTTTCTCCTGTCCTCCCGTTCTCTCCCTCTCCCTCTTTTTCCTTCTCCTCCCCTTCCTCCTCCCTCTTTCCCCCCTCCCCTCCCTCTCTCTCCTCCCCTCCCCCTCTATCCTCCCCTCCCTTTCTCTCCCACATCCCTCTTTTCCCCTCTCTCTCCTCCCCCTCCCTCCTCTCTCTCCCCTGCCTCTTTTCCTCTACATCTTTATCCTCCCCCCTTCCTCTCTCCTTCCTATTTTCCCCCCTCCCCTCCCTCTTTTTTCCTGTCCTCCCGCTCTGTCTGACCTCCCTCTTTTTGCTTCTCCTCCCCTCTCTCCTCACTATTTTCCTCTCTCCTCCCTCTTTCCCCCTCCCCTCTCGCTCCTCCCCCTCCTTTTCCACCTCCCTCCCTCTCCCCCCTCTCTCTCCTCCCCTCCCACTCTTTCTCCTCCCTACCCTCTCCTCCCTCTCTCTCTCCTCCCTCCATCTCTCTCCTCCCCTCCCACTCTCTCTCCTCCCTCCCGTCTCCTCCCTCTCTATCCTTCCTCTCTCTCTCCTCCCCCCCCTCTCTCCTCCCTCCCCCTCTCTTTCTTCCCTCGCCCCTCTCTCCTCCCTCACCCCTCTCTCTCCTCCCTCCCCTCTCATCCCTCTTTTCCCCTCTCCTCCCCTCGGTCCATCTCTCTTTTCCCCTCTCCTCCACTCGGCCAATCTCTCATTCACTCACACTCTCTCTCCTCCCTCTTCCTCTCTCTCCTCCCTCCCTAGCTCCCCCTATCTCTCCTTCCTCCCTCTCTCTCCTCTTATACCCTCTCCTCTCATCCCTCTTTTTCCCACCCCTCTCCTCTCTTCCCTCTCCTTCCTCCCCCTACGCCTCTCTCCTCCCTCCCTCTCCTTCCCCTTCCCTCTCTCCTCCCTCTTTCCCCATCTCCTCCCTCCCCCTCTCTCTCCTCCCTCCCTCCCTCTCCTCCCTCCCCCTTTCTCTTCTGCATCTCTCTCCCCTCCCTTTCTCTCTCCTCCCTCCCCCTTTCTCTCCTCCCTCCCATCTCATTTCTTTTTTCCCCTCCCCGCTCATCCCTCTTTCTACTACCTTCCCTCCCCTCCCCTCTATCTCCTCCATCCCCTCCCTCCCTCTATCTTTCCTCCCTCCCTCTCCATCCTCCCCCCCCCCTCTCTCTTCTCCCGCCCCCCCTGTCTCTCCTCCCTCCCCTCTCATCCCTCTTTTCCCCTCGGTCCATCTCTCATTCCCTCACACTCCTTTCCACCCCCCGTGTCACACTCTCTCTCCTCCCCCTTCGGCCCCCTGTGTCACACTCTCTCTCCTCCCCCTTCGGCCCCCTGTGTCACACTCTCTCTCCTCCCCCTCCCGCCCCCTGTGTCACACTCTATCTCCTCCCTCTCCGGCCCACCTGTGTCATACTCTATCTCCTCCCCCTCCCGCCCCCTGTGTCACACTCTCTCTCTCCTCCCCCTCCCGCCCCCTGTGTCACACTCTCTCTCTCCTCCCCCTCCCGCCCCCTGTGTCACACTCTCTCTCCTCCCCCTCCCGCCCCCTGTGTCACACTCTCTCTCCTCCCCCTCCGGCCCCCTGTGTCACACTCTATCTCCTCCCCCTCCGGCCCCCTGTGTCACACTCTATCTCCTCCCCCTCCGGCCCCCTGTGTCACACTCTATCTCCTCCCCCTCCCGCCCCCTGTGTCACACTCTATCTCCTCCCACCCCCTGTGTCACTCTCTCTCCTCCCCCTCCGGCCCCCTGTGTCACACTCTATCTCCTCCCCCTCCGGCCCCCTGTGTCACTCTCTCTCCTCCCCCTCCGGCCCCCTGTGTCACACTCTATCTCCTCCCCCTCCGGCCCCCTGTGTCACACTCTATCTCCTCCCCCTCCGGCCCCCTGTGTCACACTCTATCTCCTCCCCCTCCCGCCCCCTGTGTCACACTCTATCTCCTCCCGCCCCCTGTGTCACTCTCTCTCCTCCCCCTCCGGCCCCCTGTGTCACACTCTCTCTCCTCCCCCTCCGGCCCCTGTGTCACACTCTCTCTCCTCCCTCTCAGGCCCCCTGTGTCACACTCTATCTCCTCCCCCTCCCGCCCCCTGTGTCACACTCTCTCTCCTCCCCCTCCCGCCCCCTGTGTCACACTCTCTCTCCTCCCCCTCCGGCCCCTGTGTCACACTCTCTCTCCTCCCCCTCCCGCCCCCTGTGTCACACTCTCTCTCCTCCCCCTCCGGCCCCCGGTGTCACACTCTCTCTCCTCCCCCTCCCGCCCCCTGTGTCACACTCTCTCTCCTCCCCTCCCGCCCCCTGTGTCACACTCTCTCTCCTCCCCCTCCGGCCCCCTGTGTCACACTCTATCTCCTCACCCTCAAGCCCCCTGTGTCACACTCTATCTCCTCCCCCTCCCGCCCCCTGTGTCACACTCTATCTCCTCCCGCCCCCTGTGTCACACTCTATCTCCTCCCGCCCCCTGTGTCACACTCTCTCTCCTCCCCCTCCCGCCCCCTGTGTCACACTCTATCTCCTCACCCTCCAGCCCCCTGTGTCACACTCTATCTCCTCCCCCTCCAGCCCCCTGTGTCACACTCTATCTCCTCCCCCTCCGGCCCCCTGTGTCACACTCTCTCTCCTCCCCCTCCGGCCCCCTGTGTCACACTCTATCTCCTCCCCCTCTCGCCCCCTGTGTCACACTCTATCTCCTCCCCCTCTCGCCCCCTGTGTCACACTCTATCTCCTCCCCCTCCCGCCCCCTGTGTCACACTCTATCTCCTCCCCCCCGCCCCATGTGTCACACTCTATCTCCTCCCCCTCCGGCCCCCTGTGTCACACTCTATCTCCTCCCCCTCCCGCCCCCAGTGTCACACTCTATCTCCTCCCCCTCCGGCCCCCTGTGTCACACTCTATCTCCTCCCTCTCCGGCCCCCTGTGTCACACTCTATCTCCTCCCCCCCGCCCCATGTGTCACACTCTATCTCCTCCCCCTCCGGCCCCCTGTGTCACACTCTATCTCCTCCCCCTCCGGCCCCCTGTGTCACACTCTATCTCCTCCCCCTCCGGCCCCCTGTGTCACACTCTATCTCCTCCCCCTCTCCGGCCCCCTGTGTCACACTCTATCTCCTCCCCCTCCCGCCCCCTGTGTCACACTCTATCTCCTCCCCCTCCGGCCCCCTGTGTCACACTCTATCTCCTCCCCCTCCGGCCCCCTGTGTCACACTCTATCTCCTCCCCCTCCCGCCCCCTGTGTCACACTCTATCTCCTCCCCCTCCCGCCCCCTGTGTCACACTCTATCTCCTCCCCCTCCGGCCCCCTGTGTCACACTCTATCTCCTCCCCCTCCAGCCCCCTGTGTCACACTCTATCTCCTCCCGCCCCCTGTGTCACACTCTATCTCCTCCCCCTCCGGCTCCCTGTGTCACACTCTATCTCCTCCCCCCCCGCCCCCTGTGTCACACTCTCTCTCCTCCCCCTCTCCGGCCCCCTGTGTCACACTCTCTCTCCTCCCCCTCCCGCCCCCTGTGTCACACTCTATCTCCTCCCCCTCCCGCCCCCTGTGTCACACTCTATCTCCTCCCCCTCCCGCCCCCTGTGTCACACTCTATCTCCTCCCCCTCCGCCCCCCTGTGTCACACTCTCTCTCCTCCCCCTCCCGCCCCCTGTGTCACACTCTCTCTCCTCCCCCTCTCCGGCCCCCTGTGTCACACTCTCTCTCCTCCCCCTCCCGCCCCCTGTGTCACACTCTCTCTCCTCCCCCTCCCGCCCCCTGTGTCACACTCTATCTCCTCCCGCCCCCTGTGTCACACTCTCTCTCCTTCCCCTCCCGCCCCCTGTGTCACACTCTATCTCCTCCCCCTCCCGCCCCCTGTGTCACACTCTATCTCCTCCCCCTCCCGCCCCCTGTGTCACACTCTATCTCCTCCCGCCCCCTGTGTCACACTCTATCTCCTCCCCCTCCCGCCCCCTGTGTCACACTCTATCTCCTCCCGCCCCCTGTGTCACACTCTATCTCCTCCCCCTCCCGCCCCCTGTGTCACACTCTCTCTCCTCCCCCTCCCGCCCCCTGTGTCACACTCTATCTCCTCCCCCTCTCCGGCTGGTTGTGTCACACTCTCTGTCCTCCCCGCTCCTTCAGTCTCTCTCCTACCTCTCTGCTCCCCGGATCTCTCTCCGGTATTTGCCCCATGGAGGTGGCCGGGGTGAGTGAGTGCCGGGTCTTGTCCATCCAGAGTCACGTGGTGCGGGGGTATGTGGGCAACAAGGCGGCATCGTTCCCCCTACAGGTGAGAGGGGGCAGAGACTGGGGCACCATGAGGGGGAGAGAGGGGGTCAGTATGAGGGGGCAGAGAGTGGGGCACTATGAGGAGGGGGAGAGACAGGGGCACCATGAGGGGGAGAGACAGGGGCACCATGAGGGGGAGAGAGGGGGTCAGTATGAGGGGGGCAGAGACCGGGGCACCATGAGGGGGGGAGCACCATGAGGGGGGAGAGAGGGGTCAGTATGAGGGGCAGAGACCGGGGCACTATGAGGGGGGGAGCACCATGAGGGGGGAGAGAGGGGTCAGTATGAGGGGCAGAGACTGGGGCACCATGTATGAGGGGGGCAGAGACAGGGGCACCATGAGGGGGGGAGCACCATGAGGGGGGAGAGAGGGGTCAGTATGAGGGGCAGAGACTGGGGCACCATGTATGAGGGGGGCAGAGACAGGGGCACCATGTAGGGGGAGAGACTGGGGCACCATGAGTGGGGGAGCACCATGAGGGGGGAGAGAGGGGGTCAGTATGAGGGGGGCAGAGACCGGGGCACCATGTAGGGGGAGAGACTGGGGCACTATGAGGGGGGGAGAGAGGGGGGCAGTATGTGGGGGGAGATACCTGGGCACCATGAGGGGGAAGAGACAGGGGCACCATGTGGGTGGGGGGGGGGGGGGAAGAGGGGGGCAGAGACCTGGGCACCATGTGGGGGGAGAGAGGGGGGCAGAGACCTGGGCACCATGTAGGGTGAGAGAGTGGGGCACCATGTATGAGGGGGCAGAGACAGGGGCACCATGTATGAGGGGGCAGAGACAGGGGCACCATGTATGAGGGGGCAGAGACAGGGGCACCATGTATGAGGGGGCAGAGACAGGGGCACCATGTATGAGGGGGCAGAGACAGGGGCACCATGTATGAGGGGGCAGAGACAGGGGCACCATGTATGAGGGGGCAGAGACAGGGGCACCATGTATGAGGGGGCAGAGACAGGGGCACCATGTATGAGGGGGCAGAGACAGGGGCACCATGTATGAGGGGGCAGAGACAGGGGCACCATGTATGAGGGGGCAGAGACAGGGGCGCCATGTATGAGGGGGCAGAGACAGGGGCGCCATGTATGAGGGAGGAGAGACAGGGGCGCCATGTATGAGGGAGGAGAGACAGGGGCGCCATGTATGAGGGAGGAGAGACAGGGGCACCATGTAGGGGGAGAGAGGGGGTCAGTATGCGGGGGGGAGAGATAGGGGCACCATGTAGGGGGAGAGAGGGGGTCAGTATGAGGGGGGGGAGAGACAGGGGCACCATGTAGGGGGAGATAGGGGGTCAGTATGAGGGCGGCAGAGACCGGGGCACCATGTAGGGGGAGAGAGGGGGTCAGTATGAGGGCGGCAGAGACCGGGGCACCATGTAGGGGGAGAGAGGGGGTCAGTATGAGGGGGGCAGAGACCGGGGCACCATGTAGGGGGAGATAGGGGGTCAGTATGAGGGGGGCAGAGACCGGGGCACCATGTAGGGGGAGATAGGGGGTCAGTATGAGGGCGGCAGAGACCGGGGCACCATGTAGGGGGAGAGAGGGGGTCAGTATGAGGGGGGCAGAGACCGGGGCACTATGTAGGTGGAGAGAGGGGGGCACCATTGAGGGGGCCAGAGACCGGGGCACCATTGAGGGGGCCAGAGACCGGGGCACTATGAGGACGGGCAGAGGCTGGGGCGCCGCGCGCGCAGATACGCAGAGACTCGGGAGAAACAGGAGGGCTAGATAGGGGCTCAGAGACCGGGACACCGCGAGGGGGGGCAGAGACTTGGGTGACACAGGAGGGCTAGATAGGGGCTCAGAGACCGGGGCACCGCGAGGGGGGGCAGAGACTTGGGTGACACAGGAGGGCTAGATAGGGGCTCAGAGACCGGGGCACCGTGAGGGGGGCAGAGACTTGGGTGACACAGGAGGGCTAGATAGGGGGCAAGTGACAGGCAGGCAGTTGAGGAGTTACTAGGGAGGCAAGTGGGGGCTTGCATGGGGGAGCAGAGGGTCCTGATGAGGCAGATTGGAGGGAGGGGTGTTGAGTAGGACAGGTGTGGGGTAATAAGCCTGGGGCAGCTGGATGGGACTCAGGAGAGTTGTGTGGTATTCAAATGGGCATTTAATAAGTGAGGGGGCAGAGACTGGGGCACTAAGAGAGAGGCATATAGATGTAGAACATGGTGCAGATAATGGACGAGTGGTGAGGTGAGGGGAACTTGAGGGGGGCAGATGGGGTATGAAGGAGCACAGAGGGGCAGATGGAAAGTGGAGGAGGGACAGATAGGAAGACTGAGGGGGTACATATAAAGAGAAGAAAGGGCAGATAGGGGAAGAGGAGGTAGGTGGGGGAGATCCATAGGGGCAGAGGGATGAGTGATCCAGCAAGTGGGGTAAAAAAAAGAGCTGAATGTGACACGTAGGGGGCAAGGGGAGAGATAGATAAGGGTAAAACGGTGTGTGAATGTTGGACTGAGGAGGGAGATATAAAGTGAACAAGGAACTGGTATAGAGTGCTGATGGTGGTGAGAGAAGCAAGTCTGAATATAATATGGAGATCTAGAAGGCCACGGGATAGGGGGAGAGGGCAAAACATGACCTGAGAAAGGGAGGTGGGGGAAGACTTAAGAGGTGGCAAGAAGAAAGGGAGAGCAGGGCTGAGGGCAATAAAGGAACTGAGTAGGGTAAAATAGTGTTGGTGGATGGAATGAGCTTCCATGGTAAGAGGGGCGGGTGGGAGGACCCTCTTCCTCCCAATGGACGGGTGGGAGGACCCTCTTACTCCCAATAATATAACCATTACCCCCCATTCTTGATGGTTCGTCATTCTACCCCTCTCTATTTTCAGGTTCTGGGGTTTGAAGTGGATTCAGTGAATTCTGTTCAGTTTTCTAACCACACAGGTGAGTCCTCGGCCCCCAATGGGCCACATTTGTGTCTCCTATCCTCCTATCCCCCTAACCCCTGCTCCCATTGTGTCTCCTATCCCCCTCCCCCAATTCTCTGTCACGAGCGAGAGACGAGGGTCTCAGCACACCCCTAATTCTCCTACTGTAGCTTATAGGAGCAATCTGCAGGTTGTGACTATATATTAATCTCCGTCCCAGCCATTCAGATCAGGACATCAGATCGCACAGTTTCTCAGTTCAGAGGCAGACTGACTGTATTATATCAGAGATATTTAACAAGCCCCACAAAGATCTCCCCCACACCTTTCTCCATCCTCTTAGAGGGGTCCTGAATTCTTGGTGTGACCTCCTCACCCTGTCACCAGCCACAACCCCCCCCCCCCCCCTCCCATTACCAGTTACACAAGAGCTGGGGTCATCTATCTAGGTCACCAATATCCCATACTCATCCGTGTTCATCCTGAGGCCTGCAAGCGGGGCAGAGGGCATTCCAAGCTCCAGGTCAGAGGCCAGATGCCTATGAAAATGTCTCTATGTGGTTTTACAATAACTCACAAACTGCAATGATAGAAAATAAAAGCACAGATATAATCACATTGGTTGCTTTTAGCATAACATTGAATGTCCAGCCTTGTGGATGTGTTAGACTCCCAGATAACAGGGTTACTTGTGGGGTGTAGGGGAGCCCAAAAATCAGTCACGACAGCTGCCCTTTCTGCCCACCCTCCCATTTCCTTCTATAGTACACAGGGTAGGCAAGTGGCTCCATGTTTTTATACTGTAGAAGCCTCTGCTGCTTACACCGTGCCTCATGTTTGGGGGCTTTGGGAGCGGGATTAGCAATGGCTCTCTCTCTGATTGGCTCAATTGTGCTGCCAGTGACATAAAGTACACTAAACCCCCCCCCCTCCCCCCCCCCCCCCCCCCACAATGTACACTGTGCAGACAGCATCAGGCTTGAGGTGGAATGCAAGGAGCAGCTTGGAGCACGAGGGGCACAAAATCAGACACTCCACACACCATGTTGCCAGATATTTGAAATATATAAATTGTCCCATAAAGGGTAAGTTCCACCTAAACGTAAGTTTCTGTCAAAGCTGCACAGCGAAACACGCGTCAGGCCGTAGTACTGCGTGCGGGTCACCTTCTGGTGATAGGGTGAGGGAAACATGCACTTGCTCAGGTTACAGATCATACTGTAGGTCAGCACAAGGCCAGAACTATATAATATATCACAAATAGAGTTGTGGATCTTGCGATTTTTGGTGACATTTGCGATGTTGGTAACACATTTGCGTCCCTCGCGAAGTGCGCAGTTGGCGTTGCCAACACCTGACAACGGGGCTGCAATGAGCGCTGAAGGCGCTCATTGCAGGGCTCGCGATAAGCGCCAGAGGCGCTCATCGGGAGGTCCCCAGTACTGTCTCCTCCCTCCTTTCCCCTTATGCTCCCTCTTTCCCCCTTATCCTCCTCCTCCCTCCTTCCCCCTTATCCTCCCTCCTTCCCCCTTATCCTCCCTCCTTCCCCCTTATCCTCCCTCTTTCCCCCTTATCCTCCCTCTTTCCCCCTTCTCCTCCCTCTTTCCCCCTTCTCCTCCCTCTTTCCCCCTTCTCCTCCCTCTTTCCCCCTTCTCCTCCCTCTTTCCCCCTTCTCCTCCCTCTTTCCCCCTTCTCCTCCCTCTTTCCCCCTTCTCCTCCCTCTTTCCCCCTTCTCCTCCCTCTTTCCCCCTTCTCCTCCCTCTTTCCCCCTTCTCCTCCCTCTTTCCCCCTTCTCCTCCCTCTTTCCCCCTTCTCCTCCCTCTTTCCCCCTTCTCCTCCCTCTTTCCCCCTTCTCCTCCCTCTTTCCCCCTTCTCCTCCCTCTTTCCCCCTTCTCCTCCCTCTTTCCCCCTTCTCCTCCCTCTTTCCCCCTTCTCCTCCCTCTTTCCCCCTTCTCCTCCCTCTTTCCCCCTTCTCCTCCCTCTTTCCCCCTTCTCCTCCCTCTTTCCCCCTTCTCCTCCCTCTTTCCCCCTTCTCCTCCCTCTTTCCCCCTTCTCCTCCCTCTTTCCCCCTTCTCCTCCCTCTTTCCCCCTTCTCCTCCCTCTTTCCCCCTTCTCCTCCCTCTTTCCCCCTTCTCCTCCCTCTTTCCCCCTTCTCCTCCCTCTTTCCCCCTTCTCCTCCCTCTTTCCCCCTTCTCCTCCCTCTTTCCCCCTTCTCCTCCCTCTTTCCCCCTTCTCCTCCCTCTTTCCCCCTTCTCCTCCCTCTTTCCCCCTTCTCCTCCCTCTTTCCCCCTTCTCCTCCCTCTTTCCCCCTTCTCCTCCCTCTTTCCCCCTTCTCCTCCCTCTTTCCCCCTTCTCCTCCCTCTTTCCCCCTTCTCCTCCCTCTTTCCCCCTTCTCCTCCCTCTTTCCCCCTTCTCCTCCCTCTTTTCCCCTTCTCCTCCCTCTTTTCCCCTTCTCCTCCCTCTTTTCCCCTTCTCCTCCCTCTTTTCCCCTTCTCCTCCCTCTTTCCCCCTTCTCCTCCCTCTTTCCCCCTTCTCCTCCCTCTTTCCCCCTTCTCCTCCCTCTTTCCCCCTTCTCCTCCCTCTTTCCCCCTTCTCCTCCCTCTTTCCCCCTTCTCCTCCCTCTTTCCCCCTTCTCCTCCCTCTTTCCCCCTTCTCCTCCCTCTTTCCCCCTTCTCCTCCCTCTTTCCCCCTTCTCCTCCCTCTTTCCCCCTTCTCCTCCCTCTTTCCCCCTTCTCCTCCCTCTTTCCCCCTTCTCCTCCCTCTTTCCCCCTTCTCCTCCCTCTTTCCCCCTTCTCCTCCCTCTTTCCCCCTTCTCCTCCCTCTTTCCCCCTCGTCCCCCTTCCCCCCCTCGTCCCCCTTCCCCCCCTCGTCCCCCTTCCCCCCCTCGTCCCCCTTCCCCCCCTCGTCCCCCTTCCCCCCTCGTCCCCCTTCCCCCCCTCGTCCCCCTTCCCCCCCTCGTCCCCCTTCCCCCCCTCGTCCCCCTTCCCCCCCTCGTCCTCCTTCCCCCCCTCGTCCTCCTTCCCCCCCTCGTCCTCCTTCTCCCCCTTCCCCCCCCTTCCCCCCCCTTCGTCCCCCTCGTCCCCCTTCGTCCCCCTTCGTCCCCCTTCGTCCCCCTCGTCCCCCTTCGTCCCCCTTCGTCCCCCTCGTCCCCCTTCGTCCCCCTCGTCCCCCTTCGTCCCCCTCGTCCCCCTTCGTCCCCCTCGTCCCCCTTCGTCCCCCTCGTCCCCCTTCGTCCCCCTCGTCCCCCTTCGTCCCCCTCGTCCCCCTTCGTCCCCCTCGTCCCCCTTCGTCCCCCTCGTCCCCCTTCGTCCCCCTCGTCCCCCTTCCCCCCTCCCCCTCGTCCCCCTTCCCCCCTCCCCCTCGTCCCCCTTCCCCCCTCCCCCTCGTCCTCCTTCCCCCCTCCCCCTCGTCCTCCTTCCCCCCTCCCCCTCGTCCTCCTTCCCCCCTCCCCCTCGTCCTCCTTCCCCCTCCCCCTCGTCCTCCTTCCCCCCTCCCCCTCGTCCTCCTTCCCCCCTCCCCCTCGTCCTCCTTCCCCCCTCCCCCTCGTCCTCCTTCCCCCCTCCCCCTCGTCCTCCTTCCCCCCTCCCCCTCGTCCTCCTTCCCCCCTCCCCCTCGTCCTCCTTCCCCCCTCCCCCTCGTCCTCCTTCCCCCCTCCCCCTCGTCCTCCTTCCCCCCCTCCCCCTCGTCCTCCTCCCCCCCTCCCCCTCGTCCTCCTTCCCCCCCTCCCCCTCGTCCTCCTTCCCCCCCTCCCCCTCGTCCTCCTTCCCCCCCTCCCCCTCGTCCTCCTTCCCCCCCTCCCCCTCGTCCTCCTTCCCCCCCTCGTCACAGGGCGATGGGGGTTGACAAAGGTGAGGTAGGGGACGAAGAGACACCGGGGGGAAGAGAGAGATGGGAGAGAGAGGGCTGTAAAGAGACAGAGGGGGGAGACTCCTGAGGTGGCTCTAGAAAGTTCCATGGGGCAGGCTTGTGGACAGCACTTTCCTGTTAATCTCTCCATTCCTTCCCTTGGCCCAACCTAGGTTTGCCCATGCCAATCCTTCTTACTATCCCCAAGACCACCCATTTGTCACACTTCCAGATACCCCATGTGGCCCCCACATCACAAGTCTCGGTATTTTATTAGAAATGTGCCAGTAATTTTAAATAAATAATGTACAAAAATGTCATGGCAATTTTACATAAAGACAACCAATGGGGAGCATAGTGCCTGCCCTGAAGAGCTTACAGTCTGCTTATATGGGGGAAGATGCGTACAGGTAAAGGTAAGTATGTTACTAAACGTCTCCAAGAGCAGTCACTAAGGGAGCTGTCTGAAGGAGAAGATATAGTGTGAGAGCGTTCCAAGGACGCAGGGCTACTAGTGAGATAGAGTTTAGCCTGGAAGGAGATCTAGAGCTGAACAAGACCTTGAAGAGACATCCTGAGCACCGACCTTCGTCTCTCCTCCTGCAGGGTACACACACTGGAAGGGCCAGGTTTTGAATGCAGAGGAGCTGCAGGAGCTGTATGAGGGTCTGAAACTGAACCGGGTCACAAGATACGACTATGTTCTGACAGGTGAGTGTGTGTCTATGTTCTGGCAGGCGTGTGCGTGGCCAGACAGGCGTGTGCGTGGCCAGACAGGCGTGTGCGTGTCCAGATACCCAGGTGTCCTTAGGGCTCGTCTTGATGTCTGTATCGAGTGGACTTAGACTGTAATTAGGGCGAGTCCAGTCACTGCCCCAGCTGAATTATGAAGGTGTATTAAGAAATCTGTTGTGCCCTCTTATGGTTTAAACTGATGCAGATAAAACAATTGAGAGAGGTACCGGGGCTGGTCCAAAAGCAGTTTGTACAGGGACTATACACTTGCAGCAATTTATTGAGAACTTCAGCCCTGTTTACAGTTTGAAGAATGTTTTTCCATTTGAACATAATGTAAAATAACCCCCTGACCCTCTGTATTGTAGTATAGGGCGACCTTCAATCTAGTCCTCTATAGCTCCACATAAAGACCTAAAGTGGTCAGTGACCACCATTTATATAGAATGGAAGGTCTCGGAGTGATAGAAAGAAACCAGGGGTGTGGTGGAGATGTGAGTAGGTGGCTTCTGGATTCTCTTTAGGCATTTGAGTTGGAATCCTCTGGATTTTTTGAGGGGCTGTGGAAGTATTTGTGCTGGGGGTCTTTAGATTATATGGAGGCCTCTGGATTATATGGAGTCATTGGATGAAATGGCCGGCTCTCTGCTGGGAGTCTTGGAGTTATATGGATACCTATGTGCTGGGGGGCTTGGGGTTACAAGGAAACCTCTGGGCTCTGGGGGTCTTGTGGTCACAAGGAAACCTCTGGGGGTCTTGTGGTCACAAGGAAACCTGGGGGTCTTGGGATTACAAGGAAACCTCTGTGCTGGGGGGCTCTGGTTTATATATGATACTGGGGTCTCTGTATGAAGAGAGGATGTTCTGGTTTTATGAATGTTTTCTGGTTGGGATAACAATAAAACCTCCAAAAGTTTGGGGGGGCATCCACGGATAATGTGACCGTATGAAACATTTGGTGAATGATGGGATGTTAGACATTGGGGCCGAGCTGATGATTGTATATTACATGGAGCAGGCTTGTTAGTGGTTGGGGGATTTGATTGTATGGCATATAGAGCAGGCTTGTTAGTGGTTGGGGGATTTGATTGTATGGCATATGAAGCAGGCTTGTTAGTGGTTGGGGGATTTGTGTGTATGGCATATAGAGCAGGCTTGTTAGTGGTTGGGGCATTTGATTGTATGGCATATGAAGCAGGCTTGTTAGTGGTTGGGGGATTTGATTGTATGGCATATAGAGCAGGCTTGTTAGTGGTTGGGGGATTTGCGTGTATGGCATATAGAGCAGGCTTGTTAGTGGTTGGGGGATTTGCATGTATGGCATATAGAGCAGGCTTGTTAGTGGTTGGGGGATTTGCGTGTATGGCATATAGAGCAGGCTTGTTAGTGGTTGGGGGATTTGCGTGTATGGCATATAGAGCAGGCTTGTTAGTGGTTGGGGGATTTGCGTGTATGGCATATAGAGCAGGCTTGTTAGTGGTTGGGGGATTTGATTGTATGGCATATAGAGCAGGCTTGTTAGTGGTTGGGGGATTTGTGTGTATGGCATATAGAGCAGGCTTGTTAGTTGTTGGGGGATTTGATTGTATGGCATATGAAGCAGGCTTGTTAGTGGTTGGGGTATTTGCGTGTATGGCATATAGAGCTGGCTTGTTAGTGGTTGGGGGATTTGATTGTATGGCATATAGAGCAGGCTTGTTAGTGGTTGGGGGATTTGTGTGTATGGCATATAGAGCAGGCTTGTTAGTTGTTGGGGGATTTGATTGTATGGCATATGAAGCAGGCTTGTTAGTGGTTGGGGTATTTGCGTGTATGGCATATAGAGCAGGCTTGTTAGTGGTTGGGGGATTTGATTGTATGGCATATAGAGCAGGCTTGTTAGTGGTTGGGGGATTTGATTGTATGGCATATAGAGCAGGCTTGTTAGTGGTTGGGGGATTTGCGTGTATGGCATATAGAGCAGGCTTGTTAGTGGTTGGGGGATTTGATTGTATGGCATATAGAGCAGGCTTGTTAGTGGTTGGGGGATTTGCATGTATGGCATATAGAGCAGGCTTGTTAGTGGTTGGGGGATTTGCGTGTATGGCATATAGAGCAGGCTTGTTAGTGGTTGGGGGATTTGATTGTATGGCATATAGAGCAGGCTTGTTAGTGGTTGGGGGATTTGTGTGTATGGCATATAGAGCAGGCTTGTTAGTTGTTGGGGGATTTGATTGTATGGCATATGAAGCAGGCTTGTTAGTGGTTGGGGTATTTGCGTGTATGGCATATAGAGCAGGCTTGTTAGTGGTTGGGGGATTTGATTGTATGGCATATAGAGCAGGCTTGTTAGTGGTTGGGGGATTTGATTGTATGGCATATAGAGCAGGCTTGTTAGTGGTTGGGGGATTTGATTGTATGGCATATAGAGCAGGCTTGTTAGTGGTTGGGGGATTTGCATGTATGGCATATAGAGCAGGCTTGTTAGTGGTTGGGGGATTTGCGTGTATGGCATATAGAGCAGGCTTGTTAGTGGTTGGGGGATTTGTGTGTATGGCATATGAAGCAGGCTTGTTAGTGGTTGGGGGATTTGCGTGTATGGCATATAGAGCAGGCTTGTTAGTGGTTGGGGGATTTGATTGTATGGCATATAGAGCAGGCTTGTTAGTGGTTGGGGGATTTGTGTGTATGGCATATGAAGCAGGCTTGTTAGTGGTTGGGGGATTTGTGTGTATGGCATATAGAGCAGGCTTGTTAGTGGTTGGGGGATTTGATTGTATGGCATATAGAGCAGGCTTGTTAGTGGTTGGGAGATTTGATTGTATGGCATATGAAGCAGGCTTGTTAGTGGTTGGGGGATTTGTGTGTATGGCATATAGAGCAGGCTTGTTAGTGGTTGGGGGATTTGTGTGTATGGCATATAGAGCAGGCTTGTTAGTGGTTGGGGGATTTGATTGTATGGCATATAGAGCAGGCTTGTTAGTGGTTGGGGGATTTGCGTGTATGGCATATAGAGCAGGCTTGTTAGTGGTTGGGGGATTTGCGTGTATGGCATATAGAGCAGGCTTGTTAGTGGTTGGGGGATTTGATTGTATCGCATATAGAGCAGGCTTGTTAGTGGTTGGGAGATTTGTGTGTATGGCATATAGAGCAGGCTTGTTAGTGGTTGGGGGATTTGCGTGTATGGCATATAGAGCAGGCTTGTTAGTGGTTGGGGGATTTGCGTGTATGGCATATGAAGCAGGCTTGTTAGTGGTTGGGGGATTTGTGTGTATGGCATATAGAGCAGGCTTGTTAGTGGTTGGGGGATTTGATTGTATGGCATATAGAGCAGGCTTGTTAGTGGTTGGGGGATTTGATTGTATGGCATATAGAGCAGGCTTGTTAGTGGTTGGGGGATTTGCGTGTATGGCATATAGAGCAGGCTTGTTAGTGGTTGGGGGATTTGCGTGTATGGCATATAGAGCAGGCTTGTTAGTGGTTGGGGGATTTGATTGTATCGCATATAGAGCAGGCTTGTTAGTGGTTGGGAGATTTGTGTGTATGGCATATAGAGCAGGCTTGTTAGTGGTTGGGGGATTTGATTGTATGGCATATAGAGCAGGCTTGTTAGTGGTTGGGGGATTTGATTGTATGGCATATAGAGCAGGCTTGTTAGTGGTTGGGGGATTTGCGTGTATGGCATATAGAGCAGGCTTGTTAGTGGTTGGGGGATTTGATTGTATGGCATATAGAGCAGGCTTGTTAGTGGTTGGGGGACTCATTTCTTCACAGTGGGGGAAACGAGTAGAGATCGGAGGCCCACGTATTGGAGCCGTTACTTGGCGGGCCACAGATACTTTGCTGCTTATTGTGTTAATGAGGACTGGAATTGATTTACTTGGATACTTTGTATCGTTGGTGATTTTTTTTGTATGACTCATTAGGATCAATATTATCCTGAGGATTCAATTATAACCACCAATCGTGTGAGCGTGCCCTTTTATTAGGACTATAATGGAGGATAAATACAGTATTCTGTGCAATTGTGAGATCGATGTTTTTAGGTTTTACTCATCACTTAGTTGCATCATTGTAACAAATGATTTATTCTGCGTTGTTTATGCAGTTTGTTTAGCTCTCCAGATACTCTCCCTAGGTTATATTTTGTCATCCTCTATTCTTTCTCTGTACATTATGGTGCATGATGGGATGGACAATGAGTGGTGTTTGTATGTCGGGTGAGGTCGGGGGGGGTCTTTGTTTTGATGTTTGTATCTTCTCTCCACCCAGGTTACACAAGGGATGCCTCCTTCCTTGCCCGTGTTGTGGATATTATACAAGAACTAAAACGGCAGAACCCACAGCTTGTTTATGGTGAGATGGTGGACCTGGATGCGGTGAGGTGATGGGTTATATGGGGGAAGGGACCATTGTGATGAGATTTTGGTATTGGTGGGTATTACGATGTCAATCAGTTGTTCCACTGATCAGAGGTTAATCCATGGGGTAGTTCTAGGGTTGAATGTTAGAGATGAAGTAGGTACATATTGGAGTAATAAAGTAAGAAGTTAGATTAAGGTCTCTGGAACATCTTCTCCTTTTATCATTTCATGTTCTCTGTGATTCCTTTCCCTACAGTCTGTGATCCAGTTCTTGGAGACAAATGGAACGGGGAGGGATCCATGGTATGAACACTCCCCTCACAATAACCCCAAATCGCCCTTTCTCTCAGTAACCCACCTACTCTGTCAGTCTATCTGTGGTATGTCCTCTTCTCTCTGAACCCCACCTCACTGTCTGTGTGTCTGGCCTTCTCTAGTAACCCTCCCCTCTTCTCTCAGTATGTCCCCGAGGAGCTGCTCCCAGTCTACAAGAATTTGGTGGTTCCCGTTGCTGACATCATCACACCCAACCAGTTTGAGGCCGAGTAAGTGCAACACGTGAGGGGTATGGGGCGTTGAATATGGGGGAGCTTGTGCTTTAGGTGTATTTTACTGTAGGGGAGGGTCCATACTAATTGATATAAAATGTGGCCAAATTCTCCACACATTCTTAGAAGTTTGTTAAAGGGCTATTGATGGCATTTTTTTTCTTTAATCTGAAAGAGGTTATTGGATAATATTTAATAGTTTTTCTTTTTTGAGAACGAAGATCTGGAGCAGAATAAACTGCTTGGATGTATAACTGTCTTTGGAGAGTGTCCCTGTCGGCCAATGTAATATAGCTGTGTGAGTCGGTCAGTAAGATGGAGTCGTGCGTGCTCTCCTTACAGAGGAATTTCCTGTTACGTTTTCAATAAGTTTAAACAAGTTTTACTAAATGTCTTTTTGTAAAACCTGCTCGTATTTAATGCGTTCCATGTCCCATTTACTGTCGCCGGGAACACCGTGAAGAGTCAGCCACCAGTCACATGATCTGCACCACTGGGTGGGTCACCCATGTGCAGTTTGTGACGACTTCTATTTTGCACCAACGTTAAAGCTTAGATGTTTGATGAAAGCCTCGTCGTACGGGCAAAGCCGCTCAGTACGTGGCACAATCTGAGAAGGTCCATGCCCTTTATTTCAGCCCTTGGGTACCTGCACATCCACCCAACCAAGCTGCCTGCCGCTCGTCTTGCACCAATCACTGCCATGCACGGACCCGGAGAGTGGTCTTCATAACCATCTTCCCACATTCTGGTGGCGACTGCAAGGAGCCATGGGGGCAACACAAGGTGCAGAAAAGCATGACCTTCAGCATCCCATTGTACAGATTTATTCTGCTGCAGGTCATAGTGATTGACCTCTGCGTACCAGCTGGTTACAGAGTCCGAGCTGACCCATGATAATCCCATGATATCCATGACTGGAGACCATGGAGTACGATCAGATGCAGGATCCACAATGGAAACCCCATGTGTAATCCAATAATAATGTTCTGGAGATGAACACCACAAGTAAGAAGGAGATCAATGACTTGAATGTAAGGGCCACACTACCAAGATAACAGAATTTCTGTCCACGGAATAGGAATGTAATAATAAATACTGTGCTCTCAGAATTAATGCAAAGTTCATTAGTTGAGGAAGCCAGGACTTGGCACAGGAACCAATTACAGCTTATTAATTTAGCTTTATTAGCCTTATGTTGATAAGCCCAGTCAAGGTCCAGTTCCTTATTCCCGAAGTATGTGACCTTTGTTCTTGTATGAACGTGTTAAAATGGTGCAGGTTATATCGTCCCTGAGGCATTCAGGGATACACAAAGTGCCCCGGTGTGACGGGTACTGAAAAAAAATAAACCTAATCTCCTATAAGTAGGTTCATAATTACATGACAAAGGATCAGTGTCGGGCCATATACCGGACTCAAAGGCTCTAGTGGTGTATCTGTGGCTGAATACAATCCAGTTTGGCCTCTGGGGGCCCAACTTACATTTCAAGGAATGATAATTCGATCCAGCCAGTGTGATCCCATAGGCCAATGTGACCAGAATAAGATCATGGTGGGACAAAGAAGTCCTAATCACGCCTGGTCAGACAAAAAGACTAAAATCCTTCACGTTGACATTTTTAGGTCACGCCAATCAACGTCCAAATTTCTCCTCCTTACACAGATACAGGACCTTGAAATTAACAGGAAACTACTTGTTTTCTTATTCACAAAATAGTTCTATAAATCTGTAAAACGGTCACGTGCGTCCTGGGAAGTAAATCTTTTTAGGATTAGTTGCCTGGCAGCGGGGATAATCCATTGGTCTATTCCAGCATGCTGCCCTAATTGGCTCTATTTAAAGGCATATAGGAGCCCCAAAGTCCTTCAGTGGAAACCCCTTTTTTATATATCTCTATTAAATGTTACCTTTGGATGGAATAACATGAGAGATGGCATTTTTATACAACCTTACGGGTCATTCCACATGAAATCAACTAAAAAAACAAGGGTTTCGTCTCCCTCCGTCTCGGATTTTGCTGAAACACCCTTCCCTTATGGCTGAAAGAACCCACCTTAATTGTTTTCCCTCGATCTCAAATGGTTTTAATTTTATAAAACTTCAAAGTCTCATTAAATCTGCGTTGTCTGTTCCCCTTTAGACCCTCGGCACAAGATACCCTTCTCCATAACCAATGATCAGATCTCTGAAATTTTACACAGAGCTCAATAAAATGATGAGGATTTCAGAAAAAAAATAGCCTAAAAAATGAATAAATTTACTTGTAGCGTATTATTTTTGGTGGAAAAACTAGGTTTAGAAAATCAGAATTTTCAGCATGTGGGAATGATGGAACCAAAATGGGGGAAAAATAAGAATTTACAGTCAGTAGAACATTAAATGCTGACATGTAAGGAAATAAGACCTAGCAAGTAAAATATTCCCCAAAAAATTGAAATTGCTTATTATATACAATTATGAGTACGTCAAATTAGGCTTACACTATTAAAAACAAAAATATTCATTTTAGAAATATTAAACATATTAGATATTTTAAAATGTTTTCTCAGATTGTGTTTCATGTGCTAGCCGTGTGTGGATGAATCGTGGATCGCGGACGTTGGGTGATATAATGCAACGGTATTGGTGGAACTATAAGACGTCTAGCTAGAAAAGAGTCTTTAAAGATCCCTTGACACGCAGATTACTACTCCAAAAACATTGCATGATTTCTGTGACAAAAAAAATTGAAAAGGTCAAATTCCATTATATTGCAAGTGAAGACGCCGACATAACCCTCTCAGAGACGCGCCGACGCTCCCCGGAACTTGCAATTTCCACAACTTTAAACCACTCAATTCTTCAGGCAAACTTCCTGTGACTGCTGAGGATCTGTATCCTGGATGTTTTGTTTCTTGCAAGTATGATCATTTCTGGTACTTTGGAATGATATTGGAGATTAATCAAGACGGGGAGATGCTTTTGTAAAATGTCTTCAGCCAAATGGACCTTCACCTTCATTCTGCTGGCCTAGCCGTGATGATTCCCCAAAACTAAAAACAAGTCTGCTCTTGCAAAAAAAACTATAATAGCCAATATTATGTCACATTTTAAGATGAACAACTTTATTTCGTTCATTTTTTTAATTACAGCTATGGATTGTAGGAATGTTGTACAAAATGGTGACGCAGTAGCTATTTTTTTCGCCATGATGTCGAAAAATTTTCGTTACAAGGAATAAAAACCTCATAAATGTAATTCTTCGCCAAGAAAGAGCATGTTTTTGCAATAACTTTCAACGTCAAACATTTGGTTCCATCGTGCCCGCACGCTGAAAAGTCAGGTTTTCTAAACCTAGTTTTTCCACCAAAAAATCTAGGCTACAAGTACTTTTTTTTTAGGCATTTATAAATCTTTTGAGTGCTGGTGTATTTTTTTGGAAATCCTCATTTTATTGAGCTCTGTGTAAAATGTCAAAGAGATCTGATCATTGGTTATGGAGAGAAATTTTTTTTACGCAAGGCAAAGGTATCTTGTGCCGAGGGTCTCAAGGGGAACAGACCACGCAGATTTAATGAAACTTTGTGCTATAACATTTTTGAGATAGAGGGAAAATTTTTAAGGGGTTTCTTTGAACCATAAGGGAAGGGGGTACACTAAGTTTCATGAAAATCGGAGACGGAGGGTGACATGACCTCGTTGAAATGACGTGGAATGACCCTCACAGAGCAAGTGGTTACGAATAAACATGGCTTGACTTTCAGCTGTAGAAGGTGTTCATAATATGGACAGTGGTGGCACCAACATGTTCATATTAATGATATGGTGCCAGGAGTTTATTCATTCCTTAGACTGGTGATGCCAGGGCACAATGTGGGACTTCACCCCGCAGTTAGGTAGATGGTATAATTGGTCTTTTTTTACAGTTGGCTCAAGCATGGATGAAATGTAATTTGACGACCCTCATATTGCTGTGATTTGCAGTTCCTCCATAGATCTTGGGCACTTTATTTAGCCCCTTGATACCGGGCGTGGCCCTGGACTCTTTCTGGAATAGTCAATATGAACATTTACTTTGGCTGCGGTTGGTTTTCCGGGATATTTTCTCTCTTGTAGGTTATTATTAGGAGTTTGGTTAGAGGTGGGGGCAAGCCCTGTCGTTACTGCCTTTGGGGAGGATGACCTTTTAATCTTATGATGCCCTGCATGTTTCCTACCATATGTCTTTGTATTTATTTATATTTCTGTATTAAGAGCAGTTCCATTGGGGTAACGTTTAGAGGCAGGCCATTTCTTTGAATTGACCACCAGTAAAAGTTGTTGCCCTGGCGGTTTTATCCAAATTTGTAGCGATCGCCCCCCAGAATTTTTGCATCAAGCTATGAAGGTTAATGTCCAGACTAAGGTTGTGGTGGGAGGTGGGCACATATAGTCACACGGTGCATGCTTCGGTTATGGGAGATGACCCATTTTGTACCAGTTTGTGAGGTGGATCTTTGCCTGTCTCTCACAGGTTACTAACTGGTCGTAAGATTCACACCAAGGAGGAAGCTGTGCAGGTAAAGACTGTTCACCCACTTCACCCTTCTTTTTTCTCCAAGTCTTTTTTCCATTGGCACCCATCAGACTTGCCACGTAATTTCCTGACCACCTCACCTTGTCTAAACTGTCCTAATATTTCTCTCTTTTTCCAAGGTTATGGATTTATTGCACTCTTTTGGTCCGCACACTGTAGTTATCACCAGCTCCGACCTTCCATCTTCTCGTGGTGGAGAGTACCTGATCACGCTGGGAAGCCAAAGGAGAGGTGAAATATCTCAACAACCATATCACCAAAACACTGACAAACCTGCTGACCATGCAACAGACGCGCACTGCCATGCACCGTAGACACCGCTCCCCTGGTCACTTTCCGTCCTCTATCCCTCTGCGTACAAACCCCATTCATAATTTACTTTGACCTAAAACAAGTGATTGCTTATTAATTGCGTAACATCTCTAGAAAGATTCCCCACATTATCTACATTATCCACATTTTTAAATATTACAACACTTTTTTTTTCTCCCCCAAACAAGCCCCCAAAAATGTTGTGATTATATAAAAAAAGTAGAGAGTTGTTAAATTGCTTCCAAGGTGGTGACTCCCCAAAAGATGGGTCTGTCAGCAGATGGCTAGCTGTGTGGTTAACCCTTTAGGATAATATATATATCTAAATACTTCGAGACATTGCATATTGGGCTATCATGTTACTCCCACACACATAACCTATAGGCCACACAGTTTGGGAAAGACGGAGACTTGTAACACACCTTAGACAACAAACATTCCTTCGAAAATCCCCAGAGAACAAAATGATTCACCATTGAAACCTCCACCACCACATACCATGCAGACCAACACAGATATCCACACTCTATAGAACCACAGACACTTTCCACTGGTTCCCCCATAAACCATCAGCACCAGCATAGTGTAGAATCCACTACCATGGACCTGTCCAAAGCGACACCTTCCATGTAAAGTCCCTTTATCCTTCCCTTTGCACCCCAATTCATTTAATACATTCCCCTCCTCATTTGTTTGTTCCTTGTTAGTGGAGGAGGGCGGTCAGATTCATACGCAGCGGATTTGCTTGGAGCTGCCCCGAGTGGACGCTGTGTTTGTGGGGACAGGAGACCTGTTTGCTGCGATGCTTCTTGCCTGGACACATCACCACCCGGATGATTTCAAGGTGAGAGCTCCTCTGTCTTCCTTCTTCTTCTATCATACACGTTATATCTGATGGTAGCTCAGCCCAGATGCACCAGAACTCGCCCTACTTGGAGCCTTCCTTGGTCCATCACATACACACCTGAGCCTTCTTACCCAATCTCTGCCCTCTCATGTGCCCGTCTCGCCCACTGCTTTCTGCATCTCAGGTCCTCCTTCCTTACCTTTTTGTCTCTCTCTTCTTCCCTCTGTGTGTGTCTCTCTCTTCTTCCCTCTGTGTGTGTCTCTCTCTCTCTTCTTCCCTCTGTGTGTGTCTCTCTATCTCTTCTTCCCTCTGTGTGTGTCTCTCTATCTCTTCTTCCCTCTGTGTGTGTGTGTGTGTCTCTCTTTCTCATTTCTGTCTCTTCTTCTCTCCTGTGTGTGTCTCGTTGCAGTTAGCTTGCGAGAAGACTGTCTCCGCTATGCACCACGTCCTGCAGAGAACCATCAAGTGTGCACACAGTGAGTATGAGCCGAGGAGGGAGGGTCTAAAGTGAGTGCAGGCAGAGCGTTTGGCTGTTGGTTCATGCTGTGTGAGTGCAGGGAGAGCGTTTGGCTGTGGGCTCATGCCGGGTGAGAGCCTTTGGCTGTGGGCTCATGCCGGGTGAGAGCCTTTGGCTGTGGGCTCATGCCGGGTGAGAGCCTTTGGCTGTGGGCTCATGCCGGGTGAGAGCCTTTGGCTGTGGGCTCATGCCGGGTGAGAGCCTTTGGCTGTGGGCTCATGCCGGGTGAGAGCCTTTGGCTGTGGGCTCATGCCGGGTGAGAGCCTTTGGCTGTGGGCTCATGCCGGGTGAGAGCCTTTGGCTGTGGGCTCATGCCGGGTGAGAGCCTTTGGCTGTTGCTTCATGCCGGGTGAGAGCCTTTGGCTGTTGCTTCATGCCGGGTGAGAGCCTTTGGCTGTTGCTTCATGCCTTGTGAATGCCGTGAGAGCCTTTGGCTGTTGCTTCATGCCTTGTGAATGCCGTGAGAGCCTTTGGCTGTTGCTTCATGCCTTGTGAATGCCGTGAGAGCCTTTGGCTGTTGCTTCATGCCTTGTGAATGCCGTGAGAGCCTTTGGCTGTTGCTTCATGCCTTGTGAATGCCGTGAGAGCCTTTGGCTGTTGCTTCATGCCTTGTGAATGCCGTGAGAGCCTTTGGCTGTTGCTTCATGCCTTGTGAATGCGGTGAGAGCCTTTGGCTGTTGCTTCATGCCTTGTGAATGCGGTGAGAGCCTTTGGCTGTGGCTTCATGCCTTGTGAATGCGGTGAGAGCCTTTGGCTGTTGGCTTCATGCCTTGTGAATGCGGTGAGAGCCTTTGGCTGTTGGCTTCATGCCTTGTGAATGCGGTGAGAGCCTTTGGCTGTTGGCTTCATGCCTTGTGAATGCGGTGAGAGCCTTTGGCTGTTGGCTTCATGCCTTGTGAATGCGGTGAGAGCCTTTGGCTGTTGGCTTCATGCCTTGTGAATGCGGTGAGAGCCTTTGGCTGTTGGCTTCATGCCTTGTGAATGCGGTGAGAGCCTTTGGCTGTTGGCTTCATGCCTTGTGAATGCGGTGAGAGCCTTTGGCTGTTGGCTTCATGCCTTGTGAATGCGGTGAGAGCCTTTGGCTGTTGGCTTCATGCCTTGTGAATGCGGTGAGAGCCTTTGGCTGTTGGCTTCATGCCTTGTGAATGCGGTGAGAGCCTTTGGCTGTTGGCTTCATGCCTTGTGAATGCGGTGAGAGCCTTTGGCTGTTGGCTTCATGCCTTGTGAATGCGGTGAGAGCCTTTGGCTGTTGGCTTCATGCCTTGTGAATGCGGTGAGAGCCTTTGGCTGTTGGCTTCATGCCTTGTGAATGCGGTGAGAGCCTTTGGCTGTTGGCTTCATGCCTTGTGAATGCGGTGAGAGCCTTTGGCTGTTGGCTTCATGCCTTGTGAATGCGGTGAGAGCCTTTGGCTGTTGGCTTCATGCCTTGTGAATGCGGTGAGAGCCTTTGGCTGTTGGCTTCATGCCTTGTGAATGCGGTGAGAGCCTTTGGCTGTTGGCTTCATGCCTTGTGAATGCGGTGAGAGCCTTTGGCTGTTGGCTTCATGCCTTGTGAATGCGGTGAGAGCCTTTGGCTGTTGGCTTCATGCCTTGTGAATGCGGTGAGAGCCTTTGGCTGTTGGCTTCATGCCTTGTGAATGCGGTGAGAGCCTTTGGCTGTTGGCTTCATGCCTTGTGAATGCGGTGAGAGCCTTTGGCTGTTGGCTTCATGCCTTGTGAATGCGGTGAGAGCCTTTGGCTGTTGGCTTCATGCCTTGTGAATGCGGTGAGAGCCTTTGGCTGTTGGCTTCATGCCTTGTGAATGCGGTGAGAGCCTTTGGCTGTTGGCTTCATGCCTTGTGAATGCGGTGAGAGCCTTTGGCTGTTGGCTTCATGCCTTGTGAATGCGGTGAGAGCCTTTGGCTGTTGGCTTCATGCCTTGTGAATGCGGTGAGAGCCTTTGGCTGTTGGCTTCATGCCTTGTGAATGCGGTGAGAGCCTTTGGCTGTTGGCTTCATGCCTTGTGAATGCGGTGAGAGCCTTTGGCTGTTGGCTTCATGCCTTGTGAATGCGGTGAGAGCCTTTGGCTGTTGGCTTCATGCCTTGTGAATGCGGTGAGAGCCTTTGGCTGTTGGCTTCATGCCTTGTGAATGCGGTGAGAGCCTTTGGCTGTTGGCTTCATGCCTTGTGAATGCGGTGAGAGCCTTTGGCTGTTGGCTTCATGCCGTGTGAGTGTAGGGCCTTGCATTCCTGTTCCTGATTGGTTGTCTTTATTACAGCCCTGGCTGGCCCTGGTGTGAGACCCTCGTATTCCCAGCTGGAGCTCAGGATGGTGCAAAGCAAAAAGGACATAGAGAATCCGGAGCTAATTGTTAGAGCCGCCTTGTTATAGGGCAAAGAAAAAGAGCCCGGACCCAGCCCCACCCCCCCGTGCCCCCTAGGACCAGTGGCCCTGGGCCCGAGCTGGGGACCAGACCTCTCATCTTCTGGACGTTCGGCTCTTCATTTGAGGATGCCTGGGGGGCACCTAATCTGTGCCAAATGCACAAACAGAACAAACCTCACACAAACCTCTGTGCAACTTGGATCCCCACCCTGTGAGTTTAAGCTGCCGGATTTCTTGGCAGCATTACGGTTAATGCAATCTGGTGTAAGACCGAGTGCGAATTGGGGCTCTGGATTGAAGACATTAGGGCCTTCTTCACTAAGTGCTGTGTAGGATTAGCAGAGTTTAGGTTATATGGTCCCTATACCAAGAATAAAATCTGTGATCTTCCTTCCCGAGATCATGTTCACAGTTCAATGATATCGAAGCCGGCCCCCGCCGTGATTTATATCAGGAAGCGCCATATACAGACACACACACAGTGATATATATCAGGAAGCGCCATATACAGACACACACACAGTTATATATATCAGGAGGCGCCATATACAGACACGCATACAGTGATATATTACAGGAGGCGCTATATACAGACACACACACACACACACACACAGTGATATATATCAGGAGGCACCATATACAGACACACACACAGTGATATATATCAGGAAGCGCCATATACAGACACACACACAGTGATATATATCAGGAGGCGCTATATACAGACACACATACAGTGATATATTACAGGAGGCGCTATATACAGACACACATACAGTGATATATTACAGGAGGCGCTATATACAGACACACACACAGTGATATATTACAGGAGGCGCCATATACAGACACACACAGTGATATATGACAGGAGGCGCCATATACAGACACACACAGTGATATATTACAGGAGGCGCCATATACAGACACACACACAGTGATATATCACAGGAGGCGCTATATACAGACACACATACAGTGATATATTAAAGTAGGCGCCATATACAGACACACACACAGTGATATATATCAGGAGGCGCTATATACAGACACGCATACAGTGATATATTACAGGAGTCGCTATATACAGACACGCATACAGTGATATATTACAGGAGTCGCTATATACAGACACGCACACAGTGATATATTACAGGAGTCGCTATATACAGACACGCACACAGTGATATATTACAGGAGTCGCTATATACAGACACTCATACAGTGATATATTACAGGAGGCGCCATATACAGACACACACAGTGATATATTACAGGAGTCGCTATATACAGACACGCACACAATGATATATTACAGGAGTCGCTATATACAGACACGCATACAGTGATATATTACAGGAGGCGCTATATACAGACACGCACACAATGATATGTTACAGGAGGCGCTATATACAGACACACACACAGTGATATATTACAGGAGGCGCCATATACAGACACACACACAGTGATATATTACAGGAGGCGCCATATACAGACACACACACAGTGATATATTACAGGAGGCGCCATATACAGACACACACACAGTGATATATTACAGGAGGCGCCATATACAGACACACACACAGTGATATATTACAGGAGGCGCCATATACAGACACACACACAGTGATATATTACAGGAGGCGCCATATACAGACACACACACAGTGATATATTACAGGAGGCGCCATATACAGACACACACACAGTGATATATTACAGGAGACGCCATATACAGACACACACACAGTGATATATTACAGGAGGCGCCATATACAGACACACACACAGTGATATATTACAGGAGGCGCTATATACAGACACACACACAGTGATATATTACAGGAGGCACCATATACAGACACACACACAGTGATATATTACAGGAGGCGCTATATACAGACACACAGTGATATATTACAGGAGGCGCTATATACAGACACACAGTGATATATTACAGGAGGCGCCATATACAGACACACATACAGTGATATATATCAGCAGGCGCTATATACAGACACACACAGTGATATATTACAGGAGGCGCCATATACAGACACGCACACAGTGATATATTACAGGAGGCGTTCTATACAGACACACATACAGTGATATATTACAGGAGGCGCTATATACAGACACACACACAGTGATATATATCAGCAGGCGCTATATACAGACACACACAGTGATATATTACAGGAGGCGCCATATACAGACACACACACAGTGATATATATCAGGAGGCGCCATATACAGACACACATACAGTGATATATCACAGGAGGCGCTATATACAGACACGCATACAGTGATATATTACAGGAGGCGTTCTATACAGACACGCACACAGTGATATATTACAGGAGGCGCCATATACAGACACGCACACAGTGATATATTACAGGAGGCGCCATATACAGACACACATACAGTGATATATTACAGGAGGCGCTATATACAGACACGCATACAGTGATATATTACAGGAGGCGTTCTATACAGACACGCACACAGTGATATATTACAGGAGGCGCCATATACAGACACACATACAGTGATATATCACAGGAGGCGCTATATACAGACACACATACAGTGATATATTACAGGAGGCGCTATATACAGACACACACAGTGATATATGACAGGAGGCTCCATATACAGACACACACAGTGATATATATCAGGAGGCGCCATATACAGACACACATACAGTGATATATTACAGGAGGCGCCATATACAGACACACATACAGTGATATATCACAGGAGGCGCTATATACAGACACACACACAGTGATATATTACAGGAGATGCCATATACAGACACACACACAGTGATATATTACAGGAGGCGCCATATACAGACACACACACAGTGATATATTACAGGAGGCGCTATATACAGACACACACACAGTGATATATTACAGGAGGCGCTATATACAGACACACACAGTGATATATGACAGGAGGCGCCATATACAGACACACACAGTGATATATATCAGGAGGCGCCATATACAGACACGCATACAGTGATATATTACAGGAGGCGTTCTATACAGACACGCACACAGTGATATATTACAGGAGGCGCCATATACAGACACACATACAGTGATATATTACAGGAGGCGTTCTATACAGACACGCACACAGTGATATATTACAGGAGGCGCTATATACAGACACACATACAGTGATATATTACAGGAGGCGCTATATACAGACACACACAGTGATATATGACAGGAGGCGCCATATACAGACACACACAGTGATATATATCAGGAGGCGCCATATACAGACACACACAGTGATATATATCAGGAGGCGCCATATACAGACACACACACAGTGATATATATCAGGAGGCGCCATATACAGACACACATACAGTGATATATCACAGGAGGCGCTATATACAGACACACACACAGTGATATATTACAGGAGATGCCATATACAGACACACACACAGTGATATATTACAGGAGGCGCCATATACAGACACACACACAGTGATATATTACAGGAGGCGCTATATACAGACACACACACAGTGATATATTACAGGAGGCGCTATATACAGACACACACACACAGTGATATATATCAGGAGGCGCCATATACAGACATACACACATGCACAACTTGAACAAAAACTGGATAATGTGGACTGTGAATTGTTTTTGAGAAAATTGTCTCTTCAGCCTGAATTCCTAATCCTATAGCGCCATGGGGGGCGCCCATCAGGACGGCCGGCAGCTCTAGCACAAATTCTTCAATGGATTAATTACTGATGAAATTCTAATCATTTCCATATTAATTTCATTTGTGGAGCCTTGTACAGATTCTTGTAAATCAGATGTGATAATAAAACTATATGTGATCACTGTGTGTAATAACACTGGACAAGCACAACCACACACACACACATACCGAGACACAGACCACCAAATGCACAACACAAATCCTCCCGGCACACGACGCAACACGTTGTAACCAGCCAATGGCGTGCAGTAACAGTCCATCACATGATTAATGACATTATACCACCTCCTGTATCCCTTGGAACTCCTTGTATATTATAGGCCCCAAGGATCCATACTGTCATGCTCTGCCGTCTTCCCCAGTCCCGGGGTCCTTATGGAATGGAGTACAATCATCACTTACTGTATTATGTGGCTCCTGGATATTCTCAGTTTCTACCATTTTTTACAGGCCCTATTCTCAAAAACAGTACGAGTTTCAGCCAAAGCAGCGTCAGAATAAATGTCCTTCTGCAAAACCATTGAGTCACGGAGGTTACATAGTTACATAGTATTTAAGGTTGAAAAAAGACTTTCAGTCCATCAAGTTCAACCTTTTAAGATCTCCTTTGATCTGCAATATGCGGATTAACTATTAATTCATTAGTTGTTAATTAATTATTAATCAATTATTTAATGTTTTTTTTTTATTATTATTATTAATTAGTCCAGAGGAAGGCAAATAGAAAGAGAAAAAAAAAAAAGCGAGACTTAGCCAATTGTCTAAAGGCGAAATGTTTAATTTGGATCATTACTGTCTCTCTAATTATCCATGATAACCCTGAATACCCTTTTTAATTAGAAATAAATCTAGTCCCCTTTTAAAGTTATCTATCGAATCCGCTGTCACCACCTCCTTTGGTAGAGAATTCCACAGATTAACCACCCTTACTGTGAAGAACCCTTTTCTTTCTTTAAGGTGGAATCTTTTTACTTCTAACCTCAGGATGTCCTCTTGTCAGTTGAAAACCTCTTGGCACAAAAAGCTCCCCCGACAAATCTTTATACTGACCCTGGATGTATTTATATAAGGTGATCATATCTCCTCTTAGGGGGCTTTTTTCTAGAGAAAATAAGTGTAATTTTGTTAGTCTTTCTTCATAACTTAGCCCCTCCATTCCCCTTATTAGTTTTGTTGCCCTTCTCTGTAATTTTTCCAGCTCTAAAATGTCCTTTTTATGAAGTGGTGCCCAAAATTGTCCTCCATATTCCAAATGAGGGCGTACTAGGGATTTGTATAGTGGCAGAATTATATTTGCTTCCCTGGCCTCTATACCCTTCTTAATACATGCTAATATTTTATTTGCCTTTGCAGCTGCTGCTTGGCTTTGAGCACTGTTACCTAGGTGGTTGTCCACAAGCTCCCAAATCCCTTTCAATATCTGATACACCTAGATTTGCTCCATTAAGATTATAAATTGCATGGCTATTTTTCCTTCCCAGATGCATAACCTTACATTTATTCGTATTAAATCTCATCTGCCATTTAGATGCCCATTCCTCAATTTTATGTAAATCCCCTTGGAGGGAAAGCACATCATTTTCTGATTTAATTACCTTGCACAACTTTGTGTCATCAGCGAAAATGGAGACACCACACTCCAATCCTACCTCTAAGTCATTAATAAATATGTTAAAAAGGAGAGGACCTAATACTGAACCCTGAGGAACCCCACTTACCACATTAGTCCAATCGGAGTATGTTCCATTTACAACAACCCTTTGCTTCCTGTCTTTTAGCCAGCTCTCAATCCATGAGCAGATATTTACTGCAATTCCTGTATCCCTTAGTTTGCCCAATAGTCTCGCATGTGGCACTGTATCAAAAGCCTTTGCAAAATCCAAAAATACTTCATCCACTGAGTTTCCTTGATCCAGGTTCCTACTAACCTCCTCATAGAAACTAATTAGATTTGTTTGACATGACCTATCCCTCATAAACCCATGTTGACTCCTACTTATAATCCTGTTCAAATATACATATTCTTGTATATTATCCCTTATTAACCCTCTAAAAGCTTCCCCACTACAGAAGTGAGGCTCACTGGTCTATAATTCCCCGGATTTGCTCTTGCTCCCTTTTTAAATATAGGTATCACATCTGCTTTTCTCCAGTCATCTGGTAGAGTCCCTGTGTTGAGTGAATCTTGAAAAATTAAATATAATGGTTTGGCTATTACAGAACCCAGTTTCCTTAGTACCCTTGGATGTATTCCATCAGGACCCGGGGCTTTATTAACATTTATTTTTTCCAACCTCTTTTGGATTTCTTCCTGTGTTAACCAATTATTTGGCAAAGGTAGTGTAGCCCCATTATGTTGCCGTGTCCCAACCACTGGTACCTCCCTTGTGTATACCGAGGAAAAGAACCTATTTAGCTCATCTGCCTTTTCCTGGTCACTAATTTTCAGACTGTGTCACATTGTAATGTTCCTATAGCTTCCTTCCTCGCCTTCTTCCCATTAATATACTTAAAAAATATTTTAGGGTTAGTCTTACTCTCTTTTGCAATTAATTTTTCATTTTCTATTTTAGCCAGTCTAATCGCGCTTTTGCAAGCCTTGTTGATTTCCTTGTATTCCCGTAAAGCCGTCTCTGTCCCCTCTTATTTGTATAATATAAATGCCTGTTTTTTACTCCGTATCTTGATCTTTAAATCATTGTTAAGCCACATGGGATGGGATTTACTCCTTTTACTTTTATTCCCACACGGTATATGCCGATGTGTATGTATATTTAGTAAGGATTTGAATGTTGTCCATTTATGGTCAGTGTTTTTACCCATCATGCCTCTGTCCCAGTCTATATGTTGTATTGCTGCCCTTAGAACGTTAAAATCTGCCCTTTTAAAATTAAGAGTTTTTGTTGGCCCCTTAAAATGTTGTTTTTTGTATTCAATCTCAAATAAGACTGTGTTGTGATCACTGTTTCCCAAAGGTTGCCCTATTTTTACATTTGATATTATATCAATATTACTTGTGATGAGTAAATCTAAGATAGCTTCATTTCTAGTAGGCTCTTGTATAACCTGGGCCAGATAATGATCCCTGAGTGTACTCAAGAACCTGCTCCCCTTCGCTGAACTGCTGGTCTCATTTATCCAGTTTATTTCAGGGTAATTAAAATCTCCCATTATTAGAACCTGACCTTGCTTAGCTGCATTTCCAATCTGTAACAATAATTGTATTTCCTCACTTTCAGCCATATTTGGGGGTTTATAGCATACTCCTACTAATATTCTTTTTAAATTTGCTGCTCCGCTATTTAACTCTACCCACAAACATTCAACTTTATCACTAGGTCCACCATAAATATCTTCTCTGACTATAGCCTTAAATTCAGGCTTAACATACAGACAAATCCCTCCTCCTCGTTTACCATTGCCTCTATCTTTCCTAAATAGGTTATAACCATCCAGATTAACAGTCCAGTCATGAGATTCATCCCACCACGTTTCGGTAATGCCTATTAAATCCCATTTCTCATTAATTGCTAATAATTCTAATTCTCCCATTTTTCCTGGCAAGCTTCTGGCATTAGCGAGCATACACCTTATGTTATGAGTCTGTAGTTCTGAAGTGCCTGCCACTGAACTTGAATTACTTAGTACTACCTCCATATTTACTATACAACCCCTCCCCCCATCTCCTCCCCTATGAGTTGTTAATTCATCCCTTATACCCTCTACACTTTCTACCCCATTACTTATATCTAGTCCCTCCCCCCCACCTACTAGTTTAAAAACTCCTCCAGCCTTTCTACCATCCTATCCCCTAGTACAAAAGCTCCCTCATCATTAAGGAGCAAACCATCTCTACTGTAGAGATTGTACCAAAGTGAGAAGTCAGCCCAGTGCTCTAAAAAGCCAAACCCCTCCTTAGTGCACCACATCTTTAGCCACGCATTAACCTCCCTAATCTCCTTCTGCCTCCCTGGGCTAGCACGTGGCACTGGTAGTATCTCAGAAAATACTACCTTGGAGGTCCTTGCCTTCAGCTTATTACCTAGTTCTCTAAAATCATTCTTTAGGACACTCCATCTTCCACTAACTTTGTCATTGGTACCGATATGTACCAAGACCGCCGGTTCATTTCCAGACCCTCCCAATAATTTCTCTACCCGATCCACAACATGACGAACCCGAGCACCCGGGAGACAGCAAACTGTTCAATTGCTGGGATCTGGGTGACAAATCACCCTGTCTACCTTCCTAATAATAGAGTCCCCTACAACCAGAACCTGTCTGTTCTGCCTATTCTGCCCTCCCTCTTCTCCAGTAGAGCTGTTCGCCTGGCTGTTAGAGGGAACAGCTCTATCTGGCATTGCCATTCCTGAATGGACATCGCCAACAGTTTCACTCAATATGGCAAATCTGTTGTTGTTTGCCAACTCAGAACTGGCCTGCCTCCTCCTATTCCCCCTGATTGCCCTTGTAACTGTAACCCAGCTGCCTCCCTGGACATCCTCACTAGCCCCAGCTCCACCCTCCATGATAGGCCCAGCTAAACTGTGCTCAGTGAGCACCAACCCCCTTTCCAGTGGAGCAATATCACTAAGTGCTGCAATTCTCCTCTCCAGAGCTCCAATTTGAGCTTCCAGAGAGGCCACATGCTCACACCTGTCACAGAGGTATGGACCCTGGATCATCTGTTCCAGTATTGCATACATATGACAGGATGTACACTGAGTGAGGTTGCCACTGGACTGACTCATAATTATTATTATTGTCTACGAAATTTCAGTGGGAAAAATAAAGAATATAAAATAATATATTTATATAAAGTTTTCCTCCTTTGCACTATAAATCTGCCCTCTCTTTTCTTGGAAGGCCCTCCTTTTATTTAAACTCCTAGGCTTTTACTAGAATTGTACTTGATACTGAAAATGTTTGCAAGCTCACAAGTTCCCCTTCTCCGGTTTCTATTAACTTCTGCCTTCTCGCCTGGGCACAATTAGTGCATTCTGCAATTTATCAGCCTTTACTTGTAAGGTAAAAAAAGTAGAAGAGTCTGTTGTGTCTGTTACGTCACTTCCTTAGCACTGGGTCATGAAGGTGTGTTATTTTGGCTATTAGTGGCCCAGAAGCAGGAAGTTAAATCAATAGATGCAACCCCAGCTCTCCAGAAGTGTAGACGCCCTGTCACATACACAACTCCCACCTACGTGTCATGGATCCCTCCGGGTTCCAGTAGAAGCATCAACATTTATTTTTTTTCTGATTAAAAACTATCTTTGTTTCTTCCTGACTGATTACGTTCTTAGATTCAACATTTTAAAAATATATATATTTTTGATTATCCAGTCGTTTATCAAAGAAAATTCCTCCTCCTGGTAGGGTCCACAGTGCCAGAAATTGCCGCATGCCTTGGATACGTGTCATGGTAATCACTTCATTCCTCCTTATCAGACTGACTTCTCTGCCTCTCGTGTCTTTTATGTCATCTCTAGAAAAGTGAATACAAATTGCTTCTGCGCATTAAATCAAGGTCTAGTAGGAATGCTAGGCTCCCAGGGTATTTGCTACCCAATAGTTACTCATATATATACAAAGTGGGAAAAATACAACTAAAGTCTTTATTAATAAGGGGTAACAACGGCGATATCTTAAAAACAATGGGTTAAAAAATCCCGGATTGAAACAAGAAGCTAAAAATGGGCTAATGGATGTGTGGACAAATAACCACTAAATGTTAAATATACTCTTAATAGAGGGGTTTATAAGTCCACACCTAACAATACTGCAGAGGAGAAAAGTGATTGCTGATCCAATTTAAATAATCCTGTCTAAGTAATAAATCATAGATCTATAATACATATATACAAGTGTAGAGGTTCTGGATAACAGTGACTCTCATCCTATAGGATTCCCCAAATGAAATGCTGGGAATAATCTGACCTTTATATATAAATATATATTCTTGATGGTATACCAGGATATAATTATGCCATATTTTCCTGCTTTTGAGTCAGGGCAGAAGTTTTGAAAGTAACAATAAAGTTCTAGGACTATTATATGCAAGTAATGACTACCCAAGGCTATACTTCATAAAGAAGTTAAACTTCTATCTTGCCCATATTACATTCCAGAGATTAGCATAATATAGAACAGGCCAGTGGATGGAAAGTACAAGGAAGCCAGCAGGCTAGTTGTTACTTAAAGCACCGTTAATAAAGTGCTTGATCTAACTCATATCCAGACCACAACATTCACTCATTTGGAAACGGACAGGTAGGGTAAGCATGCAACCTCTAAAAAAATATTTGCAAATACAATACTGTTAGTAGCGAAGACGCCGGCGTGCCCTTAACTGCAAGGCATGCCACGTCATCAAAAGCCGACGCGTTTTGACGTCATCAGACGTCTTTGTCAAGGTAAAGTCTGCTAAGCCGTCTGGCCCTCTTTTTAAGCGCTGCCGTAACTACGGCAACCAATTGACACTCAGTGGACCTGCGCAATGGATACAGGAAGCGCCTGTTGCGCTATGATACAGTGCAATGAAAATAGAACAGCCCTTATATAAAATAGAGTGTAAGGAGGGAGGTAACATGGAATAGCGATATGGCAAATATGCAGCCCAATTACAACCATGAAGTTTGAAGAAATAAGAAGTGTAGCGGAACCCATCACTGTTTTACCCTGTTTTATGATTATTATGGTTAAAATATGATCCTACTATATGTATGTTGGTTGATGCTCTGCAGAATATTGTCCCAGACATTTGCAGCTACTTGGCATGGGAGATAATCCTGTTACAGCGACTCCGCATAAGATAAAGGAAGTCTATTGTATACAGTGTTTTCATTCTCAGATAAGAACAAAGAAGTGTAATTGAATCAATGTCTGATTGTATCAAAGTTGCCAGGGAGCCTCGGAGAGGTGTGACCCACCTATTGTTCTCTTTATGTGTATTGTGCGGCCAAATATGGGCATGTGTATTGCCTGTGGGAAGAGATCTGTATAAATATTTCTGCAATAACAAAATAAAGTCAGTATTCATTTGACTCCCAAATTGTGTGTCGTCCAATATGGGAGGTCGGGAATGGTGAAACTGTAGTGCCTCTTGGGTATTTTACCGTATACCAGCGGAGATATTGGACTGCGTGTTCCAGCTCCGTTACAAGAAGTGAATGGTAGAAACCACAGACACTAAAAGTGTGGGGCCATATTGTGAAGAGTAAAAATAATGAGGGAAAAGGGGAGGAAGTCTAATGACTCGCAAATGGATGCGACTAGAATATAAAAGTGAATGATAAAGGTGCATATTAACAGAGCAAACTGGTTACATAAGAGATGAAAAATATATAAAACATCTCAAGAAGTGTGGTAGGGGGAAACCCAATATTGTGTAAGTGAAGAACAATGTGTAAAAAAGGAAAAGTAGAGGAGAAAAGGAATATGATGACATTGTAACAGCCATAATAAGGTGATGGCGAATAAAAAATAAACCATCAATAAAAGTGGTACAATACAATATTTAATAGCATCTAAATGCCAATTATAGAAATGAAAAACTGTCAGTGACAATAAATATCCTAATTAATAAATAATGAGTTATGAAGATAATATTTTGTGAACTATGCGAACAAATGGTTACTACTTAATTCCCATCCCGTGCTGGTAACAGTCTATTTAAATGAAGGGTAAAAATGTGAAACCTTCATTTAAACCTACTGGAGATAAAGCTTGTAGTTTGTAAATCCATTTTGCTTCATGTTGGAGAAGTTTTTTATCTAAGTCCCCCTGTCTGGGGCCCTGATGGACCTTTTCAAGGGCTGTGAAAGTAAGAACTTCACTCTTGCCACCATGAAAAGTCTTGGGGTGTCTAGATCTTTTCTGATTGAATAGATATGTTCGCCAATACGTCTTCGTAGCTGGCGTCGTGTTTTTCCTACGTAAATTTTAGAACATAAACATGTAGCCACATAAACTACACTTGTGGTGCAGCAGTTTGAAAAATTCTTTAAAACATATCTTGCCCCATTGGACGGATGTTCATAGATTTTTGTGGGTTTGATGTATCTACAAAATTTGCAATTCCCACATCTAAAGCATCCTAGTGGGGGATTGAGCCATGTCTTGTCTTTTTTCTCTTTAAAGAAACTATGCACTAATGTGTCTTTCAGGTTTTTGCCTTTCCGATAAACAATTGGTATTTTTTGTGGAAGTAGATCTGCCAAATCCTCGTCACTTCTTAATAGATGCCAATGTTTGGATATAATATCTTTTATTGAAGCCGACTCGTAGCCATAAGTCAAAATACATCTTGGATATGTATTATCTGATGTTTGAGTATTTGTCCTGTGCGGTTTATTCAATAACTCTGTTATGTTGCAGCTCAATGCATGTTGAAAAGCTTTCTTTAGGCATTTATTTGAGTATCCTCTTTCTAGGAATCTTTGTTTTAATTTGTCTGCCTCAATTTTGAATGTAATGTCTGAGCTGCAGTTCCTCCTAATTCTTAAGTATTGCCCCTTAGGGATACCTTTTTTCAGGGGTGCAAAATGTTGGCTGTCCCATAAGAGTAACGTATTTGCAGCTGTCTCTTTTCTAAATGTGGTAGTTGATATGGTTCCTTCATCATCTTTTTGGATGAGCAAATCTAGAAACGATATTTCTTTTCTATGGATTTCATGTGTGAATCTCAGGCCCATCTCGTTTTTGTTCAATGAGTCCATTAGGGTTTCGAATTCTGGTTTAGTTCCGTCCCAAATCACAAAGATATCGTCTATATAGCGCCGCCATATCATTGCATGTGTAGTAAGGTGCTCAATATCTGGTTCTGAGAAGATCTTCTTCTCCCAGCAACCTAAAAACAGATTTGCGTAGCTAGGGGCGCATGGGGTACCCATTGCTGTACCCTTTGTCTGGTGGAACCATTTGTCATTGAATAGGAAAAAGTTATATTTCAGAACATACTCTAGAAGTTGGATAATAAAGTTGTTAAATTTTCCAAGGTTACTGCTTTTCGTGCTCAGAAATTGTTCAGCTGCCTCAATACCAAGGTTATGAGGTATGCTACTATACAGTGCTTCAACATCTATAGTTGCTAACCACGTGTCTTTTGGCACTATTAGATGTTCAAGCTGTTTAAGTATATCATTAGTGTCTTGTACGTTAGAGGGCAAATCTTGTACTAAGTCACGTAAATAGTGATCTACAAAGATACTTGCAATGGAGGAGAGATTTCCTGTTCCAGATACTATAGGCCTACCAGGAATAGGTACCATTTGTTTGTGCACTTTTGGTAGTGCATAAAAAGTTGATATGCAAGGGAATTTTGGTAGGAGGAACATGTATGCTTGTTCGTCAATAATCTTCTCCATTTTGGCTTTTTCTAATATAGACTTTAAGACCAGTCTATATTCAAGATTTGGATTTTTTGTTAGTATTTTGTAGGTAAATCTATCATCCAAGATCCTATTGCACATCTCTTTGTATTTGTCATTACTTAGTATTACAAGATTGCCTCCCTTATCTGCCTGTTTAATTTGAATATCTTTACAAGACTTAAGTTCATCAAGAGCTTGGTATTCTTTTTTTGTCAGATTGAAGGATTTTCTTAGTTTGATAAAATCCAAACTTTCTATGTCAGTTGTTACCTGTTGAAGGAATACCCAGATGTTAGAATAGTCTTTTAGAAAGGGGGTGAAATTACTTTTGTTTTTCCATCTTTTAGTGTCTTAATAAGTATTACCTTCCTCAGCAGAGGCATTCTCTTCTAATAGAGACATTAGGAGTTTGAAGGTATCAATATCTTCTTTATTCATACCTAACTTCATATGATCTTTATCCTCTTTATTTTTAAAGAATTTCTGTAAGGCTAATTTTCGAGCAAAAAGGTTGATATCCTTAATGTGGGTAAATTTATCCGACCTTGATGTTGGCACAAAACTGAGGCCTTTTCTCAGTACTGATTCATGGTTAATGTTCAAAGTAAAGTCTGATAAGTTGATGATTTTCATACTTTGGTCTTTTGTCAATCTTTCTGTATTTAGCTTCTTCTCAGTACTTAGATCTTTTTCCTTTGGTCTCTCCTCTCTGGACCTTTCACAGGAAACTGGCCTTCCTCTAAAAAAACCTCATTATTATAGGGGTTTGGCATTCTAGTTTGTGCAAACTTTCTTGTGTTGTATGCCTCTCTTCTATAGTGCATACCAGGTCGTCTACCTCTTGAGCTATGGGAATGTTCATCTATATCTGAATTGTCATAGTCTGAAGAACTTATGTCAGAGTTTCTTTGTGATGGTATTGAGGTGGGAAATTTCTTAAATATTCTATTTGTTTGGAAATCAGTTTTGTCTCTCAGGAATTTTTTCTGTTTCCGGTCTTTAATATCTCTCTTGAATCTCTCTATATTATCATTTAGTTTTTTACACAGTGATTCATACTCTGTGGAACCGCTTTGTTTATTGAACTCTTGCTGACAAAGTACAATCTTAGCTTTTAATACTTCCAGATTATGTTTTTCTGTCTCAATGATCAGACTGATTAATTCAGATGAACATTTAAGGATAATATCTTTCCATTTGTTAACAAAGGTTTCATCACTCAGATTTATAGCAGGGTTAAGATGCAATCTTAGGCCTCTGGGAATATACTTATTTTTGAGATAGTGTTGAAGGCTACTTATCTCCCATACAGAGCATACTTGTTTTCTCATTATTTTTAGAAAGTCTCCATATATATGCTTAATATCTTTATTGCCTTCAAAAGTGGGCTGAGGATTTCCACTGAAGCTTTCTTCAGCTTCTTTTAGGAGTGAATCAATGTCAATGTTTTGAATAAGAAAATTAGTCATTTTCAGTACTATGTTTGTTCTGGGATATAAGTGCTTCAAAGTAAAGTGCTGGTCCTGAATGTCAAAAGGCAGTAGATAATATGCTAATAGTATATTAATGCTTCCTTAATGTGGATTGAACCACTAATTTATAAATCAAGGTCTAGTATAAAGGTCAGATTATTCCCAGCATTTCATTTGGGGAATCCTATAGGATGAGAGTCACTGTTATCCAGAACCTCTACACTTGTATATATGTATTATAGATCTATGATTTATTACTTAGACAGGATTATTTAAATTGGATCAGCAATCACTTTTCTCCTCTGCAGTACTGTTAGGTGTGGACTTATAAACCCCTCTATTAAGAGTATATTTAACATTTAGTGGTTATTTGTCCACACATCCATTAGCCCATTTTTAGCTTCTTGTTTCAATGCAGGATTTTTTAACCCATTGTTTTTAAGATATCGCCGTTGTTACCCCTTATTAATAAAGACTTTAGTTGTATTTTTCCCATTCTGCGCATTAAAGCAGAAATGGCGGACATGAATGTGCATGGATCAGCGTGTTTGTCACGTGACATATATATAACTTTATGATGTAATTAGTGTTTGGCACCTGGCAGCGTACATACGCCCAGCAGATATGGGCCCTTTGCTTATCTCAGAGTCGCTAGTCCAGTAATCCCTGGTGTTGGACATTTGGCTTTAGTTATCTCGCTGCACGTTGGACCCATATCTGGATGATCGGTTTGACCTTGTATGACCCCGAGGCTCCTGCTGCGACAAGGCTTTATGTCCAGCACCATCTTCTTTCCTACATTAAACATTATGCGGATAATGTAATTGTACAAATGGACACTGGAGAGTGGACTCATATTCTGGTCTGATCACCCTCATTGTATTCAAGCTCTGTTATGTTTCCCGTTCATCATATCCCTTACCCGTCTTGTGCGTACCCATCCCCAGTGATCCTATTACTTTCTGATGGGCCCATTCCCAGTGATCCTATTACTGTCTGATGGACCCATCCTCAGTGATCCAATTACTGTCTTATGGACCCATTCCCAATGATCCTATTACTGTCTGATGGACCCATTCTCAGTGATCCTATTACTGTCTGATGGACCCATTCCCAGTGATCCTATTACTGTCTGATGGACCCATTCTCAGTGATCCTATTACTGTCTGATGGACCCATTCTCAGTGATCCTATTACTTTCTGATGGGCCCATTCTCAGTGATCCTGTTACAGTCTGATGGACCCATTCTCAGTGATCCTATTACTTTCTGATGGGCCCATCCCCAGAGATCCTATTACTATCTGATAGGCCTATTCTCTGTGATCTTATTACTGTCTGATGGTCCCATTCCTAGTGATCCTATTACTTTCTGATGGACCCATTCCTAATGATCCTATTACTGTCTGATGGACCCATTCCCAGTGATCCTATTACTTTCTGATGGGCCCATTCCCAATGATCCTAATACTGTCTGATGGACCCATCCTCAGTGATCCTATTACTGTCTGATGGACCCATTCTCAGTGATCCTATTACTGTCTGATGGACCCATTCTCAGTGATCCTATTACTGTCTGATGGACCCATTCTCAGTGATCCTATTACTGTCTGATGGACCCATTCTCAGTGATCCTATTACTGTCTGATGGACCCATTCTCAGTGATCCTATTACTGTCTGATGGACCCATTCTCAGTGATCCTATTACTGTCTGATGGACCCATTCTCAGTGATCCTATTACTTTCTGATGGGCCCATTCTCAGTGATCCTGTTACAGTCTGATGGACCCATTCTCAGTGATCCTATTACTTTCTGATGGGCCCATCCCCAGAGATCCTATTACTATCTGATAGGCCTATTCTCTGTGATCTTATTACTGTCTGATGGTCCCATTCCTAGTGATCCTATTACTTTCTGATGGACCCATTCCCTGTGATCCTGTTACTTTCTGATGGACCCATTCCCAGTGATCCTAATACTGTCTGATGGACCCATTCCCAGTGATCTTATTACTGTCTGATGGTCCCATTCCTAGTGATCCTATTACTTTCTGATGGACCCATTCCCTGTGATCCTTTTACTTTCTGATGGACCCATTCCCAATGATCCTATTACTGTCTGATGGACCCATTCCCAGTGATCCTATTACTTTCTGATGGGCCCATTCCCAGTGATCCTAATACTGTCTGATGGAACCATCCTCAGTGATCCTATTACTGTCTGATGGACCCATTCTCAGTGATCCTATTACTGTCTGATGGGCCCATTCCCAGTGATCCTAATACTGTCTGATGGACCCATCCTCAGTGATCCTATTACTTTCTGATGGGCCCATTCTCAGTGATCCTGTTACAGTCTGATGGACCCATTCTCAGTGATCCTATTACTTTCTGATGGGCCCATCCCCAGAGATCCTATTACTATCTGATAGGCCTATTCTCTGTGATCTTATTACTGTCTGATGGTCCCATTCCTAGTGATCCTATTACTTTCTGATGGACCCATTCCTAATGATCCTATTACTGTCTGATGGACCCATTCCCAGTGATCCTATTACTTTCTGATGGGCCCATTCCCAGTGATCCTATTACTGTCTGATGGACCCATCCTCAGTGATCCTATTACTGTCTGATGGACCCATTCTCAGTGATCCTATTACTGTCTGATGGACCCATTCTCAGTGATCCTATTACTGTCTGATGGACCCATTCTCAGTGATCCTATTACTGTCTGATGGACCCATTCTCAGTGATCCTATTACTGTCTGATGGGCCCATTCTCAGTGATCCTATTACTGTCTGATGGACCCATTCTCAGTGATCCTATTACTGTCTGATGGACCCATCCCCAGTGATCCTATTACTTTCTGATGGGCCCATTCCCAGTGATCCTATTACTGTCTGATGGTCCCATTCCCAGTGATCCTATTACTGTCTGATGGACCCATCCCCAGTGATCCTATTACTGTCTGATGGACCCATCCTCAGTGATCCAATTACTGTCTTATGGACCCATTCCCAATGATCCTATTACTGTCTGATGGACCCATTCCCAGTGATCCTATTACTGTCTGATGGACCCATTCTCAGTGATCCTATTACTGTCTGATGGACCCATTCTCAGTGATCCTATTACTTTCTGATGGGCCCATTCTCAGTGATCCTGTTACAGTCTGATGGACCCATTCTCAGTGATCCTATTACTTTCTGATGGGCCCATCCCCAGAGATCCTATTACTATCTGATAGGCCTATTCTCTGTGATCTTATTACTGTCTGATGGTCCCATTCCTAGTGATCCTATTACTTTCTGATGGACCCATTCCCTGTGATCCTGTTACTTTCTGATGGACCCATTCCCAGTGATCCTAATACTGTCTGATGGACCCATTCCCAGTGATCTTATTACTGTCTGATGGTCCCATTCCTAGTGATCCTATTACTTTCTGATGGACCCATTCCCTGTGATCCTTTTACTTTCTGATGGACCCATTCCCAATGATCCTATTACTGTCTGATGGACCCATTCCCAGTGATCCTATTACTTTCTGATGGGCCCATTCCCAGTGATCCTAATACTGTCTGATGGAACCATCCTCAGTGATCCTATTACTGTCTGATGGACCCATTCTCAGTGATCCTATTACTGTCTGATGGGCCCATTCCCAGTGATCCTAATACTGTCTGATGGACCCATCCTCAGTGATCCTATTACTGTCTAATGGACCCATTCTCAGTGATCCTATTACTGTCTGATGGACCCATTCTCAGTGATCCTATTACTGTCTGATGGACCCATTCTCAGTGATCCTATTACTGTCTGATGGACCCATTCTCAGTGATCCTATTACTTTCTGATGGACCCATTCTCAGTGATCCTATTACTGTCTGATGGGCCCATTCTCAGTGATCCTATTACTGTCTGATGGACCCATTCTCAGTGATCCTATTACTGTCTGATGGGCCCATTCTCAGTGATCCTATTACTTTCTGATGGGCCCATCCCCAGTGATCCTATTACTATCTGATGGGCCCATTCCCAGTGATCCTGTTACTGTCTGATGGGCCCATTCCCAGTGATCCAATTAATGTCTGATGGGCCCATTCTCAGTGATCCTATTACTATCTGATGGGCCCATTCTCAGTGATCCTATTACTATCTGATGGGCCCATTCCCAGTGATCCTGTTACTGTCTAATGGCCCATTCTCAGTGATCCTGTTACTTTCTGATGGGCCCATTCTCAGTGATCCTGTTACTGTCTGATGGGCTAATTCTCAGTGATCCTATTACTTTCTGATGGGCCCATTCTCAGTGACCCTTTTACAGTCTGATGGACCCTTTCCCAGTGATCCTATTACTGTCTGATGGACCCATTCTCAGTGATCCTATTACTTTCTGATGGACCCATTCTCAGTGATCCTTTTACTTTCTGATGGGCCCATTCTCAGTGATCCTATTACTGTCTGATGGGCCCATTCTCAGTGATCCTATTACTGTCTGATGGGCCCATTCCCAGTGATCCTGTTACTGTTTAATGGCCCATTCTCAGTGATCCTATTACTTTCTCATGGGCCCATTCTCAGTGATCCTGTTACTTTCTCATGGACCCATTCCCAGTGCTCCTATTACTTTCTGATGGGCCCATCCCCAGAGATCCTATTACTATCTGATAGGCCTATTCTCTGTGATCTTATTACTGTCTGATGGTCCCATTCCTAGTGATCCTATTACTTTCTGATGGACCCATTCCTAATGATCCTATTACTGTCTGATGGACCCATTCCCAGTGATCCTATTACTTTCTGATGGGCCCATTCCCAGTGATCCTAATACTGTCTGATGGACCCATCCTCAGTGATCCTATTACTGTCTGATGGACCCATTCTCAGTGATCCTATTACTGTCTGATGGACCCATTCTCAGTGATCCTATTACTGTCTGATGGACCCATTCCCAGTGATCCTATTACTTTCTGATGGGCCCATTCCCAGTGATCCTAATACTGTCTGATGGAACCATCCTCAGTGATCCTATTACTGTCTGATGGACCCATTCTCAGTGATCCTATTACTGTCTGATGGGCCCATTCCCAGTGATCCTAATACTGTCTGATGGACCCATCCTCAGTGATCCTATTACTTTCTGATGGGCCCATTCTCAGTGATCCTGTTACAGTCTGATGGACCCATTCTCAGTGATCCTATTACTTTCTGATGGGCCCATCCCCAGAGATCCTATTACTATCTGATAGGCCTATTCTCTGTGATCTTATTACTGTCTGATGGTCCCATTCCTAGTGATCCTATTACTTTCTGATGGACCCATTCCTAATGATCCTATTACTGTCTGATGGACCCATTCCCAGTGATCCTATTACTTTCTGATGGGCCCATTCCCAGTGATCCTAATACTGTCTGATGGACCCATCCTCAGTGATCCTATTACTGTCTGATGGACCCATTCTCAGTGATCCTATTACTGTCTGATGGACCCATTCTCAGTGATCCTATTACTGTCTGATGGACCCATTCTCAGTGATCCTATTACTGTCTGATGGACCCATTCTCAGTGATCCTATTACTGTCTGATGGGCCCATTCTCAGTGATCCTATTACTGTCTGATGGACCCATTCTCAGTGATCCTATTACTGTCTGATGGACCCATCCCCAGTGATCCTATTACTTTCTGATGGGCCCATTCCCAGTGATCCTATTACTGTCTGATGGGCCCATTCCCAGTGATCCTAATACTGTCTGATGGACCCATCCTCAGTGATCCTATTACTGTCTGATGGACCCATCCTCAGTGATCCAATTACTGTCTTATGGACCCATTCCCAATGATCCTATTACTGTCTGATGGACCCATTCCCAGTGATCCTATTACTGTCTGATGGACCCATTCTCAGTGATCCTATTACTGTCTGATGGACCCATTCTCAGTGATCCTATTACTTTCTGATGGGCCCATTCTCAGTGATCCTGTTACAGTCTGATGGACCCATTCTCAGTGATCCTATTACTTTCTGATGGGCCCATCCCCAGAGATCCTATTACTATCTGATAGGCCTATTCTCTGTGATCTTATTACTGTCTGATGGTCCCATTCCTAGTGATCCTATTACTTTCTGATGGACCCATTCCCTGTGATCCTGTTACTTTCTGATGGACCCATTCCCAGTGATCCTAATACTGTCTGATGGACCCATTCCCAGTGATCTTATTACTGTCTGATGGTCCCATTCCTAGTGATCCTATTACTTTCTGATGGACCCATTCCCTGTGATCCTTTTACTTTCTGATGGACCCATTCCCAGTGATCCTATTACTGTCTGATGGACCCATTCCCAGTGATCCTATTACTTTCTGATGGGCCCATTCCCAGTGATCCTAATACTGTCTGATGGAACCATCCTCAGTGATCCTATTACTGTCTGATGGACCCATTCTCAGTGATCCTATTACTGTCTGATGGGCCCATTCCCAGTGATCCTAATACTGTCTGATGGACCCATCCTCAGTGATCCTATTACTGTCTAATGGACCCATTCTCAGTGATCCTATTACTGTCTGATGGACCCATTCTCAGTGATCCTATTACTGTCTGATGGACCCATTCTCAGTGATCCTATTACTGTCTGATGGACCCATTCTCAGTGATCCTATTACTGTCTGATGGACCCATTCTCAGTGATCCTATTACTTTCTGATGGACCCATTCTCAGTGATCCTATTACTGTCTGATGGGCCCATTCTCAGTGATCCTATTACTGTCTGATGGACCCATTCTCAGTGATCCTATTACTGTCTGATGGGCCCATTCTCAGTGATCCTATTACTTTCTGATGGGCCCATCCCCAGTGATCCTATTACTATCTGATGGGCCCATTCCCAGTGATCCTGTTACTGTCTGATGGGCCCATTCTCAGTGATCCTATTACTATCTGATGGGCCCATTCTCAGTGATCCTATTACTATCTGATGGGCCCATTCCCAGTGATCCTGTTACTGTCTAATGGCCCATTCTCAGTGATCCTGTTACTTTCTGATGGGCCCATTCTCAGTGATCCTGTTACTGTCTGATGGGCTAATTCTCAGTGATCCTATTACTTTCTGATGGGCCCATTCTCAGTGACCCTTTTACAGTCTGATGGACCCTTTCCCAGTGATCCTATTACTGTCTGATGGACCCATTCTCAGTGATCCTATTACTTTCTGATGGACCCATTCTCAGTGATCCTTTTACTTTCTGATGGGCCCATTCTCAGTGATCCTATTACTGTCTGATGGGCCCATTCTCAGTGATCCTATTACTGTCTGATGGGCCCATTCCCAGTGATCCTGTTACTGTTTAATGGCCCATTCTCAGTGATCCTATTACTTTCTCATGGGCCCATTCTCAGTGATCCTGTTACTTTCTCATGGACCCATTCCCAGTGCTCCTATTACTTTCTGATGGGCCCATCCCCAGAGATCCTATTACTATCTGATAGGCCTATTCTCTGTGATCTTATTACTGTCTGATGGTCCCATTCCTAGTGATCCTATTACTTTCTGATGGACCCATTCCTAATGATCCTATTACTGTCTGATGGACCCATTCCCAGTGATCCTATTACTTTCTGATGGGCCCATTCCCAGTGATCCTATTACTGTCTGATGGACCCATTCTCAGTGATCCTATTACTGTCTGATGGACCCATTCTCAGTGATCCTATTACTGTCTGATGGACCCATTCTCAGTGATCCTATTACTGTCTGATGGACCCATTCTCAGTGATCCTATTACTGTCTGATGGACCCATTCTCAGTGATCCTATTACTGTCTGATGGGCCCATTCTCAGTGATCCTATTACTGTCTGATGGACCCATTCTCAGTGATCCTATTACTGTCTGATGGACCCATCCCCAGTGATCCTATTACTTTCTGATGGGCCCATTCCCAGTGATCCTATTACTGTCTGATGGTCCCATTCCCAGTGATCCTATTACTGTCTGATGGACCCATCCCCAGTGATCCTATTACTGTCTGATGGACCCATCCTCAGTGATCCAATTACTGTCTTATGGACCCATTCCCAATGATCCTATTACTGTCTGATGGACCCATTCTCAGTGATCCTATTACTGTCTGATGGACCCATTCCCAGTGATCCTATTACTGTCTGATGGACCCATTCTCAGTGATCCTATTACTGTCTGATGGACCCATTCTCAGTGATCCTATTACTTTCTGATGGGCCCATTCTCAGTGATCCTGTTACAGTCTGATGGACCCATTCTCAGTGATCCTATTACTTTCTGATGGGCCCATTCCCAGTGATCCTATTACTATCTGATAGGCCTATTCTCTGTGATCTTATTACTGTCTGATGGTCCCATTCCTAGTGATCCTATTACTTTCTGATGGACCCATTCCCTGTGATCCTGTTACTTTCTGATGGACCCATTCCCAGTGATCCTAATACTGTCTGATGGACCCATTCCCAGTGATCTTATTACTGTCTGATGGTCCCATTCCTAGTGATCCTATTACTTTCTGATGGACCCATTCCCTGTGATCCTGTTACTTTCTGATGGACCCATTCCCAATGATCCTATTACTGTCTGATGGACCCATTCCCAGTGATCCTATTACTTTCTGATGGGCCCATTCCCAGTGATCCTAATACTGTCTGATGGAACCATCCTCAGTGATCCTATTACTGTCTGATGGACCCATTCTCAGTGATCCTATTACTGTCTGATGGGCCCATTCCCAGTGATCCTAATACTGTCTGATGGACCAATCCTCAGTGATCCTATTACTGTCTAATGGACCCATTCTCAGTGATCCAATTACTGTCTGATGGACCCATTCTCAGTGATCCTATTACTGTCTGATGGACCCATTCTCAGTGATCCTATTACTGTCTGATGGACCCATTCTCAGTGATCCTATTACTGTCTGATGGACCCATTCTCAGTGATCCTATTACTGTCTGATGGACCCATTCTCAGTGATCCTATTACTTTCTGATGGGCCCATTCTCAGTGATCCTATTACTGTCTGATGGACCCATTCTCAGTGATCCTATTACTGTCTGATGGGCCCATTCTCAGTGATCCTATTACTTTCTGATGGGCCCATCCCCAGTGATCCTATTACTATCTGATGGGCCCATTCCCAGTGATCCTGTTACTGTCTGATGGGCCCATTCCCAGTGATCCAATTACTGTCTGATGGGCCCATTCTCAGTGATCCTATTACTATGTGATGGGCCCATTCTCAGTGATCCTATTACTATCTGATGGGCCCATTCCCAGTGATCCTGTTACTGTCTAATGGCCCATTCTCAGTGATCTTGATACTTTCTGATGGGCCCATTCTCAGTGATCCTGTTACTGTCTGATGGGCTAATTCTCAGTGATCCTATTACTTTCTGATGGGCCCATTCTCAGTGACCCTTTTACAGTCTGATGGGCTAATTCTCAGTGATCCTATTACAGTCTGATGGACCCTTTCCCAGTGATCCTATTACTGTCTGATGGACCCATTCTCAGTGATCCTATTACTTTCTGATGGACCCATTCTCAGTGATCCTATTACTTTCTGATGGACCCATTCTCAGTGATCCTTTTACTTTCTGATGGGCCCATTCCCAGTGATCCTGTTACTGTCTAATGGCCCATTCTCACTGATCCTGTTACTTTCTGATGGGCCCATTCTCAGTGATCCTGTTACTGTCTGATGGGCTAATTCTCAGTGATCCTATTACTTTCTGATGGGCCCATTCTCAGTGACCCTTTTACAGTCTGATGGGCTAATTCTCAGTGATCCTATTACTTTCTGATGGGCCCATTCTCAGTGACCCTTTTACAGTCTGATGGACCCTTTCCCAGTGATCCTATTACTGTCTGATGGACCCATTCTCAGTGATCCTATTACTTTCTGATGGACCCATTCTCAGTGATCCTTTTACTTTCTGATGGGCCCATTCTCAGTGTTCCTATTACTTTCTGATGGGCCCATTCCCAGTGATCCTATTACTGTCTGATGAGCCCATTCTCAGTGATCCTATTACTGTCTGATGGACCCATTCTCAGTGATCCTATTACTTTCTGATGGACCCATTCTCAGTGATCCTTTTACTTTCTGATGGGCCCATTCTCAGTGTTCCTATTACTTTCTGATGGGCCCATTCCCAGTGATCCTATTACTGTCTGATGAGCCCATTCTCAGTGTTCCTATTACTTTCTGATGGGCCCATTCCCAGTGATCCTATTACTGTCTGATGGACCCATTCTCAGTGATCCTATTACTTTCTGATGGGCCCATTCTCAGTGATCCTTTTACTTTCTGATGGGCCCATTCTCAGTGTTCCTATTACTTTCTGATGGGCCCATTCCCAGTGATCCTATTACTGTCTGATGAGCCCATTCTCAGTGATCCTATTACTGTCTGATGGGCCCATTCCCAGTGATCCTGTTACTGTTTAATGGCCCATTCTCAGTGATCCTATTACTTTCTCATGGGCCCATTCTCAGTGATCCTGTTACTTTCTCATGGACCCATTCCCAGTGCTCCTATTACTTTCTGATGGGACCATTCCCAGTGATCCTATTACTTTCTGATGGGCCCATCCCCAGAGATCCTATTACTATCTGATAGGCCTATTCTCTGTGATCTTATTACTGTCTGATGGTCCCATTCCTAGTGATCCTATTACTTTCTGATGGACCCATTCCTAATGATCCTATTACTGTCTGATGGACCCATTCCCAGTGATCCTATTACTTTCTGATGGGCCCATTCCCAGTGATCCTAATACTGTCTGATGGACCCATCCTCAGTGATCCTATTACTGTCTGATGGACCCATTCTCAGTGATCCTATTACTATCTGATGGGCCCATTCTCAGTGATCCTATTACTATCTGATGGGCCCATTCCCAGTGATCCTGTTACTGTCTAATGGCCCATTCTCAGTGATCTTGATACTTTCTGATGGGCCCATTCTCACTGATCCTGTTACTTTCTGATGGGCCCATTCTCAGTGATCCTGTTACTGTCTGATGGGCTAATTCTCAGTGATCCTATTACTTTCCGATGGGCCCATTCTCAGTGACCCTTTTACAGTCTGATGGACCCTTTCCCAGTGATCCTATTACTGTCTGATGGACCCATTCTCAGTGATCCTATTACTTTCTGATGGACCCATTCTCAGTGATCCTTTTACTTTCTGATGGGCCCATTCCCAGTGATCCTATTACTGTCTGATGAGCCCATTCTCAGTGATCCTATTACTGTCTGATGGGCCCATTCCCAGTGATCCTGTTACTGTTTAATGGCCCATTCTCAGTGATCCTATTACTTTCTCATGGGCCCATTCTCAGTGATCCTGTTACTTTCTCATGGACCCATTCCCAGAGCTCCTATTACTTTCTGATGGGACCATTCCCAGTGATCCTATTACTGTCTGATGGGCCATTCTCAGTGATCCTATTACTGTCTGATGGGCCCATTCTCAGTGATCATGTTACTGTCTGATGGACCCATTCTCAGTCATCCTATTACTTTCTGATGGACCCATTCCCAGTGATCCTGTTACTTTCTGATGGGCCCATTCTCAGTGATCCTGTTACTGTCTGATGGGCCCATTCTCAGTGATCCTATTACTTTCTGATGGACTCAATCTCAGTGATCCTATTACTGTCTGATGGACCCAATCTCAGTAATCCTATTACTGTCTGATGGGCCCATTCTCAGTGATCCTATTACAGTCTGATGGACCCATTCTCAGTGATCCTATTACTGTCTGATGGGCCCATTCCCAGTGATCCTATTACTGTCTGATGGGCCCATTCCCAGTGATCCTATTACTGTATGATGGGCCCATTCTCAGAGATCCTATTACTGTCTGATGGACTCAATCTCAGTGATCCTATTACTGTCTGATGGACCCAATCTCAGTAATCCTATTACTGTCTGATGGGCCCATTCTCAGTGATCCTATTACAGTCTAATGGACCCATTCTCAGTGATCCTATTACTGTCTGATGGGCCCATTCCCAGTGATCCTATTACTGTCTGATGGGCCCATTCCCAGTGATCCTATTACTGTATGATGGGCCCATTCTCAGAGATCCTATTACTGTCTGATGGGCCCATCCTCAGTGATCCTATTACTGTCTGATGGACCCATTCTCAGTGATCCTATTACTATCTGATGGGCCCATTCTCAGTGATCCTATTACTATCTGATGGGCCCATTCCCAGTGATCCTGTTACTGTCTAATGGCCCATTCTCAGTGATCTTGATACTTTCTGATGGGCCCATTCTCAGTGATCCTGTTACTGTCTGATGGGCTAATTCTCAGTGATCCTATTACTTTCCGATGGGCCCATTCTCAGTGACCCTTTTACAGTCTGATGGACCCTTTCCCAGTGATCCTATTACTGTCTGATGGACCCATTCTCAGTGATCCTATTACTTTCTGATGGACCCATTCTCAGTGATCCTTTTACTTTCTGATGGGCCCATTCTCAGTGTTCCTATTACTTTCTGATGGGCCCATTCCCAGTGATCCTATTACTTTCTGATGAGCCCATTCTCAGTGATCCTATTACTGTCTGATGGGCCCATTCTCAGTGATCCTATTACTGTCTGATGAGCCCATTCTCAGTGATCCTATTACTGTCTGATGGGCCCATTCCCAGTGATCCTGTTACTGTTTAATGGCCCATTCTCAGTGATCCTATTACTTTCTCATGGGCCCATTCTCAGTGATCCTGTTACTTTCTCATGGACCCATTCCCAGAGCTCCTATTACTTTCTGATGGGACCATTCCCAGTGATCCTATTACTGTCTGATGGGCCCATTCTCAGTGATCATGTTACTGTCTGATGGACCCATTCTCAGTCATCCTATTACTTTCTGATGGACCCATTCCCAGTGATCCTGTTACTTTCTGATGGGCCCATTCTCAGTGATCCTGTTACTGTCTGATGGGCCCATTCTCAGTGATCCTATTACTTTCTGATGGACTCAATCTCAGTGATCCTATTACTGTCTGATGGACCCAATCTCAGTAATCCTATTACTGTCTGATGGGCCCATTCTCAGTGATCCTATTACAGTCTGATGGACCCATTCTCAGTGATCCTATTACTGTCTGATGGGCCCATTCCCAGTGATCCTATTACTGTCTGATGGGCCCATTCCCAGTGATCCTATTACTGTATGATGGGCCCATTCTCAGAGATCCTATTACTGTCTGATGGGCCCATTCTCAGTGATCATATTACTGTCTGATGGGCCCATTCCCAGTGATCCTATTACTTTCTGATAGGCCCATTCTCAGTTCTCCTATTACTGTCTGATGGGCCCATTCTCAATGATCCTATTAGTTTCTGATGGGCCCATTCCCAGTGATCCTGTTACTGTCTGATGGGCCCATTCTCAGTGATCCTATTACTGTCTGATGGGCCCATTCCCAGTGATCCTGTTACTTTCTGATCGGCCCATTCCTAGTGATCCCTATTATTGTCTGATGGGCCCATTCTCAGTGATCCTGTTACTGTCTGATGGGCCCATTCTCAGTGATCCTATTAGTTTCTGATGGGCCCATTCCCAGTGATCCTGTTCCTGTCTGATGGATCCATTCTCAGTGATCCTATTACTTTCTGATGGGCCCATTCCCAGTGATCCTGTTCCTGTCTGATGGATCCATTCTCAGTGATCCTGTTACTTTCTGATCTGCCCATTCCTAGTGATCCCTATTATTGTCTGATGGGCCCATTTTTAGTGATCCTATTACTTTCTGATGGGCCCATTCCCAGTGATCCTATTACTGTCTTATGGGCCCATTCTCAGTGATCCTATTACTTTCTGATCTGCCCATTCCCAGTGATCCTATTACTTTCTGATGGGGCCATTCCCAGTGATCCTATTATTGTCTGATGGGCCCATTCTCAGTGATCCTATTACTGTCTGATGGGTCCATTCTCAGTGATCCTATTACTTTCTGATGGACCCATTCTCAGTGATCCTATTACTTTCTGATAGGCCCATTCCCAGTGATCCAATTACTGTCTGATGGGCCCATTCTCAGTAATCCTATTACTTTCTGATAGGCCCATTCTCAGTGATCCTGTTACTTTCTGATGGGCCCATTCCCAGTGATCCATTTACTGTCTGATGGGCCCATTCTCGGTGATCCTGTTACTGTCTGATGGACCCATTCTCAGTGACCCTGTTACTTTCTGATGGACCCATTCTCAGTGATCCTATTACTGTCTGATGGGCCCATTTCCGGTGATCCTGTTACTTTCTGATGGGCCCATTCTCAGTGATCCTGTTACTTTCTGATGGGCCCATTCTCAGTGATCCTGTTACTTTCTGATGGACCCATTCTCAGTGATCCTGTTACTTTCTGATGGACCCATTCCCAGTGATCCTGTTACTTTCTGATGGACCCATTCCCTGTGATCCTGTTACTTTCTGATGGGCCCATTCCCAGTTATCCTGTTACTGTCTGATGGGCCCATTCTCAGTGATCATGTTACTGTCTGATGGACCCATTCTCAGTGATCCTGTTTCTGTCTGATGGGCCCATTCTCATTAATCCTATTACTTTCTGATGGTCCCATTCTCAGTGATCCTGTTACTTTCTGATGGGCCCATTCTCAGTGATCCTGTTACTTTCTGATGGACCCAATCTCAGTGATCCTATTACTGTCTGATGGACCCAATCTCAGTGATCCTATTACTGTCTGATGGGCCCATTCTCAGTGACCCTTTTACAGTCTAATGGGCCCATTCTCAGTGATCCTATTACTTTCTGATGGGCCCATTCTCAGTGACCCTGTTCCTGTCTTATGGACCCATTCTTCGTGATCCAATTACTTTTTGATGGGCCCATTTACAGTGATCCTATTACTGTCTGATGGGTCCATTCTCAGTGATCCTATTACTGTCTGATGGGCCCATTCTCAGTGATCCTATTACTTTCTGATGGTCCCATTCCCAGTGATCCTATTACTGTCTGGTGGGCCCATTCTCAGTGATCCTATTACTTTCTGATGGGCCCATTCCCAGTGATCCTGTTACTTTCTGATCGGCCCATTCCCAGTGATCCTGTTACTGTCTGATGGGCCCATTCTCAGTGATCCTGTTACTGTCTGATGGACCCATTTTTAGTGATCCTATTACTTTCTGATGGGCCCATTCCCAGTGATCCTATTACTGTCTTATGTGCCCATTCTCAGTGATCCTATTACTTTCTGATCTGCCCATTCCCAGTGATCCTATTATTGTCTGATGGGCCCATTCTCAGTGATCCTATTACTTTCTGATGATCCCATTCTCAGTGACCCTGTTCCTGTCTGATGGACCCATTCTTCGTGATCCAATTACTTTTTCATGGGCCCATTTACAGTGATCCTATTACTGTCTGATGGGTCCATTCTCAGTGATCCTATTACTGTCTGATGGGCCCATTCTCAGTGATCCTATTACTTTCTGATGGTCCCATTCCCAGTGATCCTATTACTGTCTGGTGGGCCCATTCTCAGTGATCCTATTACTTTCTGATGGGCCCATTCCCAGTGATCCTGTTACTTTCTGATCGGCCCATTCCCAGTGATCCTGTTACTGTCTGATGGGCCCATTCTCAGTGATCCTGTTACTTTCTGATGGACCCATTTTTAGTGATCCTATTACTTTCTGATGGGCCCATTCTCAGTGATCCTATTAATTTCTGATCTGCCCATTCCCAGTGATTCTATTACTTTCTGATGGGCCCATTCCCAGTGATCCTATTATTGTCTGATGGGCCCATTCTCAGTGATCCTATTACTGTCTGATGGGCCCATTCTCAGTGATCCTATTACTGTCTGATGTGCCCATTCCCAGTGATCCAATTACTGTCTGATGGACCCATTCTCAGTGACCCTGTTACTTTCTGATGGACCCATTCTCAGTGATCCTATTACTGTCTGATGGGCCCATTTCCGGTGATTCTGTTACTGTCTGATGGGCCCATTCCCAGTGATCCTATTACTGTCTGATGGACCCATTCTCAGTGATCCTATTACTGTCTGATGGGCCCATTTCCGGTGATTCTGTTACTGTCTGATGGGCCCATTCTCAGTGATCCTGTTAGTTTCTGATAAGCCCATTCTCAGTGATCCTGTTACTTTCTGATGGGCCCATTCTCAGTGATCCTGTTACTTTCTGATGGACCCATTCCCAGTGATCCTGTTACTTTCTGATGGGCTCATTCTCAGTGATCATGTTACTGTCTGATGGGCCCATTCCCAGTGATCCAATTACTGTCTGATGGGCCCATTCTCGGTGATCCTGTTACTGTCTGATGGACCCATTCTCAGTGATCCTGTTACTTTCTGATGGGCCCATTCTCAGTGATCATGTTACTGTCTGATGGGCCCATTCCCAGTGATCCAATTACTGTCTGATGGGCCCATTCTCAGTGACCCTGTTACTTTCTGATGGACCCATTCTCAGTGATCCTATTACTTTCTGATCGGCCCATTCTCAGTGACCCTGTTCCTGTCTGATGGACCCATTCTTCGTGATCCAATTACTTTTTGATGGGCCCATTTACAGTGATCCTATTACTGTCTGATGGTCCCATTCTCAATGATCCTGTTACTGTCTGATGGGCCCATTCTCAGTGATCCTGTTAGTTTCTGATAAGCCCATTCTCAGTGATCCTGTTACTTTCTGATGGGCCCATTCTCAGTGATCCTGTTACTTTCTGATGGACCCATTCCCAGTGATCCTGTTACTTTCTGATGGGCCCATTCTCAGTGATCATGTTACTGTCTGATGGGCCCATTCCCAGTGATCCAATTACTGTCTGATGGGCCCATTCTCAGTGACCCTGTTACTTTCTGATGGACCCATTCTCAGTGATCCTATTACTTTCTGATCGGCCCATTCTCAGTGACCCTGTTCCTGTCTGATGGACCCATTCTTCGTGATCCAATTACTTTTTGATGGGCCCATTTACAGTGATCCTATTACTGTCTGATGGTCCCATTCTCAATGATCCTGTTACTGTCTGATGGGCCCATTCTCAGTGATCCTATTACTTTCTGATGGGCCCATTCTCAGTGACCCTGTTCCTGTCTGATGGACCCATTCTTCGTGATCCAATTACTTTTTGATGGGCCCATTTACAGTGATCCTATTACTGTCTGATGGGTCCATTCTCAGTGATCCTATTACTGTCTGGTGGGCCCATTCTCAGTGATCCTATTACTTTCTGATGGGCCCATTCCCAGTGATCCTGTTACTTTCTGATCGGCCCGTTCCCAGTGATCCTGTTACTGTCTGATGGGCCCATTCTCAGTGATCCTGTTACTGTCTGATGGACCCATTTTTAGTGATTCTATTACTTTCTGATGGGCCCATTCTCAGTGATCCTATTACTTTCTGATCTGCCCATTCCCAGTGATCCTATTACTTTCTGATGGGCCCATTCCCAGTGATCCTATTATTGTCTGATGGGCCCATTCTCAGTGATCCTATTACTGTCTGATGGGCCCATTCTCAGTGATCCTATTACTGTCTGATGGGCCCATTCCCAGTGATCCAATTACTGTCTGATGGACCCATTCTCAGTGACCCTGTTACTTTCTGATGGACCCATTCTCAGTGATCCTATTACTGTCTGATGGGCCCATTTCCGGTGATTCTGTTACTGTCTGATGGACCCATTCCCAGTGATCCTGTTACTTTCTGATGGGCCCATTCTCAGTGATCCTATTACTTTCTGATGGGGGGCCCATTCTCAGTGATCCTGTTTCTGTCTGATGGACCCATTCTCAGTGATCCTGTTAGTTTCAGATAAGCCCATTCTCAGTGATCCTGTTACTTTCTGATGGGCCCATTCTCAGTGATCCTGTTACTTTCTGATGGACCCATTCCCAGTGATCCTGTTACTTTCTGATGGGCCCATTCTCAGTGATCCTATTACTTTCTGATGGACCCATTCTCAGTGATCCTGTTTCTGTCTGATGGGCCCATTCTCATTGATCCTATTACTGTCTGATGGGCCCATTCTCATTGATCCTATTACTACTAATGGGCCCATTCTCAGTGATCCTGTTACTGTCTGATGGACCCATTCTCAGTGATCCTGTTACTGTCTGATGGACCCATTACCAGTGATCCTATTACTGTCTGATGGACCCATTCCCAGTGATCCTGTTACTTTCTGATGGGCCAAATCTCAGTGATCCTATTACTGTCTGATGGGCCCATTCCCAGTGATCCTGTTACTTTCTGATGGGCCCATTCCCAGTGATCCTATTACTTTCTGATGGGTCCATTCTCAGTGATCCTATTACTGTCTGATGGGCCCATTCCCAGTGATCCTATTACTTTCTGATGGGCCCATTCTCAGTGATCCTGTTACTTTCTGATGGGCCCATTCCCAGTGATCCTATTACTTTCTGATTGACCCATTCTCAGTGATCCTGTTACTGTCTGATGGGCCCATTTCCAGTGATCCTATTACTGTCTGATGGACCCATTCTCAGTGATCCTATTACTGTCTGATGAGCCCATTCCCAGTGATCCTATTAGTGTCTGATGGACCCATTCTCAGTGATCCTATTACTTTCTGATGGGCCCATTCACAGTGATCCTGTTACTTTCTGATGGACCCATTCTCAGTTATCCTGTTACTGTCTGATGGGCCCATTCTCAGTGATCATGTTACTGTCTGATGGACCCATTCTCAGTGATCCTGTTTCTGTCTGATGGGCCCATTCTCATTAATCCTATTACTTTCTGATGGGCCCATTCTCAGTGATCCTGTTACTTTCTGATGGGCCCATTCTCAGTGATCCTGTTACTGTCTGATGGGCTAATTCTCAGTGATCCTATTACTTTCTGATGGGCCCATTCTCAGTGATCCTATTACTTTCTGATGGGTCCATTCCATTGATCCTGTTATTTTATGATGGGCCCGTTCTGAGTGATCCTATTACTGTCTGATGGACCCAATCTCAGTGATCCTATTACTGTCTGATGGACCCAATCTCAGTGATCCTATTACTGTCTGATGGGCCCATTCTCAGTGACCCTTTTACAGTCTAATGGGCCCATTCCCTGTGATCCTATTACTTTCTGATGGGCCCATTCTCAGTGATCCTATTACTTTCTGATGGGCCCATTCTTCGTGATCCAATTACTTTTTGATGGGCCCATTTACAGTGATCCTATTACTGTCTGATGGGTCCATTCTCAGTGATCCTATTACTGTCTGATGGGCCCATTCTCAGTGATCCTATTACTTTCTGATGGTCCAATTCCCAGTGATCCTATTACTGTCTGGTGGGCCCATTCTCAGTGATCCTATTACTTTCTGATGGGCCCATTCCCAGTGATCCTGTTACTTTCTGATCTGCCCATTCCCAGTGATCCTGTTACTGTCTGATGCACCCATTCTCAGTGATCCTATTACTTTCTGATGGGCCCATTCCCAGTGATCCTGTTACTTTCTGATCGGCCCATTCTCAGTGATCCTGTTACTGTCTGATGGACCCATTTTTAGTGATCCTATTACTTTCTGATGGGCCCATTCCCAGTGATCCTGTTACTTTCTGATCGGCCCATTCTCAGTGATCCTGTTACTGTCTGATGGACCCATTCTCAGTGATCCTATTACTTTCTGATGGGCCCATTCCCAGTGATCCTGTTACTTTCTGATCGGCCCATTCTCAGTGATCCTGTTACTGTCTGATGGACCCATTTTTAGTGATCCTATTACTTCCTGATGGGCCCATTCTCAGTGATCCTATTACTTTCTGATCTGCCCATTCCCAGTGATCCTATTACTTTCTGATGGGCCCATTCCCAGTGATCCTATTATTGTCTGATGGGCCCATTCTCAGTGATCCTATTACTGTCTGATGGGCCCATTCTCAGTGATCCTATTACTGTCTGATGGGCCCATTCCCAGTGATCCAATTACTGTCTGATGGGCCCATTCTCGGTGATCCTGTTACTTTCTGATGGACCCATTCTCAGTGATCCTATTACTGTCTGATGGGCCCATTTCCGGTGATTCTGTTACTGTCTGATGGGCCCATTCTCAGTGATCCTGTTACTTTCTGATGGGCCCATTCTCAGTGATCCTGTTACTTTTTGATGGACCCATTCCCAGTGATCCTGTTACTTTCTGATGGGCCCATTCTCAGTGATCATGTTACTGTCTGATGGGCCCATTCCCAGTGATCCAATTACTGTCTGATGGGCCCATTCTCGGTGATCCTGTTACTGTCTGATGGACTCATTCTCAGTGACCCTGTTACTTTCTGATGGACCCATTCTCAGTGATCCTATTACTTTCTGATGGGCCCATTCTCAGTGACCCTGTTCCTGTCTGATGGACCCATTCTTCGTGATCCAATTACTTTTTGATGGGCCCATTTACAGTGATCCTATTACTGTCTGATGGTCCCATTCTCAATGATCCTGTTACTGTCTGATGGGCCCATGCTCAGTGATCCTATTACTTTCTGATGGGCCTATTCTCAGTGACCCTGTTCCTGTCTGATGGACCCATTCTTCGTGATCCAATTACTTTTTGATGGGCCCATTTACAGTGATCCTATTACTGTCTGATGGGTCCATTCTCAGTGATCCTATTACAGTCTGATGGACCCATTCTCAGTGATCCTATTACTTTCTGATGGTCCCATTCCCAGTGATCCTATTACTGTCTGGTGGCCCATTCTCAGTGATCCTATTACTTTCTGATGGGCCCATTCCCAGTGATCCTGTTACTTTCTGATCGGCCCATTCTCAGTGATCCTGTTACTGTCTGATGGACCCATTCCCAGTGATCCTATTACTTTCTGATGGGCCCATTCCCAGTGATCCTATTATTGTCTGATGGGCCCATTCTCAGTGATCCTATTATTGTCTGATGGGCCCATTCTCAGTGATCCTATTACTGTCTGATGGGCCCATTCTCAGTGATCCTGTTACTGTCTGATGGACCCATTCTCAGTGACCCTGTTACTTTCTGATGGACCCATTCTCAGTGATCCTATTACTGTCTGATGGGCCCATTTCCGGTGATTCTGTTACTGTCTGATGGGCCCATTCTCAGTTATCCTGTTACTTTCTGATGGGCCCATTCTCAGTGAACCTGTTACTTTCTGATGGACCCATTCTCAGTGATCCTATTACTGTCTGACGGGCCCATTCCCAGTGATCCTGTTACTTTCTGATGGGCCCATTCTCAGTGATCCTATTACTTTCTGATGGGCCCATTCTCAGTGATCATGTTACTGTCTGATGGACCCATTCTCAGTGATCCTGTTTCTGTCTGATGGACCCATTCTCAGTGATCCTGTTTCTGTCTGATGGGTCCATTCTCATTGATCCTATTACTTTCTGATGGGCCCATTCTCAGTGATCATGTTTCTGTCTGATGGACCCATTCTCAGTGATCCTGTTTCTTTCTGATGGGCCCATTCTCATTGATCCTATTACTGTCTGATGGGCCCATTCTCATTGATCCTATTACTACTAATGGGCCCATTCTCAGTGATCCTGTTACTGTCTGATGGACCCATTCTCAGTGATACTGTTTCTGTCTGATGGGCCCATTCTCATTGATCCTATTACTGTCTGATGGGCCCATTCTCAGTGATCCTGTTACTGTCTGATTGGCCCATTCTCATTGATCCTATTACTGCTAATGGGCCCATTCTCAGTGATCCTGTTACTGTCTGATGGACCCATTCTCAGTGATCCTGTTTCTGTCTGATGGGCCCATTCTCATTGATCCTATTACTGTCTGATGGGCCCATTCTCATTGATCCTATTACTACTAATGGGCCCATTCTCAGTGATCCTGTTACTGTCTGATGGACCCATTCTCAGTGATCCTGTTACTGTCTGATGGGCCCATTACCAGTGATCCTATTACTGTCTGATGGACCCATTCCCAGTGATCCTGTTACTTTCTGATGGGCCAAATCTCAGTGATCCTATTACTGTCTGATGGGCCCATTCCCCGTGATCCTGTTACTTTCTGATGGGCCCATTCCCAGTGATCCTATTACTTTCTGATGGGTCCATTCTCAGTGATCCTATTACTGTCTGATGGGCCCATTCCCAGTGATCCTATTACTTTCTGATGGGCCCATTCTCAGTGATCCTGTTACTTTCTGATGGGCCCATTCCCAGTGATCCTATTACTTTCTGATTGACCCATTCTCAGTGATCCTGTTACTGTCTGATGGGCCCATTTCCAGTGATCCTATTACTGTCTGATGGACCCATTCTCAGTGATCCTATTACTGTCTGATGGGCCCATTCCCAGTGATCCTATTAGTGTCTGATGGACCCATTCTCAGTGATCCTATTACTTTCTGATGGGCCCATACCCAGTGATCATATTAGTGTCTGATTGACCCATTCTCAGTGATCCTATTACTTTCTGATGGGCCCATTCACAGTGATCCTGTTACTTTCTGATGGGCCCATTTTCAGTGATCCTTCTGATGGGCCCATTCTCAGTGATCCTGTTACTTTCTGATGGACCCATTCTCAGTGATCCTGTTACTGTCTGATGGACCCATTCTCAGTGATCCTGTTACTTTCTGATGGACCCATTCCCAGTGAACCTGTTACTTTCTGATGGACCCTATCTCAGTGATCCTGTTACTGTCTGATAGGCCCATTCTCGGTGATCCTGTTACTTTCTGATGGACCCATTCTCAGTGATCCTATTACTGTCTGATGGGCCCATTCCCGTGATCCTGTTACTGTAATGGACCCATTCTCAGTGATCCTGTTACTTTCTGATGGGTCCATTCCAAGTGATCCTATTACTGTCTGATGGACCCATTCTCAGTGATCCTGTTATTGTCTGATGGGCCCATTCCCAGTGATCCTGTTACTGTCTGATGGGCCCATTCCCAGTGAACCTGTTACTTTCTAATGGGCCCATTCCCGGTGATCCTTTTACTGTCTGATGGGCCCATTCTCGGTGATCCTGTTACTTTCTGATGGACCCATTCTCAGTGATCCTATTACTGTCTGATGGGCCCATTCTCGGTGATCCTATTACTGTCTGATGGGCCCATTCTCGGCGATCCTGTTACTGTCTGTTGGGCCCATTCTCAGTGATCCTGTTTCTGTCTGATGGGCCCATTCTCAGTGATCATATTACTGTCTGATTGGCCCATTCTCAGTGATCCTATTACTGTCTGATGGGCCCATTCTCATTGATCCTATTACTGTCTGATGGGCCCATTACCAGTGATCCTATTACTGTCTGATGGACCCATTCCCAGTGATCCTGTTACTTTCTGATGGGCCCATTCTCAGTGATCCTATTACTGTCTGGTGGGCCCATTCCCAGTGATCCTATTACTTTCTGATGGTCCCATTCCCAATGATCCTGTTACTGTCTGATGGGCTCATTTCCATTGATCCTATTACTGTCTGATGGGCCCATTCTCAGTGATCCTATTACTGTCTGATGGGCCCATTACCAGTTATCCTATTACTGTCTGATGGACCCATTCCCAGTGATCCTATTACTTTCTGATGGGCCCATTCCCAGTTTTCCTATTACTGTCTTATGGGCCCATTCCCAGTGATCCTATTACTTTCTGATGGGCCCATTCCCAGTGATCCTATTACTGTCTCATGGGCCCATTCCCAGTGATCCTATTACTTTCTGATGGGCCCATTCCCAGTGATCCTATTACTGTCTGATGGGCCCATTCTCAGTGATCCTGTTACTGTCTGATGGACCCATTCTCAGTTATCCTGTTACTGTCTGATGGGCCCATTCTCAGTGATCCTATTACTGTCTGATGGACCCATTCTCAGTGATCCTATTACTGTCTGATGGGCCCATTCCCAGTGATCCTATTAGTGTCTGATGAACCCATTCTCAGTGATCCTATTACTGTCTGATGGGCCCATTCCCAGTGATCCTATTAGTGTCTGATGAACCCATTCTCAGTGATCCTATTACTTTCTGATGGTCACATTCACAGTGATCCTGTTGCTTACTGATGGGCCCATTCTCAGTGATCCTATTACTTTCTGATGGACCCATTCTCAGGGATCCTGTTACTTTCTGATGGACCCATTCTCAGTGATCCTGTTACTGTGTGATAGGCCCATTCTCGGTGATCCTCTTACTTTCTAATGGACCAATTCTCAGTGATCCTATTACTGTCTGATGGGCCTATTCCCGGTGATCCTGTTACTGTAATGGACCCATTCTCAGTGATCCTGTTTCTGTCTGATGGGCCCATTCTCAGTGATCCTGTTACTTTCTGATGGGTCCATTCCAAGTGATCCTATTACTGTCTGATGGGCCCATTGCCAGTGAACCTGTTACTTTCTGATGGGCCCATTCCCGGTGATCCTGTTACTGTCTGATGGACCCATTCTCAGTGATCCTATTACTGTCTGATGGGCCCATTCCCAGTGATCCTGTTACTGTCTGATGGGCCCATTCTCAGTGATCCTATTACTTTCTTTTTTTTTCCCCCAGACAAAAGAATACAAGTACAAAAACAAGACGTAGATACAAAGTACAGAACAGACAAACAATCACGATTCATGACACTCTTCTGATAATACTCTCTCTTCCCCCCTTTCCCCTCGTATTTTCCTCTTAACGGGGGTAACTTATACCTCCAAACCAGATTTAAACAATATATATACATATACATATACATACAGAGAAAAAATATTACATCTGTATCCCCTATATTACAACTTAACTTCTTTAGACCCAGGGCTGTGAGTTCTGTTAGATACTTTGACAGATCTTAACACCTCTCTAATATTTGCATCTATATCAATGGCTTTTCGCCATCCCCCCACCCAAAGTTAATTCCAACATTATGTGAGAGAGTTTTTCGCTAACCATTCTATATAGGGACCGAGGTCTACCCTCTCTTTTAGAGAAAGGTCTATTATTCTTTATCACTTCTCTTTCTTAACTATCTGCCTTCCCACTCTTTTCCCTATATTTGTGTTTTTAGTAAAGACGTCTGTATATATAATAACAAACCTTTTCTTCTTTTCTCTTTCCCTCTCTTCTTTCTTTTTTTTTTTTTCTTTTTTTTTTTCCTATAAATTCAAGGTATGCCCCCGTTTAACCTCCTTATATCTACAGAATATTTGACTAATATCAAAAGGAAACAAGAGAAGAAAAGGAAAGAAAAAGAAACACATAAACCATTCACACTGTACCAGACCGATGAGCTACCAATAGGTTGTTGCTGGAGGGATAAGAGTTTGGGTTCGTAATCTACCTATTATATGATTTATAGTCTTTTTCCTTGACTACTCCCTTTTTTCCTTCTCCCCTTCTACCTCGTTTATAATTACTGAATTATGATCCGTTTGTCTATACTCCAATAGAACTTGCAAATTTATCCCACTTCTGCCAAGGGAAACGGGTACCTGATTCCATCAGCCAATTCTTGTCTATGGGATCAATAATCTCTCTATTTTCTCGTATTGCTGCCACCAGCTGTATTCTTGACGGAACATGGGTATTTTTCCAAGATTTTACTATCAAACTTTTGGCTACTAACAGAATCTGACATATCAAGATACCATCTGAACCACGGAATTCCTCCAAATTCCCATGGAACCGTACCAATGAAGGGGAGCACCGAATTTCTTGAGTTAATATTTCTTCTATTAATTGACACAAATCTATCCAAAACCTGTTTATTTTGGGGCACTCCCACCACATATGAAACGATGTTCCCAACTGATTACAGCCTTTCCAGCAGGTACTTTGATTTTTTGGGTCTATTTTATTCATACGTACCAATTATTCGAAAGCTTAAAAAACATTTCTATATACCTTGGCAGACCTGCTGCTTCTTTTACCGTTCTTAAGCTTTGGTACCATACCATCTCTTCAAAGGTTTCTCCCATAGTTGATTCCCAGTACATCAAACCTGAACTTTTCCTAAATGAGCAGTTCTCATTTATAATGTTATTACATTTCGAAATAGTTTGTAAATTATCTCTTTTTATCTCTAGATCTTCCATTTTAGTTGTTTTTAAATGTTGTGAGATCCCGTAACCGCAGGCTTCTAGTCTTTTTTTAATACACTCATATTCTAGCCAAGTCCATTTTATATCTCCAAATTTCCTACACATCCTTTGTAGGTCTATAAGTTGTCCATCTTCGAACAGTTTTGCTGTGGGTGCGTCACCCTTGATTTTCAGAGATGTAATTATTGGGTTAGAGCCCCCCCGTTCCAATTTATCAATTGGGGCAGCCAGTGAGGGAAGGTTAATTAGCTGCATGGATAGTCTATTTCTATACCAAAATTTGGTTAGGGAAACCAAATTCTTGGGGAGATCTCTAATCACCGTCTCGTTCAAGGTAGGTAGCCACAACACGGAATGGATCTTAATATTTCTTAATAAGGCCTCCTCAATTTCCATTCATCTAGGTTGTTCCTTTACTAAATTCCAGCTAATAAGATGTGCTATACAAATTTGTTGGTAAATATCTCATATACAGGGGGAATTTAACCCACCTTTCTCGACCTTTTGATTTGCTATTATTTTTCCCACCTGGGGTTTCTTCCCACCATAGATAAACTTATCTAGCAGCACTTGTATTTTTTTGACGTAGTTATACGCCAGCGCTCCCGGAATACATTTCAGACAGTAAGTGATTTTTGGGATGATATTCATATTGATAGCTGCAATTTTAGCTAACCATGATAAATTTAGTTGTTTCCAATTGGTCAAGGTAATATTTATTTTACTCATGATTTCATCTAAATTAGCTTTAATCAACTTACCCAATTGGAATGAGAATTTGATTCCTAGGTGGGTGATACTATTTGAATGCCAGTTACACTGTAGCATATGCTCTAGAGCATCCCTATCTTCTATCTTTAATCCTCTTTTCAAAGCCACGGACTTAGTTTGATTTATTTTAAAGTAGGAAATTCTACTGAATGACATGATATCACAGGCTCTGTAAATGTTACTACTATATAGTCCGCGTATGCTAATAGTTTAAACTCATGTTTCCCTTTTCTGACTCCACTGATATCCACCTCTTCCCTTATACATATTGCCAGCGGTTCCAGAAACAAGGATAAATAGGAGCGGGGATAGGGGACAGCCCTGGCGCGTGCCATTGCTTATACTAAAAGATACTGATTCAAAATCAGGATTGACTATGCGCGTCTTTGTTTCCCCATAAAGCGCTTTAACTGCCTTCAGGGCAAATTCTCCCAACCCGAATTTCACCAGGACGGCCTCTAGAAATACCCAATTGACCCTGTCAAACGCCTTTTCGGCGTCTAATGACAGGACCAATATGGGCACTTCCCTGGCTTTAGGATGCGCGAGTATATTTAGGATCCTTCCGGTACTGTCTGAGGCTTGACGCCCTGGAACAAAGCCCGTTTGATCTGTATGGATAAGTTTATGAATGACCGTTTTTAGTCTGTTTGCTAACATTTTTGAGTAGGTCTTCAAATCTATATTTATCAAAGTAATTGGTCGATAATTTTTGCAATCATCTGGGTTTTTATCCTCCTTTAATAAGTTTATTATTTTAGATTCTGACATTTCTCTTGGGATCTCCCCAGATATTTTGATATCATTATATACATTACATAGGGGTTCTTTAATCTCTGGAAGAAGAAGTTGAAAAAAGACTGCATCAAACCCATCTACCCATGGGGCTTTGTTTCTCTTGTTACTGTTAATTACCTCACAGACCTCTAACTCTGTAATATTGCTGTTTAGATAGATTCTTTCTGGCTCCGAGACGGATGGTACGTTTATCCCATCCAAATTTTTTTATATATCCACTTTAGTGGGGCCTGTAAGTTGTGAGTCCTTTTCCAAATTATATAGCTTCCTATAGAAGTTTAGGAAAACCTCCCCGATTTTATCTGGGTGATATTGATATTTTCCTTTCAGGTCAATTATTCTGGCTGTTCTATTTTGCTCTTGTTGTTTTTTGAGTCTATTCGCCAAAAATGTCCCCGTTTTACTGCCGAACTTCAAGTGATTTTGACGATAGCGCCACAATAAATTATATAAATTATCTTATTTATAATGCATATTTTATCACCTATCTCTCTGATATATTTTCCCCCATTAATCTGATGGAGCTTTATTAATTCCATATACAGCAGTTTTAGTGGTTTTCCTCTTAATTTCCTTCTTTCTGCTGATCTGGCAATTAATATGCCTCTAATGAAGGCTTTGTATGGGCACCATATTGTTTTATGTGAGCCCACGGTTCCTTCATTTATTTTGAAGAATTCCCTCGTTTTTTTTTGTTCTTTCATAAATTCCTGATCTTTTAATAGTGATGTATCCAGTCTCCAATTCCTGTTCTGTTTTTTTTTTTACTGTATCATATAAAACCAGACGGTTCATTGAGTGATCAGACCAGGGGGCCTGTTCTATTTCTATTTTTTTAATCAGACTTATCGTGGCCCTATCGGAGAAAATGTGATCTATTCGAGATGACGAGGAAAATCTATTAGAGTAAAAAGTGAATTGGCGGTCACTTGGGTGCATTAGTCTCCATAGATCATAGTACTCCTTATCCTTCATTATACCTGAGAAATCTGTTGCGATTTTACTTAAATTATTTAATGACGTCAACTTACATTTACCTTGTCTATAAAGCTCCGGGTCCATGACCATGTTAAAGTCACCACAGATCAGGAGGATCCCATACTCCACTTTTTTTTTATCTCTGATAACATTTTCTTTAGAAAGCTACACTGTTTTTTATTGGGAAGGTACAAATTGGCCAATGTTATTGGTCTACTTTCCACCTCACCCCTCCAGACCATGTATCTCCCCATGGGATCTATTATACTGCCCTGTTCTTTAATATTGAGTCTCCTAATAAAAAGGATCGAGACTCCCTTAGACTTATTTTTAAATGTAGAGTGTATACTTTTGGAAAATGTATTATTTAACAGATAGGATTCATTGCCCTTCTTCGTCTCTTGTAAACATAAAATATCTATATTCAGCTTAGTATAGTTGTTAAACGCGATTTTTCTTTTGGAGGGGGAGTTGAGTCCATTTACGTTATGTGACACTATTTCTAATCCCATATAAACCACATAGTAAAATCTAGCTGACCCCAGCACCCTTTTCCCTCCCATACAGCCTTTAAACCTACCGGCAGTTCATTCGGGTCTGGTACCTTACTCACACTCGTTCCATTCATACCTAAACTTAAAATACCAAGGGTGGACCACACCACTCCCACTTGATGTTTGGAAATGATAGATTGGTTTCTACAACCATAGTTGGGAGAGACCCAAGGGCTACCTTTTCCTCCCCTAACAGTCCTCAGACTGGACTGGGAATGAAGAAGAAGAGGTGGTGGGGGAGGGGGAAGCCCCTAGCTTCTCTCCTAATGGAGAGAGAGAACAACCCAACTACTCTATTGTCAACTCTATCCTCCCCTATAGTTGATATTTTCTTATTCGTTAAGATTGATCTCCCCCCTCCTCCTCACCCCCCCCAGTCAGTGTGTAGTAAATTACTGACCGCGACCAACTTTGCCAGCATACAACATTTATTCCTTTAATATCATACCCATTTGTTCTTAGAATTTCCCTTATCTACTTATCAATGTTATATTTCTCATCCATAGATATCCTTATCAAGGATCTATAGGGTTCAAGTCTCACCCAATTTTATCCTCATTTAGGGTATTTCTCTGCTGTCCTGGCAATAGAGCATATTTCGTAAACCTTTTATATGTTATCGTATTTCCAGCCCTTCTTACAAGGTCCACCCGCTATCCGGCTGGGTATCGAGTCGCATAATTTAAGTTTATTCCCCTTACTCATAATCTCAGTTTATTCAAGTGATATTAACCTGATTCCTTTTACATTAATCTCTAAGCCCAGTGAATATTTCTAAATTCAACTCTATGTATCTAAGTAGCTCAACTATCCATTATACGAAGTGATTATAACCAGTATTATGAGGGGCATTGTAGCCCATTAGGTTTCAGCTCGTAGGGTCCGCTCGTGTTTTACAAATGACAATGGCCTACCCCACTGATATATTTACCATACCTAACTACCATAGCTACTGCTTCCTATTATTTAGTGATAAATTATAATCCTACTCTATATTAGTGCTTTTTGGGTTACTCCCAGATGCTTCTAGACTTTGTGGCTTTCTATGTTACTGAGACATAACTTTCTATCCATTTGAATATATCTTATATCACCACTTCTTATATAAATAACTTCCTCATATACCTCCGTTTAGACGTGTAAATTAACTTATACCATTTTAAACTACTCAGGTTATATATTTCTTAACATATATTATATATTACTTGATATCAAAACCTTTTGATTATGGAGTTTCCTTCTACAGGGGAACAATTTGCTCTTTAGCATTATAGATCTTTCTCTTTTGGGATTTTTGCCAGAGTTCTTTAGTGTCTGACACCTGCGTCCGATGGCTCTCCTTGCTAACGGGTGTCATTTCAATACCCCATTTCTTTAATAGTGCTATTCCCTCAGATGGCGAATGCACTCTATGCCACCGTAGCCCTTCCTGTATCGCCAGGCCCATTGGTGTACTCCATTTGTATTTCATTCCTCTTTGTCTTAGAGCGGCCGTACAGGCTCCATATTCTCTTCTATTGGCTAATGTCTGTGCCGACAGGTCCATAAATATTTTAATATGTTGGTATGAAGCCTCGAAATTTCCTTTTTCGTACGCTATACGTGGTATGGCCTCCTTGTAAGAGATATAATGGACTCTCATTGTTACATCTCTAGTGGTGGTAATCTATGTAAAGCATCTATTAACATGTCTTCTTTAGGGAAATTGGGTAACAGAGAACCTAATAATGTCTCCATATATGGTTTGAGGTCTGCATCTTTTTGGTTTTCTTCTATGCCCCTGATCCGGAGGTTATTTACGGTCTTCTAGTTGGGCAACTTTTCCTCTCAGAGTTCTGATTTTACCTTCCAGCTCCATATTAAAATTCAACATTGTTTCATTATCTTTAACTAACTTTTCACATGTATTTTCCAGGCTGTCCACTTTGTGAGACTTCCTGTAGCTTTAGATCCTATTACTGTCTGATGGGCCCATTCTCAGTGATCCTATTACTGTCTGATGGGCCCATTCCCAATGATCCTGTTACTGTCTGATGGGCCCATTCCCAGTGATCCTATTACTGTCTGATGGGCCCATTCTCAGTGCTCCTATTACTGTCTGATGGGCCCATTCCCAGTGATCCTATTACTATCTGATGGGCCCATTCCCAATGATCCTGTTACTGTCTGATGGGCCCATTCTCAGTGATCCTATTACTGTCTGATGGGCCCATTCCCAATGATCCTGTTACTGTCTGATGGGCCCATTCTCAGTGATCCTATTACTGTCTGATGGGCCCATTCCCAATGATCCTGTTACTGTCTGATGGGCCCATTCTCAGTGATCCTATTACTGTCTGACGGGCCCATTCCCAGTGATCCTGTTACTGTCTGATGGGCCCATTCCCAGTGATCCTATTACTTTCTGATGGGCCCATTCTCAGTGATCCTATTACTGTCTGATGGGCCCATTCCCAGTGATCCTATTACTGTCTGATGGCCCATTCCCAGTGATCCTATTACTTTCTGATGACCCCATCCCCAGTGATCCTATTACTTTCTGATGGGCCCATTCTCAGTGATCCTATTACTGTCTGATGGGCCCATTCCCAATGATCCTGTTACTGTCTGATGGGCCCATTCCCAGTGATCCTATTACTGTCTGATGGGCCCATTCCCAGTGATCCTATTACTGTCTGATGGCCCATTCCCAGTGATCCTATTACTCTCTGATGGGCCCATTCTCAGTGATCCTATTACTGTCTTATGGGCCCATTCCCAGTGATCCTATTACTGTCTGATGGGCCCATTCTCAGTGATCCTATTACTGTCTGATGGGCCCATTCCCAATGATCCTGTTACTGTCTGATGGGCCCATTCTCAGTGATCCTATTACTGTCTGACGGGCCCATTCCCAGTGATCCTGTTACTGTCTGATGGGCCCATTCCCAGTGATCCTATTACTTTCTGATGGGCCCATTCTCAGTGATCCTATTACTGTCTGATGGGCCCATTCTCAGTGATCCTATTACTTTCTGATGGGCCCATTCCCAGTGATCCTATTACTCTCTGATGGGCCCATTCTCAGTGATCCTATTACTGTCTTATGGGCCCATTCCCAGTGATCCTATTACTGTCTGATGGGCCCATTCTCAGTGATCCTATTACTGTCTGATGGGCCCATTCCCAATGATCCTGTTACTGTCTGATGGGCCCATTCTCAGTGATCCTATTACTGTCTGACGGGCCCATTCCCAGTGATCCTGTTACTGTCTGATGGGCCCATTCCCAGTGATCCTATTACTTTCTGATGGGCCCATTCTCAGTGATCCTATTACTGTCTGATGGGCCCATTCCCAGTGATCCTATTACTGTCTGATGGCCCATTCCCAGTGATCCTATTACTTTCTGATGAACCCATCCCCAGTGATCCTATTACTTTCTGATGGGCCCATTCTCAGTGATCCTATTACTGTCTGATGGGCCCATTCCCAGTGATCCTATTACTGTCTGATGGGCCCATTCCCAATGATCCTGTTACTGTCTGATGGGCCCATTCTCAGTGATCCTATTACTGTCTGATGGGCCCATTCCCAGTGATCCTATTACTGTCTGATGGCCCATTCCCAGTGATCCTATTACTCTCTGATGGGCCCATTCTCAGTGATCCTATTACTGTCTTATGGGCCCATTCCCAGTGATCCTATTACTGTCTGATGGGCCCATTCTCAGTGATCCTATTACTGTCTGATGGGCCCATTCTCAGTGATCCTATTACTTTCTGATGGATCCATTCTCAGTGATCCTATTACTTTCTGATGGACCCATTCCCAGTGATCCTATTACAGTCTGATGGGCCCATTCCCAGTGATCCTATTACTTTCTGATGGGCCCATTCCCAGTGATCCTATTACTGTCTGATGGCCCATTCCCAGTGATCCTGTTACAGTCTGATGGACCCATTCCCAGTGATCCTATTACTTTCTGATGGGCCCATTCCCAGTGATCCTATTACTTTCTGATGGGCCCATTCCCAGTGATCCTATTACTTTCTGATGGGCCCATTCCCAGTGATCCTATTACTTTCTGATGGGCCCATTCCCAGTGATCCTATTACTGTCTGATGGGCCCATTCCCAGTGATCCTATTACTCTCTGATGGGCCCATTCCCAGTGATCCTATTACAGTCTGATGGGCCCATTCTCAGTGATCCTATTACTTTCTGATGGACCCATTCTCAGTGATCCTATTACAGTCTGATGGGCCCATTCTCAGTGATCCTATTACTTTCTGATGGATCCATTCTCAGTGATCCTATTACTTTCTGATGGATCCATTCTCAGTGATCCTATTACTTTCTGATGGGCCCATTCCCAGTGATCCTATTACTGTCTGATGGGCCCATTCTCAGTGATCCTATTACTTTCTGATGGGCCCATTCCCAGTGATCCTATTACTGTCTGATGGATCCATTCTCAGTGATCCTATTACTTTCTGATGGACCCATTCCCAGTGATCCTATTACTTTCTGATGGACCCATTCCCAGTGATCCTATTACTTTCTGATGGGCCCATTCTCAGTGATCCTGTTACAGTCTTATGGACCCATTCTCAGTGATCTCCCCCCTTTCTCTCTTTTCCCCCCTTTTTCTCTTCTCCCCCCTTTCTCTCTTCATCCCCCTTCTCTTTTCTCCCCCCTTCCTCTCTTCTCCCCCTTCTCTCTTCTCCCCACTTTCTATCTTCTCCCCACTTTCTTTCTTCTCCCGTTTCTTTCTTCTCCCCCCTTTCTTTCTTCTCCCCTTTCTTTCTTCTCCCCCCTTTCTTTCTTCTCCCCCTTCTCTTTTCTCCCCCCTTCCTCTCTTCTCCCCCTTCTCTCTTCTCCCCACTTTCTATCTTCTCCCCACTTTCTTTCTTCTCCCGTTTCTTTCTTCTCCCCCTTTCTTTCTTCTCCCCTTTCTTTCTTCTCCCCCCTTTCTCTCTTCATCCCCCTTCTCTTTTCTCCCCCCTTCCTCTCTTCTCCCCCTTCTCTCTTCTCCCCACTTTCTATCTTCTCCCCACTTTCTTTCTTCTCCCGTTTCTTTCTTCTCCCCCCTTTCTTTCTTCTCCCCTTTCTTTCTTCTCCCCCCTTTCTCTCTTCATCCCCCTTCTCTTTTCTCCCCCCTTCCTCTCTTCTCCCCCTTCTCTCTTCTCCCCACTTTCTATCTTCTCCCCACTTTCTTTCTTCTCCCGTTTCTTTCTTCTCCCCCCTTTCATTCTTCTCCCCTTTCTTTCTTCTCCCCCCTTTCTTTCTTCTCCCCCCCCTTTCTATCTTCTCCCCCTTTCTCCACTCCTTTCTCCGTTCTCTCCCCTTTTTCTCTTCTCCCCCTTCTCTCCCTTTCTCTTATCCCCCCTTTCTCTCTTCTTCCCCCTTTATCTATCTTTCTCTCTCTCCCTTTCTCACTCTATTCTTTCCCCTTTCTCTCCCCCCAATCTCTCTTTTCTTATCCCTTTTATCCCTCCCTCATCTCTCTCCCTTCTCCCGCCTTTCTCTCCCCCCCTTCTCTCTTCTCCCACTTTCTCTATCCATCGTTCTCTCTCTACCCTCCTTCTCTCTCTCGTCTATCCTTTCTTGCCCCTTCTCCCTTTCTCTCCCCAATCTCATTCTCTCGCTCTCCCTTATCCTCCCTCTTCTCTCCCCCCTTCTCTCTTCTCCCCCCTTCTCTCTTCTCCCCCTTTTCTCTTCTTCCCCTTTCTCTCTTCTCCCCCTTTCTCTCTTCTCCCCCTTTTCACTTCTTCCCCTTTCTCTCTTCTCCCCCTTTCTCTCTTCTCCCCCTTTCTCTCTTCTACCCACTTCTCTCTTCTTCTCCCTTTCTCTCTTCTCCCCCCTTTCTCTCTTCTCTCCCTTTCTCTCTTCTCCCCCCCTTTCTCTCTCCTCCCCCTTCTCTCACTTTCTCACTTCTCCCACCTTTCTCTCTTCTCCCCTTCTCCACCCCTTTCTCTCTTCTCTCACTTTCTCTCTTCTCCCCCTTTCTCCACCCGTTTCTCTCTTCTCTCCCTTTCTCACTTCTCTCCCTTTCTCTCTCCTCCCCTTCTCCCCCCTTTCTCTCTTCTCCCCTTTCTCACTTCTCTCCCTTTCTCACTTCTCCCCCCTTTCTCTCTTCTCCCCCTTTCTCACTTCTCTCCCTTTCTCTCTTATCCACCTGTTTCTCTCACCTCCCCCTTCTCTCTTCTCTCCATTTCTCTCTTCTCCCCACCTTTCTCTCTTCTCCCCCTCCTTTCTCTCTCCCTTTCTCTCTTCTCCCCCCCCTTTCTCTCTTCCCCCATTTCTCTCTTCTCCCCCTTTCTCCACCCCTTTCTCTCTCCTCCCCCTTCTCTCTTCTCTCCCTTTCTCTCTTCTCCCCCCTTTATCTATCTTTCTCTTTCTCCCTCTATCCCTTCTCCCTTTCTCACCCCTCATCTCTCTCCCTTCTTTATCCCCCCCCTTTCTCTCTTCTCCCCCTGTCTCTATCCATCGTTCTCTCTCTCTTCTATCCCCTCTTGCCTCTTCTCCCTTTTTCAATCCTTTCTTTCCCTTTCTCTCCCCCAATCTCCTTCTCTCACACTCCCTTCTTATCCATTCTCTCTCTCTCCACCTTTATCACTTTTCTCTCTACTTCCCCTTCTATCTCTGTCTCTCCTTCTTCTCTCTCTTTCTTTTCTTGAGACACACACATACACAGACAGACACACACAAACATACATACATACATACAAAGACACACACACACACACACAGGCAGAGACAATTACACAGACTCATACAGACACATACAGAGACATACACTTACATACATACACAGAGACACACACACATACATACAGAGACACACACACATACATACATACACACACACACACACACACAGGCAGAGACACATAGACACACACACATACATACAGAGAGACACACACACACAGGCATACACACATACAGAGACAATTACACAGACTCATACAGACACACACATACAGAGACACACACACACATACATACATACATACATAGAGACACACACAGAGAGACACACACATACAGAGACACACACACACATACATACATAGAGACACACACACACATACATACATACATACATACATACATAGAGACACACACAGAGAGACACACACATACAGAGACACACACACACATACATACATAGAGACACACACACACATACATACATACATACATACATACATAGAGACACACATACAGAGACACACACATACAGAGAGACACACACACATACATACATACATAGAGACACACACAGAGAGACACACACATACAGAGACACACACATACAGAGACACACACACACATACATACATAGAGACACACACACACATACATACATACATACATACATACATAGAGACACACACATACAGAGACACACACATACATACATACATACATAGAGACACACACACAGGCAGAGACAATTACACAGACTCATACAGACACATACAGAGAGACATACACATACATACATACACAGAGACACACACTTACATACATACACAGAGACATACACATACATGAAGTAGTATGAGGGAGAGATGGGTTAATACAATAACCCAGAAAGACATCTGACTCTTTCCAAAGTTCACGTGGGATCAAAGTCCAGTCATAAAGTGATACACTTCACCTAAGAGCAAAACTCAGGACCAGGCCTGGGATCGGAAGCTGGGGAAACCTGATCCATGAACCTTGACAGCAGAGCAATCCCAGAGGGGGTTTGGCTGAAGACAGTGGGGAGGGGGAGATGTGGGTTTATTGTTTTTGGTTTCTTAAATGTGTTCGGAAAAAAGAATAAACGGTCAGTCTGTCTCAGAACTAAACCAGGGAGCAGGAATTTCTCTTGTATACTAACTAAAGTGATTAGATTTTTCCTGCTTCTCCATGAATGATGTCCTGATCTGAATTGGTTTGCTGGATGCTGAGAGATTGAACCCTAGATTCCCAACCCAGAGGGATTACTGTAGCAGAAAGCAGGAGCGTCTTGAGATGCACAAGGCCCCTCGTCTCTGGGTTGTGGCAGTCTTCTTCTGCTTTAGGAGTCTGGAAAAGCCTATCAATGGGGTCAGGGGAGATGGGATAGAAGAGATATTTAGATTTTTTTTTATAGTGCCCCAAAGGAGAGAGCCTATTCTGCACAATTAGTTGTAGGATCTCTGTTCCGTGTTGTTTCTCAGATCAGACTTTTTTTTACAATATTCTGGGAAGAATATTTATTTTCACTGTATTAACGCTTCCATTTTACAGTGTGTTTATTGTTTTTAATTGTGAAAGATAATTATATTGTTTTGTGATTGTAACACAGGAAGTAAGAGGGGATCCCCCTGTTTCAATCCATTACTGATGGAAGTTACACAATCCCATTCACATGTACCAGTGCGGACGGGCGAGATAACGTGCCCTAGTCATTGAGAGGACGCTGGGTCCTAGCTGTTAGCACCCTAGGAATGAGTGCACAAAACAACTATTCATTCTGTTTAACACATTATCAGTTTCTGTTGATTATAAAAACGTTGACAATTTTAGGTTCTGGATACATCTTATCAGAAAAAGGGTTCTAGATACAGGGAGGGACAAAAGTATTTGATCCCCTGCTGATTTTGACCGCTTCCCCACTGACAAAGAAATGATCCGTCTATAATTTTAATGGTCGTGTATTTTATCAGTGAGAGACAGAAAAACAAAAAACAAGAAAAACGCATTTCACAAAAGTTATAAATTGATTTGCAGGTCAGTGGGAAATAAGTATTTGATCCCCTATCAAATCGGCAAGATTTCTGGCTCCCAGGGTGTCTTTTATACAGGTAACGAGCTGAGATTAGGAGCATTCTCTTAAAGGGAGTGCTTCTAATCTCTGCTTGTCCACAAAAGAAATCAATCAATCAGATTCCAAACTCTCCACCATGGCCAAGACCAAAGAGCCGTCCAAGGATGTCAGGGACAAGATTGTAGACCCACACAAGGCTGGAATGGGCCACAAGACCATCGCCAAGCAGCCTGGTGAGAAGGTGACACCACTTGGTGCGATTATTGGCAAATGGAAGAAACACAAAATAACTGCCAGTCTCCCTCGGTCTGGCGCTGCGTGCAAGATCTCACCTTGTGGAGTCTCAATGATCATGAGAATGCTGAGGAATCAGCCCAGAACTACACAGGAGGATCTTGGTAATGATCTCAAGGCAGCTGGGACCATAGTCACCAAGAAAACAATTGGTAACACTACGGCGTGAAGGACTGAAATCCTGCAGCGCCCGCAAGGTCCCCCTGCTCAAGAAAGCCCATGTACAGGCCCGTCTGAAGCCTGCCAATGAACATCTGAATGATTCTGAGGAGAACTGGGTGAAAGTGTCGTGGTCGGATGAGACCAAAATCAAGCTTTTTAGCATCAACTCAACTTGCCGTGTTTGGAGGAGACGGAATGCTTCCTAAGACCCCAAGAACATCATCCCCACCGTCAAACATGGTGTAGCGGAACCCATCACTGTTTTAAACTGTTTTATGATTATTATGGTTAAAATATGATCCTACTATATATATGTTGGTTGATGTTCTACAGAATATATTGGCTCAGAATATTAGCCAGACTTTTGCAGACCTAGGCTAATAGATAATCCTGTTACAGAGATTCAAGAGATAAGAAAGTTGTAAAGGATCCTTGCATTTTCCAAAGTGTTTTCATTCTTTGATAAGAACAAAGAAGGATGATCTAATTAATGTCTGATTGTATCCAAGTTGCCAGGGAGGTGTGACTCACCTATTGTCCTATATGTGTATTGTGTCTGATATGTGCAATGTCTGTGTGTTATGTGTAAAAACATACTTTTACTAACTTTTGAACCCCTGGTCTGATTCATGCCATTTTTGTATATGTTGTTCCCCTGGGTGAGAGATATTGAATGGTGCGGGACTTAAAGGTGTACCCCCTGTATTTGGGGTACATCCAGAATGTGGTTAAAATTGTGTCTGTTTTAATTGTGTTACCTGTTATCTGAGGGGAGGAGACGTGGGGGTTGAACCATGTAGATAATTGGCTGTTGTGATAATTATGTGGGTGTAGCCCTTCAGAGGGCAACATTGCATAAAAGGAGATTCCCTGTCATTAAAATATAGTTCTACTTGACCCTTCAAAACGTAGCCTTGTCTCGTTATTGGAGGGAATCTCTATCATACTGGGGATTGCTATGCTTTTGCATGCTCCCTTGAGCTGTAACTACTGAACCCTTGTTCCTGATGTACTATCCTTGGAGTCTGTGGTGGTTTTGGTGTCCGGTGCGGTGCTTGTAGGCCTCAGCGCAAACTAGGACGCGTCTATCAACGGAGGTACCCGGTCGGGGTGCCAGTAGATCCGTTACACATGGAGGTGGAAACATTATGCTTTGGGGGTGTTTGTTATCCTGTCCCCTTAGCAGAAAAAGGGACAATGGACAGGGCCATGTACCATCAAATCTTGGGCGAGAACCTCCTTCCCTCAGCCAGGGCATTGAAAATGGGTCGTGGTTGGGTTTTCCAGCATGACAATGACACAAAACACACAGCCAACAAATGAGTGGCTCAAGAAGAAGCCCATTAAGGTCTTGGAGTGGCCTAGTTAGTGTCCAGACCTTAATCCCATAGACAATCTGTAGAGGAGCTGAAGGTTCGAGTTCTCAAACATCAGCCTCGAAACCATAATGACTTGGAGAGGATCTACAAAGAGGACAAAATCCCTCCTGAGACGTGTGCAAACCTGGTGACCAACTACAAGAAACGTCTGACCGCTGTGATTGCCACTAAGTACTAAGGGGTCAAATACTTATTTTACTTATTGACCTGCAAATCAATGTATAACTTTTGTGACCTGCGTTTTTCTTGTTTTTTATTCTCACTGATCATGTCTTTGTCAGCGGATCGAATACTTTATTCCTTGACTGTATATGGGCCTCTCAACCCTTGTGACCTGGTCCAAATCTACCAGACTGGGAAGGAATACCATTTTGCATATATTTTGATACTTGAGTATTACAAGCCAATAGTTTCAGACATTAGTTTGACCCTTGTCTGGCTTTGGCAGCAATGAAATATCTTGATGGATTTCCTCCGAGTATTGACGTCCATTATCATTTATTGTTCTGTAGCGCTATACGGGGTAAGGTCAAGAAAAAACAGTAAGAGCCCGGAGTTTGTGTTTTCCCTAAAGAACGGACACAAGACTGTAACCTCACACAGGAGGGTGAGCGATCGTTGTGCATATTAAGGCTGGGGGTTAGGGTACATTATTAGTGATGTTTGGAAGGTCTTGAGACAGGAAGATAATCTCGAGGAACGAGGCAAGAAGTTCCATAGAGTTGGGGCAGCATTTGAAAACTCCCTGAAGGTAAAAGTAAGAGGAGGTGATAAGTGAGGTCGGGTTCAGGATGTCAGAATATATCAATAATAATTAGATGTAAGTCTGGGGGGGGGAGACAGCGGAGGAGAGAGGTGGGGGGAAGAGACACAGGGGAGATCGGTGAGGAAGACTCAGGGGAGAGGGGGAGGAAGACACGGGTGAGGGAAGAGTGGGGAGGAAGACACAGGGGAGAGGGGAGGAGACACAGGGGAGGGGAGAGGGGGAAAACACATGGGAGGGGGGAAGAGACACAGGGGAGGGGAGAGGTGGGGGGAAGAGACACAGGGGAGGGGAGAGGTGGGGGGAAGAGACACAGGGGAGATCGGTGAGGAAGACTCAGGGGAGAGGGGGAGGAAGACACAGGGGAGGGGAGAGGTGGGGGGAAGAGACACAGGGGAGGGGAGAGGTGGGGGGAAGAGACACAGGGGAGATCGGTGAGGAAGACTCAGGGGAGAGGGGGAGGAAGACACGGGTGAGGGAAGAGTGGGGAGGAAGACACAGGGGAGAGGGGAGGAGACACAGGGGAGGGGAGAGGGGGAAAACACATGGGAGGGGGGAAGAGACACAGGGGAGGGGAGAGGTGGGGGGAAGAGACACAGGGGAGATCGGTGAGGAAGACTCAGGGGGGAGGGGGAGGAAGACACGGGTGAGGGAAGAGTGGGGAGGAGACACAGGGGAGGGAAGAGGAGGAAGACACAGGTGAGGGAAGAGTGGGGAGGAGACACAGGGGAGGGGAGAGGTGGAAGAGACACAGGGGAGGAGAGAGGGGGAAACACAGGGGAGGGGAGAGAGACACAGGGGAGGGGAGAGGTGGGGGAAAGAGACACAGGGGAGGGGAGATGGGTGAGGAAGACTCAGGGGAGAGGGGGAGGAAGACACAGGTGAAGGAAGAGTGGGGAGGAAGACACAGGGGAGAGGGGAGGAGACACAGGGGAGGGGAGAGGGGGAAAACACATGGGAGGGGGGAAGAGACACAGGGGAGGCGAGAGGGGGGAAAAGACACAAGGGAGGTGAGAGGGGAAAACACAGGGGAGGGGAGAGGGGGAAAAAGACACAGGGGATTTGAGAGGGGGAAGAGAAACAGGGGAGGGGAGATGGGTGAGGAAGACTCAGGGGAGAGGGGGAGGAAGACACAGGTGAAGGAAGAGTGGGGAGGAAGACACAGGGGAGAGGGGAGGAGACACAGGGGAGGGGAGAGGGGGAAAAAGACACAGGGAAGGTGAGAGGGGAAAACACAGGGGAGGGGAGATGGGTGAGGAAGACTCAGGGGAGAGGGGGAGGAAGACACAGGTGAAGTAAGAGTGGGGAGGAAGACACAGGGGAGGGGAGAGGGGGAAAACACATGGGAGGGGGGAAGAGACACAGGGGAGGTGAGAGAGGGGAAGAGACACAGGGGAGGGAAGGGGGAGAAACACAGGAGAGGGGGGAGACACAGGGAAGGGGGAGAGACAAAGGAGGGAGAGGAAATTATAAATGATCATTTTACTGGTGTTTTATGTACATTATCTCACGGATTCCCTGGGGGCTCGGTGGATCGCATGCAGGTGCTTTCACCACAGCATCATGGGTTCAAATCCAGTCAGGGAACCAAGAGGTCACACTGGTCAGTACTCAGGTGGGAGACCACCTGGGAATACCAGAAGCTGTATGCTGTGGCCCACTGGAGAAGGAACTGGAAAACCACTCCAGTATCTCTGCCATGAAAACCAAGTGGATCAGCATGGTGCGTTGTCCATGAGGTCACGGAGAGTCGGACACAACTGAGCAACACCATTTACAGTATCTCACACAAGTCAGTACACCCCTCACATATGTTATTATATCTTTTCATGTGACAACACTGAGGACATGCCGCTCTGCTACAATGTGAAGTAGTAAGTGTACGGCCCGTATAACGGTGTGAATGTGCTGACCCCCAAAATAACTCCACACACCGCCATTAATGTCTAACCGCGGGCAACAAAAGTGAGTACACCCCGAAGTGGAAACATCCAAACTGGGCACAAAGTGTCAATATTTTGTGTGGCCACCATTATTTTCCAGCACTGCCTTAACCCTCATGGGCATGGAGATCACCAGAGCATCACAGGTCGCCATTGGAGTCCTCTTCCTCTCCTCCATGATGACATCACGGAGCTGGTGGATGTTAGAGACCTTGCGCTTCCGCACTTTCCATTTGAGGATGCCCCACAGATGCACAATAGGGTTTAGGTCTGGAGACGTGCTTGGCCAGTCCATCACCTTTACCTTCAGCATCTTTAGCCAGGCAGTGGTCGGCTTGGAGGTGTGTTTGGGGTCGTTATCATGTTGGAATACTGCCTTGCGGCCCAGTCACCAAAGGGAGGGGATCATGCTCTGCTTGGGAAATAGACGTAGGAGCGCTGCCATCGTTGCTGCAGAGGTCGAAGGGGTGGGGGGGTCAGCCGGTCAGTGCTCAGACCATACGCCCCACACTGCATCAAATTGGTTTGCATGGCTGTCGTCCTAGGAGGAAGCCGCTTCTAAAGATGATGCACAAGAAAGCCCGCAAACTGTTTGCTGAAGACAAGCAGACTAAGTACATGGCTTACTGGAACCATGTCCTGTGGTCTGATGAGACCAAGATAAACTTATTTGGTTCAGATGGTGTCAAACGTGTGTGGTGGCAACCAGAGTACAAAGACAAGTGTATCTTGCCTACAGTCAAGCATGGTGGTGGTAATGTCATGGTCTGGACCTGCATGAGTGCTGCCGGCACTGGGGAGCTACAGCTCATTGGGGGAACCATGAATGCCAACATGTACTGTGACATACTGAAGCAGAGCATGATCCCCTCGCTTTGGAGACTGGACGGCAGGGCTGTATTCCAACATGATAATGACCTCAAACACACCTCCAAGATGACCACTGCCTGGCTAAAGAAGCAGAAGGTAAAGGTGATGGACTGGCCAAGCATGTCTCCAGACCTAAACCCTATTGACCATCTATGTGGCATCCTCACATGGAAGGTGGGGGAGTGCAGGGTCTCTAACATCCACCAGCTCAGTGATGTCATCATGGAGGAGTGGAAGAGGACTCCGGTGGCAACATGTGAAGCTCTGGTGACCTCCATGTCCATGAGGGTTAAGGCAGTGCGGGAAAATAATGGTGGCCACACAAAATATTGACACTTTGGGCCCAATTTGGACATTTCCACTTCGGGGTGTACTCACTTTTGTTGGTTTAGCCATTAATGGCTGTGTGTGAGTTATTTTGGGGGACAGCACATTTACACCGTTATACAGGCCGTACACTTACTACTTCACATTGAAGCAGAGCGGCATGTCATCAGTGTTGTCACATTATAGGGCACACCTAATGATCCGAATCTCAGAAAAAAGAGAATAAACTAAATTATAAAACTTAACTTTAATTAATTGGTAAAATCCAAATTAAAATATGTAAACATTATAATAAGATCCATAACTTGTCACAAACTGGAATAATATCAATGTTTGTGATTCTTAAAGAAATTCTGAGAATATATGAAACTAAACGCTAAAACTAAATAGGCCGCACATGGGGGGGGGGGGGGGTTGTTATATTGGGAATAACATTAAGTACAAAGGATGATAATAATGATGGCGCTTGGAGCGTCATTTGGTCTTTATACGTGTAATATGAGATCATCTGCTCATCTAACAATATAAAAATACCTAAGAGTTTCAGTTATATTCCCCTTTGTTATCCCCCATATCTAAATGAAAGAGACCGTTTTATCTTTAAATAGATAATAAACTATATATTTTATCACATTTAGGTTTTTTAATCCCATTTTTTGTTGCCATGACTACGCCAGCCTTTAAAAAGGTATGATGAGAAGGCAGGCGCAACCCTTGATGAAATTCAAGAAACGCGCGTCGGGACAACGTAGGAACGCCGTCGCGGGTCAATGACGTCATTCGTTTGCACACAATATGCTTTATTTATCCTTAGGAGCCCCCTAATTAATACACTTATATACTTATTTCTTATGTGATATACCTGAGACACCATGACCTATAACATGAAAAGATATAATAACATATTTACAGACTTGTGCGAGATACTGTGTATATTATGTTAATTACCTCATGTATATTAATTACTGTATGTAATGTTGCTTCTCTGTGTGTCTGACTTATGATGTCGCATGTTCAGTTCAGGTAAATCATTTAGAGGTAACTGACAGTTCAGAGTTAGGTAATCTTTTAGTTATGTAATGTGTGTCTCTGAGGTAAAGGCGGTTTTGATGTCACTGACAGGAGAAAAGGAAGGAAACAGCTTACAGTGACTCTGAGAAGATGAATATGTATATGAAACAAGATACCAAGTGCATATATATATATATATATATTAAGAGCTGCCCTGGTTCTGTACTATTAATGAAGTGTGTGTACGCTCCTAAGAAAAAGCCGGTAAACGCTATCAATGTCTGCCTGGAATAATATATATATGGAATAAGATATCTGGAAGATTTTTATATTGCTGAGCCTGTGTTCTTATTACTAAATGCTGCATCTGAGTAAGGGCCCAAAGAGACCTCAGCTGTCACGGTGAAGGGAAATAAAAGACCCTGGTGGATCTGCTGGGTAGGTCTTATCAAGCCTGACTGAAGAAAGCAGATCGTAACACGGTCCTCTCAGGATTATTAGTCTCTGATTTTTTCACGTGTCTCGGGGTCGTGGTATTGTAGGTCACTTCAGGATGTGTCTCGGGGTCGTGGTATTGTAGGTCACTTCAGGATGTGTCTCGGGGTCGTGGTATTGTAGGTCACTTCAGGATGTGTCTCGGGGTCGTGGTATTGTAGGTCACTTCAGGATGTGTCAGGGGGTTGTGGTATTGTAGGTCACTTCAGGATGTGTCACGGGGTCGTGGTATTGTAGGTCACTTCAGGATGTGTCACGGGTCGTGGTATTGTAGGTCACTTCAGGATGTGTCACGGGTCGTGGTATTGTAGGTCACTTCAGGATGTGTCACGGGGTCGTGGTATTGTAGAACACTTCAGGATGTGTCACGGGGTCGTGGTATTGTAGGTCACTTCAGGATGTGTCACGGGGTCGTGGTATTGTAGGTCACTTCAGGCTCTGTCTCGGGGTCGTGGTATTGTAGGTCACTTCAGGATGTGTCCCGGGGTCGTGGTATTGTAGGTCACTTCAGGATGGGTCACAGGGTCGTGGTATTGTAGGTCACTTCAGGATGTGTCACAGGGTCGTGGTATTGTAGGTCACTTCAGGCTGTGTCACGGGGTCGTGGTATTGTAGGTCACTTCAGGATGTGTCTCGGGGTCGTGGTATTGTAGGTCACTTCAGGATGTGTCTCGGGTCGTGATATTGTAGGTCACTTCAGGATGTGTCTCGGGGTCGTGGTATTGTAGGTCACTTCAGGATGTGTCTCGGGGTCGTGGTATTGTAGGTCACTTCAGGATGTGTCACGGGGTCGTGGTATTGTAGGTCACTTCAGGATGTGTCACAGGGTCGTGGTATTGTAGGTCACTTCAGGCTGTGTCACGGGGTCGTGGTATTGTAGGTCACTTCAGGATGTGTCTCGGGGTCGTGGTATTGTAGGTCACTTCAGGATGTGTCTCGGGTCGTGGTATTGTAGGTCACTTCAGGATGTGTCTCGGGGTCGTGGTATTGTAGGTCACTTCAGGAAGTGTCACGGGGTCGTGGTATTGTAGGTCACTTCAGGCTGTGTCTCGGGGTCGTGGTATTGTAGGTCACTTCAGGATGTGTCCCGGGGTCGTGGTATTGTAGGTCACTTCAGGCTGTGTCACGGGGTCCTGGTATTGTAGGTCACTTCGGGATGGGTCACAGGGTCGTGGTATTGTAGGTCACTTCAGGCTGTGTCACAGGGTCGTGGTATTGTAGGTCACTTCAGGCTGTGTCTCGGGGTCGTGGTATTGTAGGTCACTTCAGGCTGTGTCACGGGGTCGTGGTATTGCAGGTCACTTCAGGATGTGTCACGGGGTCGTGGTATTGTAGGTCACTTCAGGCTGTGTCTCGGGGTCGTGGTATTGTAGGTCACTTCAGGATGTGTCACGGGGTCGTGGTATCGGAAGGTCACGTGTCTCGGGGTCGTGGTATTGTAGGTCACTTCAGGCTGTGTCTCGGGGTCGTGGTATTGTAGGTCACTTCAGGCTGTGTCACGGGGTCGTGGTATTGTAGGTCACTTCAGGCTGTGTCTCGGGGTCGTGGTATTGTAGGTCACTTCAGGCTGTGTCACGGGGTCGTGGTATTGCAGGTCACTTCAGGCTGTGTCACGGGGTCGTGGTATTGTAGGTCACTTCAGGATGTGTCTCGGGGTCGTGGTATTGTAGGTCACTTCAGGATGTGTCTCGGGGTCGTGGTATTGTAGGTCACTTCAGGATGTGTCACGGGGTCGTGGTATTGTAGGTCACTTCAGGCTGTGTCTCGGGGTCGTGCTATTGTAGGTCACTTCAGGATGTGTCCCGGGGTCGTGGTATTGTAGGTCACTTTAGGATGTGTCACGGGGTCGTGGTATTGTAGGTCACTTCAGGATGTGTCTCGGGGTCGTGGTATTGTAGGTCACTTCAGGATGTGTCTCGGGGTCGTGGTATTGTAGGTCACTTCAGGCTGTGTCTCGGGGTCGTGGTATTGTAGGTCACTTCAGGCTGTGTCACGGGGTCGTGGTATTGTAGGTCACTTCAGGATGTGTCCCGGGGTCGTGGTATTGCAGGTCATGTGTCACAGGGTCGTGGTATTGTAGGTCACTTCAGGCTGTGTCACGGGGTCGTGGTATTGCAGGTCACTTCAGGCTGTGTCACGGGGTCGTGGTATTGTAGGTCACTTCAGGATGTGTCTCGGGGTCGTGGTATTGTAGGTCACTTCAGGATGTGTCTCGGGGTCGTGGTATTGTAGGTCACTTCAGGATGTGTCACAGGGTCGTGGTATTGTAGGTCACTTCAGGCTGTGTCTCGGGGTCGTGGTATTGCAGGTCACTTCAGGCTGTGTCACGGGGTCGTGGTATTGTAGGTCACTTCAGGCTGTGTCACGGGGTCGTGGTATTGTAGGTCACTTCAGGATGTGTCACGGGGTCGTGGTATTGTAGGTCACTTCAGGCTGTGTCTCGGGGTCGTGCTATTGTAGGTCACTTCAGGATGTGTCCCGGGGTCGTGGTATTGTAGGTCACTTCAGGCTGTGTCACAGGGTCGTGCTATTGTAGGTCACTTCAGGCTGTGTCTCGGGGTCGTGGTATTGTAGGTCACTTCAGGATGTGTCCCGGGGTCGTGGTATTGTAGGTCACTTCAGGATGTGTCTCGGGGTCGTGGTATTGTAGGTCACTTCAGGCTGTGTCACGGGGTCGTGGTATTGTAGGTCACTTCAGGATGTGTCACAGGGTCATGGTATTGTAGGTCACTTCAGGATGTGTCACAGGGTCATGGTATTGTAGGTCACTTCAGGATGTGTCACGGGGTCGTGGTATTGTAGGTCACTTCAGGATGTGTCTCGGGGTCGTGGTATTGTAGGTCACTTCAGGATGTGTCACAGGGTCATGGTATTGTAGGTCACTTCAGGATGTGTCACAGGGTCATGGTATTGTAGGTCACTTCAGGATGTGTCTCGGGTCGTGGTATTGTAGGTCACTTCAGGATGTGTCACGGGGTCGTGGTATTGTAGGTCACTTCAGGATGTGTCACGGGGTCGTGGTATTGTAGGTCACTTCAGGATGTGTCACAGGGTCGTGGTATTGTAGGTCACTTCAGGATGTGTCACGGGGTCGTGGTATTGTAGGTCACTTCAGGCTGTGTCACGGGGTCGTGGTATTGTAGGTCACTTCAGGATGTGTCTCGGGGTCGTGGTATTGTAGGTCACTTCAGGCTGTGTCACAGGGTCGTGCTATTGTAGGTCACTTCAGGATGTGTCCCGGGGTCGTGCTATTGTAGGTCACTTCAGGATGTGTCCCGGGGTCGTGGTATTGTAGGTCACTTCAGGATGTGTCCCGGGGTCGTGGTATTGTAGGTCACTTCAGGATGTGTCTCGGGGTCGTGGTATCGGAGGTCACGTGTCTCGGGGTCGTGGTATTGTAGGTCACTTCAGGCTGTGTCTCGGGGTCGTGGTATCGGAGGTCACGTGTCTCGGGGTCGTGGTATTGTAGGTCACGTCAGGCTCGGGTTCTGCCTCACACGCTCCGTTTCCCGCCCACTCTCACTCTATTGGTCAGATCTTCCGTCGTTCTCACTTTGAGCCAATCATTGCAAAAAATAATTGCTGGGCCGCAAACGTTTCTATGATTGGACGGCAGATCCTTCGATAGGGATTTGCTCTGATAATAAATACGATGATTGGATTAACAGTGTAAAGAAGGCGGGCCGTTATAAAAGATTGGAATCTGATTGGTCACATCACCACGTGCTATTAACTAACGGAAAAAGAACTTCCGGTGCAAAGAGCAATCCGGAGGAGGGACTTCCGGCTAACAGGTGTGAGCAGAGCTCGGAGCCGGGAGAGGTGAGAAAGAGAGAGAACCGGGAGACCGGAAATATGAAGATAAAGATCGGAAATACCGAGAGGCAGCGCGAGACACTGATACCAGAGAGACAGACCGAGAGAGCGAGACAGAGAGAGAGACACACAGGGAATGTGACAGCGAGAGACACTGATACCAGAGAGAGACACACAGGGAATGTGACAGAGAGACACTGATACCAGAGAGAGACACACAGGGAATGTGACAGAGAGAGAGACTGATACCAGAGAGAGACACACAGGGAATGTGACAGAGAGAGACTGATACCAGAGAGAGACACACAGGGAATGTGACAGAGAGAGACACTGATACCAGAGAGAGACACACAGGGAATGTGACAGAGAGAGACACTGATACCAGAGAGAGACACACAGGGAATGTGACAGAGAGACACTGATACCAGAGAGAGAGACACACAGGGAATGTGACAGAGAGAGACACTGATACCAGAGAGAGACACACAGGGAATGTGACAGAGAGAGACACTGATACCAGAGAGAGACACACAGGGAATGTGACAGAGAGACACTGATACCAGAGAGAGACACACAGGGAATGTGACAGAGAGAGAGACTGATACCAGAGAGAGACACACAGGGAATGTGACAGAGAGACACTGATACCAGAGAGAGACACACAGGGAATGTGACAGAGAGAGACACTGATACCAGAGAGAGACACACAGGGAATGTGACAGAGAGACACTGATACCAGAGAGAGAGACACACAGGGAATGTGACAGAGAGAGACACTGATACCAGAGAGACACACACAGGGAATGTGACAGAGAGAGACACTGATACCAGAGAGACACACACAGGGAATGTGACAGAGAGAGACACTGATACCAGAGAGAGAGACACACAGGGAATGTGACAGAGAGACACTGATACCAGAGAGAGACACACAGGGAATGTGACAGAGAGAGAGACTGATACCAGAGAGAGACACACAGGGAATGTGACAGAGAGACACTGATACCAGAGAGAGACACACAGGGAATGTGACAGAGAGAGACACTGATACCAGAGAGAGAGACACACAGGGAATGTGACAGAGAGACACTGATACCAGAGAGAGACACACAGGGAATGTGACAGAGAGACACTGATACCAGAGAGAGACACACAGGGAATGTGACAGAGAGACACACACAGGGAATGTGACAGAGAGACACTGATACCAGAGAGAGAGAGACACACAGGGAATGTGACAGAGACACTGATACCAGAGAGAGAGACACACAGGGAATGTGACAGAGAGAGACACTGATACCAGAGAGAGACACACAGGGAATGTGACAGAGAGAGACACTGATACCAGAGAGAGACACACAGGGAATGTGACAGAGAGAGACACTGATACCAGAGAGAGAGACACACAGGGAATGTGACAGAGAGAGACACTGATACCAGAGAGAGACACACAGGGAATGTGACAGAGAGACACTGATACCAGAGAGAGACACACAGGGAATGTGACAGAGAGACACTGATACCAGAGAGAGAGACACACAGGGAATGTGACAGAGAGACACTGATACCAGAGAGAGAGACACACAGGGAATGTGACAGAGAGAGACACTGATACCAGAGAGAGAGACACACAGGGAATGTGACAGAGAGACACTGATACCAGAGAGAGACACACAGGGAATGTGACAGAGAGACACTGATACCAGAGAGAGACACACAGGGAATGTGACAGAGAGAGACACTGATACCAGAGAGAGACACACAGGGAATGTGACAGAGAGACACTGATACCAGAGAGAGACACACAGGGAATGTGACAGAGAGAGACACTGATACCAGAGAGAGACACACAGGGAATGTGACAGAGAGACACTGATACCAGAGAGAGAGACACAGGGAATGTGACAGAGAGAGACACTGATACCAGAGAGAGACACACAGGGAATGTGACAGAGAGAGACACTGATACCAGAGAGAGAGACACAGGGAATGTGACACAGAGACACTGATACCAGAGAGAGACACACAGGGAATGTGACAGAGAGACACTGATACCAGAGAGAGACACACAGGGAATGTGACAGAGAGACACTGATACCAGAGAGAGACACACAGGGAATGTGACAGAGAGACACTGATACCAGAGAGAGACACACAGGGAATGTGACAGAGAGACACTGATACCAGAGAGAGAGACACAGGGAATGTGACAGAGAGAGACACTGATACCAGAGAGAGACACACAGGGAATGTGACAGAGAGAGACACTGATACCAGAGAGAGACACACAGGGAATGTGACAGAGAGAGACTGATACCAGAGAGAGACACACAGGGAATGTGACAGAGTGACACTGATACCAGAGAGAGAGACACAGGGAATGTGACAGAGTGACACTGATACCAGAGAGAGAGACACAGGGAATGTGACAGAGAGACACTGATACCAGAGAGAGACACACAGGGAATGTGACAGAGAGAGACACTGATACCAGAGAGAGAGACACACAGGGAATGTGACAGAGAGACACTGATACCAGAGAGAGACACACAGGGAATGTGACAGAGAGACACTGATACCAGAGAGAGACACACAGGGAATGTGACAGAGAGAGACACTGATACCAGAGAGAGACACACAGGGAATGTGACAGAGAGACACTGATACCAGAGAGAGACACACAGGGAATGTGACAGAGAGACACTGATACCAGAGAGAGACCCACAGGGAATGTGACAGAGAGAGACACACAGGGAATGTGACAGAGAGAGACACTGATACCAGAGAGAGAGACACAGGGAATGTGACAGAGAGAGACACTGATACCAGAGAGAGACACACAGGGAATGTGACAGAGAGAGACACTGATACCAGAGAGAGACACACAGGGAATGTGACAGAGAGAGACTGATACCAGAGAGAGAGACACACAGGGAATGTGACAGAGAGAGACACTGATACCAGAGAGAGAGACACAGGGAATGTGACAGAGAGAGACTGATACCAGAGAGAGACACACAGGGAATGTGACAGAGAGAGACTGATACCAGAGAGAGACACACAGGGAATGTGACAGAGAGAGACTGATACCAGAGAGAGACACACAGGGAATGTGACAGAGAGAGACACTGATACCAGAGAGAGACACACAGGGAATGTGACAGAGAGACACTGATACCAGAGAGAGACACACAGGGAATGTGACAGAGAGAGACACTGATACCAGAGAGAGACACACAGGGAATGTGACAGAGAGACACTGATACCAGAGAGAGACACACAGGGAATGTGACAGAGAGAGACACTGATACCAGAGAGAGACACACAGGGAATGTGACAGAGAGACACTGATACCAGAGAGAGACACACAGGGAATGTGACAGAGAGACACTGATACCAGAGAGAGACCCACAGGGAATGTGACAGAGAGAGACACTGATACCAGAGAGAGAGACACAGGGAATGTGACAGAGAGAGACACTGATACCAGAGAGAGACACACAGGGAATGTGACAGAGAGAGACACTGATACCAGAGAGAGAGACACACAGGGAATGTGACAGAGAGAGACACTGATACCAGAGAGAGACACACAGGGAATGTGACAGAGAGAGACACTGATACCAGAGAGAGACACACAGGGAATGTGACAGAGAGAGACACTGATACCAGAGAGAGACACACAGGGAATGTGACAGAGAGACACTGATACCAGAGAGAGAGAGAGACACACAGGGAATGTGACAGAGAGAGACACTGATACCAGAGAGAGAGAGAGAGAGACACAGGGAATGTGACAGAGAGACACTGATACCAGAGAGAGACACACAGGGAATGTGACAGAGAGAGACACTGATACCAGAGAGAGACACACAGGGAATGTGACAGAGAGAGACACTGATACCAGAGAGAGACACACAGGGAATGTGACAGAGAGAGACACTGATACCAGAGAGAGACACACAGGGAATGTGACAGAGAGAGACACTGATACCAGAGAGAGACACACAGGGAATGTGACAGAGAGACACTGATACCAGAGAGAGACACACAGGGAATGTGACAGAGAGACACTGATACCAGAGAGAGACCCACAGGGAATGTGACAGAGAGAGACACTGATACCAGAGAGAGAGACACAGGGAATGTGACAGAGAGAGACACTGATACCAGAGAGAGACACACAGGGAATGTGACAGAGAGAGACACACAGGGAATGTGACAGAGAGAGACACTGATACCAGAGAGAGACACACAGGGAATGTGACAGAGAGACACTGATACCAGAGAGAGAGAGAGAGACACGGGGAATGTGACAGAGAGAGACACACAGGGAATGTGACAGAGAGACACTGATACGAGAGAGAGACACACAGGGAATGTGACAGAGAGACACTGATACGAGAGAGAGACACACAGGGAATGTGACAGAGAGACACTGATACCAGAGAGAGACACACAGGGAATGTGACAGAGAGACACTGATACCAGAGAGAGAGACACACAGGGAATGTGACAGAGAGAGACTGATACCAGAGAAAGACACACAGGGAATGTGACAGAGAGAGACACTGATACCAGAGAGAGACACACAGGGAATGTGACAGAGAGACACTGATACCAGAGAGAGACACACAGGGAATGTGACAGAGAGAGACACTGATACCAGAGAGAGACACACAGGGAATGTGACAGAGAGACACTGATACCAGAGAGAGACACACAGGGAATGTGACAGAGAGACACTGATACCAGAGAGAGACACACAGGGAATGTGACAGAGAGAGACACTGATACCAGAGAGAGAGAGAGACACAGGAAATGTGACAGAGAGACACTGATACCAGAGAGAGAGACACACAGGGAATGTGACAGAGAGACACTGATACCAGAGAGAGAGACACACAGGGAATGTGACAGAGAGAGACACTGATACCAGAGAGAGAGACACACAGGGAATGTGACAGAGAGAGACTGATACCAGAGAGAGAGACACACAGGGAATGTGACAGAGAGAGACACTGATACCAGAGAGAGACACACAGGGAATGTGACAGAGAGACACTGATACCAGAGAGAGACACACAGGGAATGTGACAGAGAGAGACACTGATACCAGAGAGAGAGAGAGACACAGGAAATGTGACAGAGAGACACTGATACCAGAGAGAGAGACACACAGGGAATGTGACAGAGAGACACTGATACCAGAGAGAGAGACACAGGGAATGTGACAGAGAGAGACACTGATACCAGAGAGAGACACACAGGGAATGTGACAGAGAGACACTGATACCAGAGAGAGAGACACAGGGAATGTGACAGAGAGACACTGATACCAGAGAGAGACACACAGGGAATGTGACAGAGAGACACTGATACCAGAGAGAGACACACAGGGAATGTGACAGAGAGACACTGATACCAGAGAGAGAGAGACAGGGAATGTGACAGAGAGACACTGATACCAGAGATAGACACACAGGGAATGTGACAGAGAGAGACACACAGGGAATGTGACAGAGAGACACTGATACCAGAGAGAGACACACAGGGAATGTGACAGAGAGAGACTGATACCAGAGAGAGACACAGGGAATGTGACAGAGACACTGATACCAGAGAGAGAGACACACAGGGAATGTGACAGAGAGAGACACTGATACCAGAGAGAGACACACAGGGAATGTGACAGAGAGACACTGATACCAGAGAGAGAGACACACAGGGAATGTGACAGAGAGAGACACTGATACCAGAGAGAGAGACACACAGGGAATGTGACAGAGAGACACTGATACCAGAGAGAGACACACAGGGAATGTGACAGAGAGAGACACTGATACCAGAGAGAGAGACACAGGGAATGTGACAGAGAGACACTGATACCAGAGAGAGACACACAGGGAATGTGACAGAGAGAGACACTGATACCAGAGAGAGAGACACAGGGAATGTGACAGAGAGACACTGATACCAGAGAGAGACACACAGGGAATGTGACAGAGAGACACTGATACCAGAGAGAGACACACAGGGAATGTGACAGAGAGAGACACTGATACCAGAGAGAGACACACAGGGAATGTGACAGAGAGAGACACTGATACCAGAGAGAGACACACAGGGAATGTGACAGAGAGACACTGATACCAGAGAGAGACACACAGGGAATGTGACAGAGAGACACTGATACCAGAGAGAGACCCACAGGGAATGTGACAGACACTGATACCAGAGAGAGACACACAGGGAATGTGACAGAGAGAGACACACAGGGAATGTGACAGAGAGAGACACTGATACCAGAGAGAGACACACAGGGAATGTGACAGAGAGAGACACTGATACCAGAGAGAGACACACAGGGAATGTGACAGAGAGAGACACTGATACCAGAGAGAGACACACAGGGAATGTGACAGAGAGAGACTGATACCAGAGAGAGAGACACACAGGGAATGTGACAGAGAGAGACACTGATACCAGAGAGAGAGACACAGGGAATGTGACAGAGAGAGACTGATACCAGAGAGAGACACACAGGGAATGTGACAGAGAGAGACTGATACCAGAGAGAGAGACACACAGGGAATGTGACAGAGAGAGACTGATACCAGAGAGAGACACACAGGGAATGTGACAGAGAGAGACACTGATACCAGAGAGAGACACACAGGGAATGTGACAGAGAGACACTGATACCAGAGAGAGACACACAGGGAATGTGACAGAGAGAGACACTGATACCAGAGAGAGACACACAGGGAATGTGACAGAGAGACACTGATACCAGAGAGAGACACACAGGGAATGTGACAGAGAGACACTGATACCAGAGAGAGACACACAGGGAATGTGACAGAGAGAGACACTGATACCAGAGAGAGAGACACAGGGAATGTGACAGAGAGAGACACTGATACCAGAGAGAGACACACAGGGAATGTGACAGAGAGAGACACTGATACCAGAGAGAGACACACAGGGAATGTGACAGAGAGAGACACTGATACCAGAGAGAGACACACAGGGAATGTGACAGAGAGAGACACTGATACCAGAGAGAGACACACAGGGAATGTGACAGAGAGAGACACTGATACCAGAGAGAGACACACAGGGAATGTGACAGAGAGACACTGATACCAGAGAGAGAGAGAGACACACAGGGAATGTGACAGAGAGAGACACTGATACCAGAGAGAGACACACAGGGAATGTGACAGAGAGAGACACTGATACCAGAGAGAGAGAGAGACACAGGGAATGTGACAGAGAGACACTGATACCAGAGAGAGACACACAGGGAATGTGACAGAGAGAGACACTGATACCAGAGAGAGACACACAGGGAATGTGACAGAGAGAGACACTGATACCAGAGAGAGACACACAGGGAATGTGACAGAGAGAGACACTGATACCAGAGAGAGACACACAGGGAATGTGACAGAGAGAGACACTGATACCAGAGAGAGACACAGGGAATGTGACAGAGAGAGACACTGATACCAGAGAGAGACACACAGGGAATGTGACAGAGAGACACTGATACCAGAGAGAGACACACAGGGAATGTGACAGAGAGACACTGATACCAGAGAGAGACACACAGGGAATGTGACAGAGAGAGACACTGATACCAGAGAGAGAGACACAGGGAATGTGACAGAGAGAGACACTGATACCAGAGAGAGACACACAGGGAATGTGACAGAGAGAGACACACAGGGAATGTGACAGAGAGAGACACTGATACCAGAGAGAGAGACACAGGGAATGTGACAGAGAGACACTGATACCAGAGAGAGAGAGAGACACAGGGAATGTGACAGAGAGAGACACACAGGGAATGTGACAGAGAGACACTGATACGAGAGAGAGACACACAGGGAATGTGACAGAGAGACACTGATACCAGAGAGAGACACACAGGGAATGTGACAGAGAGACACTGATACCAGAGAGAGAGACACACAGGGAATGTGACAGAGAGAGACTGATACGAGAGAGAGACACACAGGGAATGTGACAGAGAGAGACACACAGGGAATGTGACAGAGAGACACTGATACGAGAGAGAGACACACAGGGAATGTGACAGAGAGACACTGATACCAGAGAGAGACACACAGGGAATGTGACAGAGAGACACTGATACCAGAGAGAGAGACACACAGGGAATGTGACAGAGAGAGACTGATACCAGAGAGAGAGACACACAGGGAATGTGACAGAGAGAGACTGATACCAGAGAAAGACACACAGGGAATGTGACAGAGAGAGACACTGATACCAGAGAGAGACACACAGGGAATGTGACAGAGAGACACTGATACCAGAGAGAGACACACAGGGAATGTGACAGAGAGAGACACTGATACCAGAGAGAGAGAGAGACACTGATACCAGAGAGAGACACACAGGGAATGTGACAGAGAGACACTGATACCAGAGAGAGAGACACACAGGGAATGTGACAGAGAGACACTGATACCAGAGAGAGAGACACAGGGAATGTGACAGAGAGACACTGATACCAGAGAGAGAGACACAGGGAATGTGACAGAGAGACACTGATACCAGAGAGAGAGACACAGGGAATGTGACAGAGAGACACTGATACCAGAGAGAGACACACAGGGAATGTGACAGAGAGACACTGATACCAGAGAGAGAGACACACAGGGAATGTGACAGAGAGAGACACTGATACCAGAGAGAGACACACAGGGATGTGACAGAGAGACACTGATACCAGAGAGAGACACACAGGGAATGTGACAGAGAGAGACACTGATACCAGAGAGAGAGACACACAGGGAATGTGACAGAGAGAGACACTGATACCAGAGAGAGACACACAGGGAATGTGACAGAGAGAGACACTGATACCAGAGAGAGAGAGACACACAGGGAATGTGACAGAGAGACACTGATACCAGAGAGAGAGACACACAGGGAATGTGACAGAGAGACACTGATACCAGAGAGAGAGACACAGGGAATGTGACAGAGAGAGACTGATACCAGAGAGAGAGAGACAGGGAATGTGACAGAGAGACACTGATACCAGAGAGAGACACACAGGGAATGTGACAGAGAGAGACACACAGGGAATGTGACAGAGAGACACTGATACCAGAGAGAGACACAGGGAATGTGACAGAGAGACACTGATACCAGAGAGAGAGACACACAGGGAATGTGACAGAGAGACACTGATACCAGAGAGAGAGACACACAGGGAATGTGACAGAGAGAGACACTGATACCAGAGAGAGAGACACAGGGAATGTGACAGAGAGAGACACTGATACCAGAGAGAGACACACAGGGAATGTGACAGAGAGACACTGATACCAGAGAGAGACACACAGGGAATGTGACAGAGAGAGACACTGATACCAGAGAGAGAGACACACAGGGAATGTGACAGAGACACTGATACCAGAGAGAGAGACACAGGGAATGTGACAGAGAGACACTGATACCAGAGAGAGAGACACACAGTGATTGTGACAGAGAGAGACACTGATACCAGAGAGAGACACACAGGGAATGTGACAGAGAGACACTGATACCAGAGAGAGAGACACACAGGGAATGTGACAGAGAGAGACTGATACCAGAGAGAGACACAGGGAATGTGACAGAGAGACACTGATACCAGAGAGAGACACACAGGGAATGTGACAGAGAGAGACACTGATACCAGAGAGAGACACACAGGGAATGTGACAGAGAGACACTGATACCAGAGAGAGACACACAGGGAATGTGACAGAGAGACTCTGATACCAGAGAGAGAGACACACAGGGAATGTGACAGAGAGAGACACTGATACCAGAGAGAGAGACACAGGGAATGTGACAGAGAGAGACTGATACCAGAGAGAGACACACAGGGAATGTGACAGAGAGAGACACTGATACCAGAGAGAGACACACAGGGAATGTGACAGAGAGACACTGATACCAGAGAGAGACACAGGGAATGTGACAGAGAGACACTGATACCAGAGAGAGACACACAGGGAATGTGACAGAGAGACACTGATACCAGAGAGAGAGAGACACAGGGAATGTGACAGAGAGAGACACTGATACCAGAGAGAGAGACACACAGGGAATGTGACAGAGAGACACTGATACCAGAGAGAGACACACAGGGAATGTGACAGAGAGAGACACTGATACCAGAGAGAGAGAGACACACAGGGAATGTGACAGAGAGACACTGATACCAGAGAGAGAGACACACAGGGAATGTGACAGAGAGAGACACTGATACCAGAGAGAGAGACACACAGGGAATGTGACAGAGAGACACTGATACCAGAGAGAGAGACACACAGGAATGTGACAGAGAGAGACACTGATACCAGAGAGAGACACACAGGGAATGTGACAGAGAGAGACACTGATACCAGAGAGAGACGCACAGGGAATGTGACAGAGAGACACTGATACCAGAGAGAGACACACAGGGAATGTGACAGAGAGACACTGATACCAGAGAGAGAGACACAGGGAATGTGACAGAGAGAGACTGATACCAGAGAGAGACACACAGGGAATGTGACAGAGAGAGACACTGATACCAGAGAGAGAGACACAGGGAATGTGACAGAGAGACACTGATACCAGAGAGAGAGACACACAGGGAATGTGACAGAGAGAGACACTGATACCAGAGAGAGACACACAGGGAATGTGACAGAGAGACACTGATACCAGAGAGAGACACACAGGAATGTGACAGAGAGAGACACTGATACCAGAGAGAGACACACAGGGAATGTGACAGAGAGACACTGATACCAGAGAGAGACACAGGGAATGTGACAGAGAGACACTGATACCAGAGAGAGAGACACAGGGAATGTGACAGAGAGACACTGATACCAGAGAGAGAGACACAGGGAATGTGACAGAGAGACACTGATACCAGAGAGAGACACACAGGGAATGTGACAGAGAGACTGATACCAGAGAGAGAGACAGGGAATGTGACAGAGAGACACTGATACCAGAGAGAGACACACAGGGAATGTGACAGAGAGAGACATGATACCAGAGAGAGAGACACACAGGGAATGTGACAGAGAGACACTGATACCAGAGAGAGACACACAGGAATGTGACAGAGAGACACTGATACCAGAGAGAGAGACACACAGGGAATGTGACAGATGAGAGACACTGATACCAGAGAGAGACACACAGGAAGTGACAGAGAGAGATGATACCAGAGAGAGGACAACAGGGAATGTGACACTGATACCAGAGAGAGCTACACAGGGAATGTGACAGAGACGAGACCTGATACCAGAGAGAGACACACAGGGAATGGACAGAGAGAGAACACTGATACCAGAGAGAGAGGACACAGGGGAATGTGACAGAGAGAGAGACACACAGGGAAGTGACAGAGAGACACTGATACAGAGAGAGACACACACAGGGAAGTGACAGAGAGAGACAACTGATACCAGAGAGAGAACCAGGGAATGTGACAGAGAGAGACTGATTACCAGAGAGAGACAAACAGGAATGTGGAAGAGAGAGACACTGATACCAGAGAGCGAGACACACAGGGAATGTGACAGAGAGAGACACTGATACCAGAGAGAGAGACACACAGGGAATGTGACAGAGAGAGACTGATACCAGAGAGAGACACACAGGGAATGTGACAGAGAGAGACACTGATACCAGAGAGAGACACACAGGGAATGTGACAGAGAGAGACACTGATACCAGAGAGAGACACACAGGGAATGTGACAGAGAGAGACACTGATACCAGAGAGAGACACACAGGGAATGTGACAGAGAGACACTGATACCAGAGAGAGACACACAGGGAATGTGACAGAGAGAGACACTGATACCAGAGAGAGACACACAGGGAATGTGACAGAGAGAGACACTGATACCAGAGAGAGAGACACACAGGGAATGTGACAAAGAGAGACACTGATACCAGAGAGAGACACAGGGAATGTGACAGAGAGACACTGATACCAGAGAGAGAGAGACACAGGGAATGTGACAGAGAGACACTGATACCAGAGAGAGAGACACAGGGAATGTGACAGAGAGAGACACTGATACCAGAGAGAGAGACACAGGGAATGTGACAGAGAGACACTGATACCAGAGAGAGAGAGACACAGGGAATGTGACAGAGACACTGATACCAGAGAGAGAGAGACAGGGAATGTGACAGAGAGAGACACTGATACCAGAGAGAGACACACAGGGAATGTGACAGAGAGAGACTGATACCAGAGAGAGACACACAGGGAATGTGACAGAGAGACACTGATACCAGAGAGAGAGACACACAGGGAATGTGACAGAGAGACACTGATACCAGAGAGAGAGACACAGGGAATGACAGAGAGAGACACTGATACAGAGAGAGAGACACAGGGAATGTGACAGAGAGACACTGATACCAGAGAGAGACACACAGGGAATGTGACAGAGAGAGACACTGATACCAGAGAGAGACACACAGGGAATGTGACAGAGAGACACTGATACCAGAGAGAGACACACAGGGAATGTGACAGAGAGAGACACTGATACCAGAGAGAGAGACACAGGGAATGTGACAGAGAGACACTGATACCAGAGAGAGAGACACACAGGGAATGTGACAGAGAGACACTGATACCAGAGAGAGACACACAGGGAATGTGACAGAGAGACACTGATACCAGAGAGAGACACAGGGAATGTGACAGAGAGAGAGACACACAGGGAATGTGACAGAGAGAGACTGATACCAGAGAGAGACACACAGGGAATGTGACAGAGAGAGACTGATACCAGAGAGAGAGACACAGGGAATGTGACAGAGAGACACTGATACCAGAGAGAGAGACACACAGGGAATGTGACAGAGAGACACTGATACCAGAGAGAGACACAGGGAATGTGACAGAGAGAGACACTGATACCAGAGAGAGACACAGGGAATGTGACAGAGAGACACTGATACCAGAGAGAGAGACACACAGGGAATGTGACAGAGAGAGACACTGATACCAGAGAGAGAGACACACAGGGAATGTGACAGAGAGACACTGATACCAGAGAGAGAGACACACAGGGAATGTGACAGAGAGACACTGATACCAGAGAGAGACACACAGGGAATGTGACAGAGAGAGACACTGATACCAGAGAGAGACACACAGGGAATGTGACAGAGAGAGACACTGATACCAGAGAGAGACACTGATACCAGAGAGAGACACAGGGAATGTGACAGAGAGAGACACTGATACCAGAGAGAGAGACACAGGGAATGTGACAGAGAGAGACACTGATACCAGAGAGAGAGACACACAGGGAATGTGACAGAGAGAGACACTGATACCAGAGAGAGACACAGGGAATGTGACAGAGAGAGACACTGATACCAGAGAGAGAGACACAGGGAATGTGACAGAGAGAGACTGATACCAGAGAGAGACACACAGGGAATGTGACAGAGAGAGACACTGATACCAGAGAGAGAGACACACAGGGAATGTGACAGAGAGAGACTGATACCAGAGAGAGACACACAGGGAATGTGACAGAGAGAGACACACAGGGATGTGACAAGAGAGAGACATGATACCAGAGAGAGAGAACAGGGAATGTGACAGAGAGAGACACTGATACCAGAGAGAGGACACAGGAATGTGACAGAGAGACACTGATACCAGAGAGAGAACACAGGGAATGTGACAGAGAGAGACACTGATACCAGAGAGAGACACACAGGGAATGTGACAGAGAGAGACACTCGATACCAGAGAGAGAGACACACAGGGAATGTGACAGAGAGACACTGATACCAGAGAGAGACACACAGGGAATGTGACAGACGAGAGCACTGATACCAGAGAGAGAACACAGGGAATGTGACAGAGAGACACTGATACCAGAGAGAGACACACGGAATGTGACAGAGAGAGACACTGATACCAGAGAGAGACACACAGGGACTGTGACCGAGAGAGAACCCTGATACCAGAGACGAGACACACAGGAATGTGACAGGAGACACTGATACCAGAGAGAGACACACAGGGAATGTGACAGAGAGACATGATACCAGAGAGAGACACACAGGGAATGTGACAGAGAGAGACACTGATCAGAGAGAGAGACACAGGGATTGTGACAGAGAGAGACACTGATACCAGAGAGAGACACACAGGGAATGTGACAGAGAGACACTGATACCAGAGAGAGACACACAGGGAATGTGACAGAGAGACACTGATACCAGAGAGAGAGACACACAGGGAATGTGACAGAGAGAGAGACACACAGGGAATGTGACAGAGAGAGACACTGATACCAGAGAGAGACACACAGGATTGTGACAGAGAGACACTGATACCAGAGAGAGACACACAGGGAATGTGACAGAGAGACACTGATACCAGAGAGAGAGACACAGGGAATGTGACAGAGAGACACTGATACCAGAGAGAGACACAGGGAATGTGACAGAGAGAGACTGATACGAGAGAGACACACAGGGAATGTGACAGAGAGACACTGATACCAGAGAGAGACACACAGGGAATGTGACAGAGAGAGACACTGATACCAGAGAGAGACACAGGGAATGTGACAGAGAGAGACACTGATACCAGAGAGAGACACACAGGGAATGTGACAGAGAGACACTGATACCAGAGAGAGAGACACACAGGGAATGTGACAGAGAGAGACACTGATACCAGAGAGAGACACAGGGAATGTGACAGAGAGAGACTGATACCAGAGAGAGAGAGAGACACACAGGGAATGTGACAGAGAGACACTGATACCAGAGAGAGAGACACAGGGAATGTGACAGAGAGAGACTGATACCAGAGAGAGACACACAGGGAATGTGACAGAGAGAGAGACACACAGGGAATGTGACAGAGAGAGACACTGATACCAGAGAGAGACACAGGGAATGTGACAGAGAGAGAGACTGATACCAGAGAGAGAGAGACTGATACCAGAGAGAGAGACACTGATACCAGAGAGAGAGACACTGATACCAGAGAGAGAGACACTGATACCAGAGAGAGAGACACTGATACCAGAGAGAGAGACACTGATACCAGAGAGAGAGACACTGATACCAGAGAGAGAGACACTGATACCAGAGAGAGAGACACTGATACCAGAGAGAGAGACACTGATACCAGAGAGAGAGACACTGATACCAGAGAGAGAGACACTGATACCAGAGAGAGAGACACTGATACCAGAGAGAGACACTGATACCAGAGAGAGAGACACACAGGGAATGTGACAGAGAGAGACACTGATACCAGAGAGAGAGACACACAGGGAATGTGACAGAGAGAGACACTGATACCAGAGAGAGAGACACACAGGGAATGTGACAGAGAGAGACTGATACCAGAGAGAGAGACACACAGGGAATGTGACAGAGAGACACTGATACCAGAGAGAGAGAGACACACAGGGAATGTGACAGAGAGAGACACTGATAAC